>JAJEKV010000237.1:0-657250 GCA_021234155.1 Isoetes taiwanensis
TCAATCATTATTATCGAGGAACATGCTAAAACTATGTATGGAGTAAAAGCGGTCACAATGGTGGATTATATTTACTTGGTAGAATTAAGCTGTGATTGCAAAAGCGAGGAGTCTTCTAGAATGTCTCCTTCATGATAAATTATGGCTATCAATGCCTTACCTCCAGGACACATGGCATAATTCAGGTTTCTAAAGTGGGAGGTCTCAACAACCTTCCTAGAAATGCGGGCCTTGGTGGAAGAAGTTCGGGTACCCCATTAGTCGCCGTAAGAGTCTAGCGGATAAGCACCGCAACCCCACGAATCTTCCAGGTAATAATCGGTTTGGCTTTAAAATCAGTAAAACAAGCCAAGCTTAAAATTGGTAATCAGAAAAAGCTGGCACCCGATGGGCTGGGCCATTCAAGATTAATGAGCGTGTGGGAGAACAAGCATATCGCTGGACTTGCCACCCGCGAAGATCCACAAGGTCTTTCTACGCGGAGATGTTCAAGCAACACACTTCGATCGAGGAGGAGGTTTTGGATACCCCTACCCTCCTAGAAATGACCTAAGAGCACCTCGAAATAGTGCCCGTGAAGCTCTTCTTGATCGAAGCTTACAAACAGCACGGTAAGGACTCAAATGTTGCAATACTTGGTCAAGTGGAAGCACTTACCAGTTGAAGATGCTACCCGGTGATGAAGATAGACCTTGAGAAGCACTATCCGACTTCATGCGGGAATCAAGTCAGCACCATCAACGATGTTATCAACTCGCTCCCCGGTAAGCTTGAAGGCTTGATTGAATGAATTATGTTTTAGAGGGTAGACGCATCATTATATGATAGTAATAACGATGATGAGATCCGTGTTCTCTAGACGGGGTGTATTGTTGATGTTGACATGGCCAATTGCTAGGGAAGGCATCTAGTAAATAGACCGCATTCGCTCGCTTATAAGAGGAATTGCAAGCGCATTACACATCATAGATTCCCTTCGGATATTTTTTTTTTTATTTCTAGGGGGCGGACCCCGCAACCACAACTTAATCATACTATTAACCTACGGGTATATGGTTGTGTGGGTGCCAATGAACAAGTCGTCACCCCATTGTATAGAGGGTTGCCGATGACCCAACTTGTCCCGTATTGCTTTGTCTACATGTATGAATTTTGTTGTCGAATCGTTTTAAATCGGACTCCGGTCCTAAACTCCTTTTGATCATAAGTTCAATGTACTTTGATATTTTAACTTCAATGTACATTTGCTTCAAATTATTATAATCTCAAACGATATCACATTATATTCTTAACTTCATTCTCTAATTGATTGCTTTACATGTATGTATTCAATTAGCTAACCCTAATGTCGAGGACAAGCATTATTTTTAAGGAGGGGAGAATGTGACGCCCAATGCATTTATACGGTCTACTATACGGGACACGTGCAAATACAAGCACGCCACTCCCTAAAGGTACGCTACCATGGGGGTATGGGAACTTAATTGCAACCTAGGGGTTACCTTACAAAGGATTAAATTAGCTATGCTAATTTAACACATTATTAATAATAACCTATAACCTAGAAATTAGGATAATTACCAATTGGGAAGGCGCCACCGCCCAATCGATTGGATAGCATGGGGATTGCCAAGTTTGGATGCCAACTTGACCCCTATCCTCGGGATTGACTCTCAAGATCACTCAAGGAAGGCCGTGAGCCGAGCGCCATCAACCACCGCAGAGAACCGCCATACCGGCCCCCTCGTGAAGCCACAAATTTGAATCTCCAACCGCCGGAGATGGAGGCGCCCATGGGAATGACTCCGGCCGTAATTCAGTAGGTGGTTATGTGAATTTCTAGTTAACACTTGGTTGTGTCCGTCTTTCTCTCTGTTCTTTTGTAATTCAAATATAGAAATCCAACCCTTGTTTGTACAAACAAGTTCTCTTTATATTCAATTTCGGGTTCTTACTCAAAGGATGGATTGTTAGTTCTTTGTTTCATCCGACTCAAACGGGGGATTACGGGGTAGAGGCCTCTAAATCCGCAGGTATAGTAGTATGCTCCTAGATAGCGCCCGTAAAGTCCCATTAATTATGTCAGGCACAAGAACCCACCGGTCCTAGATGCTATGGTCCGCTTAGCACCGCACAAGGAACACAGTGGTGACATGAGGGGTGGGGTCTTGCATGAGCATACAAGGCCCTGAGACTCCCACGCTGGGCTAGGCCCGACAGCCTGGCCACGAGGGCCTGCATGGGTTCGACACTCCCCTGGTGGGAAGGTGATCCGTATGGAGCACCTTGCACTTTGAGTAGATTTAGGGTGAGTAAGTCGCCTGCACGGACAAGTGGGTCGCCGATGCGCACGATTCTCTAGCTCACCCATGGAACCACCGGGATTCCGGAAAGGGACGCCCCCCCACCGCCTTCATCTGGACCAGGCGGCCATAAACCCGAGTAGGCTCGTGAGGGTGATGCCCCCGAAGTCCTGCTTTCCTAAGGCTATAGCTTAGCCATAGCATGAATTGACCCATCTCGCAAAGTGTGCAATGTGAGGGGCGGATGGAGTGGACAACCCTAGCCAATGTTCTCGCCCAACGCCATGCCAAGACTCCTGGCCTGCTGATCTCTTGAGGCCCAGCCGTCCGATCCCCACCTGGAAGTCCGAGCCGGGTAGAACCCGGGGTTTGGGTGTCTTCTTAGGATTAGATGCATATTCTATGCCGTTGGTATTTTGATGGATGTGCCACCCTTCGTGGTGGTTATTTATGTATATATTCGCCGTGGTGCTAACCCTTGTATTCATGCTTCCGCGACGTAGGAGTCCCATTGAAGGCGTGGGCGAATGACTTTTCAGGTCCTTCTTGGGGCCTCATTTCATCGATAGCCCGAACACACGGGAGGGCCCCGCTCATGGTGAGATGATCGCCATGGGAGGGGGAAAGTCCCCGTATGTACAAGGCCCGAGGGTCGATTATATATTCTGGGAGCGTCACAGAAAACTAATCAGAATCAAGGGTAAACATTCAAACCTAATCTTCGTTGTTGTTCGCTGCCACCAAGAAACATCGTCGTCAAGAAACACAGATTTCTGTCACATTTAGGGATTGAATGTTTGCCACATGGCAGTCATGTATTGGCGGATAAGGCAGAATTTAACCTAACCTATTTTTACGGCTGAATCCTCCACCATGAATTTGCCCTAGGGTCCAAGCGTGGAGTTGGGGGCTAATTTTCGTGTCCTGGACATATAGTGCTTTATGGGTGCTTTACTTGAGTTCAATGAAAATTTGAACCCGTCAAGAAAAAAATTATGACGAGCCTTTTTGGTTCAGAGAGCGCGAAATCAAAATCTCTCAATTAGCAAGTTCATTGGCCATGTCATCGATCCGAAACTATGGGATGGTTCTCTCGCTTTCTGGCGGATTCTACCAGCTCCAAAACATTTTCAAAAATTTGGATGGAAAATTTCTTTGTTTTGGAAATTTCCAGAGCTCTTGGCCTAGAATTCAATGGAATTTGTTTCCCTCTATGCAGCTGAATTCACATCTCGGTTTGGAGGCCAAGATCCAGATGAGCTTGCTTCTGCTCTAGGAATTCACATCCAACATTCCATTCGAAAATTAGATGCAGAAGATGGCATTCCCAATGCCAATGACATGCCGACTCAAATTTTCAATCGATTTGAAGGCTTCTGAGGTAATATCATCTCCAGTTTTGAATGATAAAATTAATGGGACCAGGCAACAAACGTTGGTTGCAGCAAGGTTCCAGAATTGTATATCTTCTAACACTTGCATGTAGAAGAATATTAGTCACAAAAAAAAGAAATTGCGAGGAAGAAGAAAAGGGATTCTATAAAAGTCGGCCTTCAATCAGACAATAGCACGGAAGGATTGACCACTAGGAAGAAACAAAAGCTTTAAGGTTATTGTGGATTTCATCAATGAGGTATGCTTGAATTTGGATTCTCGATGATAGAAAGGAACTCATATCCGTGGTCTGCTGAAGCTACTTACCTGAATTTGACATCATTGGGAATAAGGCACTTAATGTATACAAGCATGTTGTTGAGAACGTGAAAGAGACTCTTCAAAGCCAAAAACGCGGGCGGTGACTATAGATGTTAATCAAGCGAGATCATCTACTTTGATGATGGCATCAATTCATGCAAAGAATCGATCAGCGGTTGCAAAGGCCTTGAACATGAAGAGAAGGGTCGTTCTATGCCGTGGTTGGACAAAAGGAAACGCTACTGAATTTGGAGGACCTTGGTCCATGTTCAAGAGGAAGAGCAGATCCGATAGGCTTTCTCGATTTGGACCGTGAAAAGGTACACAACTTTTGGATTTCTAAAACTAGAGTCTCTCCAAATAAAAGGCGTGTGATTAAGTTGAGGAGACATAGTAACGGTCAAAAGATAGCAAAGTTTATAATCTGCATCCCATTCACTTACTAGAAGAGACACGTGTATCTAATTGTTTGTCTTTTGCTAGAAATAACATTTTGTGACTTACCTCTATTCTTTGAATTGGGATCATGTTCTATAGAAGATTCAAACGTCAATATCCGGACATGAAGATAGGGCTTAGATTGTTTGAAGCTTTGAAGCCTAAGTTTGTCAAAAGGCTTAAGGAAAGGGAAACGTGTTGCTGCATTTACCATATGAGAATGGAGTTTGTCAGGCAAGCAATTAATAAAGTAAGACGTGATCCTAACATTCACGGTCCAAATTGTACATGCAAGTGTTCTATTTGTGGTCCGGACTAACTTGTGTGCCAGTTTTTAACACACCTTCAACAATGTTAGTGATATGTGGAGGTCTATGGTGTGTCCTAAGCAAGAGACTACAGATTGACATAACTCTAAGTGTTTGACTATGGAGTGTGCTGATTGTGAGCTTAAATTATTCCAGAAAAAAAGAAAAGAGGAAGACAATAAAGTTAGAATGGAAGAACTTTGAGAAGGTAACTACTCTATCATTTCATTGATAGTCTTTTTAAAATTTGTAATCAATTTTTTTTTTTGCATTGAATAGTTAATTTGCTTTTGTTTGTGTATTTGTCCCGTAATTCCAGCCTATGTTTTTGTGGAATGATGTAGGATTGATCTATTGACTAACTATATATTTTGGTTAATGCATGCATTGGTCGACTAGTCTATTATGTTGCGGTGTCAAAGAGACTTATGTGAAGGATGTAGGCAAAGTGGGAAAACCAATTGTCAAAAGCAAGGATGTGATAAAGTTGGCTTACAAGAACACCCTTGCATGAGTTTGTGGAACATGCAGATGCAGTCACAAAGCAATTCATTCCTCACAATCATACGGCACGGTGGTGCCTTCGGTTCAAGGAATGTTTACAAACATTCCCAAAAAAGACACGGCCGTGTCTCATTGACTCTCCGAGAATTATACATTCAAAATTCAGCAAAGAGATCCAAACAATGCATTGGAGGAACGAACAATGTTCAATACTTGTGCATATCTCTTACAGACATACAAACGAAGGTGAAGATCCTAATCTTATCGTAGGTTATCGCAAACTTGTGAAAGAAAGTCATTTTTACATGTCAGACGGTCGAGAGCATGACACTTTATTCATACA
The DNA here is from genome assembly GCA_021234155.1 of Isoetes taiwanensis. Taxonomy (NCBI): domain Eukaryota; kingdom Viridiplantae; phylum Streptophyta; class Lycopodiopsida; order Isoetales; family Isoetaceae; genus Isoetes; species Isoetes taiwanensis. The sequence continues at coordinate 5,592 of JAJEKV010000237.1, forward strand.
ACATTGCCTCCAAAAGCATGCTGATTATTTGATAAGTAAAGGTGTAAAATATTCAAAACATATTTTTGGTCCCGACGGATGTGCATTGCCCCCCCAACTCCACGCTTGGACCCCCTACCTTACGCCACAGAATCATTATCTTAGCTATATGGCCATAGCTCTTCTTGGCTCCAACAGCACCAAAGATTCTTCAAACTCGTGTCTTCATGGTTCAATCAACGCATAAGATGTAATGAGGCCTTAATGCCCCTAATGCCCTGCAAAGACCACAATTGATCGGTCCCCCTCCGTTGGCATGAAGATAGAGCAAGAGCATCATGTTTGCTCTCCAAAATTCGAGAATTGTAACTCCACAGCCAGATAAGGGAATGTTCACTTAGGTGACATTCCCCATGTGGAAACTTTTTTGCTGATGTAAGGCGTGAAGGTCAACACGTGGGGGAATGTCACCTAAGTGAACATTCCCTAACAATAGACCTATTCGTATGTTCGGAAGCCTCTAGTTTTGTTTTAAAGGTTTTTTGTTCTCTTCTTTCCTTCAATCTTCAGTGTCAAAAAGCTATCGCTCCATTCAGTAGGTGGATTCTGAAATGGCGCTAGGTGCAATTAGAGGGCAGGGATGCCAGATAGTTTCACAAATTGTGTTTATGATTTTGGTATGCTTTTGTTGATGCAAATTGTATTCTTGGGCTTTGGCGAAGCCGCCTTGGCCTGGAGGTTCGAATCCTCCACACCCTCTTTTCTACTGGTAGAGCTAGAGAGGAGAGACAAACAGTTCACGGAAACGCAGGAGTTTGTTCACTTCAATCCCTCATTTACGTAAAGCTTATAGTATACTTTAATTCCATACCACAAAAAGACCCCAAATTGTTAATAAATTTTTTCTCGCCCACAAAAAACTTGTAAAAACCATTTGCCAAGGTAATTTGCATTTGCCACTATTGAGTTTTTGTGACATGAATTTTATATTCAACACATTCTCATTTTGCATTGTGCTTTTTACACTCATTTTATATGGTTTTAGTTTTTCTCATAAGACCAATCTCATTGGCCATGATCATTCACTTATGCCCCTCTCGTCTTTCTAGCTTGCGTTATAGTTAACTTGAACAACGGTCTTTCTACGTGACATTTTTCATTATTGGTCTAGTTTCATTATTTGTCTAGATTATTGCCTAGCTTATTTGTGGCTCTTGGTGACATTACCCCCCCTACTTTTTTTTTTTTTCTAGTGACCTCCTTTTGTACCTTCTATGTCTAGCATTCTATTTACCTTTCTCCCTGTCTAATCTATCCCAATTTTGAAACTGCACTCGAGTCCAACCATGGCTTCCATCTCACCATGACTCCACCTTTGTTTTGAATCGCGGTTTAGCTTCCAAATTTATCAACCTCGTTGTACTAGTTGGATGGCCTAAATCTAGACTTTGATTTGTTGACATTTTTATTTGATCCTATCACGTCAAGCCAATATTGATGACAAGAATTAGATGGATACCTTCTTCATTTTTTTGGCGAATTCGTATGATTTCTAACATTATTTGGCTCATACATTTTTTGCTTATTTTCTTGTTGTATTCATTTCCATGGCTAGCATTCGTCATTTCCCACATTGTGCCTGATCTACAATACATGTTACTCTGTTGCCTCTTTGGGAGACATTGCTCTAGAATCTGTCATTATGTTTGTGATTGTCATTCGTCATGTAACATTTGACATGTCACGTTGTTAGGTTGGACCTTTTGGGTGATTCTTGGTTCTTGCTCGCGGCTATACCCGCTTCTTTGCTCATCTTCCTTCTATTGCTCCTTTTTTTATATTGCTTCTTTTCTCTTTTTCTTCTGTCCCAATGTTGAAACCACATAGGAATCCAATCTTGCCTTCACCCCAATCATGACTCCTTCTTCGTTTTGAATCATAACTCGATCTTGACTTTTACATTCATGAAGCTCATTTTGTTAGTTGGATGACCTAGTTTTTATGGATGTCATTTTTCCAATTTAAACCTATCACGTCAAGCCAACCTTGGGGCTGTCTTCTTCGTTTTTGGCAAATTTATATCATTTCAAAACAGGTAATTTTTTGGCTCATACGTTTTAGGATCCTATAAGTGGTTATTTTTGTTGCATTTATTTCCATGTCTAGCACTCATCTTTTATCTCATTAGTACCCAAGCTTAAATTTTGTTGTTTTGTTGCCCTTCGTTTGACGACATTGATGTGCAATCTATCATTATGTTGGTGATTGTCATTCATCATATTATACGCTTAGAAAAGTTCTTCCTTTTTTAGACCCCTGATTTTTGACCCACTTTTGATAGCCTGCATGCATCTTTTCTGCCATTATACATTAGCACATAACCCTTTTTATCCTTCTCCTATGTTTCTTCTCTTTTAGTTAGGTGTTTTTGGCATAATACACATTCTACTCTGTTGTAGTGGTGCATCACCTGCAGCTTACACAAGAAAACCAACTTGACATCTCATATTAACATTTTCATTCATCATTCTAACGAGACCAATTTGTTTATGGCTATACCATTTCTTTAGCTCGTCTATCCTTTGTTGCTTCCTCCACCCTTCTTCATCGTTGATTCTAAATGTGCTTACCATCTCCCTTGATCCTTGCCGCTGGCCCTCTTTTTAGCCTATCGATTGCATGCTTATTGTGGAGACAAAGCTTTATAGGTATCGTATTTCATCCTTCCCAAGACGGTGACACATATCCCGCTTTGCTGGTGCGGTGCATCAGAAGAAAAGCAAAGAAAGTTCACAAGATATTGCTCATGTTCACGGCAAATGGCAATCGTCATCATCTCATTCTGCCACGTAATTCGCGACTCAACTCAACATTTTGCTGTTTCTCCTCAAGTTGGTTTATAAAATGAAAAATTCTCTTGTAATCGTCCTGTTTTGTGCTCTTTTGGGACTCCCTTTATGTTGAAAAATATCATGTCACCATAGTGAGAACGAAATAATATGTTGCAATAGTTTTTTAGATTAATATTGCACGTGGCAAGCATAGACTATTCTAACCGACAAAGCCAGGCTATAAAAAAAGGAAAAAGCCACGATCTGCACACAGGTGAAAACGTCGGATCTGCACGCCGGATCTGCTAAGAGAAGACTGCCGGATCTGCTTACAGAAATCAGCCGGATCCAGATTGCTGACACTAGATGGAGATTTGAGGCTGCCGAATCCTGCCATAGTTGTGTTTCATCTGAGGTTGGGTTAAGACTATCTGGGCTGCCGAAGCCAGTTGATGTTTCTAAAAACTGAGGTTAGTTGCCCGGACTTATTCTAGTCTGGATTTCTTGTTGTTGGGTAGTCTGGATTGCTTGTTGCTGGGTTGTTATTTGCTCTGGGTTTTCTACCCGGAATTGCTTGATAGCAGCGAATCGCTGACAGTAAGATAAGCCGGATTGCAGCTCAGGTTTATCTGGCTATATTGGTTCTGCATGATTGTTTGAAGTACTGACAGGACAAATATACAGAAGCTTTCACCTTACTAGAATGGCATAGCTTCGAGCCATGAATCGACATTCTGAAAAGGGACAAGCCTTCTATATAAGTGATGCTCATCCCTGTGGCCATTTATCAATGTCTTCTTACATCAAGATTTTTTCCTTACCCATTGCTTCCTTCCCTACCCTTCCTGGCTTTATTTTTTACGTGTATTTCCATCTCAGTGTTGATGATGTTGATTCCTTCCACCTCTAGGTGTTGTTATTGTTATTATGATCCAACTGCATGGTGATGCTTTATTCCACCAGCTGGATATTGTTGTTGTTAGTTCTCCGTCTGCGAGGCGGTTCATTTCCACCCGGGGATGATGCTATTTCTTCTTCTACCACTTGACGGTGCTTTCTCATTATAGATATTTGTTGTTGCTACTAACCTCCCATAGGTGCTTTTTATCAGTTCCTATGCATTCATCGTGGTTATTCTCCCTAACCATTAACGGATGCTTTCTATGGGTACCATTCCTTCAAGTAATCTGCCATCTCGAAGGTTCGCTCAATCCTGCACTCAAAGCCGCTACCATTTCATTTTTTATTCTCCAGGCATCCCTCAAGATTGTTGGCAACATTTTCTCATTAGGGTTTTCCTCGAAAACCCAAAAAGGGAGGGAAGGGGTCATCCCTGTGAAAAGGTGTCACTAGTACCTTTATATTGCCTGCACATACTTTATTATTTCTTTTCTTGTGGGGTAGCTCATCTTTGTTCCTATGACCAGCTTCCCATACATTTCTTCAAAAATTGTACTACTGTTGTGATGAATGACAAGCCTATCAATCCGATTTTTGTGTTCTTTGCAAATCCCTTACTAGAATAAAGAAATTATTACTAACGAGCATATCACATAAAGAATCTACTTAATAAAGAAAGATAAAGTTACGTTCAATCCAACGCATTCCATTACTTTTTAATTTGATAATAAGAACCCATATTACCAACATATAGTCCATCATAGCCATTGATCATGAAATTTTAATTTCAAAAGAAGATGCATAAAATAATCATGCAGTACTTCAGTGTTCTCTTCTTTCCTTCAATCTTCATTTGTCAAAGAGCTATCGCCCATCAAGAGGGTGGATTCCTGAATGGCGCTATCGCAATTAGAGGCATGCACGGTTTCACAAATTGTGTTTATGATTCTTGGTATGCTTTTGTTGATGCAAATTGTATTCTTGGGTCTTGGTGAAGGCTTTGGCCTCGAGGTTTGAATCCTCCACACCCTCTTTTTCACGGGCAGAGCCGGGAGAGGAGAGACAAACAGTTATAGAACAAAGGAGTTTGTTCACTTCCACCCTCGCTACATTGCTATCGAAGCTTATAGTATACTTTAGTCGATTAATGAGAAAAAGTACCCCTAATTTTAAATAAAAAAAAATTCGTCCACAAAAAACTTGTAAAAACCATTTGCCAAGGTAATTTGCATTTGACACTCCATTGAGTTTTTGTGACATGAAGTTTATATTCGACACATTCTCGTTTTGCATTGTGTTTTGGACTCATTTTATATGGTTTTAGTTTTCTTAGAAGATCAATCTCATTGGCCATGATCATTCACTTATGCCTTTCGTCTTTCTAGCTTGCTCACAATTTATAGTTAACTTGAACTTGACATTTTTCATGCAATGGGTGACTCCTCGTGTTTTTTCCTCTAATAAGATTTATTTTGACGTGACTTTGTTTCATTATTTGTCTAGTTTATTGCCTAGCTTATTTGTGGCTCTTGGTGACATTTATCCCTACTCCGTGTTTTTCTAGTGACCTCCTTTTTTATATCTTCTATGTCTAGCATTCTATTTACCTTTCTCCCCGCCCAATCTATCCCAATTTTGAAACCGCACTCAAATCCAACCGTGGCTTCCATCTCACCATGATTCCACCTTTGTTTTGAATCACGGTTTAGCTTCCAAATTTATTAACCTCGTTGTACTAGTTGGATGGCCTAAATCTGGACTTTGACTGTTGACATTTTTTATTTGATCCTATCACGTCAAGCCAATCTTGACGACCATAATTAGACGGATACCTTCTTCATTTTTGGCTTAATTCATATGATTTCTAACATTCTAGGATGGGGCTCGTGATGAAACCAACAAACCGCCGATGGATAGGCTTCTCATTCATCTCAGCAGATTTTCTATTAATGAGGGATAAGTGGGTAGCCGCACACATGCGAACTACCCACCTAAAAATAAAGGGAAAATCCAATTATATCATTTGGACCCCAAAAAATACAATGCTAATAGATGTGTGGTTGATGTACCGCCGAAAGCTTATCACCGGATTAAAAACCCTCGCTCTTTCGGGTTTTCGAGGAAAACCCTAGTGATAAGCCTTCGCAAGGGGCTTGGACAAACGTGAAGGCATAGAAATCGCTCCCAAAACCCCCCGCATGGAGAAATCGAATGATGCCGCCGCCAACCCTGCACACCGCACATCACCAACACAACAAACGACAAGACAACACAAACATACCAGAGGATAGCATCACCTGTGGGTGGAAAAAAGCATCACCAAATGGGTGGAAGAAAAAACATGATAAATGTAAATTTGAGCACAATACAATAAACAAAAAAGGGGGGAGGGTGGGTTCAAAGAGAATAAGGTAATCACCGAGAGAAGAGGAAGTGCCGGCGAGACGCTGATGCGAATCGCGCTCAAAAATAGCTTAAACCCCAACTGTGAAGGGCATGCGCCGCGATGCATGCATGCAAACATGCCGCCTATCTATCCTAGAATGTCGATCCGATGTCTCAGATCGACGGGATTCTAGGATGGGGCTCGCATGAAACCAACAAACCGCCCGAATACCAGAGAACTTCCTTAACAAACTAGAATCGAGGACGAAGGTCACAGGACGAAGGCTAAAGGCCGGAAAGGACAGCAAGAAAGAAACGCCAAATTGGCCAAACCATATCGAACTAGAATCGAGGACGAAGGTCACAGGACGAAGGCTAAAGGCCAGAAAGGAAAGCAAGAAAGAAACGCCAAATTGGCCAAACCAAGCAGAAAGAAGCCCCTCCCCTGCCTGGAAAAAATTCAAAGAGAATAAGGTAAGTACTGATGAGAGAAGAGGAAGCACCGATGAGACATTGATGCAGAATCGCGTCTAAAATAGCGAAACCCCAACCAGGAAGGGCATGCGCCGCATGCATGCATGCAAGACGCATGCTCGCCCCATCCTAGAATGTCGATCCGATGTCTCGGATCGACGGGATTATTTGGCTTATATACATTTTTTGGGATCTCATAAGTGGTTATTTTCTTGTTGTATTCATTTCCATGGCTAGCATTCATCATTTTCCGCATTGTGCCTGATCTAAAATACATGTTACTTTGTTGCCTTCTTTGGGAGACATTGCTCTGGGATCTGTCATTATGTTTGTGATTGTCATTCGTCATGTAACATTTAAGTTTAGAACAATTGATTTTTATGTTCTTGGAATGGATTGACATGTCACGTTGTTAGGTTGGACCTTTTTGGGTGATTCTTGGTTCTTGCTCGCAGCTATACCGCTTCTTTGCTCATCTTCCTTCTATTGCGCCTTTTTTCTATTTCCTCGTAGAGCCCAAGAAGCCGTGTAGGAGTTGCTCGACTTGGGGACGCCAAACCAAGGAAAATCGAAAAGCTGGATATTAAACATTGGCAGCTCAACAAGCAAACAATGTAATGGATCAGCTCCAAGGAGCAAAATCTTCTCCAAAATCGACTTAAGGTCGGGTAATCATCAAAGAAGCATGAAGGGGAAAGATAATTATAAGACTGCTTCAGAACACGATATGGGCACTATGAGTTCACAGTAATGCCCTTGAGTCTATCGAATGCTCTAGCGTCTTTCATGCGCTTGAGGAATGTCATCTTCAAAGATTTTTTAGATGAATTCATCATCAATTTTTCTTCAACGACGTCGTGATCTACAGCAAATCAATGGAAGAGCATGCGGTCCATTTGAGGAGAGCCTTGGACATGCTAAGACGATGCCACTTATGTATATACATGAACTTGCAATATTGGTATGTGAATTATATTGTGATACGATCTAAAAGATGTCGCAAACTTGTTAGGTATAAACAATACATGAGTTGTGAAAACACGACAATTTTGGTTTTTGCATTAAATTGATGTGATAAAAATTTTATTCGACGAGGACGTCGAATTTTAAGGGGATTGGAATGTGATGTGATAAAATTTGTACCTAGCTTCATTAAAATATAAGAAAGAGAGATATATATGACATGGCAAAAATGGATGACGTGGCAAAGAGAAGGCAAATGCAAGTAGTTAGAGGGCAGAAACGTAGAAAGGGTGAGAAGAGAGGAGAAAGAAGAAAAGAGAGACGAAACTAGAAGGGAAGATTAGAAGAAGCGATTGACACGGTAGGCAGTTTCCTTAACAATAATGAATCTAATCATGTCTCTTAATCTGTTCATATTAATCAAGCAAATCTAGGATGAACTCTCTGTAAAACATGTTAGAAAAACAAAGCTTATGAGTCTGGGATTTGAACCGAGAAATTACTCCAAGACAACCTTGAGTAATCTTCTCATTGCTACAGAAATACAAAATACTCTGCTCTTGCAAATTCTTTATACTCAAAGACAAATTTGGCAGAATTCGGTCGCTTATTGTCCTTGTAACACACAGCAAATAGAAGCAAGGTGCTCTGTTTTAAACAAAAATAAAATAAACAACTTGAATCTACTTCGAGTTTAACCTTTGCTGCCCAAACAATTGATCAAGAGCTTGTGCATCAGAATCCGTTAAGTTCCAAACTGTCTAAAACTGTAAATATGCAAGCCAATGATATTCTGCCTTGATTCTGTCTCTGTAGTTCCGTTCCTGTTTTACCCTAGCTCGTCCGCAAACAGCCGCAAGTTCGTAACCTGTTTAAAAAATTAAAAAACCCAATTCTTTAATTTCAGGGTATGTTCAATTCTGATTAAATCGATATCTAACTAAATATAAGATTACTAGAAAAAAAAAATTTGGAATTAATGATGTTTTTTGGAAGGGTTTTTCCAGGTATATTTTCCGGCGGTGGCTCGATGTGAGGAAGGGAGCAATGGTTTTGAACAGGCGGGGTTGGAGCTGATGGAATCGAGAGGGGAAGGGGCGGCAGGTAAGTACAGGTGCTGTGAGGGGTTGCTTTTTTCCCGCCTGGGCCTTAACTAAGATGCATATGAGTTAGATGCGGGGGAGCAGTGGAGCGGGGAGTTGGGCGTGAGCAGAGATCGGGAGGGTTTACAATTGGAGAGATGCATGGGAGAGGGAGCGGCAGAGGAAGGTTTGAGATTGAGGGTCTGGTAAGAAATGATGGAAGTTATATTAGATGGATAATTTTTGCCCATGGCAAGATTAATGCTTTCTTGGACAATTGTTATGACGCTTTGTTTCAATTCTCTCGCCCAAATTTGCGAGTTGTAACTTCCTTCTCGCCCGAAGTTTCTTCCGCTATGGTCGATTGTTTACATGTTTTCCCCGAGCGCCTAAAGAAATATCTGACTGACGACATGTTATAGCCACGGGCATATCCGCGGGTATATCCGTGTTTGACATGTTATAGCCACGCCCAAAAAAAATTACACGGGGCGCTTTTTGTGGACTTAGCGGATTTTTGCCATTTAAGGTTGGGTATAACATGTCAGCGTCCGACATTTACCGCGATGGTGTTTCCCTTGCCAGCCAGACGCTTTTAGCTACTCTAGTTGTGTCGTAGCTATAGGTAGAATTAAAACCACGGTTTTTTGACGGAAGTATTCATGCACATAACCCAGAGGGGCGATTTCTATGCACAGCAAAGTTCACTATTTATTGGATGTGGTTTTTGTTGCTATTGAGCTCCAGACCCCTGCCATTTGCCAATTCTATTGAAATCACTGATTCTCCAGACCAATTGCCCCCTTTTGAGGCCAGGGCCCATGCTTGAAAGGGATTAAAGCCAGAGCAGGTTATACTGCATGATGGGAAGGTGTTTTCCCATGGATTTCTTATCATAGGCTCAGTTCCTGAGGCCAATTCTTGAAGAAAATGAAAGGATGCGAATGGAAAAACCTGATGGGTCGCATCAGTCAAGGGATAAATTGGGCGACAAAGACGATAATAGAATAGCATCTGCCTGTAGCTATAGTTTAGGGAACACCATGTACTTATGTTCTGATCCTGTGCACTCCTTAAGCATATTGAACTCGAGAAATGGCTAGCATAAATATGGACTCGAAAAAATCCGTTTCGGGTAGCTTAATTTTACGAAGATCTACAATATTTTTTCTCAGATATATCCGAAGTAAGGTCGAAGTTTTGCCAAATCCGATTGTATTGGCCATGTCGCATCCATTAGCAATAAAGCATTTTGTGCCAAAATATGCACTCAGCTTCATCGATTCTTTGTGTTATCAGATCCTATGCAGTCAAAATGTAAGTTCGGAACTCTGCCCATTCCGGCTGCAACCAACAAATCCGAAAATTATTCTTTGTATATTTGATGCTACCAGATCGAATGCCAAGTTCAAATCCGAATATTGAGTGCCAAACGCAGATTCAACATGCATTTTCGAAGCTCCTGGTCATGGCATAACATAATCTCATCAAGAATCGGCCTTCATCCTATTTGGAGTGTGAATAGCAGACCTATGCTAAGCAGAATCGATGTAGCCATCAAATCTGTGCATCTATTTCTAGCATACCGAATCAATGTGGCCTACCCTCTTGGGCGGCCGTTTTGGCACTGTTTAGGGTTTGCTTACCCTAAATCGATTCCCAGGCATAACAACTAGACCATTGCATTATTTTGGCTTTCTTTTAATCGTTATAAAAGCCACAGTTGCAACTTAACCATCAAACATCCGCTTGTATTGTATATATCAAATCATGAATACGGATACATGTGTGGAGAATAAATTGCCAACCCTCTTTATTTTTATTTGTCGTTCCCTTTGCAGAATCTCTACCTTGGCTACAGGTATGCATCTTCTCTTACTCCTCAAAAGGAAAAAAAAAAAAAAAAAAATTCCATTCCACTCCACGCCGATGATGTAGGCGGAGCACCCATGACTTATGCCATCGATGCTCCTCCTACACCATGGGCAACGCAACAATGGCCATGTCTGGGTTCAGTTCCCAGAGCTGCAATGAACACCTCAAACCAGAGCCAAAAAAAAAAAAAGAGAGCGCTGGCTTCGCCAGCGCGCTAAATTCTTGTAAAATATAATGTAACTTATAAGAATAATTTACAAGAGTAGTCTATTGAATGGGGCTTTTGACTTTAAAACAAATGTCTAGGGTTCAATTCTTGGTTTGAACAAATTAGAGAACACCAAGTTGCTCTTATAGTTTATTTTTGGGATCAATTTATTTTATCATAGCTATTGATTTAGTTCACTATGATTTTCGACAATCGATCGATATATTCTAAAGGATTATATTAGATGCAATCTTTTGCAAGATCGATTTAAGTATCCTAGTTATTGACTTAGGGTTTTAATTTATTAGGATCTTTTGAAAGGTTGATTTCAATCTTGATTATTGATTTAAAAAAAGACATTGAGTTGTTATAAGATACTTTGGCAAGAAGGCTAAATTATTTGATATATCATCATGTTGCTAGCCTAGCTGCACCTTGGTCTGCCCACAACTCTCCGGGGAGAATAAGCAGAAACCGAGGCCACGAGTGTTAAGCACTCAACATTAACGAGTGGGCACTGATGAAGCTCGCTAGTGCGGACTCGATGCTAGTCACATCGAGTTGCTTCTAGGTGAAGGTTTTTCCCTGAGCTAGAGATTCGTAGCTTAAGGAGACCGCAACATATTATTTGGGAATTTGGGGAACGACGTGTAGGTTCTGCACCCGTGGGATCTTGGACATAATGTGAAGTAATTAGTTAGCAATTGGTGTAGGGCGAAGGTTTAAAGCATCACATTGCAATGCCATCTCCACTTCGGCAAGCAAATTCGGCAAGAAGATAGAAGAAGCCATCTCCTCTAGCATGGAGTTCAAGCACATATGGGCTAGTCTTTGCAAGAGCGCAAGGACGGATAAGGAAAGAGAAAGCTTCAAACATTTTAAAAAGGAAGGCAATCTTTTATATCACAAGAACAACTATGCTTACTTAAAGCATCAGGAGTAAGAAAGTTAATATCCCATGACAATGCATAACAGCCATATTTTTGGCCATGCAGAATCTATAAAGGCCTACTTCAAGATTAGAAGTAGCTACTTCTGGCCGGGCATGAAGAAGCAGATAGTCAGGTATATCCAAGAATGCCAGTGTGTTAGCAGACAAAGGCAAATCAACTTTGAATCCCAAGGGTCTTGAAACCTTGGACGGTGCCAAATGCCAAGAGAAAGTTATTAGCATGTATTTCATAGCAGACTTTCCAAGGACAACAAGGAGCTTTGATGCCTTGCTGCCGTGTCGTCTATATAAGAGAGTTTTTTTATAGTCTGCATGGAATGCACAAGGCAATCATCACCAATAGAGATCTGAAGTTCTTCAGTGCCTTTTGGCAAGACTTCTTCAACACGATCTGCACCATCTTGTAGATGAGTTTTGCTTATCATCTGCAGTCAGATGGGCAAATGGAGCGCACCAATTGGAGGACATGTTGAGAAACTATGTTTGGAATAAGCAATCCAAATGGGCCGATTAGATCCATCTAGTCAAGTTACGTACAATAATACGAAGCAAGAGTCATCAAAGCTGTCTCCCTTCATGATCAGTTACTGTTATCAATGCTTGACCCCAGTTAGGTGGCATAATCTAGTGTCCAAGGTGGAAGTTTCTCAACAACTACGGCAGATATGCAGCAACTTGTGGTACAAGTGCGAGAATAACTTCAAACAATAAAGGTACATCAGAAGAGTCTAGAGGATAGTCATAAAACTCCTCGAGAGTTTCTTGGGAGATAAAGTTTGGCTCAAATAAAGGTCAAGAAAATGAAGCTTCGCATCGGCAATTGTAAGAAGCTTGCTCCAAGGTAGGCGGGACCCTTTCAAGATTTTGGAGCGAGTAGGGAGCCAAGCCTACAAGCTCGACTTGCTTGCCCATCTAAAGGGTCCACAAAGTCTTCCACGTGAGCCTACTTTTGAGGCATACTCCAAACCCTGAGGAGGTTTTGGAGACTCCAACCTCGTTGGAGATGATGGAGGAGCAAATCGAGATAGTTCCCCGGGTAATTCTCGACAAAGCAATTAAGGAGACAATGAGATCTCAGTTCCCCCAATACTTAGTCACGTGGAAGCACTTGCCCTGGAATAGATCCAGCGAGGATATGGCTATGGTTGGAGCTTCTCGTGCTGCACCTTATGGATCATATCACAGAGATTGTCGGATCATAGCTAGAGCTTGCCGAATCATGGGCAAAGCTTTTGCTGCATGTACTGGTGATTTTGTTTCGATTGATTTTTTACCTTGTAGACTTGGTTCAAGACTTGGTCTCTTAGATTTCATGGTTGTAGAAATGGAAAAATTGTCTTGAATGATAGTGGATTGTCATACAGGGATTTGTTAAAATGGAGCGCTTAAACAGAGCATTTAACTTAGAAAAATCAAAGCAAACTATTTGGCTTACAAAATATTTCACTTCAACAACATAGCATTTTACAGAAAACAGAGCATTTCGTTTAAAAAACAGAGCATTTCGCTTTTTGCAGGTTTACCTAGTGTATCGCCCATGCTGAAGATCTAGCCCGCTGCGCAGTCGGTGTAGAAAACTAGAAAGATCGAAAGAAATAGGATGTGAGCAAACTAGAAAAGTAGAAAGTGCAGCAAATTGAGCCAGCAAATGGAAACTCGTTAAAACTAGCATAACAGCACTGCTTCTTCGCCGCCATCTCCATAGTCGCTCAATGTCACAAACACATGTTCTGTAGCATATCTTTCTGCCTCAGATCCGGTTATACCCGAGAAAAACTGTTAGGCAACAACAATCAGAGCTCGAATGCTACAAAAGCCTCCACAACTGCAAGACTTAACAAATAAAATGCTTTTGAAATACTTCTAAGAAGCCAACACCATCATTCCAAAAGATAAGCTTGCCGAAGGCGGCCCTTTTGGCACCTCGACGAAGCCAGAGGAGAAAATGGGAGAAATCTCCCCTGTTTCTATATTGTGGGGGAACGTCACTTGGTCCCCCTTCCCGGTGGGCCAGTGACCTGCTCCCGGCTACTGCCGGTCGCGGGACCCCACTGTCCACACCGAAAAGGGGTCCCAAGTGACATTCCCTCATACAACAGAGTACTTGCGATTTGTCTTGAGGCCGAAATAGGACGTGCGACTTGGCTATAGGGCAACAATAGATGCACGCGATTTTGGACGAGCAGATAGATACAACAGGATGCAGCGTCCACAATTCAGGTAGTATGGGGCGGATCTGCCATGGCCAGAGTAGAGCAAGGAATCATAGACCCAGGGATTGCTTGCAGAGCAAGAAGGGGGGAACCATGACGTCACATGCTAACATCAATTTTTTTTCCAGGCGTCAGGCGTAGGTTTTTTTGCATCAAACAAAATAGAAAAAAAAAAAACAGAAAAGGATCATGACTTTTATATAATGATTGTGGGATTTAATATATGGTGTGTGTGAATACAAAGTACATAAAAGAAGAGCACACCAGTATCCAATACAAAGCTAAAGTAACCTTCTATTATTTCACTCAAAAGAAAGCTAACCCTAGAATGAAAATGGGTCTCATGACATCACCAAGGCCTCCCTTATGTAGCAAACAACAAGCCTTGATCACATCATGACTTCTCTTATGCAACAAAACATATTCTCAAAGGTGGCTTACTACAATGACTTTCTACAATGCAACTCAAATTCTAGACGTTGTAAGAATAGGATAAAATACTTTTTTGTAATGTCCACGAAAACCAAAAGGCTGGGACCAATACAATGTTCAGGCTAGTACAACCATTACTACTAAGATTTAAAAAACCATGCCTCGAAAGATTTTCAAGAGAGAAACCTTTGCAAGATTTAAAAAATCATGCCTCGAAAGATAGTCGTATAATAAATAAGTTCGTACAAAGATGATCATGGTGCCTTGCTCTATCGAACACGATATGAGATCTTGTCTTGCTCTTGTTGATTTTTATTTGAAACAATTTAGAACACGATAAAAGGCCTTGTATTGCACCAGTGTACAAATTTAATGATTTTCCACGAACATTGTCTTGCAATAGTGAAAGATCAAGCAAGCTTTGAAATTAGGGCACAAGTGAAAGATAAAAGAAATCTTTGCAATTAGGGCACAATGATCGGAATACAAAAGCTTGGAGTGAATAAAGGTGGCACTTCCAAAGAAACCCGAAAAAAGGGCAATCCCCTTCATTTATTTGCATATTCTATACTTACAAGAGAATTGAATTGAATAGGTTTTTATTGTCCACGAAAACTAATAGGTTACGAAGAAAAATCAGCAAAAAAAATATTTGAGATCTCTGCGCTCCACAATGAAAGATTAAAAAATCGAGTTCTCTGCGCTCCACAATGAAAGATTAAAAAATCGGGCCTTTGCCTCCACCTCTTGAAAGATTAAAAAATCGGGCCTTTGCCTCCACCTCTCTTGCTGGATCAAAGTGCTTCGCATATAGGGGAGCCTACGCCACCTGAACCAGGTAGGTTCCTGAAAGGAACCTGGCGTCCTGGCGGTGGCGACGCCAGGTTCCTGGATCTAGTAGCGTAGTTTCCCTGCCTTAACAACCTGGCCCTCAAGTTTTAATGTTGAGATCAGATCTCAGCCATTGGTTGCAATGGTGTTACCCACAAGTAACACATCAAAAAGTGCATAAACACCTAGTTTTTTATGCCAAATGGCCATAAACACCTAGGTTGTTATGGAAACCACCATGAAACCACTACAAAACCACCATAAAACTCTAGGGCCTAGGTTGTTAAGGCGGATAACACTCTAGAACTCGGGTGTTATACCCTACTATAACAAACTTGGGCCTCCGTCCGGCCACCATAAAACTCTAGGGCCTAGGCCACCATAAAACTCTAGGGCCTAGGTTGTTGAGGCGGATAACACTCTAGAACTCGGGTGTTATGCCCTACTATAACAAACTTGGGCATCACACCCTCGGCCCTCGTTTGTCATAATAGGGCATAATAGGGCATAACACCCTTGTTCCAGGGTTATCCCTCTCATCTCTCATGACCACCTTCATCCCCCTCGATTATCCATGACCACCTTCATCCCCCTCGATTATCCCGTAGAGCAGCTATTTTTTTGTACATTGGCACATGGGTTCTATAGAATAGCTATTGGATTGCGACAACAAGGATTCTTCTAAAGATCAGAACATCAATCAGAACAGAGCAGAGTCTCCTTCAATCGGACCTGAGTTTCTTTCCTTTCGCTAACCTGTTTTTCCTTTCGCTACACCAAGAAAAGGGTTATTCTGCCGAAACTAGGCTATGGCGAGGCTTTGAGGAAAAAGAGGCTGATAAATAAGGAAAGAACTAGAAGCAGTAGAATAAGCCCGGAACCTGCTAGAATTTAAACCAAAAAAGGGATATGGACTCCGAAAAAGGAAGATAAACCAAAAAAGGCTATCCTATGGAGCGAACAAAAATGGGAAAGGGGGAGGCGTAATTTGAACCAGGCTAACCTCAAAAAAAAAAAAAAATAATAATTTGAACCAGGCGATAAAATGATAACTCCGAAGACACCCTGAAAATGAAAATCTCCCCTTTTCTCCAAAATTTCACTGCAAGTGACCATATTTCAATTCAAGCTGCTGTATTTTATACAAATGCATTAAGCGGCCTCATGCTGTCTTGTTAAATCGAGTTAGAAATTTCCTGCAGATATGTACAAGGATTCAGCCTCGGCAAAAATAACAAAATTCTCCAAGTGTTATTGCCACCGAGATGCTTTGATAAGCTTCGAAGCAGCAGCTTCAAGGTCATAATTTACACCATGTTTGGCCTCAATAATTTCAAGAAGCTGCAAGAACAAAGAAACAGAGCAAGGGATTTCGAGGGGGCCGGAATAATCAAATCCAAACTCCTGCTCAGATTCTTGAAGGAGCAATTTAAAAACAGGGTGGTTTAAGTGATGAACAGGGAGCAAGAACCTGCAACGTTGGGGACCGACGTAAACGGCGACGAAGCCCTTGGGAGGAAGCTCCAGGGAGGCGCCGGAGTCGAACCTCTCGTATTTGCAAGGCGCTGGGCGGGCGCCAAGGCGAAGAGGAAAGATCGCCATAGCCGGACCTTCGAAAAGCTTGGTTCAGAGGCGCAGGAAAAGGGGCATTCTTTCTTCTGTTAAAAGGCGCTGTGTAAAACGCTTTTATACTACTAAGTACAGCCCACCCTGGCTGACCCGGCCTTTTAGTAAAAAATCTGATATTTTCGGCAGTTGACATTTCGAAATTGGGTTGCTTCCTTTTCGTTCCATGATCCAATTGTTTGCAATTTGCACACTATCTCCTAGCAAACCTCTCCCATATGCACCCCCTCTTCCAGAACATGGACCCCAGAGCCTCGCGTAATGCTCCCAATCCCTCATCCGCAGAGCGCGTGTCTGCTCTCGCATGTCTATCCAATAATCCAGACATCAGCATCCCCTGCATTATTTGCCTGTTTCAACCCTCCTCATGGTCCCTTAACATGGTTGAATTCTTCTGCCTGCAAATGTTCCACAACCCAATCTAGGACCTTAACATGGTTGAAAATCCTTTACCTAGAAATGTCCTAGAATCCAACATAGGCTTTTCTGTGAAAAGCACAAGAATGTGCTCAAATATCTTCTCCATGGTAATTCAGCTTGCTACAAAGTATAGTAAACTATTCAAGTTCGTTCCGAGGTCCAACTGGCACCTCACTCTTATTTTCTAGCATCTATCTTGCCTTACTAGCCTTTTGTCTAAAACATATGCATTTTACACCTGCCTTGGTACAGCTTTCCCACGACCAACTGTATATGCAGTTGACCTTCCTATGTCATATTTAATTATGCATTTTTTGTATAAGAGAACAATTTTGGAATGGAGTCTAGATGGACCCACATGGCAGTTACACTAAGACAGACACTGTGGAATGGATATTGATACATAGCATGAGAATGTTGTTGAGGCAGTTAGATGGCGAGATCTTATAACTGTAAAGTGTGTCTCATCACTCAAGCATTGTTCCTTAAAAGAGCATCTTCCAATTACTAACCATATAGGTAGCATTGATTAGACTGACTTGCGCGAAAAAGACAAGGAATGATCAATATATATTGAATAAATATGTTCCATACGATTGATCTCATGTACCATTAGTGTCACAAATTGAGGTGCCAAGCAAGGTAGATGGCAATAGAAAATATTACATTAAAGGGAGGCT
This sequence comes from Isoetes taiwanensis, assembly GCA_021234155.1. Taxonomy (NCBI): domain Eukaryota; kingdom Viridiplantae; phylum Streptophyta; class Lycopodiopsida; order Isoetales; family Isoetaceae; genus Isoetes; species Isoetes taiwanensis. The sequence continues at coordinate 23,443 of JAJEKV010000237.1, forward strand.
ATCCCACTTTATATTTTACATGACGTGACAAATTCTATAGAAGTCAACGTTGGACTCGTAAAGTGATATTCATAAGGCAACTTTGTGTTTGCCATTTTAGTTGATAAACTAGAAAGTTGTCCCTTCCCACTTTGTATGGTCCAAAATTTGTATGACAACTTTTGTCCCTACTCAAATTTTTTTTTTTAAGGACAAAAGGCTTGTTTATTAATCATAGGTAAACATTACAAGATGTACAAATCTTATCTAGTTGTGCAGGCACAAGACAATACTCCCGAAGCACGAGCCTGAAGCATTATGTACTCACTCCAACATAGGAGACTAATATTAAGAATTAATTTGGAGATATTGAATCTAAATAAGGTCTCTCACTTCTTCCCCGAGGGAGGACGAGTCGTAAGCCATCAGTATCTTAGCCTGGGCTACGTCAATGACTTTACGAACCGGTGAATAAATGCCTTGAAAAATGTGCAGTCTACGTTGCTCTCAGATTGACCACAGTAACCAACCAGACCCGAGAATAATGATTGAAGCCAGGACCATGCTGGTTGAACTTTTGGACAGGAAACGAGGCAATGCTCAAGTGTTTCAACGTCTGAAAGGCAAAGCAGACATATTGCAGAGTTGCAAGGATCATACATCTATGTAAGACTTGCCATCAAAGTACAAAAACTTTAGGGTGGAGCAACTTATCCCAAAGCCAGCGCCATATGCGAGCCCGCATGGGTTCTGGGATCTGTAATTGCCATCCATTTGGCAATGGGAGGGCGGTATATAGAGCAGACAAAGTACTTGCCTTTGTGAATATCCTCGTGACAACCCCATGGCAGCCTTTCCATGACGCCGACTTCTACTATGAGAGGCAAGTTCTTTGCCACCTTCTCCCATACATTTAATCCCAACATGAAAGTAAGAATTTTGCTTGAAATGCCGGCCATGACAAGAGGTGATCACCTTCATACCATGCTTGAATTGAGACGACACCTGCTAGGGCCATTGTCTCTGCGTCTGGGGATGAACAAATCGTGAGTGGAGGGGGTAAGGGGTCTGATGGCAATGGCACCTACCACTATGGAATATCGAGGAGAGCATGGATGGAAGGACATGGCTAAAATAGATGCCTGACCGCATCCCATGCTGCCAATAATTCTCGAAGAAAAGGTGATGCATTTGCAAAAGGCTCAAGAGGATGAAATAGAGCCCCGGGAAGAACTGGTCCTTACTCAATTTATATCGCCCAAATTTTGCACCCATTAAAAAAGTTATCCCCTTCTTATAAGCTCTGGGATGCCGGAGCCTTAGAGATGGTCAAAATAATACATTATTAAATCCAAATTAATCGCACTCTTATTTGTGGCCTACAACAATGTCTTTAGCACATCTGCCCATGAAGATATGACAATTGCATCGATTCGCACTGGTGCCCATAATCTTCGATTTGAAACAGGCAGATGGGCCTGTGAGTTGTATGAAAACCAGATATGTATATGTTGCCAATGGGACTGATTGAAGAGGAATGGCATACTCTTCAGGTTTGCTGATTATCCAAGCACGATATGTCAGTTCGAATACACTTAATCAGCCACCGCATGTGCTTTTGCAGATCCTTGCAGTGACAGCACTAGCATCTTATATCCTAGAGATTCTATACTGACGAGCACAACTATAACTGCCTTCAATACATCAATATGTACATATTCATCAGGAACTTATTAGTGTCAAGGTTTTCCCCTCAAAAATCCCTTCGGAGGGGAAAAGGTGTTTAATCCTAATATAGTAAATGCATCATGCACTCCTCTTTCTTGTATTGGATCCCATGAACCCTCTTAGCCTCTGTAGATGATAATTGAATTAAATTTATGTATCATGTTCATATTCCTCAATGGTACCTTTAAGCCAATTAAGCTCTTCAAATTGGCCTAAAAATACCTTTTTCTATACAATACCATACCGAAATCATAATCCCCACTATTGCCAAAATACCCTCCCCAAATACAAAAGAATTGGGCAAACTATATTGGAATCTCAATTGCAATATATCTTGTTCATTCTTACAAGTACGATTTTGTTCATTGTGAGTAATTTGCAGTATTTTTCGTATTCCATGTTCGTTTTTTCTTTTGGCATGTCGTATCAATATTCGTTTTTTATTTTTTGGGCATGCCGTATTGTATTCCGTATCTATATATTGCATTTCATATCCGTATATGATAATTACACCTTTTACGCCCACCATCACAGACCATTACCAACCATTACCAATTTGCACAGGGTATCAAAGGGCCCTCTTCGACCACTGTTGCATGTGAACCTGCTCTTACACCATTTTAGACCTTCACGGTTTTGGTGCCTTTGACGATTTTCAAACCTTGAGGATTTTCAAAGCAAGTTTTGAAATTAGGGCAGTGTGACCAGACACCATAGTTGTGGTACTTATGTTGCTGGGCAAAAGCTTGGGGATTCGGGCCTGAATGTGCTCCTTAAAACCTTTTAAACAATCTCCCAATGTTAGTGGAATATCTAATGTTCCTGTTAAGTATTGGGAAATCTACCAAAATGCCCCTATGAGTTTATGTAATTGCCAAAATGCCCTTATGAGTTTCAAAATTACCAAAATACCCCTGACTCAAATAAACAAACAAATAAATTACTAATTTGCCCCTAGACACCAAACTTAGTTACTAAAATACCCCTACACACCAAATTTAATTACCAAAATGGCATTACATACCAATTTTGATCAATATACATCAAATTTTATTATCAAAATGCTCTATACATCAATTCGCACGGGGTCCCACAGGCTACGGATTGAGACAGGTAGATGGGAGTGGCCACAATTGCCGCGAGAAGCGAGATTATGTGTCTGTTGCCAGTTACAGGTTATTGAAGATGAAAGCCATACTCTTCTGAGTTGCCCTGCTTTTGAGATAGTCCGGAATCATTTTTTGACCTTAGCATTCCATTCCACGCTTCCACAACTTCTCAGAGCACCATCTGTGCATGACTTGGCCTTATACATACTTGAGGTTCTAGATAAACGTCTGCAATTACTGAGCCCTCAGTAGTCATTATCTCCGCTTGTCTAGTATCATCATTACTGCAAAGGTTTTTCCCTTGAAAACCTTTCGAGGCAGGGGTTTTTTAATCCTAGTAGTAATGATTGTACTAGCCCATTGTATGGGTCCCATGACCTATTGGTCTCCGTGGACGTTAAAAAAATCTATTCTATTCTATTCTATTCATCAAACTTAATTACCCAAATACTCCTACAGCCTTATTGTGACACTTACAAGGAGCCAGTGTCTCTTGTGGTTTTAGCGCACTATGATGCTATTGGAGGCATGCTACCACCAACCACGCGCAGACCTCTTGGACGTCCAAAACCTAAACACGTGCGCATAGGAATATTATCTCTCTTATTATCTTTCTTACAAGCATGTTTTTTAAGTATTCGAGGAATATCTTTACGGAAGGTGTAATGGAAGAGACACAATGCATGTAGTTGTAGGCTCCAATTTGGTGATGGTTGTGACTTCTGTAATTTCTTTTTTGAATTTAAACTTCTGTTCTTGAGGCATTTAGTATTGATTGAGTAGAATAAGTATGTAAGGGCATTTTAGTAATTAAGTTTGGTATGTAGCGGGTATTTTGGTAATTAAGTTTGGTGTGTAGGGGCAAATTGGTAATTTGTTTGTATGTTTATTTTATAAAGTGTATTTATTTGAGCGAGGGGCATTTTGGTAATTTTGAAACTCATAAGGGCATTTTGGTAATTATTTAAACTGATAGGGGCATTTTGGTAGTTTCCCTTAAGTATTTTGCACTGTCCTCATAGAGAATTGCATGAATGGAAGTCTACCTAAAACCAACCAGACGGTGTTCGTATTTCCCAAAAAATAACTCACGCTCTCTACAAAACAGGAAATAGAGTAAATGGAAAAGGGACAGGCGTATAATGTTGCCGTGATCAAAAAGCGTACTTTTAAAACTCGAGATTTCAGAAGTTTTGTGGAGGTATTCGTATCTCAGATCGCATGAATCCAATGTTGGCATCTGGGTTCTGGGAAAAAGGTGTATTTCTCGGTGCCGAAGGTGGAGGTGCGGATGGGCCTTGGGCAGATGGCGAGCCACGGAGGTCCCTTCTAATTCTATTTGCTGCAGGTGTCGGGATGGCCATAAAGCGGTCCGGGAGGCGTTCACCTGTTTCAAGGATCACCAATGATTTTGTGTTTTGCTTCCTTGCATCTGTTTCCCTGACCGAACTAAGCTTGGGCAGTTCTAGGTCTTGCTCCTTTCCAGTTCTTAACTCTTTGTTGTGTATCTTATCGCTTAGTTAACTAAGATAGATCTGGATTGTAAGGCATCGCTGGGTTTCTGGCGAACTGGGGTTCGATTTTCCCCAACCCTGGGTCATGTAACTGGGTGTTAGAATTATAAGGCCATAACACTGTGTTCTTCCCTCGCAAGCTTTTGGGCTTTTACCTTTCAATCAAGGAAATCCAACTGTATCTACCTCTAGAAGCCTTCATTGGGATTTTGAGAATTTGTGCTTTCAAATTTCGGCCATGTTTGCTTTTGAACCAGAGCATATCAACAAGCATGAATACCTTCCCTTTGTTTCGTGCAGCTGTGCGGCAGATTGGCAGTGTTTCCTTCCTTCCTTCCTTTGTTTCGTGCAGCTGTGCGGCAGATTGGCAGTGTTTTCTTGCCCAAATGCTCTGTTGTTGAGGATCTATGTGGAATTTGCTTGAAGTCGAGCGCTTTTATTCGTCACGAGCTTTGTTAGAGCTGGGACTAAGACAATAACAAGGATAATCAGAAGGATTATTGGACCTATGCCGGATTATAGGAGCTATGCACATGCATTTTTGCTTTCCTTCTTTGATGTTTTTCACCAACGTCTATGAAATTCTGATGCAAATCAAGTAAGTTCTTATGTAGTTCCTTGACAGCATCATGGCTTCCTTGAATCTAGGTTATAGTTTCAATAACATAGCCGCTGCCATGTTCTTCATCAAGTAAGTTCTTATGTAGTTCCTTGACAACATCATGGCTTCCTTGGATCTAGTTTATAGTTTCAATAACATAGCCGCTGCCATGTTCTTCGATAGCTTTCTGTAGAAATGTTTTACTCTCCTCCGTTTCGATAATTATGTCAATAGGTTCAGCTTAAGGCCTGAAGGTTCCCTTTCCAAGCTTCCACTTTAATGAAAGTAGTATTTGTTTATCTGAGGAGTGGAGGTAGAATAGCATGCCCCAGTTTGCCGGAATCGAAGTTGATGTAATTGAATTGATTCCCCAGGCTGGGATTGGAACTAGGGTTTGAATGATTGGAACTAGGGTTTGAATGCTGCTGTTGTGTTTGTTATGCCCTGCCATTGTATTCATGTGCTACTATATTGTACAAAATACAATATACTAAATAAATACTAAATACTAAATACTATCTTAACCCATGGTGTTGTGTAAAGGGTGGCCCTATTAATTAGGGTCAATTTGACCCCATGGCTCAGATCTTCCCAGCCAGCATATTCTACAAAGAAAGTGCCGATGTCATTTGTATTGTACGGGTACCACTGTGCCTAAATACTATCTTAACCCATGGTGTTGTGTAAGGGGTGGCCCTATTAATTGGGGTGAATTTGACCCATGGCTCAGATCTTCCCAGCCAGCATATTCTGCATATTCTGTAGAAGGTGCTGGAGAAGGTGCCTTCCTTCATCTCATCTGACGGCCAATAAACGATAATACACCCAATAAATGATAATACATGTAATATGAAGCGAGAAGATCATTCACCCTGAAAATTTCCCTTTTTCCCCAAAATTTCACATCAAGTGGCCATATTTGAATTTAAGCTGCTGTGGCCTCATGCTATCTTGTTAAATCGAGTTAAAATTTTCTGTAGATATGTACAAGGATTCAGCCTCGGCAAAAATAACAGACTTCTCCAAGTGTTATTGCCACCGAGATGCTTTGATAAGCTTCGAAGCAGCAAATTCAAGGTTATAATTTACACCATGTCTAGCCTCAATAATTTCAAGAAGCTGCAAGAACAAAGAGACAGAGCAAGGGATTTCGAGGGCGCCGGAATGATCAAATCCAAACTCCTGCTCAAATTCTTGGAGAAGCAATTTAAAAACAGGGTGATTCAAGTGATGAACAGGGAGCAAGAACCTGCAACGCTGGGGGCCGACGTAGACAGCGACGAAGCCCAAGGGAGGCGCCGGAGTAGAACCGCTCGTATTTGCAAGGCGCTGGACGGGCGCCAAGGCGGAGGGGAAAGATCGCCATAGCCGGACCTTCGAAAAGCTTGGTTCAGAGGCGCAGGAAAAGGGGCATCTTTCTTCTGTTAAAAGACGCTGTGTAAAACGCTTTTATCCTATATAAGTACAGCCCGCCCTGAGCTGACCCACGGCTTTTTAGGAAAAAATAATATATCTTCAGCAGTTGACATTTCAAAATGGGTTGCTTGCTTCCTTTTCGTTCCATGATCCAATTGTTTACAATTTGCACACTATCTCCTAGCAAAACCCTCCCATATGCAACCCTCCCTCCTCCCCAAAAAAAAAAATTAACATGGACCCACTCCCAACCTCATACACAGAGCGTGTAAAAGGCAAAAAAAAAAGGTATTGTTGCCTATAAATAGAAGGACAACTTTGAGATGTGATATCTCAAGAACCACAACTCGTAAATCGGGCGATCCTTACCTTGTTGGAAAGCTCTTGAAGTCTAGTTTCCAGATTGGGCTTGGTTGTCCATAGATTCCTTACGGTTTGAAAGTTATGCCCAGAAAGGTGCATAGGGTGAGAGTTGATTTGCCATGCCTAGATCTGCTTCTTCCTATGTTGATGATGAGCCTAGCCTTACCTTCTAGTATCTTCTCTTGTTCCTTGCTTGATCATATCATTAGAAGGAGTTCATGTAACACCAGTGGTTGGTGGCTAGAAAGAGTTTGTTCTTATACAGTCTTGCGGAGTAGCTTGACTTGGTGATATCTCTTCTAGTTGGTCCGGTTGGGTGGTAAAACGAGTACCCTGTGGTATTTTGCTTTCTAATTAGTTGATGAATTTGTTTTTTTTGGATAAGTCATTCAGAAAGACAGTGAAAGGGCGCAGGTTAATTCGGCATTAATAAGGTGAATGAATCAGCTATAAATCTTTAGGTTGTAAATCTTCCTTACTTTCTTGCTTTTTTTCATCAAAAATAAGCTTGCCCATAGTATTACTGGTAGGATGAAGCTTCTCCATAACTTGAGCATTTGTGATCTGTATAAACCGGATTTTTACTTTGTATGAGCATATGTAATTTGTATAAGCATGGTATTTTAAAGCAGTGTAAGATTAACTAAAAATGCTTTGATATGAGGTTTGTCTGTAAAGGACAATATTAATCTATCTTTGCAATGCATGTAGTCTTGCAGATGTGGGTTCAGATTGATTTTGATCCCTTGGACTGGTGCCTTTAGCATGCTCTAGGCTGCATATTCTGAAAATAAAGGTAGAAATTTGATCTGTTTGCTGGGGTGTTTTTATAACTGTTGAAGATATATCTAATTGTTTATGCATTAGCAGAAGATTAGTTTTTAAAGGGGCCACATCATGTACATTATATTTTATGACAAGAAATAGCAAATGAAGTTCGGTCTTATTCAGTTATTTTTGGTTGTAATGCTGGATTTTGCAGGATGTTATAATAGAATTCAAATGTTGTTTAGTACGATGTGAATATGTGATGGTGCTTGGGAGGTCAGGTATGATCTTCAATTCTTTTTCTTATGTAACATAATTCGTGGTTGCATTTATAGTTATCAGCATGACATTCAAGAATAGATCACTCTACCCACAACATTGGGGAATTCATGAAGTACCACATTTTGTGAATAGTGTGGGAGATATCCAGTTGCTTAATTAGGGAGAGGTCATGTTTAGGGAATCATAGAAAACTTGAGTATGTCGTATGATCTTCAATGCATGCCAGAATTAAGACCTTCTTTTCATAGTTCCGGATGAAAAAGACTCTCTTATATGCTTAATTTCTGATGCAGGTCATGTGATCAATGAGGGTGTCTGCTGATATATGCATATGAAATAACTTGTCTTCTAAGAATGCCCGGTGTGTAGCCCCTTTCTCCGAATGATCCCAAAAATTTGCGCAGATACTCTTTTTATTTGAATCTTCCATAATGTTTGATTATAGGTTTTTGCTTTGCAATCTTTGCTTGATCTCCATCACCAGCAATCATCCAAATACAATACTGAAGCTTGAAGCTGTTCGGTGTCATCTTCCTGATTGAGCCATTTTCTATGGGAAAACTTAAGCCTGCTAATTTAGTTATGGGGCGTGACGCAATGAATGTAAGCAGTATGCGTCATATACCATTGCAATAATATCTCTCTTCCAGTTATAGGGTACATTGGCCATGTCACTGTATGAATGATTTGGTACCATTGCTAAACATTACAAAAATATAACTGATCAGAAGCACTATCTAACGAAGCATTTGAATATATAGGTTCATAAATCAATTTGAGACACTGTCATTAGCATTTGTTGGGGAAACTGATCTGGCAATGCATCATGTATTGGTGGGATGTCCTAACATTTGCAAACTTCAAATTAGAGAAACTCAAATTAGAGAAGCTCTCCCATCTGGAGATGCTGCACTTCTTGCTTAATTAACATGTAAGATCTATCGGCTTTCTATGAATGGCAACTTGCAATGTTACGTTGCTTACGTGTGGTGCATCATCTTAAAGTAAATTTGCAGATGTTCCAGCATAGGAACAAATTGGAGTCCAACTGAAGCAATTCGATGTAAGCACATTGATTTTTGCAGATCTATCTAGGTTGTTGTGGTTCTAAATAATTGCTCCTTGAGCCTCCTATATATGCACTCAGGTTGTCCAATATTCTACAACGGGGAGGAGGCGAGAAGGAAATCAGCACCTTACTGGATTATTACGTCTGTGCTGCCTTATATAAATTGTATTTTATATAGCAGACATGATATCCCAAGCCTCCATCATGACTGTAAGCTCCAGTCTGTTTTATACTACCTTTCTTCCAACTTTCTTTTGATTATATTTAGAAAGGTTAAATGTGCAGTGGGGTGAGAGCATGTTAGGGTGTGCCAAAAAAAATATCTAAAAGGTAGTTTTAGAGTACTTTTTTCTGCAGGTACCTAATTGATATTAAAAGTACCTAAATCAAAGCTAATAGTCAATATTTTTACTTCATGGTTGAGAGTAATAGAAGAATGATGTCTTAGAGCACTTTTCATATCATCCATTATCATGAGCATGAAGCAATATCGCCGTATGTGAGTACCCAGTGGATATTTTAGGTAGGTTCCAAAAGTGGTACACCCTAACATGCTTTAACCCAGTGGTACAAATATCAGTGTTGTAATTTGCATGTCTTGCTAATGTGTTGGCTGGATGGACATGTAGATTTTTCCTTTTATCAAGTGTTGCTGATATTTTGACCGGATTGGCAGACCAATATGGTAAACGATGTCTGGTAAACGATGTCTTTCGTGAGGATAACTATCTTTTTTTCATGTGTATTACGCATTCTTTTGTTGGATATTGATCTAGGATTTCAAATAGTGATATTGGCTTCTCTTTATGGATATCCTGGTTTATTAGATAGATAGAGTTTTTAACGTCACGCCGACATGTGACCACACACCACACTACATTGCTTGGTTAGGCCCTGCCCCCAACCACCTTACATTGCGTCTGTTGGGATTTGACCCCCAACAGTACCGAGTGCGATTCTGGGCGGTCTCGAACTCGAGACCACATTGCTAAGGAATTAGTGTGTTACCACTAGACCAAACGCATTGAAAAACAGGTTCAATTTTTTTATTGCTTATCGTGGATTTATTGCTTGCACCTTATGATAGATCGTGAAATGTAGCACTTGAACATGAGATGAAGATGTGGAGATCGTATTGCAAGACGTTGCACTACTTGCATATAAATTGATGGCTTTTAAGATTTAGTTTTCCTCTTATGTTTGTAGTGGTCTCAAAGATTAGATAGAATCCAAGTGATCTATTGCATTAGATGCTTTGCAAGAATACTTTTGTCCAATATATTAGATTCAATGATATGGTCTGTGGGGTATGGGATAAAGCCTGGAAAGGTTGGGGCCCATTGGATAATGATTTCCTTGAAGGATCCGCCCTTTTGGTGTGTTGGTTATCACTAGAGGTGCTAGTGTGTAACATTTGGTATCAGAGCCAAGGTTCAATTCCTCGTGGCAACATTGGTGTGTTCCACATGCTTGAGGGCAAGCATCTCAAGGAAGGGGAGGAATTGATATGGTCTGTGGGGTATGGGATAAAGCCTGGAAAGGTTGGATCCCATTGGATAACGATTTCCTTGAAGGATCCGCCCTTTTGGTGTGTTGGTTATCACTAGAGGTGCTAGTGTGTAACATTTCATTGATATGGTGGCGCTCGGGGGAGTGGTTGTCGGGAGCAAGAGTATGAGAAAGAAAGCTGTAAATGTTTATGGTAACCCTTGTTTATGTTTATGTTTATGTTTATGTTTATGTTTATGTTTATGTTTATGTTTATGTTACCTTAGTGGATATACAATAAGTTAAGTTAGCAATTATCCTTAGCTAGATCATTGGGGGATGCTTTTATCTAATATAAGATAGGACAAGTTAGAAACCATAAGCTAATCTAAGAATCTTAGAAAAGATAGTAAACTATTATTATAGCCATAAGAGGGCTATAAGAAAGATCTGCATCTATTATATCGATGGGCACAAAGGGGTACTTTTAATACTAAAGAAAGACGGGGGCTAAATATAAGGACATCATTCAAATAAGGCTCATTAAGGGATATCTTTACCTTTTTATAAAGGACGCGAATGTTACATAAGGGAGCTAGTAAGCGTATGTGGAGGGAAGTTTGTTTTCTATCCCAATTGAAGATCTAAGCCAAATCCTAAGCTTAGCCTATTCCTCAAATCTGTGTTTTTGCTACAAAGGATTTGTAGTGGCTAACTTGCATTATTTCCTTTCATTGGAAGTCTCTTGCTCAAGGACAACCCGGTTGGGTGGTGAGCTTATCCGGAAGGGTGGATTTGTGTTTATTTGACTTGTTTCTTGATGATTGTTTTTGCAGTAAATCTCTGGAGACTAGCTAATCGTATCATTCAACTATAGGCACAGTTTCAAACACAATTTCATTGACCACCGTTTCAAATTTGGAAACAGTTTCTTGGAACACAATTTTAAAATTGGAATGGACAATGAAACTGTTTGTTGATAAAGCTAGATTTTGCTAACATGTTTTTCTTTATTTTGTTGAGGCTCATATGAAGTTTTGAGGGTTTGGTTGTAATTATAGATCAAACTGGCATTGACATGGTGTACTCCAAATGGTATGTAATACAAGCATTGCATTTTAACTATCCACATTTCACACTTGGCAATAATGCCCCCCATCATTGACACTTGACTTTTATAATATTCTACTTGTATATTAACATTGTTTTGTAAGAAGGTGCACAACTTGAAATGTTCATTTTCACGTAATTAATAAGCTCATAGTTTTGCACATGCTTAACAAATTTATGAAAATAATCTAACATTCAAAGGTACTAGTTATGGTGCCCGGCGTTGTCGGGCTTAGTAACAATTTGAAGAGGTGCCTGTGTCATTGTTGGCTAGAATAGACAATATGGTTTGGAGGGGCAAGGGTAGTATAGAGAAACTTTTTAAGATTCATAGACACAGAGGTCAATATATGGATTTTATGTGTGTGGTATTTAGGACTTTAAACTTGATTATGCTATATTGGACCAAGTACAATTACTCATAACCTAATGTCGAACCTGGATGTACTTGATAATTGATTCAGATAGTTGGTCCTCTATTTCGCCTAAGGACAATAATATAGGACGAAGACTGTTAGAAAGATATTTTGAAAATGGCAAAAAGGAGGGTAGTAAAGCAAATTAACCATTAGTAACAATTTGAAGAGGTGATACACCTAGGGTTTAGCATGGACTTTCATAATACCGTGCTATTGTGCTATTCAGTATTGGTGTGTAGATGTGCTCACATGGTTCACTTTTATGTATGCATAGGTGGCTTTGAAATTTAAATGGGTTAGAAGGTGGAGATTTTTATCTCTATTGTTTAAGCATTTATAAGATGGTAGGCGTATATTTTAGGTGAAGATGGTAGGAGATCATAATAGAGGCATTTTGTACGTCGAATTAGAACAGCGTCTCAAGGTTGTATTTGGAGTCTATATTGTCAAAGCTGTACTTGTAGTCTACAATGTCAATTTTGTATAGGGTAGAGAGCATGAGACTTGGATTGCTAAATCCGGCATATTAAATGCCTATTTGAGTGTTGATATTAATAAACCAATTTATAAAGAAAGAACTTCCGCTTGTTGGATCAAAGAAGTGACTATGAAGTGTAAGATGATTTAATAACTTAAAATTTCGATGCAAATAATTTAAAAACACATCATTTGGTAAAATAACGTGATTATAATGTTTACATCTTTAATAACTTTAACATTCAAATGAAAATCCTGTCAATGTACTCTCCATATAGTCTGGTGCTTATCTTATTGATATCCCTATGTGGTAAAGTAACGTGATCATAATGTTTAAAACTGCAAAATACCAGAAACAGATTCTCCTTGGCCAGATATAACAAATTCATTAAGTGTACCCCAGTCATAGACAAAGGAACATACGATAACTACTGAGTGGAACTGGGACTCATTTGTTAATGGGAATAATGAGTACAGCTCTAGATATAAAAATAGAGAAATACAGTACTGCTTCAAGCAAAACCTTTTTTATCCCTTGCCTTATAGGCTTACAGCTTGTCTCTGTCCAATCTGTTTGTATCCTTCCTATTACTTCTGCTAGAGTTCAATGTGGTCCTCTTGCTAGTGTTTTAAAGTACTGGCTGTCAAAACAGACCCACTCTTGCTTTTCAAAGGTAAGATGGAAGAGTTGTTGTGTGGGGCCATTAAACAGGGAAATGGAGAAAAAATAGCCAGCAGCCATAAATAAATCACAATGTGAAGGCTATCAACAAAATTTCGTGTACCATGTAATGTGACACTAACTAAATGTTGAAAATTTGTTGTCTCATAAGTATATGGTACAGAACAATTAAATGACAGATACAAAACCCAGCACATGTTCAAAACAAATAAATCGAACAAACTTATATTACCTCCATTGTTGAATATTTTGGAGAACAAAACCTTATCATGCACACTAGTAATGGTGCCCAGCATTGCTGGGCTAAATTGTGAGCTGTAAATATTTTGGGCCGCAATAAAGAAAGCCCTATCCCTTTCCCTTTCCATTTTTCTATCTCATATTTCACTTTTCCTTATTTTCTCTATACATTTCAAGTTTTTCTTCTTTTTTTTTTCTTTTTTTCTTTTTTTCCTTTTTTGCGTACATGTTTTCTTTTTTTCCCTCCCCTCCCCTCCCCTTCCCTTTCCTTTCCCTCTTCTATTTTTTTCGTTCTTCCTTTTACCGATGGTTTTTTTTTCCTTCCCTTTTCCTCCTTTCTCCACGCTTTCCCTCTTGCCCTTTTTCCCTTTCCCTTTCCCTTTGCCTTCTCTTTTCCCACCATTTTGCTCTTCCTCTTTTTTTTCGTGTCTATTTTCCCTTCCCTTTTCCTCCTTTTCCCTCTTATATTTTTCACGTGCCATTTTTTTCTTCCCTTTTCCACTTCCTTTTTTACGTCGTTGGGTTATAAGAGATTTGTCCAGTTTCCTCTCCCTCTTTCTTCCCCTTTTTTGCTTTTCCTTTTGCCTTTCTATTTTCCCCTTACCTTTTTTCCCTGACTTTTCTACATTTTTGTCCTCTACCTTTTTCCCATTTTTTTTCTTTCTTCCCTTTTTTCCCTTCTTTCATTTTTTCCCTTTCCTCTAATTTTGTTTTCCTTTTTGTTTTCCCTTTTTAATTGTATTTTTTTTCCTTTACCTTTTTTCCCCTCTTTTTCTTTTGTTTCTTTTTCTTTTACCGTTTTTACATTTTTCTTTCTCTTCTCTTTTTTATTTTTCTCTTTTTTAATCCTTTTCCTTTTCATCCCCCTCGTCCCCCCTCTCTTGCCACTTTTAGCTTTTTCCATTTTCTACTTTTCCTTTGTTCACTTTTTTTTATTTTTTCTCCTTTTCTCTTTTTGGCCATCGTTGCTTTTTATCTTTTTTTTTTTTATTTTCCTTTTTTTTATATTCCCTTTCTATTTTTTTTCCTTTCTTTCTTTTTTCCCCTTTACCTTTTCACTTTTTTTTTCCTCTTCTTTTTTCACTCCCCCCTTTCCCTTTTCATCCTTTCCCTCTTCCCTTCTCTTATGCTCTTTCCCCCTTCCCTTTTCTCGTTTCTCTTTTCACATTTTCCTCATGCCCTTTTTTTCCAAGTTCCCTTCCCCTCTCTTTTGGCCCCTCGGAGGATAGTCTTATCCCGGGTTTGGGGATCCCGAGGGGTGATACTGAGGACAGGATACCCAAGAGGTGTGATCTCGAGGAGGATCCTTTGGTTCTTCTTAAGATTCTTTGCGCAAAAATCCCGCCCTTATAGGAATTTTGGGGCAAACTTTTGTGGGATCCTCGATCCCAAGCACGGAATCACATCGCGATCGGTTCAGAGCGGGTCGAATCGAGGGCAAGGGGATCACGTAGATGCAAAGGAGGAAGCGTAACGCAGCGCCACCGCCTTGGCCTCGCCCGATCCGGTCAAAAACAGCAAAAACTGCGATAAAGGCGTTAAGCGCAAGAAGATTAACTATGGGATCCCGAGGAGGGGATCTCAAGGTGGGGATCCGGAGGAGGGATCCTTGAGTGTGATCAACCCAAACCAAGGTAAGATTATCCCGCGCCCTCTCTTTTTCTTTTTCCTTTCCCCTTCCCTTCTCTCCACCCTTTTCTTGTTCCCCTTTTTCCCTTCCCTTTTCTTTCTTTCCCCAGCCTTTCTCTCTTCCCCTTTCATCACCTTTTCTCTTCCTTTTTTTCCCATGCCTTTTTTCCCTTTTGTTTTTCCATGCTCTGTTTCACTTTCCTTTTCCTTTTTCTTCATCCTTTTCCTCATCTCCTTTTTCCCATGCCCTTTTTCCCCCTTTTTCCATCCCTTTTTTCATTCCCTTTCCCCCTTTTCTCCATTTCTTTCTCCCCAACTTTTTTCTCTTCCCTTTTCCTTCTTTTCCTTGATTAAAGAAGAAACACTTTTACTAGCTCAAATCAAATGAAGACCATGCTCACATTCTGGAGATGCCCTCTTTCCCTTTTTCCTTTCCCTTTCCCTTTCCCCTTCCGGTGCAATTTTTTCATTCCCTTTTTCCCTTTCCTCACCCTTCCTGTTTTTCCCTTTTTCCATGTCCCTTTTCCTTTCCCATTTCTCTTTTTCCCTTTTCTCCTTGCCTTTTTGCCCTCATATTCCACCTTTCCTTCTCCCCTCTCCCACCACTCCCCCCTTCCCCAAGAGATCAAAGCATGACCAATCACGGTGTTGGGAGTCATGCGATAAATCTTGGCCTTCAAATGCATTCAAATGATCTCGACCATTCAAATTAGGGCTTGATACAACACGCTAAAACATTATAATATAAGATGTTCAAAACGGATAAATATTGATGGATATTTTGAGAACGGTGCATGACCATGTGCTAACTACTCCAATGCAGTAATTCCAAGTGACCATATATCGGCTCTATCACAAAAGCTTCATTATTAGTGGAATAAAGCAGAGACTTGCATAGTAAGATAATGTCCTCTTCTTGACAGATTCATAGAGGAACAGTCCAATCTGAATTAATGCTATGTAAACTGGGAGGAAGTGATCCGGGAACCATGACAGTCCAATCTGAATTAAATTTATATACACAGGGGATGATTTGATTAATTTTGTCACATTTGAAATGATTATATCATAATTCCATCCTGTTCATAACCATTCTCTTTCCATATGTTCCCCATCCAAAAGGAGAAGCAGAGCCTTAATCACAGATTATTGATGCAGCTAAAGTTGTTTTTAGTGTTCTATAGAGACATGTTGCATTTGTGCACTTGAATCCTTTAGCTGCAAAAACTTACTCTATAAACTCTAATCAGTACTATATTGCAATAAAAAATCTTACTTGAAATCATAGCTATGTAGCTGCTCCATAACCTCGGGCGCCATCCTATATGCATATGAACCTTAAAGACTTCATTCTCAAGTAAATATACATAGAAATAGCAGTCAAGTAGTAGCAATACCAAGGATGTGCAAGATGGCAGATAAAACCGATCCAGCATTTGTGCAAGATCAAATATAAGCGTTGTTCAACAACAGATAGTATTTACTTGATAATTTGGTTCTCGTCTCATCAAATTGTTTGCAAAATGCCATCAAATATCTTCAATCCCATTGCACAAATTCTATACTACCATCCGCCTCGCCAAAACACAGATTGAACCTGCTAAAGCCCTATAAAGCTCTACATATGAAGAACTTGTCGAGTCGGTCTAGCAAGGCAAATTTGAAAACCAAAACGTCAAACAATAAGGTTGGTGACATATACTGGTCTAGCTGGTCTGGACATTGTTTCAGCATTTTAATCTTGTCTCAATTAGCTCCTCCAGTCTCGTATCATGATTTAAGAATGGAATTGTCCTCAATGAGCTTACAAACACTTCAAAATCCTCCAAGACGATCATGAAGCATGGAAATTATATCAGACATTACCTGTAGAGTGAGTTGCTGAGCCTAATGGAGCAGGTACAATCATGAGTGTTTTGGAAGGTGAGTCTGGCCAGATACATTCATGGCTGTGTCTCAGATGTCTTTTGAAGAAGCAATACACATGCTATAAATTTCCAAACGACCTGTGCTATAGCTCAACCTGCAAACAGACATGTCGCACGTAAAGATCTATCTAGGCATCTACATTCCAAGATAATATCGGATTACTAGATAGAACCGTCCAATTCAGAACTTTAGAGAACATTAAGTGAAACGAAAAATCAAAACACTAACTACAATGCATTGCTGCACTCCACTGGACTACCATAATCCCAAACAACAATCCACTTTCCTATGGAGGGGACTGGTGATAGAGGAGAAACAACACCACTTAAAGATTTCTTATACATGCCTTCATCAATCAACCAACATATTCAATCTCTTTTTTTTTTCACTCAACTGGTAACAACAATTATGGCCCAAAGTGCCAACAATCTTCTCATATGCATCCGTTCTATGCATCTTGTTCTTAAGATTCTATTAAGCTTGCAAAAGCTTCTTGATCCCACAAAAACATAGAAGAAAAGGGAATAAATGGGCAAATTAGATTGTCTAGTACGTGATTCATGCATGGATTGGACGCTCAGAGCTTCACATGCAAGATGTTGATGTAGAAGTTGCAACCACAGGGGATATATAATGGAGCATTTCAAATCTAGCAGTGAAACTAAATCATCACTTTAAAAATAAACACGCCAGACCCATTACATCTAGATGCACATTGAAATTTCAGTGGTTCCTTTTATGCATGTAAATGTGGCAAAACATGCTTCCTCTAGTAGTTAAATGTTGATCTTGACATCAAGATTATTATAAGCATCAACCTGAGGCAAATACGATATGTAATATGGCATCTAGCAATAGATACTACCTCATATGATACAACCTGACAAAAGACAAGGTTTCAACGTCAATGCACCTTGGCAAGATGCTGCAGCTTTTTTTAAGGAACTTTGACTCACAAACATGCATAATGAATATTGCTTTCCTTAGCTTTCAATAAGAACATGCACAACAATTGTAGAGGTTATCAGATGTAAATAAACTACATCCAAAGAAAAGAAAGTTAAATTTCAATCATTTATATATGGCAAGAGACTGACATTAGCATTGGAAGACTACAATATCTAGAACCATTTTTATGTTGACCAGCTTCTCGTCATGATTAAGAGAGATACAACCTTAAGCATTCTGATGTTAAGGTCGTTGCCACAACTTGACCATCGAAATGACTAATCTATGCATAACGGTGTGTGGCACACCGTGAAATACCTGTGACGTTCCAGCACAGTATACGGTCCAAGGATGTATACTGTACTGCATCGTCACGCGTACACGCCATCCCAATTGACGTGTACGCCTACGTGTAGTTAAGCAAGTAGCACCCTAGGGGGCAACTTGCAAGTGTGTGCACATTTATTATTCATGTGTACACTTTAGCCCACTTAATTAATATAGGCAAATGGGCCACACCCATTTATCCCACATGCTCAAGGGAGAAATAGGAAGCCCTAGCCCTAACCCTTAGTCTATATAAGTATAGGAAACCCTAACTTTCCATTTTCGTCCACAGCCTTCTAGAGCTCTGTTTTGCTTGCTCCAAGAGCCAATCTCGCCTCCCAAAGTCTGCCTGAGCACTCTAGCTCATCAGCTTTCCGTTCTAGCTTCATCTTCAAGCAGTTCCGCAGCATGGATGCGTTCAGAGCAGGAGGAGCGAGCCAGGGATCAGGTATTTTGCCAATTCGATAGTCTAAACCGCCTCCCAAACATAGAGTAAGTAGGTTTAGCCTATTGATTTGCCCATAGCAGCCATCTAGATCTCTAGATACCAAGCTTTAACTAAAGAACCTAACTCTGTGATTTAGATTAAATCTTGTTCTTTAGTTCTTCTGTGATATGTATGTGATGATGATCTCTGTGGACTCATTGTATTGGGAAGGGGGGTAGAGACCCTAAATCCTGGTAGTTGATGCTCCTAGCTAGCCTCTTTAATGCACTATTAAATTCGGCCTGTGTACAAGAACCACACCTAGTTGTGGGTGAAGGGGCCAGACTGGCTTACAAGGAGGTTCATGTCCTGACTCATGATCATGTCCCTCTGGTAGTGGGTAGAAGCATGAAAGGGTGATTGAATTTTTTTGTATATTGATGTAAAAATTTGAACTGGGTTAAAGTGTTTGTAATGTACATTTTGAATTTTACATGGAGTTGCCTATCATTAATAAAGGCGGTTGACGTACAATATTCTCCATAATTATACCAAATCCTCCCGAAATCTTGTACTAGCTTCTCTATCAATAATCGGGTTCAGATTTCAATCCTCCTGTTGATGAAGTTTCGGAAAGCACTGTTACAAGCAGGCAAAGAAAATTGAAACAGAGGGTTTGTAGGGGTGGATACGTGACAAAGCCAATTAGAAGAAAGGTGAATGCTTCTGTAAATCTCATAATGAATGAGGTATCTAATTTGACTCCAAAACAGCAAAGTATATTTGCAAGAAGATTATTGCAGGACAAAAGATTGCAATTCCTATTTGAGCCAGTCATTGGAAGGCCTCAAGAGGCTATCGTGAAAACAGATCTGGTAAAGAATTTAAAGGATGGCCTCCAAGACGTCAAAAATGCAAATAGCAATGACAGACTTGCTGCAAAGCATTCTGTACTATCTATGGTGGTTGGAGAGGAAGGAGAATTACAGAAGACTTCACTAGCAGCTAAGTTGCTGAAAATACATCCTAGAAATATGAAACTAGCAGTGGAGAGAAGGAAAAGAATGTCACTAGGTGGAACAAATCTGTGGGCATTAGCAGGTCAAAATCCAAGAACAAATACGATAGATCAGGCTATGAAGGATAGGGTGAAAGCATGCTACGGTGTACCACTTTTGGAACCCTCAAAAGTACCTACACTGGGTACTTTTAAAACTGGTACTTTCTGTTTTTTCTTCCCATTAAAATCAATCCAAAAATTTTGAATTGAAGGCCAATAAAATGTGAATCTATAGTATTAGAGCATAACAATACTATTAGATACTAAATGAATGAATCAACTCTCAAACTTATTGTTTGTTGAGACATTTATGCAAGTTCCCAGTACCCAGTGATGGGTACTTTTTTGGGTAGTTTTGCACTCCCTAAAAAGAACTTTAGATGGTACACCCTAGCATGCTTTCACCCGATATGGTTGCTCAGTTTTGGTTAGATAACTCAAAGGTTTCACCAAAAATTAGAGATGTCATGAAGAAGAGGACACAACCAATTCAATATATTGACATTACACAGGTACGACTGTAATTTAGCTGTAATTGCATCTTGTTTTTCAGAATAAAGATGTTTTTTATTTTGTAACACTGATGTAAAGTTTGTAGATTTCTTTACTTTTTGGCAGAATAAAGATGTCTTTTATTTTGTAACACTGATGTAAAGTTTGTAACAGATTTCTTTACTTTTTGAATGTAATGTAGATGCAGTCTGCCCTAGTTGTTCTACATGGAAATGTCAAATTATTTCATGGCAACACGTACATGTATATTTGTTTACATGTATATTCTGGATGTATATTTGTTTACATGTATATTCTGGATGTATTGTAGATGTAAAGAACTAAGAAGAAATGAGTGTGGAGATGTATTAATTGTCAAAAAATTATGTGACTTCATAGTAAATGAAATAAAATTCATGTCAGAATGTACATGTATGTGTGGGAGTTTAGGGTCTTGAATATGTAAAAGATTTGTATGTAATGTAATGTAATGAGGTGACTAATTTTATTTCACTGTAATTTTACAGGCTGAATTATTCCAGAATTTTGTGGATCAGTATCCAGAGGTTCGGATTGGGCTAAAGGAAAGAAACACATGTTGTTGCGTGAAACATGAGCAATCAGATCTGTACAAACAGGCATTTAATTTGATGAGGTCAAGACTCCATGAAAATTGTTCGTGCAATTGTGGTGTGTGCGCATCCAAGCTCATTTGGAATATGTCAAGCCAAGAACAAGACATTTGATAATGTTAGCACATTTTGGAGGGCTATGGTATGTGACAGCAAAGCAAAGCAACGAAAGTGGCATAAGCTACAATGTATCAAATCAGATTGTGAAAATTGTGGGAAACAATTAATTGAGTTGTGTCCAAGAGAATACAAGGAGCAGATTGATCAAACGCTTGATTGGCAAGTCTATGGTTACGTTAATGAGCCCTCGAAGAAAGGAACTTCACGAAGACTAAAGCTAATTGACAAGAAAGGCAGCTCCAGTAATATGTTGGATAACATGTTTGATCATATGTCGAAGTTTGTATATCATAACTTTGTGGCACATTGGCAGAGCAAACAATTCAAGGAATCCATGAAGAGTCTTTGTGATGATACCGTATTATCAGTTGTTGATTTCTCGAAGAATTATACTTTGAAGCCATTCAACGAGATTCAAGCACAACATTGGTACAATGAACAAATCAGCATATTGGTCCACATCACGATGATCAAGGTACAGGGTAAAATGAGGAAATGTGTGCACTTCTTTATTTCAGATGGCAAAACACATGATACTTTGTACAAAAAGCATTCAAGATGCACCTCAATTGGCTGAAAGAAAATGGTGCTGGCCATATGAAATACCACTTAGTTTGGTCTGACGGGTGTGCAGCCCAATTCAAGTCGAGAAGAGCTTTCTATCATGTAACTAGGTATCATCAAGAGCATAAGATCAGAATGCACTGGAATTTCTTTGGCTCAGGACATGGGAAGGGCACACATGACGGAGAAGGAGCCATAGCCAAACTATGGCTCGAGGCAGAACAAAGAAAAAAGGATGGAAAAGTGATAAAAATGCGTAAACCGCATGTGAGGTTCTTGAAGAGAAAATTTCGATGTGGAAAGGGTATTTTGGAAGGTGTCCGACATTGACCGCTCCCAAAGATTTGATGTGCTCCCGTGAAAGGGGTGCAATCTCTTCATTGCGTATCATCCATAGATCCAAATGATCCAACAAAGTTTATGTGTAGATCTCTTTCATGTTTTTGTAAGGCATGCATCAATTTTGATTGGCCCGCTTGTGAGATGATCATTGTGGCGGTGGGAGTTGAGAAAACTAGAGCCTACAAACAGGGACAATGTTGAAGAAGATGGGGTGCAGGCGAGGACTTGTGGGCAAATGACGTGGACAATGTGGATGAGACAGTGCAGGTTGGAGATTATTTTGCATCATTCACATCCCCAGACAATTATGAAAGGGTCCCTTATTATCTCATCCAAAGGCAACGTAAGTGAAACATGCCCTCAAGAAGACACCAAGGATGACTATGGAAATGAATTTTATTGTGGTAATGAAGTTATAGCTGGTAACTACTTTGAATTGATTCCCTGGTTGCCATCAAAAGTCTGGGCTTATTCAAGGAAAGAAAGTTCTTGTCCATCCCGAAGTCAAGAATTGGGGTGAGATTTCCATTGGAGCTATCAAACATAAGATTAAAGGTACATCTTATGCATATGAACCGACTAACTATTGGCATGAAATGTTTCTTTGGGAAATTTGCCGGAGATTGTAGAATCTCAGAATAATGCTAACCTGTTGTTGAAGTAACTTTTCTATGCACTAAGGCATGGACTTGCAAACTGAATGTAATCAGAATGTGAACCAGATTAAAACACAAACATTAATATATTGTTTATATAGTTCCAAGACTGTTATACTTAGTGTAAGTTGTAAAAAACACTGTAAGCAGAAGGTCTCAAGATTCAAGATTCAAGATTCAAGACTCAAGATTCATCCAGAAGGTCCTGCAGTGTGAGATCAGCAATGGTCCTGTTCAAAAATTGTGAGAAGAGTGTCCGTGAATTTGTTTGGAAGTTGGTGAAGTCTAACGTAAGCAAGACATGTGCTTCTCGCTCATTGCCATTTATGATAGAGATTGGTAAAGTATGGTTTGAGGCTATTGAATCTCCAAACCTCAGCCCCTTTTCAAAGACTTTGTTGATTGCTTTTGCATGCACAACTTCCTGTTTAATTTGAATGAGAATACTCTCTAGTTCTCGCTTTTAGATAATTGGGATTCCTCATCCCCCTTTGTCATTGCTACTCTCATAGCTCGATCCATGCTTCCAACATTGTTAAGTCTCCTCTCAGTGCATCGTGTAGAACATCACAAGCAATTGTTAGATTAGGAACAAAAGCATGTTTAAGAATAGGAGTACCTCTCAACTCGCGGATCGCCTCTCCGTTTGATTTTGTTTAATTGGTTTCCTGTTCGGGCATTGATCTCCTCAAGAATCGGGTGCCAGGGTGAGTTTGCATTTGAATTGGGGATATGGATTGTGATCTAGTCGCTCGATCTCCTCCCCGCCATCGGAATCAACCGGTCACCACCAGGTAAAAAGGAATTTTTATCCCTGTCTATTCCCTTCTCCCCTGTTTCTGATATGGCTCGTACCATGCTAATGATTTGTTCCTTAACCAATGATTTGTTCAACATCCTTTTCTCAAAATCTTTCCCACTGTCCTCTTTTTCTGACCCAATTGGCCAATGGTTGATGCTGGCATATATCCCACAAGCCTAGCTCAAATGAAAGGGCTATACTCAATGAGGAATATTCCTTTCAATGTAAGAAGGAATATTCCTTGTAACTATGGGTGCACTTAAACAAACTAAAGAATATTCCTTTGAAGGTAATAAGGAATATTCTTGATAACTAGGCATTAAGGAATATTCCTTTCAATGCAAAAAGGAATATTCCTTTCAAGGTAATAGGAATATTCCTTATAACTATGGGTGCACTTAAACAAACTAAAGAATATTCTTTTAAGGTAATAAGGAATATTCCTGATAACTAGGCGCTAAGGAATATTCCTTTCAATGCAATAAGGAATATTCCTTCAAAGGTAATAAGGAATATTCCTGATAACTAGGCGCTAAGGAATATTCCTTTCAATGCAATAAGGAATATTCCTTTCAAGGTAATAAGGAATATTCCTTGTTATCTCTATATTGTTGACTCACGCTTTACCAAACACAATATGCATAGGTACACAATATGCCTTAACATAATCCATTCATTTGGCATTTGTTAATTTGGCAATTGTTGATTTGGTAACATGTGGAACATTGAATGCATGTGGGATATTTGAGCCAATTACTAAAAAAAAGGGTGGACTAGGATTACATCTTGGACAGTTATGACACGCTGGCCTGTAACTGAAGATTACAAGCCAGCGAGCCATAACTTTTCAACATCTAATCTCTATCCACACTTATCAATGAAGCAGCAAAACCCTACTTATATATGCGCACGACTTTTGTGATATATGCATGTGGGATATTGCTAACTTTGTGTTAGGGTTGTGCTAACTGCATACGAAGCAATTGGTCTCATAATATGGTTCAACCTATCCATTTTACATTTGCAAAAATTTTGAGGTGGGTACATTACTGAAATTACTGAAATAGTATACCAAAACAAACATTAAAGCCAACAAGGAATTTCAAGGTGCAGAATTTATGATCTGCACACTAACAAAATATGGTAACCAGCAGCCAATAGGAAAATATGTTCAGAGTATTTTAATTCTTTAAATGCATCTTGAAGCATCTGAAGCATCTGCCAAAAATTAATGGATGTTGGTCCAGAAACCTCTTGAACAATACCATCTGCCTCAAATGAACACTAAACTGTTAGGGTGTGTATACCACACCAAACCATGCACCATACCATGCCCCACACTATCATATTCACTTAAGCCAGCACATCCCACCACACACCACACCATTCACCACACACCCCACCACACACCACACCATTCACCACACACCATACACCATAGACCATACACCAACTATCATATTCACCAGAACGAGCACATCTCACCACACACCACACACCCCACCACACACCACACCACACACCACACCACACACCACACACCATACACCATAGACCATACACCAACTATCATATTCACCAGAACGAGCACATCCCACCACACACCACACCATTCACCACACTCCCCACCACACACCACACCATTCACTACACACCATACACCATACACCAAATGGTGGAGTGTGGAGCGGTGGTGGGGGGTGGTGGTGTGGTGTGTGGTGGTGGTGGGGTGTGGTGGTGGGGGGTGGTGGTGGTGGTGTGTGTAGTGGTGTATGATGTGGTGTGGTGGAGTGTGGTGGTGGGGTGTGGTGGTGGTGGTGTGGTGTGGTGTTGTGGATTGTGGTGTGATGTGGTGTGGTGGAGTGTGGTGGTGGTGGTGAAGTGTGGTGGAGGGGTGTGATGTGGTACAAGGTCACAAAATATATCAGTCGAAACAATCAAGTAACTGTTTTGATTGACCAAAAAGGGTACAAGGCTTCTTTAAATCAGAAATCTTTTTTCTTCAAAAAAAAAAAAACTTATATAGTCATAAAGTATACTATCAGTAGTATACTATTCAGCATAGTGTCATTTACACATTCCTTATGATAGGAAATGTGAACACAAATGTGAACAAAAGATATATAAGCCTGTTACATAGTTCATCTTGCAAAATCAGATACTCAGACTCATGATCATTTCGTAAATCGAGGACTTTGGTTGATACGTTCTTTCGGATTGGCATCACAATGCATGACCAAAGCATCTATTAGAAATTGTCGTCGTGACAGGGCGTATTCATGAGAGAACTATTTAGATGTAATCTGTGACATCCATAAATAAGGTTAGAAATATTTAAAGGAACATGAGATGCAGTACATACAAGGGAAGGCATACAACTTACTTCCATATCTCTACCAGAGACAAGAGCTTCAACATATTTGTGCATAAATCCCATCACATACAACCCACATGATGTTAAATCGGGTTGTTGTGGCACCTCTACTTTTTGAATCCGATTAACATTATTTCTCTTCATGAAATCGCCTCTAGATACTTGACCGATCGATGTGGTTAACATTTGTGTGTGCGACCTACATATCATTTAAATTTAGCAGACCGAATTAGCGAAGAAAAGCAAAGCAACAACTTAAAGTATTACATACCCTTTGATTGCTTTCTCGTTCGTCGATAACTTGTAAGAGGATTCAAGGCGTGAATTCACAGTGCGGGTAGGATCTTGGAATCGATGGTGCGGTAAAAACAGCCAAACACAAAATGGTCATTCTCAAGGATAGGTGCAAGGATATGATGGCATTTAGCTACCACAATCCCCTTCATCCTCGATTTCACTATTTCAATGACATTCGGTGATCCTTCATTGATTCACCCTTTCTTTTTGTCTTTGGTAGCTTCTCTAAACCTTATATAGTTGTAAGGCGGGATAAAAAAGATTTTGCTCTTCCACCGAAAAGGCAATGTCTCATACAAGCACGGATTAGATTAAGATTAACATTAGAGACAAGGAATAGCAACAAATACAAATTTCGGTTACAACTGGGTTATTACACGCCATAAAGATCCACTAAGCTGCTACTCATTTTAGAGTTAGTTGCACATAAAATTGCTATGTCAGATGCAACCACTTTCATTTCAGCCGGCGGACAGTTCTTGAATGGCGTGAATGGTGTAAATTCCATAAGTTTATCCTTGTCATCATTTCTGTTGTCAGATCCAAGATGTTAGTGTCATATTAACAATTGATCCATGACAATAAAGCATAAATTGATACCTTCCAATCTCTGTTTTCAGTGGTTTAGACCTGCAAAACGAGTAAAATATAATAAGCTACTGAAGTATAAGTAAGTCAATGTAAGCTAGCAATTACCGCAGTGTTGCAAAAATACGCGTATTTTTTGAAAAGGATCCATACCGTACCATACTTGTACGTACATACGTATTTTTAAAAAATACTCCGTACCGTACTTGTACGTACATACGTATTTTTAAAAAATACTCCTGACGTTTTTTTTTTAAATGCTAATTGTTTTTCACAGAACAGTAAACTTGCACTTACCAGGAATTGAACCTGGGCCTCCTAGATAGCAAACTAACATGCTAACCAACTTCCCCTACATTAGTTTTATGTTTTACCTCACTGTTTTATTCTATTTAAACACTATTTTTTTATTTTTAAAAATACTCCAAACGTACGTAAGGTACGTATGGCTGAAAAAAAACGTATTTTTTAAAAAATACGTACAGTACGTACGGTACGGTACGTGTACGGGACAACACTGAATTACCGTTTTGCAGCGGATGTCCCTGCTCTGGTTTGCACTCTCTTTCTTCCAGCTGTTTTGGCATCAGCTTTGACCATAAATTTAGTCGTTGCCTTGGCTGCAATCTCCAAGGCTTCTTCAACATCATCTAGCTCCTTTGAATCGTCGCAAGTCTCTGAAGACAAGAAAGTGCTTCATTCTAATGTTTTGAAAGCAAGACAAAAAAAGGAACACGTACCTGCCAAAGAAAGCCTTTTCCTCAACTTGAACTTCAACAGCAGCTTCAGGACTGTTTTCAATGTCGTCACCAACATCTTCAGTAATTTTATCTGTAAACACGTCAACGTAAGTTTCAAAATACAAAAAAAAAATAGAAACCCTGAAAAGGAGAGAGAATTACTTTCTAGGCTTTCAGCTAGTTGCTCCAATAATAGCAGCTCGGCTTCAACAGGTGGGATCTCTTTTTGGAAAACAACCTCTGCTGCAAAATATTGAACATTAGTGAACTCTAACTACAACAGATGCAATCTTAATGTAATCAGAATGTAATCACCCTACCTTCCACATACCCCTCTGTCTCCAAATCCTGCACTGATTGCTTATGAGTTGTTGCAATTCTCAAAGGTGATGTAGATGTGGATGGACTTCCAACATCGATAGCAGCAGCATCTTTTGTGCCAGGTTCAGCAATTGGGATGTCTAAGAATGGTAAATGCAACCCCTTCCCAATAACATTCTTCTTTTCACCTACAACATGAGATTTTGCTATATTCAGAACTTGAGCATAGTGCACGAAACATGAATTGTTTAGTTTACCTGCAGTTTTACTTCTTCCTTTCTTGATACTACCCATGTCTGCATTGACACAATTGGGTGTCAATAAGAAATGTAAACACTTGATTCAGAATCAAGGGGAGATGTAGAGTAGATAGAAGCAAAATCTGAAGAAAAAACAATCAGATGCAAATCAAAACAGAACAAATGTTAATTACATGCAAGTAGGTTTTTACTACAGGCAAACTTTCTGCTGATAATGTAATGACAAAATAGAAGTACATTAGTGTACATAGCTATCACAAGGAAAACCAAATACTAAATTCAAATGCATTTCAGAACAAAATCCTATCAAATACATCATTCAGCATTGAATGTAAAGGAAAGTCAAATACCAAATTCATATGCATTTCTGATCACATGTAAATGCAAAGTACAGTCAATGCAATACACCCTATTAATACACCCCAGAAAGGAATTCGGAAAAGCACTTCATAGCACATGTAAATGTAAAGTACAGAAGCAAATACATTTCCTCTTTACAGTAAAGACAAAACCACGCCAAATCAAATGTTAATACAGTTATGTACATGATGGAAACTAACTACATCTAAGTACACTCAAACTAATTATATAATCAAAATAGAAATAGATGTACCTTCGGAAGGGATTCCTAAGCAGTGTCGCAGGTCCTCGGACCATGAACAATCATGTACACATGTATTCGTCGTTGAAACCCTGAATACAAGACAAAATAGACAATATGTATGACCACAAAGTGGAGATATTACCATGGTCGAGTCAAGGCAATCGTTGCAGCTGCTGCAAGTATTGCTTATATGTGAGAATGAAGCGCTCCGTCTTGCTGCGAGTATGGGAGCGGGCTGCAGGCCTATCGGGTCTGATCTTTCCAAATGCTTAGTCATCTCCTTTATTCTATTCTCACAGTTGGAATTAACTTCCAAATCCTTGCTGATTTTTTCAATGGCAGCTTCTAATTCTTGCAAATCAGCCTTTAAACAATCAATGGGAATCATTAGAGCATCTAAGTCAGCAATATAACCTGATTTCTCCTCCTCTAAATGGGATGCCAAAGCCATTTGCACATCAGTTGGCTTCCCGCTTGCTTTTAAACCTGCCATAATGTTGAACTGCTCACATATTTTTGCATCTTTACTCTGCACAAGTCTTGTCAAGAAGCTCTTATCACTCTCATGCTTCAACAGTTCAATTTCCATTGTTTTCCTTTTCTCTTTAAAAAGTCTGTATTTCATCAAGCATGGAGGCAGAATCTAATGCTCTTGTTTCCCTCCACCTTTTCATCATTTCCAACTGCTGCCCCAATTCTACCTGAGGCATACATTTAATAGCTTTAACATTGGAAGACTTTACTGTAGCTAATTCTGTCAGGTCAGATTCTTTTTGAGAGCCTTTTGAATGAAGACTTGCATTTGCTTTCACCTCATCCCAATCAATGCTTACTCCTTTGTAATGAAGTGCATATGCTCGGGCAAAATACAATGGAATGTGATGATTTGCAATGTCCTTCCTACAAAAAACGTGCTCATACACGTAAAAAATCGCCATCCAACCGGGATTAATCCCCGCACTCTTGATAACCCCTAA
Organism: Isoetes taiwanensis; assembly: GCA_021234155.1. Taxonomy (NCBI): domain Eukaryota; kingdom Viridiplantae; phylum Streptophyta; class Lycopodiopsida; order Isoetales; family Isoetaceae; genus Isoetes; species Isoetes taiwanensis. The sequence continues at coordinate 52,777 of JAJEKV010000237.1, forward strand.
CAAAGCCGGGGGCTTGAACCCCAAACATCCCCGCGACTATTTGCACTAGCCCCGGAAACATGCTATCAAAATTGTTGCTCCTAAGCCGCCTGATGCTTACCTTTGTCAAACTTCGGCGGCAAGACCTCCGATCCAAGAAGACCCACTCTTGAGTTTTCGGGCGGCAGTTCTAGTGGGAGACCTTGGCATGGGCTTTCTGTGTTTGTTTGTTGGAGGAGATTTCCTTGGAGATGTCTTTGTTCCAAAGCTGCCGTCATGATCTCTTCCCCGGTGCTTCAGATCTCTGAAAATGCAAGCTTTTGGCTATGGAGGTCCTGATCTTGGCTATGGAGGTTCGAATATGGATGTCAAGCTTTCGGCTATGGAGGTTCGAATATGGATGTCAAGCTTTCGGCTATGGAGGTTCGAACGGGAGGAAGGTTGAACAGAGCGCGGGAGGAGAGTTCAAAATTATTTGCCCATTAATGATTCATTCCAAGAATAATAATTTCTGGGGGGGAGGGATTTCCTTACATTTTGAATTTGTAAATGTAAAATACGGGCACTTTTTTTGCCCACCCTTTCATGCTTCTACCCTAGTAAAGCCTATCGGGGACTATTGTGCACTAGACCTAATGCTCTGCCACTGCGTAAGGGCTTTGCATGGGTTCGACACTCTTGGGGTGGTGTACACCTTCCATGGAGTTCAAGTCGAAGCAGGCGGTGGCCCTCTAGTCACCTTGAGTCAAGATGCCAATCTCGGTGGGAGTGATCCCTACCCGCCCCATCGAACCGGGAGATGCAACCCGGGAATAGCCCCTTGGCTATGCATGGCTCTGATCGGTCCCAACACTTTTCAACCTACTCTGCAAAGTGTGCACAGGAGGGGCGGATGGAGTGGAATACCCTGAGCCATGTTCTTATGCCAGCCAAATCCATTGCCATGAATTCTGTCTGCAATGACCTCTGGAGACCCAAACCGTCAGTCATCCCCTTCGAGTCTGAGCCTTGGATAGGATCTCCATATGTGATGTACTGATCTTTGCCTATGCAGATATGTGGTGAGCCATCCTTCGTGATGGTCATGTGATGTAGATGTTGTATACTGACATTGTATGTTTACGCTTCTGCAGCTAGGTAGGCCCTGAAGGAAGACAGGGTAAAATGACCTCTTCATTCTTCCCACTGGAACTCATCAAGGTTGCAGTGACACGTGGAGGGCCATGTATTAGCATGGAGCTGGTATGGGGGATGAACTCCTGTTTGTATACGGTGAGTGCACCGTATATGAGTAGGGGACGTCACAGTGGTATCAGAGCAATGTTCTTGGTGACCAAGAGCAAAGCATTGACCATGCTCCCAGTAGTACTAACTTAGTAGGATTCTCAGACCTCGAAAAAGTGGGAATTTTTTTTTCTCATTTTTGTAGTATATGCTAAGCTAGTAACAGTTAGAAGAATTGAAAACTAAGAAAACTAAAAAGTTGAACTAAATTTTGACCTAAGGTAGAAATGTCTCACGGTATGCACCAGAGCACAAACCTAAATTTTAGGTTAAGCCCTGGGCGCACACCGTGAGAAACTGGCCATGTTCACCTTGAAACATGATGAATTTTAACGACCTAATATGCTAGATCAAGTTTTAAGGTAAGAATTAGTTAGATTTGTATGTTACACCCCTAGGAATATGCTTAGAAATCATATAATTTAGTCTAAAATGCCAAATGTCTCACGGTATGCGCCAGGACCCAAAACTAAACTTTGGGTCGGCCTCTCAGCGCACACCGTGAGACTTTCATACCAAAACTAGTCCCAAACATCTCCAAATCAGCCAAGAAAGGAGTCAATCTTGTATATCTCGGCGAGATCATCATGTTTTGACCCTTAGTTCATCTTGTTTGGATAAGTTTTGACCAATTAAGGCCAAATGTCTCACGGTTGAAATTTCATGTGGAAACCCTAATGTTTCCCCAAGCCCTTCGTAAGGTGGACTCGAGAGATCCTACACAGGTTCGACAACTCGAAGAGAGCAACGAGTGATATGTTGCTGGCAATACAAGCAGCAGCACAACGAAAGCTTGTTCAACATTTTGAAGACTCTCGAGCATGTACTCTCCATGCAAAAGAGTGACTTGTATGTTTGAGTATTCATGTAAATAAATTTTTTTTGTAACTCAGCATTCTATTCATACAAGTTTTGTATGATATAATGCTCTTAATTAGGTTGTATCTCCAATAATTGCCTTTTGTTTCATTAGAGTTGGATCTTAAGTGACCAAACAGGGGAAAAAGACTCACGGTGTGCGCCTGGACCCTGATCTAAAAATTAGGTTGAGCTCCTGGCGCATACCATGAGTCATCCAAACTTTGAACCTCCATAACTTGAGGCTACAGAGCTCCAAATCGCCTGAAATTTGTTGCAATAGGACCGTTAGACAGTCTAAAATCCATTTATGACCTCAAATTAGGCTAGAAATGTCAAACCCCAGCTCAAAATGACCAAAATTGCTCAAACCCTTGAAGTGTTTTTCCAAACTGTGGTTTGTTTGTAAATAGAAGCATACCCCATTAGTACCTCGCAAGTATTGCTCTTGGCCCGAAGCTGACGCCTTACTCCTAGATAGAAGTGCTCAAGAACTCCCCTTTGTTATAGACATCTAGACCTCAGCATAGCAACCCAAGTCCAACTGTTGGTACATCACCTCTGCTCATGCCAAAGGCATAAACCCTGACCTAATTCTGTGTCCTTCTAATAGAGTTTGACTTATACAGCTGCCACATTGACACTCCCTATTGCCAAGATATCTAGAAAGGAGCTAGAGTCTAAAGCTGCCCAAGTCACTCCATGTGTAGAGATTGGACCCCCCTCCCCCCCCCCCAAACCAACTTTGCTAGGACCTTAGAGTATGCCTCAAACATCATGAAGGCTTTGCAAAACAAACCTCATTTCATGCCATACCACACGTCCTAATGTCCATAGACTTGAAGGTTATAGATATATCTCCAGTAATGCTGCTCGAGCCATCTTGCTTGCTTATAGAGCCCAGAATGTTGCAGGGGAGCCCTTCAAGTAGACCCTTAGACTCTAGGGTATACGAGCGTTGCCTTCGAAGTACAGGGCCAGAGCCACAGAAGAGCTAGAGGCGCAACTTCTTGAAGACGTCGGGGACCCAGCCGATGTACAGACAGATAAGAAGAGGAGCCCGAAAAGGCAGACCCAAGAGAGGGAAGCACAACGATAAACACCTCAACCGGCAAACGAGTAGAACAGGACACCACCGGCCCATCATCAATCTTCATCAAATGGGAAGAATATTTGGTAACCAACGGCATCAAGAATCTTCTAGATGGAAACCTCCCGGCTACCACGTCCACGAGCTCACATCAGAAAGAGGATCTCGACGCCTTCACCAACTCCACGCACATGAGTTTCAAATGGAAGAACGCAAGGCAGCAAAATACAGGTGCAGGAAGACGTTAGACATCGATGCCGCGTTAGCATCACGAGCTAGGGCCAGAGGGCATAATCTTCCGTCGAGGAGAGAAGTCATGGCGACACAGGAGCGTATAGAAACCGGAGGGAAGACCACCACGACCTTGCAACCCAGCAGCTCAAGCGAATATCATGCAACGTCAACAAAAGGAGCAACCAAGCTAGGCAACTACAAAGCACCTAAGGCTGACCATGACGAGCTTCCAACTCCCTTGCACCAGCAGGAGAACTTTCATCGGTTCCAAAAAGTAGGAGACCATGAAGGGGAGGAGACGCATATATCAGGGAAGGAACATCTTCGACTTGAAGGCCTATATCAGCATTAGGGGCAAGATCAAGGAGGAGAATATTCTGCTCAAACAAGAATTCCGGACCCAGAAACACTTAGAAACCGAAGGAAGGACGACTTTACTACAACCAAGTAGTGCGAGACTCGAGTGGATGGGACCCAAAGGACGAAGGAGACGGTCTAGCCATCAGGTACAAATCACACAAAGGCGACCAGGAGGAGCTATGGTAGGTGCAATGGAGATGACCACACTTCCAGGCACAGGAGAGGCATCTCGAAATGAAGCAAAGCCCAAGCAACAGGAATCGCGCTCAGAAATTCAACCTGCGGAGGAACGACAATGCCTGCCTACCGACCACGATCTCAGAGCTTCGAAGACATTCAAGAATGCCCGACTGCAATAGCCAGGTGATCCTACTCAAGCGGTCAACGGCACCACACATCGGCAACCTTACAACGACACACCGCATGTAGGGACGTTGAGCGATCACCGCATTCCTCATGACGGACATACACATTAAGGAGGAGCATCTTTTTCAAGGGCTCACACTGACAAACACTCTTCGCAACCTGGAGTGACGAGCTCGGATCAGACATGAAGGTCAACAATAGTAGCAGCATCTCAAGGAATCCCGGAGTCAACCAGAACGAAGAATAAGCAGCAAAACTGAAGAATCAAACGCAATAGGAGGAGGGGAAACCCTAAAGGAGTATAAACATTTAAGTATACCTTATTAGTTGTTTTGGAAAAGTGGATAAATTAAAATCCCAATGTAAATGCATATATGTCTATTGTATATCTCGGGGGGGCTCACATATATAGTGGAGAAACATGAGTTTAGAGTCATGTTTTAGGGATTTAGTGCTTAGATCAAGAAGCTACATCACTTCGGATGCCAAAACGATGAAGCAAAGAAGCACAACTATAGCCAGAAGACCACTCGTCCAGCACAATGTCAGGATAAGAGACAACGCCGGTCATGTCAAGATCATCAACGCCTGCACCAGGACATCGTCAGGGCGCAACACTAACTCTTGTAGCAGTGGCAGCACTTGACGACATCATGACATGAGTGTCCTCAACAATAGGAAGAACGCGCAAACATCTTCAGAAGCCGCGGCCACGACCCAAGCTGGTAGACGTCAAGAAAATTCTTCGGGACGACCCGACATCAACGAGCCAACTAAGAAGGCAACATCTCGACGACCATAATTCCACCTTGTGGTGATATAGGGTGATGCGCTATGACACGCGTATTAGATGGAGATGCACTTACGAAAGGCACCGCGACGAGGAGATATGCCTTCAACAACTAGGTGATGGCTTCGTCAGGTACTCCTACCGGTAATTAGAAGAGAAGAAAGTCGATCGTATCTCCGACATGTGGGACCTCAAACGCCCAAGGTAGAAGCATTCGACACCTTAACGACAAGGATAGCAACTGAAGCACCTTCGGCAAAAAGAGAGTTCAAGATAATAGCCAGGCTATTCAACGACAAGAGTATATCTAAAGCAGGTACTTCTTCAACTCAAGGGTCAAGCTGCGCAGATATAAGGATCCATCATCCCGACAACATAGCCAGCAGGGAGGAGAGCCATGATGCTTTACTTGCCAGAGAGACCGACATGCATGGAGGGACAAAGGAAAGGAACTGAAAGCTGGAGAAGTGCTAGCAACCGACGTCTTCCACGAGCTCCCTAGAGGCAACAGGAGGATCAAAACTGACGAGCACAATCAAGGTCACCGGAAGGTACCTCAAGACAAGAAGACGGCATAGCACTGTAGAACGTGACAACGTCCAAGCCATGTGATCGAGGGGATCAAACAAATAAGATTGGAAGCTCGATGGAGAAGCGACTAGGCGAGTCGAGCCGATGACTTGCATGCAACTTGGTGAACCCAAGGATCGACGATTCAAAGAACAACTGCAGAAGAGAACAACTCCAGAGGAGTATAGCCAAAGGAATCGCGCACAACCTCAAGAGACACCTCCAAATAGCTTCAAACATCATGAAGGGGGAACAATTACCGCCCAAGAACAGGATCAGGAAGCAGACCGAAATGTCGAAGCATCAACGACCAGCACACCTTTAGTTAGAATGTGATGCAAAGCGTGTTGTGCCATAGCCGACAAACACCGGAGGGCCCAAGTATATCAACAAATTACCTCGGAGTATGAGCTGACGTACAAATAGGAGGATATAGATCGTCAACACCATTGCACCGGGAGGAACACCGATGACATTGCCAAGGAGTAGGTGTGCAACTCGAGGGGAGGCACAAGGGGGACCTAATAGCTCTAGTAATAATTGTAATTATGTAAGCTATATGCTTTGCATGTATAGTTCCCTTGTTATTCCTTCCCTCCCATAGCGTAACATATCAAAGGAAGAGATGTCAGGTAATTTGCAGGGATGAAGCAATCAACATCCTCAACACTCTTCGGGCAACACGATAGCAACAGAAGGACTCGACGTATGAGATGTCGATGGAGTCGAAGAAACAATATCGGATCCAGAGTCGTCCTTTAGCTGCCAAGACAAAGAGTTCAAGATGAAAGATCTTTTTCAATGGCGCCACCTTCAGGCATGGAAGATTTCAAGTGATCAACTACGCCATCAAAGCCACCAGCAATGAGAGGCTTCTAACGAACAAAGTCAACCTCTACATCAAGGAGAAGCCACCGTCAAGGAGACCGAAGTATCGAGCGACTCGAAAGAACGTTACCTTGATGCTTCAAGCAAGCAACGAGTGGATGAGCTTCTAGCAAGCTCGAGGATCTAAGGCCATGGGGCCTAGTAGGTTAAATGTATGGATGGTAACATCCATATTGGGATTAGAAGGCATTAATTCCAGATATTCTCGCTGAAAGGATTGCCCCAATGTTGAGCTAAGCGTCAAGGATTGGGAAGGAAATGCATAGGAGTAACTAAAATTATACACGATTGTTAACAGACATCCAACATATTGAAACCACTTGGTGAGATTGATCTCCTCGCTAAGAAGGATTCATTACTAGGATAATTGTTGGCCATGTATAAATCTAGTACCTCCAAAGAATAATCCAACCGAAAGAAAAGAAGTAATGTAACAAGTCCGGCCAACTTGTTACGATGGCATCAATTCGATTGGTAGGAATATTCCAAGAGTTTAAATAACTAAGAAAGGGGGAATCTCTAGAATATAAAAGAATAATACATGCAAGGGACATCTAAAATAAGAATTATAGTAATCAAATAGTCTTTTGAGACAAAAGGAATTGTCATGATGACAAAACCTTGTGGTTTAGAATCGTTCTAACTAAGTAGGTAACCCATAACTATATTGAAATAAATGATAACATAATATGTGCATCCATCTTAGATGGTTATATATGTTAGCTAACTAGTAAATTAATGCACTAAGTAAGAAGCGTATAACCTCTTAATGTGTACAACGTCATTGAAGGGGTGCAGGACCATTTTCTTTTCGAAGAAAGTGGGGAGCTCAATCTTACGATTGAACGTACTTGCATCTTAGGGATTGAAGGGCCATCGAATTGACCGACTCGTAGAATAGAGTTCACTCCGGCAATGGCCGAAGCGAATCGAGCGTAAGATAGATAGATACCTTAGTGCTCAGGAGGCCTTCAACGTGCGAGACTAACGTAGTAGCTAACTACACCAATGAAATGGAGCAAAAGTATGGGAGCAATGCAACGACAAAGTCATCTCCAAATTACTCGATGCCGGCTCAATGGGTGGATGTGTTCTAGCCTTAGGTAAGGTGTGCGCATGTATTATAAGGTGTCTTATTGATAAGTTAAATATAGATCCTAATAACTGCATAGAATTTGCCGTACGTATATGTATCATAGGGAAATAAGTTAAATCACAATGATAATGTGAGGTAGCATGTTAATTAATCCTTCGCAAGGATGCAATTCCTTCCAAGGATAGCTATATGACCTCGGGGTCCTTATAAAAATAAATAGGAAATAAAATCCAGATATACTTAAGTGCATCTTAGGGTTATACTTCCAAGGGTAATGCAGGACCCAAGGAAGAGAATAAGAAGCACATCTAATTCTTGTGTATGATAATTAAAAACCTTGTCTATGTAACAATAGGTCTAAATCAGGGTTATTGTTTAAATAATCGTGATCTAAAAGACGTTAAATATTGTAAAGCTTAGAGTAAATATAATTGTACTATCGGAAGTAATGTATCCGGTACTATGATAATGTTAATTCATAAATATTACCTTAGGGTAATTATGTTAATCGCATGCATTAAAGGAGCCAGCAGAAATCATGCAGGTTTCAAGTTAGTCTATGTATGCAGCTTATGTTAGTATAGGTTGCATACGTAAAGTGATGTCATTACTGATGATGAGACCGCTATGGCGATCTCTAAAACGTGGTGTATTGTCAATGTAGGCATGACCACGGTTTGCTTAACTTAGTCAAATGGTGAACATGGGCGATGATGAAACCATCTTAAATGGTTCTCTAGCAGATGCTGCACCGTAATGTAAGCATGTCCATAGGGGAAGGATATGCAATAAATTGGAAGTGAACATGGGCGATGATGAGATCAGCAGGGATGTTCTCTAGCTTAAACCCTCTGGGCCATGGAGCACTGGGGTATGCATGATCAGGGAAGTCATGCATAAGGTAGCACGCAATCATGGGGAATGATAGGATCGTCTTAAACGACCCTTACGCTTAAACCCTTGGGGGCCATGATCGAGTGCAAGGTAGTATAACCTCGAGCTAGTAGTTCAGCTCAAGGAGGTTTTTAGGAAAGGTTTAGGCATTATAGGGCGCTGTCTCCACGGCCACGATGGAAGAAGCATCCTCTTCCTACACCGGGAGATTAGTCTTGCATCCACTTAGGAAGTTAGTATAGGTGGTTCCCTCATAACCAACTTTAAATTAATATTCTAGCGTGGTGTGAACCCAGGAGGCCAATGAGAACGAAGAGCCGGCGGAGAGTCGCATCACGAGCACTTGTATACATATTTCTAGAGTAGTTGTGATTTTTACCATTGAAAAATCGCCTAAATCTTGTGTAAGCTAGTAAGTATGTAATTATAGATATTGTAAAATTAATGCAGGATTGCAAGGTGCAAAGACTTGCAACACAAATTTTGTTATAACGTGCTGCAAGGATGAAGAGTACCTTGGAAGTGTAAATTTTGTATGAAAGTGATAAACTTTGATAAACTTAAATGTATTAAGTAAGGTTAGTAATTACCTTGCGTTGATTAAGTTATGAAGTGATAAGTTAATTGGATAATGAAATAGTACAGCAATGTCTTAAACATTACCTTAGGGTCATTCTAATAATTGTATAACTATAATAATAATTGTATGCATCAAGTTGGCTGCAGGACAGGAAGATCCCAAGGTGGGGAGAACCTCGATGCTGCGGACAGCATCATTTCAAGGTGGGGAGAATGTGACGTTCCAGCACAGTATACGGTCCAAGGATGTATACTGTACTGCATCGTCACGCGTACACGCCATCCCGATTGACGTGTACGCCTACGTGTAGTTAAGCAAGTAGCACCCTAGGGGGCAACTTGCAAGTGTGTGCACATTTATTATTCATGTGTACACTTTAGCCCACTTAATTAATATAGGCAAGTGGGCCACACTCATTCATCCCACATGCTCAAGGGAGAAATAGGAAGCCCTAGCCCTAACCCTTAGTCTATATAAGTATAGGAAACCCTAACTTTCCATTTTCGTCCACCCTGACCTTCTAGAGCTCTGCTTTTTTTGCTTGCTCCAAGAGCCAATCTCGCCTCCCAAAGTCATGCGTCTGAAAGCAGCCTAGCTCATCGCCTTTCCTTTCTAGCTTCATCTTCAAGCGGTTAGGCAAAGATGGATGCGTTCGTTGAGCAGAGGAGGAGCGAGCCAGGGATCAGGTATTTTGCCAATTCAATAGTCTAAACCGCCTCCCAAACATAGAATAAGTAGGTTTAGCCTATTGATTTGCCCATAGCAGCCATCTAGATCTCTAGATACCAAGTCTTAACTAAAGAACCTAACTCTGTGATTTAGATTAAATCTTGTTCTTTAGTTCTTCTGTGATATGTATGTGATGATGATCTCTGTGGACTCATTGTATTGGGAAGGGGGGTAGAGACCCTAAAGCCTGGTAGTTGATGCTTCTAGCTAGCCTCTTTAATGCACTATTAAATTCGGCCTGTGTACAAGAACCACACTTGGTTGTGGGTGAAGGGGCCAGACTGGCTTACAAGGAGGTTCATGTCCTGACTCATGATCATGTCCCTCTGGTAGTAAAGCCTATCGGGGACTATTGTGCACTAGACCTAATGCTCTGCCACTGCGTGAGGGCTTTGCATGGGTTCGACACTCTTGGGGTGGTGTACACCTTCCATGGAGTTCAAGTCGAGTACGGGCAGTGGCCCTCTAGTCACCTTGAGTCAGCATGCCAATCTCTGGTGGGAGTGATCCCTACCTGCCCCATCGGAACTGGGGAGATGCAACCCAGGAATAGCCCCCTTGGCTATGCATCCGGCGGGCTACAGTCGGGTCCCAACACTTTTCAACCTACTCTGCAAAGTGTGCACAGAAAGGGCGGATGGAGTGGACTACCCTAAGCCATGTTCTTATGCCAGCCAAATCCATTGCCATGAATTCTGTCTGCAATGACCTCTGGAGACCCAAGCCGTCAGTCATCCCCTTCGAGTCTGAGCCCTGGGTAGGATCTCCATATGTGATGTACTGATCTTTGCCTATGCAGATATGTGGTGAGCCATCCTTCGTGATGGTCATGTGATGTAGATGTTGTATACTGACATGTATGTTTACGCTTCCGCGGAGACAGGGTAAAATGACCCCTTCATTCTTCCCACTGGAACTCATCAAGGTTGCAGTGACACGTGGAGGGCCCTATATTAGCATGGAGCTGGTATGGGGGATGAACTTCTGTTTGTATACGGTGAGTGCACCGTATACGAGTAGGGGACGTCACAATACCTATCTTACGTTTATCAAGATCTCCCATTATAGGACCACTGTAAATTGTCCTATTCCAATGAAGAACAATAAGTTCGATACAATTTGATGAGCATGAATTGCTTCATAAGGACTCCCTTTGAACGTTAACATCTCTAAAAGATAAGCGTAAATCTGGAACCTAATGCAACAAACATGTTTCATAAGGATTATCTTCGAATCTAAAATCTACAATAACAATTAACAATAAGGGTTTAGTACATATCACAACTAAAATGAATGGACAATTCATTTGGAATATAAACTACAGAAATAAGAAATGGATTAAAAGCAGTGTGACAAAGATGTTGTTGTGTCTAAACCTAATCATTATGCTCCAGCCGTGAGCATGTAGACTTGATTGCTATCGTAAATTAGCAAAAAGCATCATAAGATATTTATATTAGCAAAAAGCATTATAAGATAACATGTCTAGAGGTACTATGTTAATGCCCGATAACTTGTCCTTGGCCGTCTAATTGCTGTGCTCTCTAAATCCGACAGAAATACAACATCTAATGAAAAGCATATCGAAATAATCTTGATGGTATATGGATCCTCCTAGAATTCTGTGGAAAAGAAAAGCAGCGTTATCTTTTCTGGCTAGATGACATCCTTAGAATGGCGGGATAATTGACATGTAGAGCTTATTGTCAAATCGGAATAGGTAAGTTTTTGTACAAAAAATGTGAGCTAGGTCTGCATATCTCATAACTTCGTTGCCGGCTGACCTCGTTTCAGCCCGAAAGTCACAAACGCACAATCTGAGCTAATATCTTTGTCCACTGTCTGCCTTGATTTATATATTTCCTGATTCACATGGCCATCCTAATCAAGCACAATTTCATTATAATGGGAAAATTTTTAGTAAACTGGAATTTTTTTATTATGGGGGTTGTATAGACCTTATGCAGGGGTTGTATACACGTGTACAGTACCCTGTATCATAGACCTTATGCAGGGGTTGTATACACGTGTACAGTACCCTGTATCATAGACCTTATGCAGGGGTTTAGGACGCGTGCAGTACCTGTGTATCATACATACATGAATATTTAGAGAACATAATAACACGGTATCATATACCAACTTCCAAACACAATAGAGACCGAAGTATGAACTATGTATGTCCCTAGTAACCTTTCCCCAAGTTCCTAACCCCTTCCCCTTCCCCTTTCCCTTGGCCTGCGAGGTCTAACCCATGCATCTGGGTTAGGAGTCAAGAGCTCACGCTCCTCCCAGCCTGATTCTTCCCACCATATGGGGTACCTAGTCATTAGAAAAAGTAATTCCACAGGATGATACTCACAGAAGAAGAGCGGACCCAACTCCACAAAACTGTTGTACTCGTTGTAGTACACCCTAATAAGGCCATACATCTGTCCCTTAGAAATTTCATGAATGAACTCTGATATGTATGCATCCAGAGAGTGTGCTAAATATCCAGCATGAAGAAGAGGCCTCAATTGCTGTAGCATCTCGTCCAGATAAGGAGGGGGTTCAAGAATTCCCCTCATTGCAAGTCTCCTATAACATTCAGATGGATTAATTTCCATCAGTGGCTCATGACCACAATCAAATCGCTCCAGAATGAAGTTGATCAACTCCATTGTAAGCTCCTTGGTGGGACTGTGGCGCAACCTCCACTCCAAGAAATGGTTCCATAGCTCATCCATTCCAGGCCGCACAGAATGCCTGGGGCATGCTTGCAGGCCCTCTGGAGTAGCCCAGGGAGGATTGGGTCCAATCATTTGCAAAAGCAAGCAAGGATCACCGACGGAGCAAGGAACACGGAGCAGAGCAAGTAGCAAGTTCAAGAGCAAGCAACAAGATCAAGTAGCAAGGAACACAGGAATGAAGTAGCAAGGAACAAGGATCAAGATCAAGTAGCAAGATGCAATGAACAAGGAAGATCAAGTAGATCAAGGAACAAGGAAGATCAAGGAGCAAGAAGCACCGATCAAGATCAAGTAGCAAGGAACAAGATCAAGTAGCAAGATCAAGAGCAAGGAACAAGATCAAGTAGCAAGAAGATCAAGGAACAAGGAAGATCAAGGAGCAAGAAGCAAGGATCAAGATCAAGTATCAAGGAACAAGATCAAGTAGCAAGATCAAGAGCAAGGAACAAGATCAAGTAGCAAGGAGCACGGGAATGAAGTAGCAAGGATTCCAAACAAGGATCAAGATCAATCAGAAAGCAAGAAGCAATGAACAAGGAAGATCAAGTAGCAAGAAGATCATGGAACAAGGAAGATTAAGTAGCAAGAAGATCAAGGAACAAGGAAGATGAAGGAGCAAGAAGCAAGGATCAAGATCAAGTAGCAAGGTGAAAAGTGAGAAGTGAAAGCAAGGTAAAAGAATTTATAGCTACGAATCCAATAATGTTGAAGTATAATACCAATAATGTTGAAGTATAATACCAATAATGCTGAGGTATAATACCAATAATGCTGAGGTATAATACCAATAATGCTGAAGTATTATACCAATAATTCTACAACGACTATAAAAGCAGCTCCATTCGGTGGTAGAAGTCATTCATCTCCTATGGCTTATAATATCTATGAGTATGAAGATCGGTTTGAGACCATTCTTTGCTCCATGAGCTACAATGATATTGTTCGGTGCATACATAAAACAGTTAAGCTGGATCCCTACTTGCAATCCAAAGCTGATGGTCCTGAGTGTCATTGCCCTGGCCTTACTCGTGTTGTGATCCATCTTCTTTGGCTTCCTGAACACCGTGCCTATGAGCTGAATGCGATCACGTTAGCAGGGATTGAAGATGAGTGAATCATCAACTCTATAATGCCATCAATAATATGTGCATCTAAATTATATGTATGCCATCAATAATGTGTGCATCAGATGTAATGATGTGTATTAAACACCTATTATAAAAGATGTAAGGATGTTAGTATAAGCATAATGAAAGCTAATTGATGTATCGACAATGTATTAATTGTCCAAAATGCTTAAGTATTATAGCAAAAGAAATTACATACATAATTATCGAGAACATGACTGAGATTGAGAGCTTTTAGCTAATGCTATGTCCCCCCACATGTCAACAATGTATTTTGGAATCAACAGCTTTCTTGGTCTTTTGCCATTTGCATCCCATGCATAATGTATGGCATCTAACTTCTCATACCTTGATGGATTTGATGGATTGGGTCGCCAATGTTTAGTTAAGCAACCTGTATAGTCACGACCAACAGGCATCCACCATGATACATAAATGTGACCATAATTGGTAGACTCTGGATCTAGGATGGCATCTTCTTCTCAGAAAGCCCAACCACGTTGGAGTTTCATCGCCTCGTGTGGGACTAAAACAAACATACCTTTCGTAACATGTGCATGAGGATCGAACTCATCCATAGGCAACACCGACGCCCATCCGGCCGCCCACAATACGTAGGCAAAGGTCTTACAAGCACAAATGGCTTCATCGACCTCTCGGAGTAAATGCAGCTTGTAGAGGTTCTTGCCTTGTACGCGAACCAAAAGTTATCATTTTGAGGTCGCCCCGAGATACATCTTCCAAACACACAATAATCTCGTGCAAGAATCCATAGTTGCTTTTGTACCGTCGTGCAAACACACTATCTTCTTGATTTTTGCGTAAGGAATTCCATAATGCTATGTACTTGCCGATGCCGTCCGTCGTCGTGCCGTGGAGATCTTTCAATGTCTTCCTTTGAGGGATATTTTTAGGCACCCCCGCTGGTAACGTTGGCTCACCATTTTCATCCTCCTTCCACATTCTTATTCCTTTTTCTCGAATCCACTCTTTATGGGTTGGCCGCATCTTATATTGCATAATGGGCCATTTCCCATCCATTTTAAATCGAATAGCAATGGGTCGGTATGGCTGTTAGGACGTTGGCCTTTATCAGGATATATCCCTTGACAAAGCCTTTCCAACTGGAACTTCATCCACAAAATATGGAACAGGGAGACTTTGCATTGCACTTGCTAAACAAGTAAAGCAACTCGGGCAAAGTTAGAGCATCCGATGAACTCATTAACGCCGAGAAGTTCCCAAACAATGCATCAATATCGCCATGAGTATGCCCAACCATCATGAAGCCAACCTGAATCTCATCAATACCTTAAGCCATGTCAAATAAGAGAGGTAGGAGAACACATATCTATTTTTATTTTGACCCATGCATTATCCAACCGTAAGTAGAGATTTCGAGGAAGAGGATTGAAGCCTTCTAAGTTGGCACTAGAAGATGAAGGCATCTTCTCTTGTGTCCAAGCTTAGCTTATGCTGCAAATGGTCGAGTATCTTTTAGGGCTTGCATCAATTTGCAATCTGTAGTTCTCGCTTCCACACAGATCACTACACTTGTCTTCTTCTTAAGCAACTCAAGATAGTGTAGGATCCTAGAAAGTGATCCAACATGAAAGTTTGAGTCATCCTTCCAAATATCAAGAGAGAAATGGCCATAAGCCCGCCCACCATGACCATGTGTCAATGCTCCTCGCTAAGTCGCTCTTCAAGCCATCTCCTCTCCAAACAGACTTTGCGAGATGGTGACTTCTTGGTGTGAGTGTTTTGACCTGATCCATCTTATCATGTATTATGCAAAGGTGACTTTCTGGCGAACGATGTGATAATGCACGCCAATGCCAATATTGACTCCTACAGGAACGTTGTTCCAACATATGTGCCCGCCGTTGAATTGAAAGGTTACGCCTCTCCCCTTGTATCTTTTGTTCTTTTCCAATTTTACTTGATGACTACACATATGTTACACTTGGAGAATGTTGTATTTTTTGCTATGCTGACGTCTGGAAACTCCTTCTTCCAAATATTGTAAAAAGAGGGCAAGGTTACACTCTTTCCTGTCAATTCTTCCACCACGGCACCCACTTCCTTATGTATGCTCTTCTTATTAAGAATGGAAGGAAGTTTGCGAACATTCTCCCTTATATCATCCTTTCCTTTTTTGCTTCTATGTGGAATGCTCTCCGCATTCTCACTAATGAAGGTATCAAGCACACTTTCTGTAGCTAGTGTCACAGATCTAGGCTTCTTAGAGCCTGTATTACCATGCTCTGCCCGTTTTCCACCTAACTCGAACCTCTTCCTCCAACTATAAAACGTAGACTGAGCAACTCCTAAAGCCACGCGCCATGCGAATTGACAGCACTCCACTCCATAGACCACTACTTTAAGCCTCGACCGCCAGTATAAGTTACACTCAACACATCAAAACAAGCGTAATCCCGGCACCGCTTGATTGAGAATAAAATTCTTTTCTTAAGGCACATACTTTGCTCTGGGCCGCTTTTTTTGACACATTCGCCCTTGCAAAGATGTTGATTTTAGAGCACTCTTGATTGACTTGGAAGTTTACATCCTCTCCTCCTTGCTATCCCCCTTTGGTTCCCTCCCCGACCCTCTTCACATATGTATATTTCCTTTTCCTCTTGAATTGCTTCTCAACATCAGCTTCCAAGCACTCAACTTCTAAGTCATCCTGTTCAAGAGCAGCTCGAGCTTGTAAATGTTGTGAAACTGTTCTACCATCATGAAGCAAAACATCATGGGTCTCCGTGTTACTAGATCTGTTAGCTATAGGCCTCTCAAAGACAAGCATGACATGACGATATTTTGGTTTCCGTTGGATCTATTATGTTACCCACTGAAAGCCCGACCTTTGATACACCCAAGAACTCATCGTCTATAGCATCCTGAAGATCACTAAAGACTATATTCGCCTCCAAATATTTAGATCCAATGCAGGAATGAAGAATGTAGCATGGCAAACCTAGTAGATCTGTTTCCGAGTAGTAGATCGTCTCATCTTCGTGCTTAAACAACCTCGAGACCAAGACGGCAGCCTAGATTCTCATGACCTCCAATCTCCTCTACTATCTCGTCTTCTTCATTTGTTGTCGTGTTGCTTGGTTCACCACAAAGGAGCAAGTGAAACTGATGTCCCATGGGCTACCGGATGGATGGTGTACTACTAGATGAATCCTCTTCTAAAAGAGGGCAAATTGAGGGATCTCGAAGACGTATCTTCACTTGAGGGGCACTCATTTTGTTTTACATCCCTCTTAGGCCATCGAATGAATGTGCCTACCGCTTCACCAATGTTATCCGCCTCCGCAGGGACCGGAAGTTTGGCCGATGGGATCACGGACTGCGGACCTCAATAGCTACATTTGAAGGATCTATTTCCTTCCCATGAAGAGTGGTTCTATTCAAAATATGTCCCAGGGCAACAATTGTCCTTCCGACCTAATAGGTTGTACAGGGAAAATTGAACATGTTTCAATCAAGCAAGGCGACACTTTTTAGAACATATGAAATAGACAAAAATAAGCAATAAATAAGTTTAAAAATGCCATTTAGTACAAAAGAATAAATTTTGGTCTAAATTTTGAGCCAAATGAGCCATGACGCCATTTCAATCGAACGGGTGCACATTTGATCCAAATGGCACCCATGGGCCATTTGATCCAAGTGCACCGCTTTCGATCCAAATGGCTTCATGGCTCCATTTGGCTCCAAATTTACATTTCAGCCGTGCACCATTTTCAACCGAATGGGCTTATGGCGCCATTAAGACCAATACACCATTTTAAGGGTGTATTTGGAATAGAATGGCTCGGGCCATTTGATCCAAGTTGGTCACATGGGGCTTATTTGGCTTAGCTCCATCACAAAATCCACACGAGGTGCCTATGTTATGCATTCTTGCTCCCATTGTCAGATATGTGTCAATAAGAGCAGGCATGCATAACATGGGCACCCCATGCCAACTTTGCAATTGAAACCAAGGTTCTTAGTTTCCTAGCAGCATTCATATCAGCATTGAATCACGCCATACACAAGCTAGCAATAGAACAGAATTCATACCAGAAACAGTGGACTTACTTGATATTAGATAGATCCATAGTGGTATGTCCTGGAGCAGTAGATGGAACAGGAAAATCAAGCTGATCCCAGTAGATATATTCGCAAAAGAATGCGCCAAGAAGAGTTCGCCAAGAAGGATTCGCCAAGAAGGATTCGCCAAGAAGAAAGCGCCAAGAAGAATTCGCTAAGAAGAAAGCGCCAAGAATCACCTGGGATTTATGTGAGCGCCAAGAAGAAAGCGCCGACAAAGACGCATGCGCCTTTGCAAAGTTTTCGCCTAGGGCCTAAGAAAAGTAGCGCCACTTTATGCGCGAAGCAACCGAGACGAACAAAGCGGAGTCGAAAAAACCGAACTGCGGTAATCTAAAAACGTCGCGCCGTGGCATGGTCGCATTAAGTGGGGAGCACGGGCGACAAAGAGGGAGCTTTAAATGCAAAGTACAATTTTAAAAGCGGGACGATTCAAATTTGGATGTGGCGTCAAATTTCAATTCTGGGCGGAATTTTGACTTTTATGTTAATTGTGCGGGGGCGGGAATTTTGAATTTTATGTTCAAATTTGGGCGGGCATTAGGGCGGAAATATTCAAATTTCAAAATTCAAATTGTGGCGGGCATGGCGCTGGACCGCCACGCGCATGGAAGTGGCATGGGCGCTGGACCGCCACGCATGGGCATATGAACGGGCATGGCTACCGACCGCCACCGCAAGATGGGCGGGCATGGTGCTAGACGCATGGGCCGACGACCACGGGCCCCTAGTTGGTCACTGTGGTAGCAGCCAGCGCCAAAGTTTGTTATGCCTAATTGTTTTTCCTCAAGCTTCTCATTCGGTTTTTCGTTTTGATTCCAGCCCTAGCGCCCCGACCTTAGCCCCTGTTCCGCCCGGCCCTTAGCCGCCGGCGCTTAGCTTAGCCCTAAAGCAACCCTTCGAAGTCCTTTGTTTTAGTGTTTTCGGCGCCATTTCCCCATTGTTCACGCCTCAACACATCTAGATACACACCAGTTTTGGACCAAATTCAAGGCCAAATGGAAATCGACAATTCTAGAGCTCCCTCGAATGTGGAGACAGCTGCTAAGCGACCTCAAGGGACAGGTATGTCATCTACTTGCATTGTTTTGTTTGGGCTAAATGGCGCCACCGCGCTATTTAGATGCCTGATAACCACTTTAGGGTCTTATAGTTGACAATGGCGCCATTTGGATGCCTGAGTGCACTTTAGGAGTCTTAGCTTACTTTAGGATGCCCGGTAGCTTACTCTAGGGTCTTGTTGTTACTTAAATGATGCCATGGCTTACCATTGTTGTTAAGTAAATGGCGCCATGGCGCCATTTGATGTCTATTAGCTTACCATAGGGCCTTGTTGTTGGCAAATGGCGCCATGGCGCCATTTGATGTCTATTAGCTTACCATAGGGCCTTGTTGTTGGCAAATGGCGCTATGGCGCTATTTGATGTCTATTAGCATACATTTGGGACTTGTTGTTGGCAAATGGCGCCATGGCACCATTTTTATCTGCGTCCAGTCCATTAACACTAATGGAGTCATTCGCATATGTATTCTCCTACAAATCGCAGGTAGCCTGATTTCCGGCCGAGCCACTCTCCTTCCAACCATCTTCCGCGAATATTTGGAAGGGGAGGGGCTCGGACTGGGTGGAAGCCTCTGCGACCAAACGCAGGGAAATGCATTCGAACTGCTTCCATTTGCTTATGCACGGATGCAAATGGCGCCATGGCGCCATTTGCCGTGTCATCTGGTCTGCCTGCTTGTTAAAACCAGACGACTAAGCAGACGACAGAGACAGTCACATATGTATCAGCATTGAGGTAGCTCGCTTCTCATTGTATTGCGTTCTGTAGTGCTCTCTCCTACGAAGTCGCAGGGTGTTTCCACCCAGCCCGAGCCACTCTCCTTCGAACCATCTTCCTCGAATATTGCGGGGAGGGGTTTGGACTGGTGGAGGCCCTCGCGACCAAACGCAGGAAAGGCATACGAACCACCTCCATGTGCTTATGCACGGATTTCAGATGTAAATGAAGCCACGGCGCCATTTGCCTACCACAACCCGATTGTCCGCACCGCTTGTTAAAACCGCATCGATGCCTCTTTGTTACCGATGCCCCTTTGTTGCAAAATGCTATGTTACGTGCGGAAACACAATTTCAATCCGACCGCATTATCATGCCGATAGACGTACCGGTGCATGGAAGTAACGCGGTGAGCCCTCTACCGCTACAGGCTCGAAAGGAGATCGGTAGAAGAGAGCTCGCCTCCCTTATAAGGGAGACAGACTTAAACAAAACGGAATTTACTACGTGTATCTTGGTCCACATGAAGATGGTTACCAAGAGCGGCCGTGGAGGATTGGATCCCGTGGTCTGTGGAGGATACTTTGAAGCGCAGAATAATTGTCTACTATGTGGACTGGAAGTTTTATGATCCCATCAGAATGTCCGCTAGCATTGCAAATGTAGCCGGGTTCGCAAAGAAGCAAGGTCGGCGCCAGTCGCACAACAAAGCCTTTGAAGAAGTCGACATCAAAGGCCCACAAGAAATCTTGAGGGGTTTTTATGATTCTTCGCGAATCGGATGAACGAAGTCGAAAAACTCGCCTTCATTCGTTGTCAAGGCATTAGCCCAGCCAGAAATTACCCGTGAATTGTGGACACTACCGCTAAAAACAGCTTAGCAAGAAGAAGACAAGACAAACTAAGGAGACACCGCCGACAAAGACTCCTCATCTTCTATCGAGGATGTTGGCCAGAAACCGAGGAAGGAAAGGCTACGGCAAGAGGAAAGTTAAGAGAAAGGATCACAAAGATCCGTGATAAGGAAAAGAAGGAAAAGAAGCAAGTTTAAGGAAAAGGAAGAGAAGGAAGAGAAGGAAGAGAAGGAAAAGGAAGAGAAGGAAGAGAAAGAAAAGAAGGAAAAGAAGGAAAAGAAAAGGGAAAGGAAAGAAAAGGATAGGGAAGGCAAGGGGCGTAAGGAAGGAAAGGCGTAGACAGAAAAGGAGGGAAAGGAAGTGGAGACAGAGGAAATGGGTGGGAAAAAAGAAGAAGAAGCAGACTACAGAAGGAAGGAAGGCCGAGGACCTCCTCGAGAGGAGAGGACACCTAAAAACAAAGGAGAGCGACTCGGACTCCAAGTCCCCGGCTGAAGTCCTAGAAGTGGTGGTGAACCTCCGAGCCCAAAGCATAGCCCGGATCCTGCGGACACACCGGCCAAAAGGGTCCCCATTAAGAAGCCAGAGCCAAAGAAGCTCACATTAAGAATAGCTCAACACTTGCTAGAGGTGCCTGCAAATCTTAAGGTAGAAAGGTCAGAAGAGGAAAAGACGGCAGAGAACACACTGCAAAAAATTTACGATCACCAAGATCTGCTTTCCTCCGGGTGTCATATTTATAAAAAAAAATAGACGTGTTCAAACTATATCAAGGGCCAGCAAATATGACATCTAGACCAAGGAATATGGAGCACGTCAAAACGTTAGTGGAGTCCTTTCAGAGAGACCCACATCCAGTGTTCACTCCCGCTGATGTGATTCCATTCAATCCCCTCACAAACAAACTGGTCGCTTGGAAAACCGAGGATGACCTCATGGGGATGCACTATTATATAGTGAATGGCAATCATTCGTTATGGTCGCTCGCCTTGTATGTAGAAGACTCCTAAGACAAAGAAAGTCCCAAGAGCAATTGTCAAAGATTTATCTTCAACGGAATTGCCGAAAGTGCTATCCGCACGCCAATCTAACAGAATGCCTCGCATTTCGGCTTGTGAAGTCAATGATATCACCGCTAAGACTATTTTCAAAGAGCCCTTCATTGATAACATAACCCACCGCGCGGCAACAATATGCTCTATGCGGAAGCCCCGATCCATCGACGGCAACCACGCCGTAACCATACAAGGTACATATTGTAATTGTTATAAGATTAGCAAATGAAAGCCGGGCCATTTACTCATTAAATGTTCAAGGCTAACTTTTGTTGTTTCCAGTTATCCGGCTTTTGGTCGACGTTACCATGCGTGGTAAGCATCCAAAAGATTTCAACCAGTGGGTCTTCATGCCAGAGGATATTTTTCAGCTATTCATGTCCCTATGGAACTTGTGGAAATCTTGCAAGCTAAAAGACAACAAGGGACAAACTATTACCTGTAACTGGGCAAAAGAATATGACTGCTTCAGTCAGACCTACCTGAGGTGCATGAGGGATATGGACTACGAAGACTGTCGGGTTCTGTTCCAGGAAGTGCTGGATGAGAAGACCTTCGTCAAGGTCACCAATGATTATACAGGTAAGCAATTCTTCAAGGCAAGGGCAA
This sequence comes from Isoetes taiwanensis, assembly GCA_021234155.1. Taxonomy (NCBI): domain Eukaryota; kingdom Viridiplantae; phylum Streptophyta; class Lycopodiopsida; order Isoetales; family Isoetaceae; genus Isoetes; species Isoetes taiwanensis. The sequence continues at coordinate 74,763 of JAJEKV010000237.1, forward strand.
AGACACTAAGATCCATATCTTTCTTGAAGAAGGCGATTTTTGAATACGTGAAGGATAATTTTCCGAGGAAGTTCAAATCCTTCACTGATCTCAGTACTGTAGTGCCGGGCTTCGAGGATACCGACCTCATTTCCATGGCCACCTTGCATAGTAAGTGGGTTGAAACTGGAGTGGGCAAGGAAGGCGTTTTCGGTAACGTGCCACCAGCCTTGGCAAGATTCATACGCAATGCTGTCTTGCAGAGAGAGAGGATATCAAGACTTCCAAGGCGGGTTGAACTAATGCATGCCAGGGGCAAGTTAGATGCACTCCTGTACCAGTATCCTTGATTGCCCTAGACACTAGAGGCATATTTCCAATGTGGGACAAAACCACACTATCTAATTTCTTTAATACAGCTGTAAAGAACACCACAACTGATTCTTTTTGGATAGTGGTCTTTGCAAGGCCGAGCATAACTTTTGATTTCATCTGTGTTGGATGATCCGATTCCGTGATCCGTAGTTTTTATTGGCATGTATGAGGATCTAATACAAGAATCCGCCCGCCCCTGTGAGTTCGTGGAGGTCCATGCACTAGTGTACGCCACAAAGATTCGTGCCACCGCAGTCCTTCCCGTCGATGCAATTGACCTCGATTCCCCCCTTTAACGATCATCCTCAAGAACCGCCACCGCCTCGTGGCCTAACTAAGAAGACGAAGAGGGGAGACCGAGGCTATGGCAGAAAGCTCGCAATGCCAGATTCAGTATAACCGGCAAGGCTTGCCGTGGGACATAATCATGAGAAACCAAATTGGGCCCGCCACATGCTCCTACCTCGCAAGTAAAATGGTACCGCTTAGGAAATGGGTGTTTGATTACTTTTCCCCGTGGTTCTTTTGGCCGGGCTTCATTGATGAATAAGAGATTTTGCATTGTGTTCGAAAGTGACCCTAAGTTAAGCAGAGTGCCTAAGGGGATTCTTGATAGGCTTGACCGCCCATCAATCCTATCATCGCAGCTAGCCTTACAGACAAAAGGTGCTCTTGTTGAAGAAGTCAGAGATCCACCTAATCCAGAGATGCCCAAGCTCCACCCGATGTGGACTATGATGTGATCAAGAACACACAATTCGATCCGACATTCTTAGTGATCCCATTTCACCGCCACGCTGCTCGAGAGCTTTCGTGGAGATCCTATGGTTGCTTCTTCTAGCCATGGCCCCGGCAATACGTAACCCGATCCCCGATGTGGAACCCGATCCCCGATGCGGAACCCGATCCCGATGCGGAACCTCGAATTTTATGTGATTGTAATTTAAATTGTACAATAATACTTTTGTAAATGACTCTCTTTTCGAAGTCCTTGCCTCGTTGTGGCAAATTTTTTGATATGCAAATCTATGAATTTGGAATTTTTAACTAATTTTGGGATGTTGTGTTTCTTTAGCTTCTTCATATGCACTGTTAGTATTTTTAATGGCGCCAATAAATGACATTTTAGAGGCATATTTTTTCTAAATGGCGCCATAATTGCTCAAAAAATTGGCATAAAATGGACTAAAAAGGATTTTCGTTCCTAATTGGAATCACGAAATTTCTCATTTTAATGAAATTGTGCTTAATCCGGCAAGCATGCAGAGCTCCAGCACCAGCTGCAAGCAAGCATGCATAATTCGATCAAACCCAAGCCTTCAACGCCCATCTTCTATGTCACCAAAATGTTTTCCCAATTTTTGTAAGCCGAAATTATTTCTAGATGCCGGAAAAACTCGAAATCATAGTGATATCCCACAATAAAAAATACCAAAAACGTTTTCCACCATACCGGAAACTCCCAAATTAACAATAGATATAGCTTCAAGTAATTACTAATTACAATATTATGTCCTACTTTTCAAAAGGATATAACACTTACGAAGTTGCTAGCACCCAATGAGCAATGTGGTTTCAACAATCATGTGCTTACACTTGATCATGCAACACCCATTGACTCCCAAAGTGTATTACCCGCTTGGTAATACACTTTGGGAACAGTGTATTACCAAGCGGGTGGCTGCTGGATGGAGAGCACTCTATGCAATGCAAAACAATTGTTTTCGCGCAGAAATTCATGATTGGCCACGGAAAGCCCACTTGTTTCGGGCTTTGGTAGAGCCTGTTTTACTGTATGGCTCAAGTGTGGGGGCCCCGCCATTAGTGCTAGTGCTTGGGAGAGCTTTGAGCCGGGTGCAAAAGTCGCTTTCACTTATGACCTCTGAGTTAAAACAATGGTGCCCTATGCTATTCTTTTACAAGAGATGTGTTTTGGCCTCTTCAACATTCTCGCCATGATCCGCCATCTCCACTATATATCGCAAGGTGCACCACATGGATGATGTTAGGTATCCCGTTTTGCACTTGCCATGGTCAATCTCCTCGCTTGAAACGATATTGGAAAGAGCATTGCACTACATGGTTTGCCCGCTGGTCAGGTAAACCGAAAGCACCGCCCGATGCTTGCCGGGCCCGATCCCCGAAGCTTTTGCAATAATATCTCAATGGTTGTTTTTCTCAAAAGATATGGAACGAAGTTACTTTGGCCCAAGTGAAAACCGGTCATTACCATGCACACATAAATCCCACCTTGGCACTGTGGCCCCAAGCTTATTTGCTTGCTTCATTATCTAGGAACAAGCTTGTAGCTATTGCATCAATTCGCGACGGGGTCCCACAAAGCTACGCATTGAGACAGTAGATGGGAGCGGCGCGAATTGCCGCGAGAAGTTTAGACTATGTGCCCGCTGCCGCCATGTGTTATTGAAGATGAAAGCCATACTCTTCTGAGTTGCCCTGCTTTTGAGATAGTCCGGAATCATTTTTTGACATTAGCATTCCATTCCACACTTCCACAACTTCTCAGAGCACCATCTGTGCATGACTTGGCATTATACATACTTGAGGTTCTAGATAAACGTCAGCAATTACTGAGCCCTCAGTAGTCATTATCTCCGCTTGTTTAGTATCATCATTACTGCAAAGCTTTTTCCCTTGAAAACCTTTCGAGGCAGGGGTTTTTTAATCCTAGTAGTAATGATTGTACTAGCCCATTGTATGGGTCCCATGACCTATTGGTCTCCGTAGACGTTAAAAAAACTATTCTATTCTATTCTATTCCTAATGATGATTTAAGTATTCGTATCTATTGATCAAATTTCGCATGATATAATGAATATTGATATTCCAGTTGGAGATATTATGATTCAAATAGATATTATTTGTTATTAGGCTCTAAGTGACCAATCAATCTTACATCAAAAGATTATATAAGCACACGTCCCTACCTAAGCTGGCACGCCGGGCACACGTTACTAGAAAAATAGGACATTAAAGGTAGATCCAACAACAAAAGTTTCCTACAATTGGACACATATACTATCTTCAATTGGACACATCGATGTTATCTACGACTCTTATTGACTCGTGTGGCAGGTGCAATTAGTTTGAAGATTTACGCTCTTTCAATGGGGTGTGTGCAACATATAAAGAAGCTTGCAATTATCGTGGGTTGCTTCCAGATGATACACTCTTTAGGAAGCAGCATGGGGAATGTCACCACAATTACGACACATGTTTGCCATGATCTTTTTAAATTGTGAACCATTGAATCCACTACAACTATGAGAAGATTCTATGATCGAGGACATTTTGAGCATAACTTTTGGGTCTGTCTTCCTAAATTTTCAACTTTAGAGAAAGGTTTACTTGCCCCACACAAAACTTATAAAGCATTGTTTTCTCGACTGTTATTGTGCGATTTCAACAACAAAAATAATTACAAAAGAAAACCATGTTCATTCTTGCAAGCATCAACCTATAGTGTTGTCAGAAGTTGCACATACAGATGTTAATGGCCAAGGCATAACACAACCCCGGACATTAGCCCGGCAACGCCGGCACACGTTTACTAGTGTATTCCTAATGAAAAGTGAAAAGAAACTTTTATTGAGGTGGAAAAGCTTGCGAATGCCAATTAACTCAAGTTAGCCAATGGGTTAGAGGACATACAAATTGCCGCAATGTACACGAATCTTACCGTTGTCAATAATAATACTTGTGAAGAAGAAGGAACAATTTTTATGTCATGCTTGTAATCGATGTTGATGGAAAGGAAAAGAATATAAAAAGAGAATATGGATTGTGCATAAGAAGAACACATGTTCATTGACTCTCAAGGCCTTAAATGAGGCATAGTCATTGGATGTGCAATACATCCAAATCCCTACCTTGGACAATTAATTGCGCAAAAAAGGAACAAATGTTCATTGACTCTCTAAGGCATTAAATGGGGCATAACCTTTGGATGTGCAATACATCCAAATCCCTACCTTGACAATGAATTGTGCAAAAGAAGAACAAACGTTCATTGACTCTCAAGGCATTAAATGGGGCGTAACCATTGGATGTGCAGTACATCCAGATCCCTACCTTGACAATACCAAACTATTATTGCTTGACATTTGCGAATAATGCAGCCGACATGTTGTTAACTTTCACGAAGAACAAAGCTACCACGCGAAAGAAGTAGGGACAAATGCGACCTTTACTTATAAAACGTGAAGTTATACGCAAGGAAAAGAGGTGGTGGAGGAGGATGCGATGAACAGAGCATGAATTCGATGGTTCATGGGCTCCAGAGGTGGGGGGACCAGGTTCGCCAACAAGGGGGTCCGATGGGCCACATTATGAGGACAGAATTCGGCAAGATGTTCGCCAGCCTCGGAAGGTGGTATCGAGTCTCGATCAAAATGCAAGCAATGAGGGTCCAAAGGTTGAAAAAATGAATCATGGAGGGGACCTCCATGAGTGGGGGCATAGAAAACCACCCTCATTTTAAACTAGATTTTAAACTAGGTGCAAGGAAATTTTCTTTTTCGTATTTCTTTAATTATTGCCTACTATTTTATTTAATTTCAGAAGTGGGGGCCTTATTTCCGGCGTCTCGTTTTCCACTGGCTGGCCGTTTTAGGTTACATAAAGCTTCTGGCTATGGCGGAATTCCCTTGTCCTTGAATTCGTCGTCTAGCTATGGGGCGATTTCTGGCCCTCCGCCTCGGCGCCAGAAAATATGAGAAGGTTTATTCCTCCGTCGAGGTTCTGGAGCTTCCTCCCAAGGGTTTCGTCGCCGTCTACATCGGCAGCCACAAAACCAGGTTCTTGATCCCTGTTCAACACTTGAATCATCCTGTCTTTAAATTGCTCCTTCAGCATATGGAAGAAGAGTTTGGATTTTTCCATGCCGGTGCTTTAGAAATCCCTTGCTCTGTTTCTTTGTTTCAGCGTCTTTTGGCGCTTATTGAAGCAAAAAAAAACGTAAATATCTCCGGTTTCAATCTTGCTGCGGCTTCTGCGCTTATCCGAGCCTCTAAGTCGTAATAAGACTAAGATCCCTGGGAAGAAATTTTGTGCTTTTTGACCATCAAAGATGGATCTTTTTCCTGGGGTTGGATCATTTGTATCTTGTACATATCTGAACCGCTCTGCTTCATTCTTCAGAGACTGTGTTCTTGATCACTTAAAAGTGCTGCATACTCCAGAATTGGAGTACTGCCAATCAAATTCATCATGTAAGATCTGATTTTGATAATGGGATTTGATTTTCAATGAAAAACAAAGGTTACTTGATTTTTGATAAAGAACATTGAGTGTAGTGTAATTCTTCTAAATCTGAGCTGCATTTTTTGGGTCTCAAAGATATAACTGATATGATATGATTTGTATATTAGAAACATTACTTTTCGTATGGAGCTTAGATTCTTGGGAATATTTGTCTTAAAATTTGTCTTAAAATACAAAACATGGCACGATTTTTTATGCCAAGGCTTGTCATCTATTTAGCGTTTCGATGGCCATACACCAGCCTTAGTTTATTAGAACATGCACCAGCCTTAGTTTACTAGAATAGACTCTGTATTAAAAAAAAAGGTCAAAAAATTGACTCTGTATAACAAAAAGGTCAGCAAATTGGATGAGCTCTAAGTAGATTTGTGGAATAGACACATAAAATAAGTCAAGACGAAGAGGCGTGGATGAGCTTAAGTAGACTTGTAGCAAGCCATATGCACCAACTTCAAAGATGGGGTCTATATCATAGGCCCCATGGCCTAGAGATCCTCGAGAATTATGGCAAATAAATGTAGAGTTAGGGTCATAAGGAGGCAAATAAAAGGAGACTAACATCAATTTAAATGCATGTTGACAAATCTGGAAGGGCCAACATTGCTAGCTGCATTTTTCTATCTCTTAGACAAATTATGTCTCAAAATTGAACTATCATCAATAAGACAAAACACTAGCTCCAAAGTCAACAAGCATTCTTCTAGTTAATCATTCAAGTAATGAAGATTAAACATTCAACTAGTGAAGAAGAGCACGTTAATCTCAACTAATGGACATGACAAAATATTAGGTCCATAAGTTGGCAGACAATCATTGTTTTAACCATTTGTTTAATGAATGAAAAAAAGAGCATGTCAAATGTCTAATGGAGACTAAATGTTTCAACACAGAATGGTTTTTGTTCATAAGGGCTTGAACTTGAGGCATTGAATAACCATATTGCTTTATGGTTCTTGCTGTAGAATTCAGTAAGTGAAGTAACCTTTACCACTTCATTTTAATTGGATACTGCGCCAGCCTTGAAAATTTCTCTTGGATCAACTCAATTTCCAAATTACACACACAATGCTAGTTAGTGACCTTGGAAAACCACTTAAGCACCTATAAAATAAACCCTAGAAATTTAATTTCAATTATGCAAAATTTCTGCGATCGAATTTCACAGTAGCATAGAATATAGGTACTATAGCAATGGGAAATAGAGGTCTATTCACTAATTTGTTCGGCTTCATTCAAGCATCACAAATATCTGTTTATATATTCCCCTCCCCCAGGAATTGATCTGACTGCTCCTCAGCTTGATCATTATGTCATTATTTTTGTTTTATTAGTATTCGGCTTGATGCAATCGGCTCAGCACTAGAACAGGCAGTTTATATAAAAAATTCACGTAAATGGATTTGGAACACCGGCCACCAGACCCCCCATGCATTATGAAGCTGGTTTCCTGGAATGTTCGGGGTGCTGCTTCTTCCCCAACTAAAAGTAGCAGACTTTCCATGGCTCTTGCTAGGTTGAATTCAGATTTCTATTGTCTACAAGAGCACAAGTGCAAAAAGAAGGATGTGCAAAAGGTAGCTTCTGTGGTAGGTAGGCAATATAACGTTTTGGTGGCTGCAGCAGACTCAGCAAAAGCGGGAGTCCTTACAGCAGGAGACATGATATAGCAGTCACATTTACTCATGCTGACAGATTTGGTCGCTGGATCATAATCAAGTAATTTGATAAGGGACAAGAGTGGGGACTAGTGAAAGTAATTTGATAAGGGACAAGAGTGGGGACTAGTGAATGTATATGCGCACAATAGACCTCATCAAAAAGGTGCACTCTGGGCTGCTTTGAGATCCAAACTAGTTCGACTGAGGGCTCATGTTGCATGGTTGTTGATGGGTGACTTCAACATGGTGGAGTTGGAAGTTGATCGGTGCGGCAGAGGATCAGAAATCATCCAAGGCTTTGAACGTGAATAGTGGCAAAGGCTTGATGCATGGTCGCGGGTTTGGTAGAGGTGGATGGCGATGGAACCTTCACTTGGTGCAAAGGGCTAGTTTGGAGATGGTAGAGCATATGCACGCCATGTCGGGGATATTATAATGCATTGGCAAACTACATATTTGCGTAATTTCTCTCCAAAACAAGCTTGACAAATTTATTTCGGATCACAATCCGGCAAGATTTCTCTTTGTTCTCGTGGATGGGGCTTATATAGCGTGACCAAGACTTATTTCAAGTTAAACACTTCATACTTAAAGGTTGAGGAGTTTAAAATGGACGCAACCAAGCCCGGGTCCCCTCGTGATTTGTGAGAAGGAAAGGAATGGCCGGGATTGTTGATGCTCTAGCCGCCGTGGAAGTCCTTTGCTAAGAATTGGGGTCGCCACGAAGTTGTCGCTAATCGAGGGATTTTGATTGCTCTGCACCAACAATTAATGGCTTGCGTGTCCGTTGTACCATCGATGCCCAACAGAGAAGCTGATTTTGACTAGCATTAGGCGCATGGAAGCCGAGCAAGTCCATCAGGCTCAAGTTAAAGCTGGTCCGCAATGGTTCAAAAGGGGATCGCTGTAATGTGGCTTTTTTAGAGCTGCAAAAATTCGGAGACAAGCTTCGCGATGGTTCTCTCCAAGTTCAAGATGGGCATCTTATCTCCCGATCCCCGAAAGCAACTTAGGTTCTTTTTGCATTGCCACTTTTCTTCCTTTTTTGCTTCTCGCCGCCTTCCCTTCCAATCAGATTTTCAGGAGGCATTACTGGCAAAGATACATCCTATTATATCTGAGGAGCAAAGAGTTACTCTAGAAGCAGAAATTACGGTGAATGATTTAGCAGATGCTACCTTCCTTTTGAAGAAAGGAAAGTGTCCAGGAATTGATGATAATTCTATGGAGTTCTTTTCAGAGTTATAGGATTGGGTTGGCGGATGATGTGTACGACGCGTTTCAGGATTTCAAGAGGCAAAGGCGTCTAGACAAAATTCTTAACTCGAGCTGCATTTCTCTTATTCCCAAGTGTAAGGAACCTTCATCAATCTCGGACTGACGCCCTATCACCTTGCTATCTTCTGTGTACAAGATTTTTGCCAAAGCTTATGCACAAAAGCTTCGGGATATTCTTGCTGATTCCATATCCTCTACACAGTCAGGATTTCTGCCACGACGATGTATATCAAACAATGTAGCTGCTACCTATGAAGGTATTTACTGGGCTCGACTTCAGGGCCATGAAATTGTATGTTTGAAGCTGGACTTTGCAAAAGAGTATGACAGTATCGACTGGGACTTCTTAGAGAAATGTCTCTTACGCTTTGGTTTTGGTGCACAATTCACAGCTGATGTCATGAGGCTTCATTATTCTGCTTGCTCTTCTATTCTCTTCCAAAGGGAACCCTCAGCATTCTTTCAGGTGGGTCATGGCATCCGTCAGGGCTGCCCATTAGCTCCATTGTTATTTACAGTTGTGGCAGAGGTCCTTGCCCATGTCTTCTCTCTTGCCGCTCAGAAGGAAATCTTGCATGGACTTCCTATGGACAATGGATCGCAGGAGATCTGTAATCAATATGCGGATGACACTTTCCTTTTTCTAAGGGCAGATGAGCAAAATTTGCAGATTGCCGTTTCCTTGTTGGATTCTTTTTCCCTAGCATCTGGTATTTTTGTGGGTTGGCAGAAGTGCACAACACTATGGGCATTGGACTCTCCAGTTCATCCATGTGTAACTGCCTATCCATGGAAGATCCTTCCCATGGTAAAGCAACCAAACTTCTTGATATCCCTGTAGGTGTTCATATCTCATCAGGTGATGCCTGCGAGGCAGTGATTAAGGGCTTGGAAAAGCACCTTTTCAGGTGATCTACAGCTAAGCTTTCCATGGCGGGATGAATCATTGTGTCTAAGTCAGTTTTAAGTAGCACCCACGTGTATATGGCTTCGCTCATGTTGGCTCCACAGTCAAAAGTACAACTTACCGCCGTGGTTTTCGTGAACTTTATCCTGGGGGAGGGGGGGAGGGGGGAGGGGAGGGGGACAGAGGAGGGTGTCATTGCCAAAGTCGGGCTTGGGAAAGTGCATGTTGCCAAAGCATTTTGGCGACCTTGGAATTTTCAAATTTCTTTTATAGAGCAAGGTGATGATTTCTAAGTTTATTTGGAGAATTTTGAATAATGTGGATGAGTGCCCGGGTTCTCGTCTTATTTATTAGTCTTTGCAAATGTGCATTTCTTTTGGGTCTCCATCTCTTAGGCCACTTTTCCCCTGGGTTGTGTTTTATCCACGGGCCCGCATACCCTAATGCATCCCCATTTCTTAGAGGATTGTTAGTTGCATGGAAGACTGCATAATCTCGTTTCATTTCACCATCTTGCGCACACTAACACCATCGTAAGTTGTTGGTGGATTCCATTGACGGTGGTCCTCGGTATCTTCACCCACCCATTGATACAAATACGATGGAGATCAATAGGTGTGCATATGATATCTGATTGGTATAATAATCAAAGGCAGTTGCTGACATGGGAAGAGTTTAGAGCTAAGTTCCTCCTTTTAAGGTGGGATCGGGCTATTTGGCAGAAGGTGTCTTCAATTCTTCCTCTAGTAGCACAAGTGGATGCCCCCAGCCCTGGGTATTTCATGAGCGTGTCAAAGCAGATAAGTTGGTGAATTCCATGTACAAGATCTTGCTTGCTGCGGACGCCTTGCCTCCTTCATCCAAGTGGCCTTTGATCATTCCTAGGGATCGGTAGAAAGCAGTATGGAAATGGGTATGGGATAAACTACTCCATCCCAAAGTATCTATTTTATGGTGGCAAGTCATCAATCGTTGTCTGCGCATTAATATTTTGGTGCGCAGATTTCGTCCAGAGGTATCTGCACTTTGTCCCTTATGTGCACAGAGGGACAATTGAGCATTGCTTCTTCCTGTGTAGACATGTCGACATGCTTGGTTGTGGCTTCAAGGCCTCTTTTCGTTGTAATTTGAATAGCCAAAGATGTGTTATTAGCGCCTATCCAAGTAGTTGGGATAATTTGACAAAAAGGGCGTTTCATTTGGTTGCTGCATGGATCATTTGGTCCATTTGGAAAAGAAGGAATCTTCTCGTATTCAAAGGTCTTGCTTGTTCAGATGCACAGATCCTTCTTGATGCCCAATAACGAATTGTCAAAGCATTCAAGTGCTCATCAATTGCTAATGAGGTGAAGAGCCGTATTTCGGAGCAATATCTTCAGATAGTCTTTCTATTTGCATTGCAGAATTCAATAACTGAAGTAACCCTCACCTCTAATCAATTCAATTGGATACTGAGTCAGCCTCGATTATTTTATTGTTGGCTCCATAGTTTCTCTTCCTGTTGAATGTGCTGAACCTAAAATCGTCATGGGGGGCATATTAATATACTTAATAGAGCCTTCAATGAAGGGTTCCTTTTTGAATGGATAATTGATAGAGTGGTATTCGAAAAAAACACCTGAATACACATCGAGTGATCCACGTGGATGGGAAGGATATGTGCCTAAAACAAAAACAAGAGGGAAGGATATATTCCTGAAACCCAGACAAGAGCACACGCAAGATAGAGAGCAATAAGGTTAGATCACCTTACTTTCAGAGTAAACTAATGATATGGCCAAACTTAAAGTTAAATACTGTACAAAGAAGCATTCCAAGCACTGAGTCCCAGGGCCTTTCTTAAGACAAGAGAACTACTGATTGCTTGATAAGTTATAATGCATTGATCTACGATGACACTTTTGTCCGCCTCACTCCCAAGGATTAACAGATGCTGGCGGCAAGATATTGAGCTTGGAACCACATTGCTTCTAGTAGAGCTCATAGTACTACCTCAAATAGTCCAGGGGCACGCCGGCATCTACCTTGGTGACAACGAAGTATAGTTCTAGGAATCTTATGGGGAACAGAGGATCAAGACCAAACTGAATCCCACTAGGACAAGATCCATCTAGTAGGGATGGAGGTGAGTCTACTGCAAGCTCTCCTCATCATGGGGGACTCTTAACACTAGACCTGTCCCATGATGGACCATTAAACCAAGATTTTGAAGGTTCATAAAAAAAATCATATAAAATCAAGAACACAAAAACTAGCAAACCCTTTCTAGGAGTTCATATATGGCAGTCATGCTTCACATACAAAAATATATCAGCTCCCATTCTTGTGAGTTATGCTGTAGCAAACCCAAAGGGGTCAAATCCCAAAAGATTCATGTTCACACAAAGTAAAACTGTCTTCATGATTTTTTACTTTTTTATTTTTTTTGTTATAATGTTATTTTTCTACACGAGATATAGAGCAAGGCACAAAAAACCATATCTCAATTCGAAGTCTGTAAAGAAAGATAGAGCAATTCAAATATGACAGGGTCAAAACTGTCCTCTGTCAGTACTGGTTCCCAGAAAGCAGTTGTGATATAAAAACAACAACTTTTAGAAGAAGATCAATTTTGAGTTTAAATTTGGCATATAAGTAGTTCATGAGGTCCTCCATCTTAAAAAATATTTGTTGAGTTTGAATTTGATGTTTTGACTTTTACTTATATTTTCAATTTTAGGGAATTTATACAAATGGATAGCATTGCTACATATGACTCTAGATTGTCCTCCAAAAAATCATATTATGAAAGTTTATAAGGATGTAAAACCAATGCAAAAACAAGCTCGTGGAAAGAGCAAAACACATGGTTACCGGTCCATAGTTCATTCAAAAATTGATAATATCCTTATGTTAGTCAATTTCAAGTTGAGTTTTAGGACACGAGTAGCTCTTGGATCACTTTGTTCACAAAAAATATTTGTTGTTCATTATCTTGAGGATTGTAGTAGAATAGATAGCATCAATTATATTATATCTTCTATGTTTATTCTAGATTTGTGCTCTAATGTGTGACTTTACAAACTCACATCCTCAAAATATCTCATATCAAGAAATCAATGCAAAAAGAACCAAGGAAAAATATGAAAACTTTTACTATAAAAAATCAAGATAGATCGCTATCTGGAGTCCAGTTGCAGACCATCATTTGTCCAAATGGCTGAAAGTCTAAAAATCATTAATGATGCCACCTTAATCAATTTTGATCTCCGCTTTCACATATAGTTTACTTGTATGATTCTCTATAGGACAAAATTAATTGATTAGGTTAGCTTGCATAAATTAAGGGTAAGGTTGAAGCACAAAAAATTGAGAATTTATGGGGTACTTATGACCGATTGAACCTACATGGACTTTCACTCACACCTTTCAAAAATCATGTGATCGAAGCTAAACAACCATAGTATCATTTTATGGGGCAAAATGGATAAGGCTAGTGAGAGATATATGCTCTATATAATTGGTCTTGTAGACCATAGATGGTGATGTGTGCATAAATAAATTAAAACCTTAACATGCAACTAGAGATTTCTATTGCCAAGAAACATATACTAGCAAAAAGGCACGCCAGAGGCCATAGAAAATAAAGGCGCGAGGAAATTAGTGCAAGATAATATAAATTGAATTAAATCGGATACCTAAACAAATAATTGAAATGTCATTTACATATTTTTCATACCATTTTGAAGCCTAATTGAATACTTTAGATGATGCCCCCGCATTTAAGGTACCAGCATTTCCTAGTTTTGAAAGGCCAAGATATGAGATTGTATCTCTCTTTGGTGGTGTTGTAAAGGTTTATGTAATGCCTTTTTAATTTTATTTTTTGTTTTTTTTCTTGCATGTTGATGAGTGCAGTTAGCTATATCCTTACACAATGCACTGAAATAATTGCAATGTATAGTGCAGTAGAACTTTCCGTGTTGACACTTTGAAGGTTTAGATTGCCAAAAAAATCTAAGTGCATACTCTAGCTAAGATGGATGAAGGTTCATGCTTGGTATAGGCACTCGAAGATTTTGAAGTAACAAATAAGTTCGTATGTTCACATAGTTTATCTGCAGTAAAAGAGTAATATAGTGATGACCAGTATAGTACAAAAACTAACATAATTCTATGAAAGAAGAAACCTAAGCAGGAAATGGACAAACTGTTTCTAATGCATTTGCATGAAAGTATTGTTTGGAATATATTGTAACCTTCGTTAGAGAACCTTGACAACACATCCTCACCTTAAGAGGCTCCAAAATGCAAGAAACATGAACAGATTTTAACATTTGCAACTTCAGACTACATTCGCAACCTAGAGGTTGCTCCCGTAGGAACCTCTAGGTTGCGAAATGTAGTCTGTGCCAGGGTTGACAAAATCAATAGATACATGCAAAGTATGTCCCGAGGCAGAGGCACATACTGCAATTTCAGCAAATGATAGACCGCCTTGCCACATCTTCCAGGCTTCAAGTTTTGCAGGTGAAATGTTTGTCTGCTTGGTTCGACGTGATGAAGTATAAGATGGTACACAGTATCAAGTGGAAAATTGATCTCTGATAATCTTTTTATAATAGACATGAGCTCCTCCCCATGTTGGTCCACAAGCCATTGCAACAATAAAAATAAGGGCCACTTCTACTGCAGTGAAGACTAGAAGACTGAAATGTTACAAGTCATATTAAACCTGATTTACACCATCAATGTTCCTCAGGTGTGCTAGTGTTGATGGCCTAAGTTTGGCAAGCCTCTGTAATGTCTTTTCATTACAAATTGCATATCTGTAACAGCAGGCAAATAATTATACCTCAAGAAGATGGGATGCATCTTTGCACTATAGGAAAAACTATAGCATATGGTGTTGTGGAATTTCGTTTTGCGAACTCAGCTCTGGCCACTACAAGAGAATTGGTGTTTATTGTCAGTTATTTTGTCACTTTGTAGACTACAGCAAATTCTAGAGAATTGACAAAAATATGACCATAAAATGTCAAAAATTATTTTGACACTTTTTTGGCAAATTTTTGACACCCATTATGTCATCTCTATAGCATTTTTTGGCACTCTTTTGGGCAATTCTTTGACACGTATATTGTCATATCTGAGGTTGTTTTTTGGCAATTTATTGTCATCTATAGTGTCATATCTTAGATCTTTTTTGTCACTCTTTTGGCAAATCTTTGGCATCTATTGTGTCATATTTGTCACCTTTCGGCATTTTTTTGCACCTATTTTGTCACATTTTAAGTTGTTTTGCCACTTTTTTGGCAATTTTTTGCCACATATTTAGTCATATTCTGAATTATTTTTGGCATATTTTTGTCATCTATTAACGTATTTAAGTAATTATTTGTCACTTTTTCTAGCAATTCTTAGTCACATTTTTGTCATATTTTAAATCATGTTTTTGACACATTATTATTGTCTATTTATTTTGACATTTTTTTAGCAATTTTAATTCATCATGATTAGAGAACACCATCTGCGAAGAATACTGAACAATATTGGACATGAAATTTTTACGCAACATAGAAGCAATTTCTATTTATCATGTTTAGTTCACAATCTCTGAAAAGAACACTACACATGAATTATTTATGGAGAAGTTTATGACAAACACCGCTCCATGCTAAGTTCCACCAGCTGCTACAACAACATGCTGCAATAATTGAACAACTTTTCACAGGGATTCACAATCCTCATTTACCTAAACAACCATATCGACCCCAACCCCTTGTACAGACACATCCATCTTCAGACTGATTTGCACTACTTTCTCGTTCTTATGTTTGAAGGAGGAGACTCCTTTAGGACTTGCATGCTGGATTTCCTGAAACCAGCATAAGATACTAGTAAGAGATAACGAATTTTAGGGACAGTGGCATTAAAATTGAAGCATACTACAGTACACCATCTAAAAATGCAAGACAATATATTTTGCAACCATGAGTAGATAGGAGTCACTAACCTGCCCTTCCTTACCCAGAATACGCTAATACTAATGCAAAACCAATTTTTTTGCTGCTACAACATGTCAAATAAGAGAATCAAGCCAGAATTTTAGCTGATTGCATGTTGTACTTAAAGAGGTACATAGAACATACCCTAAAAGATTCTGTAAATAGAAAAGAAAGGGAAGTAGATGCTTACTTTTGGAATCCTCAAAATGGCATATGTTTGTGAAATTTGCCCTCCATTATATAAGCGTCCAGCAGCAGATGTATACAAAGCAATGATTCATTATCAATAATTTTCAAAGGCCAACACCTTTCCATCATAATAGACCATAAACCTTCTTTGAAGGCCTGCATAGAACCAAGACACGACATAAATCCTTGCTTGTTACATATATAGAGGAAAACTTTTCAGCATAAGGCAGCAGCAATTTTATCCTAGTCCAATACATCTAGCCTCTGCAAAGCACAAGGCACAATCTAAACAAAACCACTATCTTATCTACATAGGCAGCAACTAAAAGAATGACCTAGACTCCATGATCTCTATCCTATTCAAAGCACAAGGCCATATCTACACCTATCAGCGCTCTACAGTCTACAATATCTGTATGCATGTAAACTAGAACATAGCAAAAACAATGGCATAACATTCAATCTATCTCTTAGCAATAACTAACAACAGATCTATGCTGCAGCAACATACACCTGAGCAAATAGCATCTACATTTTACAAGGCAAGCTATGTAGCAATTTGCTGTAGCACCCGCATGTCTTGTAACATTTTGAAAATGATTGTAATAAAATTTTGAATGAGAAATTTTGAAAGAACATAAAGAACCTGATTATGGACGCTCCTTCCACATCTGTGAGTTGCGCCTATATGTAAGTGCTCCAAGATTTCGTGTATTGCCTTTGCACAGCTCCAAGAATTGATGGTGGTCATCACAAACCCATTGCATGCTAAAGGTTAATAGCAGAGTATCTGGCTTGAGTACACAGCCCAGGATACAAGCCTGACGCCCCTACCCTGCTACGAAACTGTTCTTAGCTCATGCATATTAGAAAACTGCATGGAATTGACTATAAGATGGTTTCCTTCACATATATGGCATTCTGGTTTTTATCAACAGCAAAACTACGACAATTAGGTTCAAGTATAAGGTCAGTGAATTCCAAGGCAGGCATGGAATTAGCCTTTGTCTAAATACAATTGCTGTATCCATGCCGTGCAGCATATACAAGGGGCAAGAATATGATCCGACATATGGATGTGATGCAGTTCGCTTTACATTGTAAAATCAGAGAAAGGTGTTCTACATGCGTTTCAGCATATGCTAAACTAAGAACTCGGATGCAGAATATATCCTACAGCTTAGGTAAAATCAACGCATACAGGCACCCAAGTTCAAAAAACTAGAAGCAGAAATCAGTATTTACCATCCAAGAGCTTCACTTCATTCGGCTTCTCCTCCAATGGTTGTGGCCGCAGACAAGGGAAAATAAAAGAAATCTTCGTTGTTGAACCCTGTCGATTGCCCATGGATAGGAAGGAGAGATCTATAAAACTGAAATTCCTGTGACAAGAATGTACACAGCTCATGCATTTCCTAAATTAGGTCGAAAATACCCTGCTTTACCCTATTTCGAAATTGCATAATGCTTCCAAAAGCCATATGCATATGTACCAGGCAGCACATAGCCCTTTTAGCATCTGAAGCACGCAACTAGGGGATTGGGTTTCGCCATAGTCGTATCTATATACAGAACAGATCGGCACAAAAAATTGTGGCCTATTTTTGGCTCACGATTCTTCCTATAACCTAAACCTAGACGTTACTCATGCATATTGAGAATTTAACATTTAACATTTTGATGCATATTTAACATTTTGATTTTGATGGGTAGAATTTGCACCTTTGCAAGTTTAAGAGCAACCATGCCCATATTTATTATTCGAGCCATATTTGACTCATGTAGATCCATAAAAAATTGCCGCAAGTTCCAAGGCATACAAGTGCAAATATAAGTGCAAATATAATAATGCAAAGAGCCAACTATTAAGAGCTTGCACTTCCTTATCGAATAATTTGAAGGTTCCACGATCTTTTGAGAATTTTTTTGTAATCGGCATGGCAACAACAAGGGTATAAAATAGTAAGAAAAGCATAAAGATAAAAAATAATATGGCAAGGAGAATAATAATGAAAGTAAAAAGACAATGGGAATGATGGTGTAAGTAGCTAATATTTCAAAGGGATGGATCATAGAAAATAGCAACATTGTTGAAATGAATAGTGGACAAAATCGCAAAGGTGAGAACATACAAAACAAGGGTTGTGGGGTGGAAAGCAAAAATGATGGTGAATAGTCCCAAAGGTTATGCATGAGAAAATAAGAAAATGGTCTCGACAAAAGTATTGGAGTGAATTCATGGCAAAATGGTGAACACGGGATAAAAATATGGTATGGGTATAGGGATGGAAATAATGGCTAGAGGACTATGCATAGTGTGTGCCAAGGGTTAAGTTCAAGAACGAATAGGGAATGGAAATAAAAGGAGCATATTGATGCTTAAATTTGAGATACCATGACAAAAGGTCTTCCAAACTTCAACATAGTGACTTTTAAACAAAGCTTCTACAAAGCAATTAAATGGGAGGAAGATTTAGAATGAGTGGTCAACTCTTCTATTGATTCAAAAGATGATTGATGATAATATCTTGACTTCTCGATTAACTTTTTTACCAGCTTGTCACTACAAAGTCAGTTTATTGGCATTTTTTGTCATCCTATTGTCATTTCAAAGTTAGTTTATTGGCACTTTTTTGTCATCCTATTGTCACTTCAAAGTCAACTTATTGTCACTGTATTGACATTTTGAAATCAACTTATTGTCACTTTATAGTCACGCTTTTCGTCATCTTGTTCTCTCCCTTTTGTTTAGATTTGAGGCAGTCTATTGACGCACTGTTGACACATTTGTGCCATTTTTTCTCCAACTTCTAAGTCAATGTTATGACATTTTATTGTCATATTATGGTCAAATTTATATCATTTCTTTGTCATTACTTTTGTCATTATATAGTCAGTCTGTTGACACCTTTTTGACACATGGTTTTGTCAAAACTATTTCAGTCTATTGTCAGAGCTATGTCATTTGTTGCCACATTATAGTCAGATTTATATCATTTGTTTGTTATCTTTTTTGTCAGTATTAAGTCAATCTATTGTCATATTTTTGACACATAGTTTTGTCAAAACCATGTCATTCTATTGTCACATTATAGTCACATTTCCATCATCTTTTTGTCACTTTTTTTTGTCACTAGTGCGTCACACTATCATCACATTTATTGTCATTTGGATTTCACTATTTTTGTCATTGTTATTGCCATTTTCGTATCAGTTTTTTGACACATTATTTTAGTGACAAAAAAAGTGACAATAAATCATTGTTCTCTTGTAGTGGGCATCCAAGAGTAGATTTAATAATTTGATCTCCACCTATAGTGATAAGCAACTCGATAAGATAATGCAAATGGTCCTTCGCAATTTTATGCATTGTGTAACCCAATAAGAGATACAGAAAAGGAAAAACCAAAATATTGGCAGTTGTCATGACATGTCTCAAAGAATTTCTGCACCACCAGCACTGAGATGCTTAAAGAACAAGATCATGGCCCATACTAGCCTGCTAACTATTTCTGCACCTCTACAATTTTCCAACTTTAGTTCTCTAAAGTGTCCTATGGACAGATCTTCAAACATAGAATAACTGTCACCTCTATGCATCCTTCTGGATGAAGGTGACTAAAGACTGTTTCAGCCGATGACATATGCTGAGAGGCAAGTCCATTTTGCTTGTTTTCCTGCTCAATCATTTCCTGGGTTAGGGGTAGAATCAAAGAGTACTTGTTGTAACTGCCTCGTTTAGACAGAAACTGTGCAGCCTTTGGTCTAATACTGCATGCCACAAATCAGAAAGGTTCAAATATGCATAGGTTTCTTATGCAAAAAAACCATGGAGGCATTCAAATCTAGGACTTTAATGTAGGACACTTAACTCTTGTTTCTTGAAAGTTATCCATGGGGTAACCATTTGAGATGCAGTGCCGATTATTCAATATGAGGTATAAAGTTCCTGAAATAGCGCCATTATCATGCATGTTAAGTAGATTATCTGCAATGCCATTCTTTCAACTAAGCATGAAATTCTCTACTCTTGTTTGCTTTTAAAGTGGCCAGATGGCATCAACTAGAAGCTCCTTCACATACGTATAAATATCAGGCAATATCAGAAATCTCAACATATGGTCAATTGTAGTTTATATGGTCTAATGCCAACATGTGGCACCGTATTGAAACTGGCCATGATAGATTTATGTTCGAGTATCTCGTACATAAATTTTCAATTGAATGTACATGGACCAAAGATCAGACAAAATAGAATGAAGATAAAGAAGGTTGGAACAAGCCACATGATGATGCCAACCATGACTTTGATCATTTCGGGGCTTCTTTTTGGAGCACCTTCTGACTCTTTAATTGCTTTGCCATCAACTACTAAGCAAGCCATGCCAACGTAAATGCATGCTTTTGATTCTTATGGTCTAAATTAATGTAGCATCTTTAACAAATATACACCTTGTGAAAATTTGAGACACAACAAAATCATGGCTCCATGTTTAGGGTGGGTATCCATAAACATTTAGGTGTAATGATCTCCCCACCACCAGACCATATCACTATTTGGAAAAATGATCCCTGTCATGTGCATAACTCAAGCCTCTTCTTTTTTCTGATCAGTAATTCAACATATACTAACCTGGATGTGAGGCATAGATAGCGTGCTTACTTGCTTGAGGATAACTCCATTTCATACAGTCAAATGCCGAGACATACATGATTATAGCAATAAACCTATCCAAATCTGTGCAGAAAGCCTGACAAGGATTGCTCCTTATCCATCTGTATGTTTGAAAATGGAAAGCCCAATAATCGTATGTATTAGAATGCAAAATGCTCAAAAGAATAGATGCAAAATGCAGCATGTTTATTTGTCTAACTTAGATTAACTTTTATATGGCTATAACCTGTCATACTCAGCACAAGATGACATATTTCTTACTTCAAGGAGAATGCAAAATGCTCAAAAGAATAGATACAAAATGCAGCATGTTTATCTGTCTATGTTCTTACTAATGCAAAATGCTCAAAGAATAGAGAAAGTCACAAAAGTAGAAGAGGCTCAACGGCTCTTTCAGAAACTATAGGCTCCAATCCAAGGTATTAGCCATATTCCTGGTGAATAGGAGCAACTTCACCATATACTGTACCTGAGTCAACAAAAGAAATAAAGGAATTTTTGAAATACTGTAGCTCTGTTCTAGAGCACACCGGCAGATTCAAGCACAAGGGTTCCTGTTCAGAAGCTTTTATGCGAGCCAGATACTCTGCTAGCTCTCACCATTCCAAACAATAGATCTTCAATATTTTCGAGCCAGATTGAGGAGACAGATTTTGGACTGTCGATCCTAATGATAGAAAGGGGGCAAATCATTCTGTCTTGCCCGATTCTTTTTGCAATACAAGCACAGTTTGTGTTTCCATATCCAATCATCGAACTTGTCAGGAAAAAGAAAGCTCCAAGATCATTGCCACAAAGGACATTCAAGCCCCAAGCTTTTGCTTGGGGCCATAGCTCCACCATCAAAACTTACCTAGTTTAAAATAAAGCAAGGCATGATCGACTCATTGCTTTCACGGTGTTTTCTCAAAAATATGGCCTGGATCACGGTGGCCTTCATGGCATCATCACAACTTCTGATATCCATGGCCCCTTGGCGTGGAAATTTTCTTTGCCTTCATGGCATGTCACGGAGTGGCCAATACCTTCAGTATATCGGAGATCCCACTGCCTTCCACAGCGTGGCTTACATCAGAACGAAGTGAATCTCTTTAGCTTATTTCCAGAAAACATGAATAATTAAAAAGCACAGGCTCGATGAAAAGAGGAAGTTATTTCGTGACCTTCTCCATCTCCGTGCCATTTTTAGCCAATTTTCTAATTTCCTTGGCCATTGATTTGTAAAAAGAGGATCTAAAGGTGCAGAATATGCCACCTCAGATTTTGGTGAGGTGGAGGTGCTACGTGGATAGCCTAGAATTGCAAGGAGGGTTGCACGCTTGGTTAGGCTGGCGTGCTAAAAATATAATATACATGAAACATAACCTACATGTAATATTATTCTACTTGGATGACAATGCTTTATATCTTGTCATGGTTAAACTTCACAACATCCACTTGAATTCATCAATAACCATCACTAACTATAATTGTTGTGGAGGTTTGGACCTATAATTATGGAGTTGACCCAACTTTTTATGCTCTAATGTGTTAATCTGGCTGTTATACATCATGTTTGAATTCCAAAAATTGTGTGTCTCCATGCAAATATAATGTACACAAGTACAAAATCACCACTGTCACTGTCATTCAGATCTGATATAAGAGAGATCACTCAGAGTAGATGTCTCCATGCTCATATGAACTGCCTAGATTCTAAGACTATAAAAACTGATCTTAAAATAGTTCCTTCTTATTGTCAATGATGCTCCACAATGTCTAAAAAGCTGGACTGCTAAGAAATGATAACTAACAGAACCTTAATTAAGAAACATAAGCTTCTGCACTGTAGCTTGGCACTATAGTTCTTTCTTACTTTCAATGATGCTCCAACATTTCCAAAAAGCTTCTGCAACATTTGTCAACTCTGGACTGCTAACGAATGATAACTTACAGAACCTTAGTTAAGAAACATAAGCCCGCCAAAGCACATTGATATAAAAGATGCGGAAAAATAGCAATTAACTCACTGAACACCAGTTGGAACCTCCTCTGCAACTGTAGTTTGGCCCCATTGCATTACTTCTCCCTTGGCTCATACTCACAATTCTACTTAACATAACAGAACTTGCTCCCTGCAAAACGAATCTAATATTGTAACAATTGTAACAAAAGTTCAGTGCATCACTGCGCCTTCCTTGATATTAGAGAATCTGACAAAATGGCAAGTTCTCATCATTCAAGTTATTAATACATAATATACGTGCTTAGAACAATTCTCATTAGATATATTCGTAGTTTGACAATAGACATTGGCTGGCCATTAAAACATCATGGGATCGCCATATGCTCAAAGAATTAATCACCTCAGTAAATAATACTTTATTCCAGAGGTTTGCAACAAAATTATAGGGCGACATGACGTAGCTATCAAGATACATGTTTTTGTTCTGTTGCTCCAAGCTTTTCGGATTGCTACTCTAAATGAATGTCATCAATTGAGGCTGCTATGGATCAGCCACATGTCTGAATTGCATAGGAAGCTGCAACTGCCATTCAGATCTTAGATAAAAGAGATAACTCAGCATACAGGAACTTCTTAGTTAATTTCCTCATTAGATGTGTTAACTTAATGGCAGCATGCAAAGGGTATAGAAGCACTTGGATATGCTATCTGACCCAGAAACTGGCTGCATGTAAGGGGCAAAAAAGCACTTAAATGTGTGATTTGACCCAGAAACTTATAAAATGCCATGTCTTTGAATATAACACACGCATTCATGGAAGCAAATGACTAGATAAATGGGGCAGAAAAAAGCTCTCTCTCTTACAACCAAGCTTAGTCTAACCTCAAAGAATCATGTGCAAAGTAAAGAGTATTTATTATGCAATACACAACTGAAGCTTGTCCCCCTCCCTTTGTTGCTGCTAAAAAACAAATATACAGAGATAAAAAATGCATCAGCAATAGATTTCCTAAATCTAAAAATACTTCAAGTTGTGCAATATACAGTCGCATCAAAATAGGGAGCCAAAAGCAGAGATACTGCACTCACATGCAAATCATGGCTTCTCATACCTCAAGACCTAAAGTTCCCCAATGTAGCTTTATGAAATAAAAAGAAATAATCTCTATGACGACGCAATGGATGTTGTTGAGCACAAAGAAATATTCATTATTTAAATAGATCACAAAGGATTCCATCATACCATTTGTGAATAAATAGGAGCTGGAGACTGCCACAGAGCAGTCATAAGATTTAATTTGATTGATACAGCAGGTTATCAAGAGTTTCATAAGCCCTTTTAAAGTCAAGGAAAAAGAAAACATGTAGTAATGCAAAGGTTCTATTTACAAGATCTTAACTATTGCCCACTTATTGTAGTCGAGATGAAGGTTTACCCTTATCTAAATGCAGATGAAGCAGCAAATGCAGATTATAAACTGATGCAACATATTTCAATGGGGTTAAAGATCAAACTGATCTTAACTCTTGCTCACTTGTTGTAGTCGAGATGAAGGTAAGAATCCTAATCTAAATGCAGATGAAGCACCAAATGCAGATTATAAACTGATGCACCATATTTCAATGGGGTTAAAGGTCAAACTGAAAATAAAAAGCCTAAAACTGTGGATATTTACCCTTGCACATAGTTTTGCCCATATCAACTGCGTGAAAAGAAGAGAGCTTTGTAACATAAAAAAGGAAATGCAACTGCCTGAGGAAATCGATGTTTGATGAAGCTCAAACACATAACGATGCAAATTCAGATCTAACCACTTGAAGAAGAAACCCCTCTTGATTTCTGTTCAACACTTGAATCATCCTATTTTTAGATTGCATATGTAGCATAATAACAGGGGGTTTTCTTTGTGTTTTTGTACGCTTTTCACTAAGGTTTTCCTATGATTTCGTGATGTATTCAAATGGATGTACTAATGCGTACATCTAGAGTGCACTATTTCTGAGCCATTGATTTTAGCCTTTTTTTTTCAATGGTCAACAACCAATGGCTCACGACAAAAGCCCTTTTTTTGTGCGTGTGGTGCATAATGGTCAACAACCAATGGCTCACAACAAAAGCCCTGTGTGGTGCATAATGGGCACATGATTAGGGCTTGAAGGGCGCATGTAGTGCAGTTTCCCCGCCGGCAACATATTTTTTATCATAACTTTTGATCCAGAGCTCTGTTTGAGATGATTTTTATTGCGTTGGAAAGCTCACTCTGAGATCTTTTTGATACTATATGATATGGATATGTTTGGTTAAGTTATCTATGCTAAAACAGCAATTTTTTGGCCGGGTTTGGTAGGCTTTCACATCCTACCAGCTGATTAATACAGGATTGCACTATTGGATATTGTTTTATGGCTCATTCCGAATGAAGCTTGCAAAAAATTACCATGCATTTTTAGATTTTGAGGCAGTTATTAAGCAAATTCCAAGGCTTCTAGATCCTTGTGCTAACAAGCAAAAAAGTTTTTGGTTTCTCACCACAAGAATCCATGGAGGCCAAAGGCTGCTGTTAAATTCCAGTTGAAAAATGTTTGTGTATATGTTTGTGTATGGGTGTTGCAAACTTTATGACTTTCAGAATAATGGGATCAATCTGCTCTATCTTTATGGTAACTTTTACTTATATGCTATTTGTTTTATTGTGATGAAATTCAAAAGCTACAGCTGATGAAAGCCTCAAATGAATTCTAGTTTTTTTTCTAATTTGAATTCTAAAATTTTTGTCACACCTGGGGCAAGCGTCCCCTAAGGCCTCGAAGGGGCCAAAAAAATTTTCATAACACAAACCATTATCTAACATATAAAAATTAAATCCCCAACACATAACAACCAACACATAACAACCATTGACATTAACAACCAACACATATAACTACCATTGACATTAATTAACACAACCATTGGGTCCAACACATTTAAATTAAAATCCCCCTTAAACCCCCTTTGGTTTGGGTGCATATTCACACGGGGGGTGACTCCGGGCAACGAGAGCTGTTGGATAGGCATATTCACCCCTTATTCCTTAATCTACACCGTACGTAAAGTTCCTCGTTTGTGGGGGTATGCAAGTACAAAATTTGCTATACTGTATAACAAGATTCGCAAAATACTATAAGATTTCAAGCGGAATACTATATGGTGTTGATTTCGTACGTGCAATTCAACATATAGAAGAAGAGTCTAGATTTCCATTCTCTTGCTCTGTTTCTTTGTTTCAGCATCTTTTGGTGCTTGCTGAAGTAAAAAAAGTTTAAATATCTTTGATCTCAGTTTTTTTTTTTGTTGAAGGACGTCAGATTTTATTTAATCAAAGAGACAAATACACGTATAAGCGCAAAGAGAGGAACAAAATCTCAGCGGATAAGCAGTGATCCACCGACTAAAGCAACCTGCCTAAGCATAAGAGTGCACGTCCAAATACTCCTCAAAGATCAATATTACGAAGGGTAAGTGAAGAACAATGGCATGACTTAGCAATGTGACATTGAGTTCTTCCAGTTCTAGCCTTGGTGCAACTTCTAAGTTTATTAGAGCCTCTAAGTCGTGATAAGACTAAGATCCCCAGAAAGGAATTTTGTGCTTTTTGACCGGATCTTTTTCTTGGGGTTGGATCATTTGTATCGTGTACTTATCTGAATTGCTTTGATTCATTCCTCAGAGACGGTCCTTGATCACTTATTAGTGCTACATGCTCTAGAATTGCAGTATCACTAATCAGATTTATCATATGTTTGATAATAAGTATTTGATTTTCAATGAGAAGCAAAGGTTAGCCTACTTGATTTTTTATGGATGGAACATTGAGTAGTGTAACTCTTCTAATTCTAAGCAGTCTAATCTACAGTTTTAGGCCTTAGAAGCTTTTCACACGATACTAGTGTCTTATTTTTTTTTAGGTGTTTCATTGGTCCCAACACAGCAACATTAGTAAAATTGTTTTCACGCGAGCCTAAATAGGACGTGTCTTATTCAGTGTCTGTACAATTATAGTGTCTCTTTTTGCGTCTCTTTTTCTTCGAGGCGCTACAAAAATAAGACAACAACTTATGCTCAATCATAACCTTTGTTGACTAGATTTCAAAGAACCTTAAAATTAGGATTTCGATTTGGTTCTATCGCTACTTCAGCAGATAACATAGAGCTTCAAAAGGAATCAAGACTTCAAGGAATGCACAGGTTTCTTCATTGTTTTAGATTTTTCATAATTAATCTGTTGCAAAAATACTCCGTAAAAAACAGATTTTTATTTCTTTGTCCATCTATAATAAAGCAAAAGCAAGTCTACTCCGACATTTTCTGGCTATTTTTTGTGCTATGATGGGATTTTTTGGTCACCTCCGGTTGGTTTCGGCTGGGCACTTAGTAGAAAACCCACTTAAAATCCCAACTTGGATTGGTCATGACTGGTCAGTTCCCCTTTCCTCGGTCGCTCCAGTTAGTCGGCTCCCCACCCGACTGGTTGGTACCATTGTTGTCTGGTGCTGAGTTGGCTAGCGGATTCCCTATGAAGGCTCCTCCATTATGGTCACCTCCGGTTGGTTTCGGCTGGGCACTTAGTAGAAAACCCACTTAAGATCTCACTTGTGTTGGTCAGGACTGGTTGGTTGCCCTTGGTCAATTCGGATTAGTCGGCTCCCCACTTTCGACTTCGGTGGGTTCCATTATCATTTGGTTGGCTCCACCGGTTTGGTCACCTCTGGTTCTTGGCTTGGTCATCTCGGTGACTGACTTATGTTCCTCCTTGTGTTGTGCCCAGTTGGTTGACTCCTTCCTTCGACCCCGTTGGTTGGCTTCGGATGCTTGTTCGCTCACATTGTTGGTTGGTTGGTGATGTGCACGTCGTATGAGGGAATGTTTGGCTGGTGGCTTGTCCTGGTTAGCCTAGGACGGATAGCTGGTGCGACGGCATTGGCACGGCTTAGCCTTGGCTAGTTGGGTTGGTTGTTGGTTGGATCTAAATGGCTGGTAGATTCACTCGGTTGGTTTAAGGCTTTTTGAGCTGGGATGCGCCATTGCCCCGGCCGTGATCTTAGCCGAGGGCTGGTCGGGTTGGTTACCATGGTGGGCTCGCTGATCACGATTTGCACGAATTGGTGCTTTTGCTTCCGTATCGGGTTGCTCTACCTCCCCCTTGTCTTGGCCACATAGTCGTTCACGGTGTCAGAGGAGACACGGTGAACTTCGAAACGGTTTTGGGCAAGGTGAGTGGTGTTGGTCTTTGGCATTCCTCTTGGCCTGACAGGGCCTTGGCATCTGACCAAGACTTTTAGCTGTGAACATGGCCAATACTCTTGTTCGACTCGACGGCTACTCAGGATGTTTGCCTGTTGGGTTGGTCTAGCCAGTTGGTGGCTTTCCTTGCCAAGCTGGAGTCTGGAATTGGTTTCTTGCCCTTGGTCGCTTTGGATAACCGTGTTGGGCCCCTTCTTTGGCCCCACCTTGGCTTGTGGGATTTGTGCATGTCCAGATTGAGTTTGAAGTTGGAAAGCACATTTCACCTTGTTGTTGCGTGCTACAGTGCTCCCGTGGTGCTCGCTTCGTGTTCCAAAGGATTCGGTTCCTCGGGTTGTTTGCCATACCTGCTTGGTGCCCTCCCATTGTTTTCATCTACCCTTGGTTGGCTTTGGTGTGTTGGTTCCTCAATGTTGGAAATTCGGCCTTGGCGGAAATGGGGTCGTCGGAAAGTTGCCAAGGCCTGTTAGAAATGTGATGTTGCTTTGGACTTAGCTCCATCGGGCCATCCCTCACAGTCCCGTCCAGTTGGGTTGTCTTTGTGGTGGTGCCTTTCTCGTGTTTTCATTGCCCCATTGGGTCCCATTTGGCTCGTTTATGATGGTTAGTTCCACTCCGTTGTGGCACCTTTGTGGCTTCATGCCGGATTGCCGGCCTTATTGTGGTTGGTGGCCCTTGCTCTCGCCGCAAATCGTAGGCCTTGGATGGTTGGAGATGTGCTTTTACCTCTTTGCGTCGGGAACGACAGCGGAACCTCTTCCACCTGCCATGTTGGAGTTCAAGATGCACACAACAAGCACGAGACATTCAGTTACTTCTAGAGCTTAGCCATGGCTGAACAAGCCAGAAGACTTGCAAAAGCCAACATTGCAAACTGTACGCGAAAGATCATTGTAGTGCAGTAAGCTTTTATGAAGATATTGAAATTAAGATAGGTAGATTGCTATGGTTCTCTTCTTATATAGAAGAGAACCATCATTCCAGGAAAAGGGACGTCAGTTTTGGCGCCAGCTCTCCTTTTGGACCCAAGCTTTCTTTGGCGCAAACCTGCTATAGTGGAGGCTTTCTTTGGCCCTTCCTCCCATAAAAGCCTTGTGTCTTCTTGCATTTCTCATCGGCGTTTCCTCTTAGCTGAATCTTGTTGTTGTACGGAGAAGCAGCCTATCTTTTTGTTTGGCATGATGCTGCCACATTTTGGCAGCATAGCAGAACTTTGCACACAATGACATATCCTTGCTTGCATATTGGCTTAAGCATTTGAGTACAAGTACTACAGATTTGAAGACTCACATCCCTGAAGATCACAAGTAGACACTTGCTTGAAGAGCCAAGGAAAGGACATTCATTGAAGATCACAAAAGAAAAGCAAGGAAGAAAGATTCAAGCAATTATCGCATGATGATATTTGTGCATAAGGACTTTTCCCTAGAATGGGCAGTTTATTTTCTAGTCCTCTTTCATTCCTTACTCTGGGAAATGATATTCTAGTGACCGCACTTTATTGGACGTATTTTGTATCAATGAAAAAAAAAATCTGAAATTTTTTGTCTTGGTGTGTTGTGGAATTTGTGATATTTAATGTTTTATATGTTACTCATGAACTTGCCAATGTTCTTTTAATTTATATTTTTTTCCAAATAAAAAAAATACTATCTCCCATAATACACCAAAATAAAGATTTAAGAAGCCATTTGATAATCCACAATTTTTTAGATCTTTAGAACATAATCTTATTCTGTCAAAACAAAGTTTTTCACTCACTTATTTGCGACAAAATAGAGTAGTGTAAAAATAGGAAATATAAGACATCCTATTCTATGAGACATGTCTTATTTTAAAGCAATGTGAAACTGTTTTTCTTAAGACACATCCTACGTTTGACGTGGAGCTTAAAATGTTGTCTTATCACAATAAGAAAGTCATAAAATAAGGGGCTTTTCACACGATTAGTGTGTCTTATATATTTTAAGGCATACTATTTGGTCCATGTCAACAATTAAGAAGAATTGGTTTTCACACGGAGCCATATAAGACATGTCTTATTTAGGTTCGAGTAGGTTTGGATAGGTTCGGTAAGGGCAATGGAGTCTTATTTTATACCGGGGGACTTCCCCGCCATAAAATAAGACACCACTTATTATATTCTATTTTATCTATTGACCAATCATATTCAAAATAATAGGTGGTCTTATTTTGTGATGGTTTTCACACTAGTATTTGTTAGTGTCTCATTTATATAAGACACCCTGTAGTGTGAAAACAACTTATATTTGTGTGTCTTATTTTTTGCTTTGGAGTCACAAATGATGTCTTATATGAAATAGGACAGCCATATTATAAGACATCATGTGAAAAGGCCCTAAGACTAGCATGTGAAAATCCCCTTAAGATATGGCTGAGATGATTCGTATATTAGAAACATTGCTTTTCGTATGCAGCTTAGATTCTTTGGGAATATTTTTCTTAAAATATGAAACGTGGCACGATTTCTTATACCAGGGCTTGTCATCTATTTAGCATTTCAATGACTGTACACCAGCCTTAGATTCGTATAAAATAAGTGAGACAATTGGATGAGCTCTAAGTAGACTTGTGGAATAAACACATAAAATAAGTCAAGAGCAAGAGGCGTGCATGAGCTTAAGTGCAAACTCCAAAGATGGGTCTATATCATAGGCCCCATGGACCACATATCTTTGAGAATGATGGGAAATGGACGTAGGGTTAGATTCCAACTAATATAAGGAGGCAAATAATAAGAGGTGAAACGACAAATTATGATTATAAATGCATGTTGACAAATATTGGAGGGCCAACATCTAATATTTTTTTTCACATATGCTTTACATGAGAAGCTTGATATTGCTAGTTGCTTTTTCCAAGCACAAAACTTTATATAACAAGCTTTGACATTGCTAGTTGCATTTTTGTCTCAAGCTAACTTAATTATATCTTGAAATCAAACTAAGCATTAACATGACCAAATGCTAGCTTGAGAAATCAGCAAAGAAAGTATTCTTTGGAGCTCAGTTGATGCACCATATTATCAGGCAGCTCATATACGCGATAATGTGGACCTATTAGCCTACACGTTCAAGGACATGCAGTGCCATTTACATGCCCTGGATACTTTCTGCCGAGCCACTAGAATGTCGGTCAATCTGATTAAGACTAAGGTCCTACTCGTCCTCTCTCCACGCCAGCCAAGACTTCCATCATTCACTTATTAGGGGCAAAATGTGGAAGTAGCACCTTGGCATAGAGTTTTCGACTACCACATACTAGGGCACTTCCATTCGATTATGAGTGACAGCGGGCTGGAAGGCACTGTATGCAATGCAGAACAACAATTACATGGTAGGGATGTATCACTGGGCCCATCTATCATTTGTTCAGGGTTTTGATGGAACCCGTTCTTTGATACGGGGTCGAAGTCTGGGGCCCGGTCATATCCTTCGCCACCTGGAACGACCTGGAGAAGATGCAGAAAGCCTTTCTCGTTTGGGCATTTGGTGTAAAATACACAGTCCCATATCAAATTCTTCTGCTGGAGACAGGTCTTTTGCCTCTATAGAGAGCCACATATAAGCTATAAAATATGCTCCATGATCGTTTTAAATAGAAAGCTACTATTTTCTTCAAAAGATCAGAGATAGGCTCAAATTAGCACATCTTAGAACTAACATCATTGTTATATTTCATAAGATAGGGATGATGCGATGAGGAGGAGGAGCTAGCGGTAAATGTTTCTTCAACAGATTAAGGATAGTAGATTAGGGATGGCAACGAATGTTACAGACACGAACGATATGGCTCAAGTTTCCACGTACTAAACCTAATTATTTATCAAGAGCAACCTTTCATTGATGTTATATTAGGACAACATATGTTCCAACGATTTATGTTGGGCAAATAATATAGTATTTCATAGTATCTATGAGCTAGATCATAATCCCCTATTTGTGGGATTATATCCTGCCTACAAAGTGTGCATGTAGGGCAAAAGTTTTGCCCAACGGATGTGTGGTAAGTTGGTATAGGTCTAGTAATGCCAGATAAGTGTTCATTTGGTCGTGGATTCAAACCTTGCCAATGTCTCTCTTACCTTTGGGGGTTGGTTACTAGGGGTATAGGATGATGATCCCCGACGTGGTAGAACTTAAAAGCCTATCTGAGGGGCAATGGGATAAACTAGCTAGTGCAGAGAAGATTAGTCTAGTATGGACCTTAAACAAAGTAGTGAAAAAACAACGAGATTAGTCTAGTATGGACCTTAAACAAAGTAGTAAAAAAACAATGGGACCATGGCAGGTGGCACTAGGATGGTGAGACTTAAAAGCGATGCCCCTAGAGTTGCCCCTGGGACTTAGACTTCCTAAGGTGGGATTATATCCTGCCTACAAAGTGTGCATGTAAGGTAAAAGTTTTGCCCAATGGATGTGTGGTGAGTGGGTATGGGCTTGGTAATGCCAGAATAAGTGTTCATTTGGTCATGGGTTCAAACCTTGCCAATGTCTCTTATCTTTGGGAGTTAGTTACTGGAGTATAGGATGATGATCCCGACGTGGGAGTTGGTTACTAGGGGTATAGGATGATGATCCCCGACGTGGTAGAATTTAATATCTTATTATACGTGTCCTTCACTTTGGCTGCTGCAAGGCAATGGGATAAACTAGCTAGTCTGTACAAGATTACTCTAGTATGGACCTTAAACAAAGCAATAAAAAAACAACGGGACCATGGCAGGTGGCAGTAGGATGGTGAGGCTTAAAAGCAATGCCCCTAAATTGCCCCTAGGACCTAGACTTCCTAAGGTGGGATTATATCCTGCCTACAAAGTGTGCATATAGGGCAAAGGTTTTGTTCAACGGATGTGTAGTGAGTAGGTGTGGGCCTAGTAATGCCAGAATAAGTGTTCATTTGGTCATGGGTTCAAACCTTGTCAATGTCTTTTATCTTTGAGAGTTGGTTACTAGGGGTATAAGATGATGATCCTTGATGTGGTAGAACTTAAAAGCCTATAGGTGTCCTTTATTTTGGCTGCTGCAAGGCAGTGGGATAAACTAGCTAGTTTGTACAAGATTAGTTTAGTATGGACCTTAAACAAAGTAATAAAAAAACAACGGGACCATGGCAGATGGCACTAGGATGGTGAGGCTTAAAAGCAATGCCCCTAGAGTTGCCCTTGGGACCTAGACTTCCTAAGGTGGGATTATATCCTGCCTACAAAGTATGCATGTAGGGCAAAAGGTTTGCCCAACGGATGTGTGGTGAGCTAGTAATGCCAGAATAAGTGTTCATTTGGTCACGGGTTTAAATCTTGCCAATGTCTCTTATCTTTGTTGGGAGTTGGTTACTAGGGGTATACGATGATGATCCCCGACGTGGTAGAACTTAAAAGCCTATACCTGTCCTCTACTAGTTAGTCTGTATAAGATTAGTCTGGTATGGACCTTAAACAAAGTAATTTCACATCTAGGAGCTATTTCATAGTATCTAGGAGCTAGATCATATTCCCCTAGATGCACACTTTGTAGGTAGGATTTAATCCTATTTGTAGGGGCCGAATTCCCCTATTCTTGAACTATGCATGATACTAGAGGCGACAATCACATGATATATCCTATTTGTAGGGGCCGAAATCCTCTACTTTTGAACTATGCATGATACCAAAGGAGACAATCACAAGATTGTGCTAAATTGATGGAAGGATACCAGAGCAGGGTTTTGCTATTGACAGCTAGGATGCACGTTCAGGATGGGGGCAGGGGACGTTCACGTATTAGATACGAAATGGGGGGCAGAGCCAACGAAACGCATTAGGGATTTTGTGGCCTGATTATTTCACTCCAAAATCCACAAGTTAAGGGTATAATTAACTTGCGTCATAGAAGCCATAGTTATCAATATATCAAGCTGTATCGAAATACAGAAGAAGAGGTCGCCATATGGCACTGGCATTCAGATACCATGCTGAAAATTCCTCGGCGTAATCTCCCCTAGTGGATTATCAAAGAAGGAATATGTGTGTTATTAAAATCAACTTTTTTATTTTCTGGAAGATGGTATAGATGTTGAGACAAACCAAGATATTGAGTTCGAGTTCTTCCATTGACAGAGTTACATAAAAAAGAAAGAATGTTTGCTAATGTAATAAGTAACAAAAAAAACTTATAATTGATGGAACGCAAGCACCTTCTTCTCCTAGTTTGAAGATGGAAAATTGAATGAATCAAATAGAGCTTTTCGGCACATTAAAATCAATTTTTTGTTCTTTGGAAATGATAGAGGTTGAGACCTTAAACCACTACTTTTGAGATCTTGAGTTCGAGTTCCTTCATTGACAAAGTGAAACAAAAAGAAAGAATGTTTGCTAATGTAATAAACAATGAAAAACCTTATACCTGATGGAATGCAAGCACCTTCTTTTCCCGAGGGAAAATTGAATGAACCAAATTGAGTTTTTCCACAACATTAAACAACTAGTGGAAAATTTACTATTGATAGAACGCAAGCACCTTCGTCACCTTAGTTTGAAGCGGGGAAATTGAATGAACCAAATTGAGATTCACAACACCAATCATGACTAGCAACCTACAATGTTCTGTTCCCCCTTTCTTTTCTTTTTTCTTTTTTTTTTTTTTTTTTTTTTTTTTTTTTTTTTTGTGGGGGGGGGGGCGGGGGGGGTAGGTGTAGAAGCTATAAGCTATAAAATATGCTCCATGGTCATTCTAAATAGGAAGCTACGCAATGAGGGGGAGGAGCTAGCAGTAAATGTTTCTTCAACAGATTAAGGATGGCCATCCGTCAGTAGATTAGGGATGGCAACAAATGCTACGGACATGAACGATATGGCTCAAGTTTCCACATACTAAACCTAATTATTTATCAAGAACAACTTGCCATTGATGTTATATTAAAACAACCTACGTTCCAACTATTTATGTTGGGCAAATAATATAGTATTTCATAGTTATCTAGGAGCTAGATCCTGCGCTCGCATATTGTGTCTTTTGGCGATTTAGAATATTCTCGACCTTCCCAAACATTCGCTGCAAAAACCAACCACTTTTTGAGAAATATTTTTACCTTTCCAGATATCTATTAGAACTAGTTTCACATTCAATATTTTTGGCAGGTCAAAAAAGCCCAAGGGGTTGAACCTTGCAATTCCGTTAAACATGATACCAATGCATAAAGCGTCAAAAAGTTTGGACCATAATACAAACCTTGAAGCTTTCCCTGTCAATAGAGACACATTTGCATTTTGTGAGTGCAGTGATTGTAGCGGCTCGTGGTTGGTTACTCAGAAGTGCCAACTCTCCGAAATAATCTCCTCTCTGATACTTCTTTGACGGCTTCCCCGTTGATGTTGCTTCTGCTTCACCCTTCAGAAGGCCCACGGGTAAAAGAACAATCAATATGAATAAATAAATTAGCCCTACATATATGAGATTTCAACGAATTGCCAATTGAAGAACATCATACCTCCACAAGAAAGTAGAACTTTTCACCTGGTTCTCCCTCCACAATGATCTTGTTACCTGGCTCGAAGTACTCTGGAACCAACACGTCTGCTATGACTGCCCTTTCATAACTGGACAGTGACTGAAGGGTAAATTAATGTCAGAACAGCATTACTAATATTATTGTATAATCACACCAAAAAACATGCCTTGAGCAGTGGAACTTCTGCCAAGAACTTCTCATATAGTTGCCTTCTTTCATTTGTAGTACTCATCAATATGCCTCGAAAAGTTGCCCGGTCCATTGCCCAAAGGGTGCAGTTTGTTTTTGCCTAGTAATTTAAAAAGCATCATTCATATGAATTACCAGATATGAAAATATCACTTTTACAGTTCTTCTTTTTCAGACTATTTTTGTATTCTCATTATCTTCTAAATGTTTAGTATTTTTTATTTTCTAGGCATCACAAACATCATTGTCGTTCAAAATGACTGCTCAGCTAAGAAACAGTACCTTCACAGTTGCAGCTCGAGGAGAATTATACAGAAGAGCAAGCTCTCCAAAGCTATCACCACCTGTGTATTGTTTTACCATTGCACTTTGAGGTTTATCTTTCTCTTTTATCCAGACTTCGCAATCTCCATCCTGTAAAAAAAAACCATTAGGTGTGATCGATATCTTATAGAACTCATTGAAAAAAAAAAATATGTTGAATCACAAAATACTTGAATTACTTTAGGCAAACGACTTTTGATAAAGTCGATACTCATTACCAGAGGCTAATTCGAAGGTCCTAACTCAACGAATTTAATTCAATAATGACGATCTTATATTTCACCTCTAATAAATAAAACATGTCACCCTCGTCCCCTTGCTTGATAATCACATCTCCTTCTTTGTATTTCACTTCCTGGACTGCATCTGTTACCTGCATTAAGTTTCAGAAAATTTAAGAAAGATACAACAGAACAATGTATTTTCGCCCCTAACCAAGTCTCATATACAAGCCCCTATTACTGCTACTAAGTCAAAGGGTTCACCTAATCCAACCAGAGGTAGAGCTTAAGTAAATAACTCTTAAGGATCTTTCTCTAGAATTTATGGGCGACATGAAGGATTTGCATCAGGGCAGCTTATCAGCTGCTGAACTTTTGCTAAGAAAAGAAAGTTCATCTAATGCTGTTGAGGCTGCTATTTTGGCTGTTGAACGTTTTATCCCAGACGATCCATCTGAAATTTTTTATCCATCTCTAAGACCGTTGAAAGTCTGACAATCCACAATTCTTTGTCTTTCATATGATGTTGAAAGTCTGCCAATCCACAATTCTTTGTCTTTCATATGATTTAGATTGATGTAGTAAACTGCAATGCATTACAGACATATGCCATTATTGATATTTGGCATTGATTCACGGTTGCTTGAAGATAAGCATGACTATTTTGGCCGTAAAGAATTTTTTAAGGGAACAAGTTGGAGAAGACATTGAAGGTGTTGGATAGTGTAGAAGCTCATATTCCCAGTAAGTATTTCGGAGATAAAGTTTTGTGATAGCATCGTTCTTTGATGTTATGTTACGATGTTATATGACGGTGTTAGAAATTGCTATGCCTCGTGCCTACCCTAGATGTGCACAAGTTTTATAACCCTCCCTAACACAAGTCCTTCCTATTCTCGTGCAATTGCATTCTTCTAGGCATATGGACCAGCACCGGCCAAGTATTCTACCATTAAGCACCGGCCACGTGTCTGCCAGTTAGAATATTCTCCTACCAAGTGGAAATAAGTAATCTTAGTTTATCTCCTTACAATTTTTTAATCATTGATGCCTTCGTGATCAATAGCAATGCATTTAACATTAATGCAGTGCATTTCAAATCTGAAAATGGTAGAATGCATTGAATTTGATGCAGCTGCTGTCTTAAGAGTTGTTGGACCTATATATTCACCAGAAGCCGTAGGATTAGCCCTCTTGGCCATGCACATTGCATTATCCACCAAGATTTGAGATTAGATGTGAAACAATTATACAAGTATTAAATGGAACCCTTAAATACAACAGAAACTAGAATGGAGTAGTAACGAACTGTATGAATTTGTTCTTTATCAAGGGACTTGAAAAATATATTCTTTTGTAATATTTTCTCAATACGTGCTCTTGCATCCGAACTTTTTGGAATAACCTGTTATTTTCGGACCCAGGATAAGTTTTCCAACAGGAAAGTGCAAGGATTTAAAACAGCCTAGTTAAATTATGAAGATTAATTTTTCATGAAATGCATCATCAACATTCAGACATGCCTTGCTAAAATCAAGATCCTTTTTCGCCACATCAGCCTCAGCACTGACTGCCAGTCTTCGCCTAGTTGACTGAGTTGTTAATTTGTGGTCCTGCAGAACAAGGAGGAGGATTATGTTTTGCATGAGACTGATGTTACCATTTACATGTATGGACCAAGCTAAATCTAATAATGCAGGTATTGTCCAACAAGTGGAGTAGCCACACCTAGTTAATTCATGTGATCAGCACTGACAGGAAACTAATAAAATGAGCCATCCCTTCTCTGCACTGGTCTTCATCCAGGTAACTTAGAGATGTTTCTGAACAGGGCCCTAAGCATGACCACCAATTCCTTGCATGCATCTTGTTATTAGCAGTAGAAAACATGGTGTAGAAAGATGGCTAGAACTTTCACAATGACCTTGAAAAAGACAGTCCCCAGTTCATTCAAGTTGTCCCGACCCTTGAGAGAGAATAAAAAGAAATAAGTAATGATGGGAAGAATGTGAAAAGCTGATGAATACAGATCAGGATGCATTGCAATTCTGTCACAGCATCACCTTCTGAACAATAGAGACTGAACTCCAGTTTTTCAATTACCCCTCTGAATCTAGGCAATGGTCTGAACTCCAGTTTTTCAATTACCTATCTGAATCTAAGCAATGATGAATATGCAACTAAATGGGAAGATCACAATAGCATTGCCAGACAATCCAGCCATCAGCATAGCAAGAGCCATCTATAAGCTAACAATTACCCAATTTGAATGCGCTTTGGAGGAGCAAGCTGGGGTCTGTGTCATCATTTGCTTTGATAAAAATCAAGTGTGCAGAATGACAATGAACTTTGCATCATTAAGTTAGATTATTATAGGCATCCTAATAAGAAGATGCTATGACGAACCAGCCCGCAAGGTCAGATATGAGACGTGGAAATAGAAAAGGAATGGGAGGATAATTGAATGCAAAAATGACATAATCACCACCCACCGTTAGTGATTCTTCCATGATTAGAATCAAGCACCAAATTTTCTTACTACAGCTCCTTGTCAAACTGCAGGCACAATAATATGCCTATTAATTGTCAATCACCACAACATGGTAAAAACAGAATATATGCATACGAACATGAGCGCTTCCAATGCTGAATCGGCCCCCACAAGGAGGTGACATCCTCCGTTTCGAGCGATCGAACCCTAATTGGAAGCGTCACAATTATTTCCCGACAGTTCCCTTCCCCGAACAGAACTAACGATAAAGATCTCCGGCTGATGTGTTAGATAGTTTGTACATTTTTATTTATGAAAAACTACAAAATACCCTGAGGACGAATTTCACAAGATACTTTAAAATACCCTGGTGCCATCAGTATCCAGTACCTGTTGAAGAAGGGTATTCCATGAAATATGAATTACTGGAGGGTATTTAATGAAGCTCTAAATTTTACAAAGGGATATACGTCGACCAAAGGCAATTCAGGAAGTTACAAAAACTCAAGGGTATCTTGTGAAATTCGTCAAAGCATAAGGGTGGGCATGTTTTGTAATTTTCACCTTTTGAGTTTTAGGGTGCCTCCCCATTATGCCATCATCTCCTTTGCCATGTCATTAAAATCAAAGTTGAAATCCAGCAGCCATTCCCATTAAAGACTCTTGAAATCTCACACTAGGGACAAATTATTTGAAATCCTGACGAGGAAACAAAATGCACAAAGCTGTAAGAAAAAGTTCCACCAGCTAGATTCCCACTACATGACAAACCCGATTGAGAAGTGGGCTATTTGAAAGTCCTTTGTCCCTTCCAAAGAAAATGAGACTACCCTCACCATGTTATCCAGCCGAGGATGCCACTTAGAGTAAAGGGATTCGCCATGTGCGAGGAAGGGGTCAACAAAAACCCCTTTGCATATGCCTTATCTAAAGTCCAAAAAACCCCTTTTCGTATGAGATACATCATTAGATGACCATAAAAAAATGGCGAAATCACCAAAATCACGCAATAACTGTGCAATCATGCTAATTGCACCCCTTAGCCAATTCCTTGCTCAGATTTTTGAGCATAGATATCTCGGCAGATCCAGCTCCAAATCAATTCCACCAACCTCCATGTTGGTCAGAATGAGAGGGATTCGAGGAGCTGATTTCTGCAAACCAAAAAACTCCTCCAACACCTCCGGATTCAACCAGTTCCAGGAGGGCAAAAAGCTGCCCTCAAAATGCACAGTAACTGGGTTACTGCACAGTTTGATCGAGTGATTCCGCCGAATGGAATTTCTTTTGCTGTGATTCCGTCGGAAAAGATACCTTGCAAAGGTATCACCAAAACCAAGGTAACTCTATTTTCACCTGATAACTAGTAAGACATGACCAACAACAAACGAGAAACATACCAAAGAATAGCATCACCCAGTGGGTGGAAAAAAAGCATCACCCACCGGGTGGAAAAACATGATAAACAGAACTTGTACAAAATATAGTAAACAAAGAAGGGGGGGAGGGTGGGTTCAAAGAGAATAAGGTACTGCTGAGAGAAGAGGAAGCGCCGATGAAACGTCGATGAAGAACTCTGCAATAAGTAGCAAACGCCCAACCTGACGAACGGCCCAAAACGCATGCGATGCATGCATGCGACGCATGCAATGCATGCATGCTCGTCTTGAGCAAGAATGCCGATTCGCTACGCGAATCGACGACAACACAAAAGCTCCAAAGACATATTTTATAAAATGTCGCTTTCATGAGCCTTTGGATCAGTTAACTCAAAGTGTCACATATGGAAACATTGTTAGGTTTGATAAAATAACATAAAAATCTTATTTAATAAAGCTTTGGTTGTTGGTAAAGTGTTGGCTTATTGATTAAGTATTTGTATTTTGCTTTGGGACCCTCTTTGAAAAAGTTTAGTTCATAAAACATAATATAACTTGGAATGATACATGTTTTATATGCAAATGGGAGACTATTGATGAGGGACTTGGTGTTATTATCTATTGACAACAAACAAGAAAGTGGATCACACCATGCGAATTTAGTATATTCCAACCTTTTAGCTTATACAAAATTCGCTTGGTGTGATCTTTTTGGAAAAAGATGACTTCCTATAGTAAAATTACTTTGATTATCTTTTAATAAAAGAAATATATATGTGTCTTAGGGTAGTTTCTCACTCGCAATTAGGTTAGGTTAACTTAACCAGTTGGTTATCTCTTAACTTAATGGAAAGTAGATTGTGATTTCCCATTAAAGTCATTAAGTTAAGACTAACTTAAAGGATTGTGAAGATATGCATTCGCACTATACCAATTATGGACCACTTAGGTTAAGCTCATGAAATCAACTTAACCTAACCTTTATAATAAGCTTGTGCTTCTCACTAGTAGTTAAGAAGTTTTGTTAGGTTAGAGATAAATGTGTTCGTTTCTCACTTCAGTTAAGAGATGCGGGTTAAGTTAAATGGAGGATATGACTTTTTTTGTCAAGTTACTATTTTTGTGAATTGTTTGACTACCTAGTAAAATCTAGTAAAGTGGTTGACTCTCTAGTCAAGGAGTTGACTTTTGGTTAACTTAGACACCTCGCCAATCAATTGACTTGTAGTCAACTCTCTCCATTTTAATACTTTCTAGTCAAGTACTACGTGACCAGTCAATCAATCATAAAATTCTTAAAATCCACCTCCCATTTTAATGTTTTTTATTCAATCTATCAAACTAATAAGACACTTGGTCAACTAGTTGGCATCCTTGTCAAAATTACGATTTAAAAGTCTAACCTAACTGGAACCATTTCTCACTTGTAGTTAAGTTAGCTTAATGCTTAACCAAAAAGTTAGAAGTTAAGTGGACCTTGCTTAGGTCACTTAACTTTTGCACTAGTTGGTTAAATATTTTTAAATTTGGTTAAAAAAATAACTTAACTTTTTTTAGTGAGAAGGATGCTCCGTTAAGTTAATGAACGGTTAAAAATTAACTGGAATTAACTTAATTGATATTAACTTAAGGGTCAGTGGGAAAGCAAGTTCCAGTTATTTGCCCTATTTAACTTAACTTAATGGCAAGTGGGAAATGACCCTTATTTGAAGTTAAGTGTGGATATGTGACGTGCTCATTTATTGATAAAGTGTTTGCTTTTTGAAAAGGGCTAATAACTTTATGTACTACTAGAGTTGGTAAAGTATTTTAGATGCAAATAGGATGCGTGATGTGATCCTTCTTAAAAAAAGATATGCTCTTTGAAAAGGACTAATAACTTTATGCACTTGGGGTGGTAAAGCATTAAATGAGAAGGGGTACTTGTGTTTAATTTTAATTTGACAACAAATAAGAAAGTGGATCACACGATGCGAATTTAGTGTGTTCCATTTTTGTTGCATATTCACCCCTTATTCCTTAATCTACACCGTACATAAAATTCCTCGTTTGTGGGGTATGGATGTATAGAAATTGTGATACTGTATAACAAGATTTGAAAAATACTATAAGATTTCAGGTAATATACTATATGGTGTTAATTTTGTACGTGCAAAACATAATTATAGGGGCTCTCGCTGCCCTGCGTCACCCCCCCGTGTGAATATGCACCCAAACAAAAGGGGGTTTAAGGGGGAATTTAATTTTAAGGTATGTAATGTAATGGTTTGTGTTAACTTAAAAATTTTTTGGCCCCTTCGGGGCCTTAAGAATTGTGTATGAATGTTGTGTACATCGCTATAGGTTCTTGTGCCTAAGACAGTCCGTCCATCGTCCATCCATAAGAGTTAAAATACTACTTGTTTGTTTCAATTTCAAAACATCTTTTGCAACCAGATTGTTGCCCAT
Source organism: Isoetes taiwanensis (assembly GCA_021234155.1). Lineage (NCBI taxonomy): Eukaryota > Viridiplantae > Streptophyta > Lycopodiopsida > Isoetales > Isoetaceae > Isoetes > Isoetes taiwanensis. The sequence goes on from JAJEKV010000237.1 coordinate 116,885, forward strand.
GTGTTTTAATAATCTACCAAAAGTACTGCTCCACAACACTCCAAATCTATAGGCTAACCTTAGAATATGTAGCCTAATATCTAGATATCTAGATAGGGACCAAGAACTCTAAAGATAAATCTTTAAAATGCCTTGCTCATCATACATACAACTTCACAACTTCAGACAGCATAAAGAAAAACCAATTTCCAAAGTTTTGTTTGACTTAATAAATAAACACACTGCCAACATTACCATATGAGAGGGTATTTGCAATCAAGGATATCCTTGAAGGCCTAATGAATTAAGCATATCAAGACAACATTGCAACTTTATATCCAAAGATTAAATTTCAAGCTTATATCCATTGCAGAGCAAGTCTTTATATTCTACTCCATCCTGGATCCGACCTTCCTATAGGTACATAATCTTCCTTATGGATCGATAGAAGTTAAGTAGCGTAAAACCACAATACAATTGCCCCGATATTTAATCAACATACCTCTCAAAAATGTTTTTAGAGATCTATAAAACAAGTAAATTAATATGAGCTGAGATAATAACTGAAGCATATATCTCACAAGACAGCGGCAATAAACTGTTGTGATTAAAACTACTGCACCCAGTATCCATCCAAGCAGTGAACAAACAATCATGGCTAAAACATGAACAAGACCGCACTGCCACAAACAACCCAAGCTCTCCACAACCACATAGTATCGCTCAAGCCTGCCATGCTTGAGCTGCCTCCTTTGTACACCCTTAAGTAACCCCAAAACATTTCACACAAAGGTGACTGCTCAAGAACAAGAAGCTAAATATATCTTAACTCCATTAAACCATCGATAAGCCCTTTGCAATAATAAGCCCTTGGATGCTAGATAAATAAATCCAGTGCCCTCTTCTTGTTGTACCCACCCTGTAGCGAACAGAAGCATGACATACCCCAAGCTAAACTTAGTGCAGCAGTGAACATGGGTAATAGAACTGTACAAAACTCGCTCATGCTTGCCCCTACTAGATACCAATGCAAGAACACTCTACTTTGAAAGAAAGAATCTGTTAGGAAGTGCAGATAAATGGTCTCAAATTCCCGTTGAAGTTCCTCCAAATATTGGAAGGCAAGTTTTTTAGGATAGGATCGTTCACACAGTGTGAGATAACAAACACGAGATTCTATGATATAGCTGTGAAGAAACAGATATTAAGGACTACCAATTCCAACATTTGGAGTTATACATGCGAAATAGCAACAACTTAAAGACAGATCGGGCAGCATAGCAAAAGGGATACTGAAAAACATATGGACCTGTTTCAACAGTCATACGGGATGGTGCATGAAGACCTTGAGAAAATTTCTTGAATATAGATTTTGCTTTTGCTTGTAAAATTCAAATCTTTTTTGTTGTTTAAGCCCATTGTCAAGACCCTACGCAAGGGGAAGACCATCTTGTACCCTTGCTATCAAAGTCAATTTTGCCATTTTTTTTTTTCCTTACTATGCCTCGCTCAAATGAACAGTGCCCTTCATGTAAGGATTCAAGAGGTACCTCTTTAAATGCTTTCGGCGTTTCCCTTCCGGTACTTCAATGCTCGACATTCAAGAGATGCGCAAGAATGTATTTGAGATGAAAGCTGAGACAGCCGGACTTGAGCGAGGCGATTCATCTTCCACAATGGATTCGAGAGGATTAGTGCGTGATAAGCCCTCTACCAAGCTTCTGTATCATGCAAGACATCGTCGCCCCATCCTCTTCCGGTATGTCCATGCCCTGGTTTCTTCACAATGAACGAAGTCTCGCATTTTAGGGTTCATAACTCGGATATAAAAAAAGCATTGTGGTCAGCATGTGACATGTAATAAATTTAATCACGGCCCTACAATTCTACCTCTCATAAAAAATCAACGGTCAAAAAATAGAGCACTCTAGAAATACTATTTAGTACACCTAGTTGAATACGACAACAAAATCATAGAAAAACCTTAGTAAATATCGTACAAAAACACAAAAGAAACCCCCTGTTATTATGCTACATATTCGCTTGGTGTGATCCTTCTTGAAAAATAATATGCTCTTTGAAAAGGGATAATGACTTATGTACTTAAGAGTGGTAAAGCATTTTAGATACAAACTAGTAAACGTGTGCCCGGCGTTGCCGGGCTAATGTCCTGGGCGTGTGTTTTTACTCGGCCTTTAACGTCCATACGCACGTTGATATAGGCAAGATTAGACAATATTTGCTTTTGTAATTTTTTTGTTATTGAAATTGTCTAATGACAGTATCATCAATGTATTAACTTTGCGTTTATCAATTTCAACGGAGAAAATAATACTTTATAACAAATGTGTTAAATCTACGACTGAAAACAAAATTTTGGAAAGCTGGATCCAAAACTTATGCTCAAAGTGTCACCCTTAGAAGTAGTTAAGTACACCAACAAAGAATAGGTACAGAAATACAAAACACAAAATTTTGTCCTAGCTCATTGACGTATTTTAGTTCATGATAGAACTCTAAATATGCATCTCCACATGGCGCACATCACCAAGGGCCTGATATTGTACTTTGTTGGATACTCCCGTGGTATCTTCACTTCTCCGACAGATAACATCTTAGCCGAGAAAAATGTGAAATGCATGGGCGAGTCATTGATTCGAACTACCCACGACGTCTCGCGGCTATCAAGCACGTGAGACAACTCATCCCGAAGGTAGACTCGTATGATGGAATCAGATACCGCCTCAGGAAAGAATGATCTGTAGACTCTAAAATGGGTTCCATTACATATTCCAACACATGTGAGCACTTTTGCTACTAAGACGCCAATTCGCCAGTGCACGGTATCGTTTCTCATCTGATAAAAAAGACAAACAATTGCAGGTTAGTCAAAGCACTATATTACAAAATAGATAGATACATGCACTTTATTCTCCACTTACCTCTCTCAAAGCACATCCGCGTAAACAACGTTCCCTTGGATAGACTTGAGCAAATAGGAAGTCATCAATTAGTTGGATGAACTGCTCCAACTTGACAACCTCGTCAGTGCAAAATATTTCCTTAAGCTTTCCAATAAGCTCCTAAACTCCTGATCATGCAATATGTGTCGGCCCTATTTCCATTCCGCTCTATACGTGGCAGCACAATATTGCACCTTAGTTAAAAAGAGCAGTGCTATTTTTATTGTGTATCGACACTTATAAAACTTGTACATTTGAAATGTGTGTTGATTATGCATTTACTTGTGATCATAAATGCTTTAAAAAATGTTATCTTTGCAAGTTGTTGAACCTTTAGCCCATAAAAGCCCTTTAGCCTCTAAACCCATCTGAACAATTTTGAAGCAGACTATGATTGTTGAAGATATGTATATTCCTATAGGAAAGAACAATTATATCAATTATTGCTTTTGAGTATTTAGATGCATTATAGCAATGAACAATATAGCAAAGCATATCCAAAAGATTTGTTCTTGATAGTTTCAAACTGTATGCAACCAAATAGAATAGATGGTTCATCAAACTGATCAATTTTCTCGTCAATCTCAGCTTCTGCTTATCCACAATCTGACATGTTGTCCACAATCGTAGAAACGAAACCATTATTTCCTTTAGTATCTCCGCATCTTTATGCTCATAGAAAATGAGCATTAGAGCATAATGATTTCCTAAAAGTTAAACTAATTATATTCTTCCATTTTTACCACTGGCAACAAAACGTCATATTTCACATGTAAGTATTGTGGCTCCATTGCATGTATTTGCCATATTCAATGTGCTTATTGTTTCTGCAAGAAGCAGGTCTAAGAGACCATTCTGAGTGAGCACGTATGGTACTGTTGCTCCTGTAATTCAAGTGCGTTGATCGATCTTCATGTTTACATCACTGTGTTTGAAGATTCAATGTATCTCATGAACCAATCTGCCCTTTCATTGACTGCATGATTGACTTGAGACATTAGTCTATAAACCATAGGCTGACATTGGCATTACTGTCATTGGCGTTTTACTATACTATTTGGACGAAGGATACAATTCATGCTAAGAATTCTGAACAAAGCTAATCCTTCATTTCGGAATGTTGTCAAGAAATAACATGCAAACTAAATTACCTTGTTAGAGTTGGAACTGAATGTTTGCAAAACCAGCAAATTTCTGTAAATATATTAATAGAAACCGGTACTTCTTATGCATCCATCTTCTATGTGGTAGTTTCATTCAACATGGCTGTATTTTGCAAACCATTCCATTCAGTATATAGGAACTGCACAATGCAAACATGAACACCAAGTATATAAACAAAGTATAGTATCATGCACATCTGCATAAAAGACATCAACATATGATAAGTACCTAAGAATATACTACTACTCAATCTTTTTATTAGCACAGAGAATTGCATGACTGTTGCAGAAAATGGAACATCTACAAATTGAGAGAAACGGGTCTTACAGACTTGTATACCATATTGCTTATATGTTTCTTTCGAAACTGCATGTGCACCTAGAGTGAATACTTGGATGCATTTGCAGCAAAATCTTCTCAGCTAATATGAATAATGGCAAGCAGATTTTGATTTTCCTGAAATATTACTGCAGATGTTCAATGCATAATGTGAACCTCCTCATACCATCGTTCTGAGAATCAAGAGCCATGAATCAAGTTAGAATGAAAAAATCAAATCCGAGAATTTGCCCTACCTGCAAATGTAAGATCAGAGAAAATAGCTGAGATTTTGTCATCTCCTAAGATGGAAAGCAGATCCAAAATCAATTTGCAAATGGGCTGGATTGCAAATAGGCATTGCATTTTGAGGGTTTTATCCATCCTTTCAATGACTCGTGTGAAAATAGGAACTGCTGCTTAAAATTGTCTGAAAACGCATCCTTTTCCTCAGATTGAGAATGAGAAGGCTCCTTTCCAATTCCAAGATGGAAGCATATGATAAGCGAGGCACTATAAATGCACAGAGCAAAAAATATGTTCCTGTTGAATGCTTCCAAACTCAAATCATAGGCAGTGCCTATTGACAAACTAAGCCCCCATAAGTGAAGCAACGCATTTGCAAGATACGGATGCATGATAAGGATTGCATGCATGCCCCAAGTAACTTTCAGATTGTTAGATGACCACAGTAACGAAGTAAAATGGTCGAAAAAGGGCTTTCGCAGATGCACGCATTTTCTCTGCATTTGCTCCTGCAAGAACCAGAAATGAAATGCAAAAATTACCCCTTGGATGAGTGCCTCTGCAAAATGAAATGCATTTTTTTTTTTAAATTTTAAACCAACACAGCATAACAATTGTCAAATAAATCATTACCTGATTGAGCACATAAATATGGAGATGGAAACATGCTGGCGTTCAACTTCAGCCTGTTGAATGTGAAAATAGACGCCCTAAGCCAGAAAAAACATGATGTTAGTAATGATTACCAAAAACAGTAAAAATGAAGTAACTTGAAAAATGAAGTGACTTGTTAATGATTTCAATCTTTGAAATTAACAGCATCAAAATAAAAAATCATTTCAGAAGGAATCATCCCATGATGCTATTAGATTGTGGCAAAAATTAAGGACATTGGTCTGCGATACCTTCTGATATCTGTGAGCATATGAAGGGAACCTCAGTCATAGCGCAAATCTGAAGCTCCATCGTTGTCAATGCCCATATCTGCAGCTCCCCCATTCTATTATGCGGGCTACAACAATGGCATTTGAGCTATTGCAAAAGGAGGCACAAAATCCAAGGAAAAGCCATGTTGCAATTGCAGCTATATATTTGCATGCGCTAACCTGCATGAAGAGGTCTAACAATGCTGGACAAAATCAATGCCTTCTTTCTCTAATCTGGTAAATAAAAATGTGTCTTCCAATGGGGCTGTACAATCTGCCTAACCTGTATTACAACAGGCCTATATCAAAGAACATATTTGCAAGAGAAATGGACAAATTGGAAGGTTTGCTACCTCATGCCGGATGAGGTGTGTGCCTGGAGCTTTGCCACCTTGATTCCGCATTTTGAAGCTGTGTAAAGAGAAGAAAAATCCCTTCGGATTAGCCGGGCACATAGCATACAAAGGAAAAAAAACGTCCAAAAAAAAATACATCAACCTGAGATGATCACAACCTGCAATTGCAGAAAATGAAGACCCAAGGTGTATAGCATTCTGAAACTTTCTATAACGAATGCAAAAATTATAGAAGCTCTTACACTTGATGAACGATATAGATTGTTGTGCTTCAAAGCTCTAATAGCAGATCATGTGTTTCATGTTAAAGAGACTTCTTGAAATTTTGTCTTGCTAGGTACCTGTATTGAAGCATTGTGAGCCCTACATTAAAATAACTCATTGCAGCAAAGGACATGGAGTAAACTCAAAATATGTTGAAAGGAGTCGAGCGAAGCAACCTGTAGAACATCTTATAGAGGTTGAAGAAGACATACCTGAGAACTTGGTAACCAGATGCCTATGGCTTTGTTTATGATGCAGGAAGTTCTTCACATACGTTGTCCTATTCTCTATAGTGAAAACTGGACATTTTAGATCCGAAGTACCTCCTATTCTCTATAGTGAAAACTGGACATTTTAGATCTGAAGTACCTGCAGCATAATGCAAGAACAGAAGACATTTACTTGAATTAGGATCAATCAAGTCTAAAGATTTCTAAAACATCTATGCTTCCTGCTTATATAACACAGAAATTTATGCATGCAACTCTAACTTAGCAATAGAATACCTTTAAAGCCTGAGGAAAAATATGACTATCCGCTCTCATCACCTGCAAAACAGAGGGTTGCTATTGATGGAAAAACACAAACTGCAAGAGCCAAAGTAAACAACTGAAAACACCTGGAATAGAAATGCTGCAAATGCCAAAAAAAGACGTAATATCCTTCAATAATAGAAATACCCAAAATAAGGTACGTTTTTTTGACTCAGAATATCTATAGGAAACAGAAGGATAATAACAGATAAAAAGAAGGCTACAGCATAACACGACTTAGCCTTGCACAAATCTAGTCCAAGATCTAGTATATTTATAACCTATGAAAATATTAAATGCGAATCAATACAGACTAACAAAAATGTTTCAAGAAAAAGGAATGATTTTTACGTTGCTATTCAGGCGCCACTCAATGGCTTGTCAAAAAAATCATCATTCAAATGTGAAAAGATCTCCTATTGTTTGTTTGTTTGTTGCCACAGCCAATGAAATATAGTTAGAAACATGTAATCAAGCAAGAATGACCAGAAAATAAGAATGACCAGAATTGTCTTGCCAAAAGAGATTACCTTTGTAAATAGATTAATTGAAATCGGAGTCCTTGATGCATGCTTCACTTTGTCCTGGCACAACCCTGATGTTATCCGTGGCTCCATTGCATGTATTTGCCATATTCAATGTGCTTATTGTTTCTGCAAGAAGCAGGTCTAAGAGACCATTCTGAGTGAGCACGTATGGTACTGTTGCTCCTGTAATTCAAGTGTGTTGATCGATCTTCATGTTTACATCACTGTGTTTGAAGATTCAATGTATCTCATGAACCAATCTGCCCTTTCATTGACTGCATGATTGACTTGAGACATTAGTCTATAAACCATAGGCTGACATTGGCATTACTGTCATTGGCATTTTACTATACTATTTGGACGAAGGATGCAGATTCATCCATGAAAATGCACAGATAAATGCACCGGATTTAGGGTGCCCGGGTTGTGCTACTTCAGGGACTCCTATGCATTGCGATTCCTCTGCTTCAGTGATACCGCTGCTTTGAAATCTGCTTCAAAATGCTTCTGATGAGGAACCCTCAAAATACAAAATCCGTTTGCTTGCTTTTGCCGCTTGCTTGCTGGCTCTACCTTCCCTACAAACCTAAAAATCGTCTGCTCTCTGCTGCTGCCGGAATGTCAAATGTGGGTAACCAGTTTAAATCTACTTCTTAATCTTCACCGACTCCCCTGCTTCATTGTGATCAGTGGCTCCTTTGCTCCAGCGACCTCTTAATCAAGGCGAACAGAAGATTCAAGCACAGGGTTGGAAATGCCATGCCCACTGTAACGCCATAGACACGGCCCACCCAGCAAAGAGGGAACCCTGCGTTACCCACGGGCACCGCCCACACCCAAGAGAGAGAAAGTTGATGCCGGAAAATGGAGAGAAGAAAAAAAAAATGTTGGAAGAAGCGTTTTGGCCGGAAAACGCGTTTTTTTGCCGGAAAAAGCGTTACATCCGGCGGCCGGAAAGCGCACATCCGGCGTGAGAGAGAAAGGGCAAAAACTTTTTAAGTAAGTATATAGGAATGAGTACTTGTGTTTAATTTTAATTTGATAACAAATAAGAAAGTGGATCACACGATGCGAATTTAGTGTGTCCCTTTTGTTTTGCATATGTATTATTCGCTTGGTGTGATCCATCTTGAAAAAAAAATAGCTTTCAAGTAAAAGGAAAGAAAGAAATATCTTATTTAAAGTGTAAAGTGTTAGTATATAAAGTGTTGGTTTATTAAAATACTATTTGTTTACGCTAAGTTGTAAGTTCAATATTTGTGTTTCTATTTACTTTTTTACAAAAGGATCACGGGGCAATTTCTTATATGCAATTACTTACAAGCATGAAGATTTCGCATCATATGATCCTCTTTAAACAAGGATGGCTTTGACCTTCAATGTTCATAAATTTTATGAATGTTTGCATATAAGAATGTCACATATCATATTTTCTTAAAAAATGGTCATCAAATGGATAACTAGTCAAAGAGTTCTTCTACTACTTAAAGAGTTTCAAGACTCATTTTTGCTATAATTTAAATAGCAATAGATTTTTAAAGGAATCTATTGTTAAAAGTAGTCAAAGACTTCTTGTATTAGAGGTATCTAAACACAAACACCATAACCTTTGTACTTCAAGAATGTATAAACCCTTCGCATTGCAAAGTATAGTCATTTATTAGCATCTTCACGGACATTTCCCCTTCCTTCGGGAGGCGGCTCATCTCAAGGGCGTATTCGATTAGAATGCCTTCATCCTCTCTCAATCTCTCACAATATCCTAGGAGGCCGAGTTAAGTCACCACAAAAATCGGACTAAACTTGAAACGTCCTGAAATGACGGTTTCTTGCCACTTAACGGATCCAATGGATATAAACTGCCATCCGCCCAGATGTCGACACTTTTTGAGCCTGCAAGACACAACACGTCGAGGTCTAAGTTGTTATTTTTTAGACCTCCTTTTTTGCGATTGAAGACTGGAGCATATTCGTGAGTCAGTTGGATCCTTATCCACACATCATTTGGAGCTTCCATACTGCGTGGATCGCACGGCGCGAAATGAAGGTGTACAATTTGTATGCCCCAGCACAAATTCGCTTCGTGTGAGCCGAACGTCCGTAATAACCTCGTTTTTGAAATTTGCAACGTGCATATGGAAATTGAAAAGTCCATTCTCCTACAATGTACAATCCATGCTTTTATACATTAAGCAAATTCAAATTTCGAATTGTAGGGGGCGGGAAGCCTGTATTGGGATGAAGTAAAGATCATTAATCACGCCGGGTTCACATGGACGAACTAGAAGTCTTGGCTTAAAATTTCTTTGAACTTTAATGAGGCAAAAAATTCAGCAGCGTTTTGGAAAATCAGCCCCTTGCAAGATCCAACTTACGTAGGATGATGCAAATGCTGAATTTTTAATCGATCGACTCGCCCGAGAACTTCACGGGAGGGCCTAAACTTCTCCATATGAACCACCCATAAAGTAGCGCGTAATGGCGCCTCAAAATGAAAGTCGATACAAAGCTTCAACCTACACATTCAAATTTTGAAATGTGGAAGGCGGGAAGCTTGTATGGCCATGGCCTCTAAATGAAAAAATAAGCAAGAATCGGTGACACGCACGCTTGGTATCTGACAAACCAAGAGACACCGTCATGAGTTGCCGGTATGCTATAATGCAAGTGGCTTTTTAGAAGCGCCACATGTTGCATCAGCCTGTCTGACAACCAACAGAATTAAATACATATGGCGCCATGAATGCGCAATCCCCCTTATTCCGGGAGAATATTCCAAGTAAATCTGTAATGATGAGATTTTGGTATCCTAGGTGGCATGGGAAAAAAGGAGCGAAAATATGACGTGGAATGGCTGATAGGAGGCCATTTTTAGACCCCAAATCCGCCCTAATGAAAGGTATTCAAAAGAGGGTAAATTCTTAACTAATGTAAGCACATGATTTACATTTGAGCATTGTTAATCCTGTTTAATGTAATTGTCAAAAATCAATACCATTTAGTTAGTTAGGCACCTGACAGTTAGGTTTTCCCGTTTTTATATACCTCTTCAGTCTTTCCTTTTCCTTCATCAGCGCATCTTCATCTCCACGCTTCTGGCTTTGATTCCCCACATCCCACCCACCCTCACTCTTACTGCTAGTCTGTTGGATTTTGTGAAAGGCCTTTGTGTCTTGGGCCTGTTTATAAACTTGATTAGTTAATCTAGCACGGGGCCAACATAAGCATGCTCAAGAGAGATTGAAATGAGATCTTGGAGGAAATGACATATTTGGTCAAGGAACAAATTAAACCTTTTGCTCCTCAGCTACAAAATGTCATGTTTGAAGTAGCTGCAAAAGTTCATCTCATATGCAAAAATATGTAGCTTGAAAGATAACCACATTATCTTATATGTTTGTCTTGTAGTTATGTTGTTCTTTCATAATGTTGCCATGCAGTTGGCAGTCTTCGATAGGGAATAAATTACTAATCCCATATTTCATATTAGCCAAAATGGCTTTAGCAAAACTTTCCCGAAACTAATCCCAAACTATCTATGATTCAGCTAAACTCTACAAATTTTTTCTCTCATCTGGCATTTAGCTAAACTAGCCTAAAATTCATCCAAAAAAATTCTATAGTATGGGCATGAAAAGTGTTAAGCTAAAGTCATTATACTTTTTCCCAAGTGTTTTCATTTACTTTAGATTTTCTTTGTGGAAACAGGTAAAGGAACCAGTTAGCTAGATCTCAATTTGTTCCATAAATGTTGGAAAACAAATTACTACTCATATATTTCTTATAGTCTAGAATTACTTTAGCTAAACTAGCTCAAACCTCATTCCATAATTTTCTATGGTTTAGCTAAACATTACAAATTTTCACTCTCTTACTTTCTAGTGTTTGGCTAAAGAGCTTGAAGGTTGGTGCCAGTGCAAAAAAAAATTACTAAAATTAATATTTTTTCTTTTTTTTCCATTTTATTTTAGCCAACATTCTTAAAAAATGTGCTAAAATTTTGCCAAATAGCTAAATTTAGCTCTTAAATTATTCCATGGTCTCTGATTAATAATTAGCATGCTTTTTTGAAGTACAAGGGGTCTTTCAACTTTCCATACATTAGGATGTGATTTTATTTGTTTAGATTCTTGTCATTTTGTGCTTTGGTTTAAAAGATGACATTCTGGTCCTTTCTAAAGTTTTCTTAAGGTGGCACATAGATTGGAAGACACTTTGATTGAGCTCTGCCATGCATTTTTGAAGCACAGGTTTATGGCTAATGATACAACAATGTTATGGAATACAAAATGTGGCATTTCTATTACGCAAAAAAAGGAACTTTGTAACAACTTCAATGGTTTTGACTATCAAGATGTTAGCAGAGTGGGCTTTCATTCTTTGATTAGCAATGTTTCTGACTCATCTAGTAAATGGTAGACCAAACAAGTGCATAGTAACCTCCAGATGTGAGGTTATCAAAGGTAAATCCACAGGCATCGTGGCAAAGCGAGGAGCTATGTTTATCGCAATTGGAAGGAATATATGCAAGATTAGTTCCGGAAGATTCATTTTGGAGTTGCGGCATAGGTATTTTCAATGTTTGTATAACAATGAAGTCATGACTCATGCAACACTGTCAATGTCGGAACAAGGCTGTATTGGTAGAGCCAAATATTTATAGTTAAACCCACAAATAGTATATAAGGTTCGACCCTCAAATTTATATTTTCCTAGTGCTTATGGAATTTTGTAACGTTCCTTAACCACCCCGGCCTAACCCATTGCCAAAACATTCGGATGTTTATGGAAAATCCATCCCACCCAAGATCTACTCAAGCGGTCTTCCATGGGTCCGTTACAATCTCTCTCATTAGAACTATGCTTGTCCTCGAGCATCACAAAACCATAGACCACACCATCCCATGGTACCGAAGACCAAACCAAGACCATACCATCCAACAGTATCCAACTCATACATGTTCCCATGGAGACTCGAACTCGAGCCCTGCTCTGATACCAAATGTAACGTTCCTTAACCACCTCGCTCTAACCAACTGGCCAAAACATCCAGATGTTTATGGGAAATCCATCCCACCTTCTTATGATGGTATTAGGAAATGCATACTAAGAGCTACTCGGGCGGTCTCTCCATTACCAATTTTGACAAGTGGTGAGTGTTTTAAGAAGGTGTTTAGGCTTAACCCATCTTTTATCTAGAAGTTTGGAAACGTTCAAGCGAAAACAACAGCCCCTTTTGCAAGATATGAGTGTAGAAACAATAGTTTGAACTGCAGATAAGCTTGTGTGTGAATGGTAAAGTTATTTAAAGTCTGATGATCATCCTAGAGAATTGGAGACCGACGAAATGTTATGAACACATTCTAGTGGTTAGCAAGTTATGAAAAGTCCACACTTTTAAAGAACCCATGGCATTAGAATTAGCTATTCTAATTGTTATGCCAATCATGTACACCCTAAAATTTAGAACGCTACTCTATCTATTTCTAGTTAACTATGATTGGAGGAGGTTAAGGAATAAGATGATGCTAATTTAATGTGGTATGTTGCAGGAGCAAGAGGTAAGAATGGATGTGAGCCAACAATGGATAACGTCAATAATGGATGAGGAGACGAGAAAGAATGGATGTGAGCCAATAATGGATGAAGTCAATAATGGATGAGGAGACGAGAATATATCTGATGATTTAAAAGGACATGGATGTGAGCCAACAATGGATAAAGTCAATAATGGATGAGGAGACGAGAAAGAATGGATGTGAGCCAATAAGGATGAAGTCAATAATGGATGAGGAGACGAGAATATATCTGATGATTTAAAAGGACATGGCTTGGAAGTAAGGAGGATCATTGGTGGCTTCTCAAAGATTGGCCCTGAGTTAGCATGATTTGTTAGGGGAGGAATTAGGGGCGGAGTCACGAGTCTTCTTCATATTTATTTCTTATGTAGAAGTGCTCTTCTGTGGTTGGGTGGTTTGAATAAACCTACCTCTTGTTGTGTATTTATTCTTTCAATAACTTTCTTGTCTCGAGTTCAACCAATTGTTTTTAATAGTGTTGAGATCAATTTGACTTCTGCACGAACGTCATGAGGTATTGCCAATAGCAAGCACAGGGGTATTTCCAACACTCATGATTTGGTTCAAAGTTACTGGAAAACTATGAGAATAATTTGTAGAAAAATGTCTGCATCAAAAAACAAAGAATTCCCCCGCAGTGGCACTAAGTATTTCAAAAAAGTCTTTTCAGCATATTAATATGGACTTTGTTGTTCCATGGAGCCAAAGATGGCTGCTCAGATAAGCATCAGGAACCTGCCCTGGAAGCAGCCAAGCAGGGTATGGTCCTCCTCAAAAAACCGTGCTAATGCCCTGCATTTCACCAAAGGCAAAATAGGCAACATTGCTGTTATTGGTACCCCATGCTAAAGCTACCAGATCTACGATATGAAACTATGAAGGTAAGCATCCTTTTTTATTGCCTATGTTCCATATTTTGCATTTGCATCATCTGAAACATTCTTGGTGACCTCACTTCAGGTATCCCATGTAGATATGTATCACCATTTGATGCAGGGCCCTTGACGCATTGCAGAGCTATGCAGCTGCAGTTTATTCTCCAGGTTGCGCAGATGTTGCCTGTAGTTCAGGTAATCTCATTGGGGGTGCAAAATCACCAGTGATTCTTTGATTCGTCTAAGATGTACATGTGATTTGATTCTAACACTATATTAGAACAGGAGGCTTATGTTCCATTCTACAATTATTTATAAGAGCACTGCAAAGAAGAGTTCAACCAGAAACTCTCAATCATAAATCCCGATTTAGGAATTGTTGGAAATTATTCCATTTGTACCATTAAGAAAATGACAATATAGCCAACCATATTGTAAACCATTAAAAACAACTTAATTCTTCGTAAATTTCTAATGCTACTGCTAAACAAGTAGCTCTTCAGTTGCAATTGCCACAGATTTTGACGCTCCTGGAGAAGACGACAGTACCATCTCATGGCCAATGTTGCAGTGTTTTTTAGCAAGTTTTTGGAGTTGCTCTCTCATCCCATCAAGATGCGTATCCTCCATTAGATAACTGGCAGCCACTATAGCAACTTCCTCAGGTTCAATTTCACCTATTAATTCAGGGACCACCTTTTTGCCTGCCCACCTGTAAGAAAAGGATGCATCAGTCAACGCAGGTATGCTAATTTCCAGAGTATAAGTCTTACAACCTATTAGGCCATGCAAAGTAATCGATGGAATGAATGACCGATGCATTAACCATGCGTGCAACCATATTTCCAAGCCATCCTGGAAAATTGGTCATCATACCCAAAATGCCACCAGCTGCTCCTTTAAACGCCTTAAAAACGATACATTGTTAGAAACGACACACTTCAGTTAATTATGTTTTTACATATTTGCTAGCTCTAAGAATATACGATAAAGCATGAGCGTGCCCTAAACCAAGTGGCAAAATACACGTCTCAAGGATCTAATAGTATAAAGCATGAACGTGCTCTAAGTCGAGTGGCAAAATACACGTATCAAGGATCATGGCTGTAGATCATATGGTAGAAGAGTTCAAGTGAAAATATGCAAATAATCGAATATATTTTAATTTTAAAATAGGAGTTGAAAGGGTTTACATCAAGAGCAAAAGTTGGAACAACTACAATCATAGGTATTGCCAGATTCCCGAGCTCAGCTGTGTTTGCACCCACCTGAAAACAAGAAAAAACAACGTGCATGAGTCCTGCACTTTGAACATATCTAGTAGGGTTAGTCTTCAAATTCAGCACATATGCATAAAACATAGGCGCTAGGGATTTTTTTTATATTGCATCCATTCTGAAATTTGAAATACATGTCATCTTTGATATTGTCCCCATATGTATTGTATCTGTCCATTTTCTCTGTTTAAGAAGCTGCCATTCATATTGGCAAAAAGGCATAAACTATCAGCACAATACCCTGAAAAAAAACTGCACCTAGCACAAAAGCCTACCACGAAAGCCATACAATACTAGTAGGGATCTTAGCTACGATCTAACAGCAGCTGGAGAATAGTAGTGCCCTGCTCAGACAGATACTAGGAGGAATTACTCTAAAACTGGAAACTAACCAACAGTATATTAGAAATGTGGAATGGCGAAAAGCTCATCAGATACCGTGGTCAAACATAAGGTACACCGCTTATACAGATGATATGGTGGAAATTGTTGAAGTATCTCGATTTGGACACCATTATGCGTCACCAACATACCCTTGCATTGCTCCTTGGCTTCCAATTTACCATTAAGAACTTTGGGTTGTTGAACTACTCCACAACCCCAATTAAATCGGGAAATAAATGGGTTGCAATTCGAATCAGCAAACTTAGCAAGCATCTCTAAACTGACAGTGGAAGCCATTGGCAGTAAGAACCGGACATTTCCATCCATCCTAACTGAGACAATGCACATAATTCCAGAGTTAGTTGAGGAAAATGGAACCATAAACAGGACTATCACTAAAATACAAAGATAAAGCATTGCAAATGTGAATCCTTTGAAGTCTGCTATTAACAGAGTAGAGTTTTCTCTAGTATTTGGCAAATCATTACAAGCAGCAGCATTTAAGGCATTCTACAAATCCTCAGAAGACGAATGCATTCAGATAAATTTTCACAGAAAAATAATGTACATCTCCTGCATGCATCATAGGGAGGAAGACATCTTCCTGTTTCTGCCATTTTTGCAGAAAATGCCCCAATCAATGCCCAAACGTGTAGGGCCACGGCAGAAAGTGTTTATTACTTTACTAATGTGCTGTGCAGGCCTCTAAGCAATCAAATATTTTTTCTTATATGACATTTAAACACCTCTAATCTAGGGAGAATTTTTACCTTTGAAAGAGATCTTCAGCTACGGAAATAAAATAAGGGACGCCTATGCACAATTTTGCTGCCTGAAATGATGTAATCAAATAGATCAAGTAAAAAACTACACTAGATAGATGCAGAGTTATACACCATACCTTGGAACCAGGTAGGAGCCCAACTAATGGCACCAATGTGCCTTGATTATTTGTGTCTTGTACTGTATTATACACTGAACAGGTGCTGTCTGGACTAGCAATTGCATCCAGAAAGAGGTCACCAACAATTTTGCACTTCCTCCGTGCCCATTTAGGCAACCCTTGCAACAAGTAGTTGCTCCGAAGTAAATACATATCCATCAACCTGAAAGAGAAGAAAACTTAAGCTTGGGTACATCATAAACCAGCACCAACATTAGCCTTTCTAACAAGCTACTTGGTCTGCAAATTATATCAGATGTCTTCTTAATTATTGGCAGCTGAATATGTTACAAGTACAATCAATGAATAAAATTGACTGCACAAACAACTGCAGCTCCCCTTGTTTATAACCGATAATATCAGTGCCATCCAATGAAACTTTAAAGCAAATGGCCATACATTGTCCTTTACATGCTTCATTAGCTAGGCTGTTAATGATCACCTTTTCAGTTCCTCGCATGGAATATTTCTAACTACTGCATTACATCAATAAGTGGGGAAGAATATCCTTACCCTGGCCAGCGGACAGAACATTCAGCATATGCAATTGTCTTATAACCAAGCATTTTACCAATAGCCACCTGTGGCAAAACAATGACAAAGTTGGTAAGATATCCCTATTACTTGAGAAAGTTGAGGAACTTACGGTGTAAAATTGATCCCCACCAAGAAAGATGCATATCCCCTTTTTATGCCAATTCCATTCTTTGGTCTTCCCAAAAAGGAGGAATTGCCAAAAACGTTCGGGCTCCTAACAATATTAGGTAGAGAATAAGAACAGAAGGCAGATAGGATTGATGCTATAAGCATACACCCCGACAACTCTCACATATTGATTTATTCATATTTCATACAATTGTCTGACTCCAAATTTGATGAATGTTTCCTTTTATTCGTACAGCATACGAAGGTGTACAGACTCTTTCCAGAGACATTTCCTCATTTAACACTGCCACCATTTAGTTTCTGTTGCTGATCCTGAGCCTATCCAACTACTATTGTTTCATGCATCAAAGTCATCAACTAACTGTCTAGTCTGCCTAGCTCGGCACTTGGAAATAAATTTCTACATTTGAATGCATACCAGACACCTATCAACTTCTTCAAATCTTTTAACAAGCTCCAGCTCCCCGCCAGAGGCATGAGGACAAGGTGTAAGCACAACCTGCTCAATTTACAAAAATGTCATCACAGTCACTGGTCAAACAATGGGAAGAAATCAGAGATTAATATTAACTTACCGAAATACGAATATCGTAAACACTGTCCTGAAAATGTTCCCGTAAAGACCTAACAACTGGTCTTACCCACGTTGAAACCTCTCCTGGTCCATTTGACAAAATTACTATATCCACAGGCTGTCTGCTAAAACTCTTTTCTAGATTTCCGTTTGAAAACAAATGCCATGGTTTACCAGCATGTCTACAAGGCACCAGCTTTCTGCAGCTGCCCTTTTTTTCCCCTTTTTTCCCAATGGAGATATATGATGCTTTGAAGTTTTGACGGAATGAAGAGGACAGATGGAATGAGAAAAACCAATTTTTAGGTGTTGATCCAGCATGAAAAACAGAAGAAATTGCAGATCGTGTTTGAATAGGGCTCACCGGAGTAGCATCCATTCCATTAAAATCTAGGGGCTTTTGGGTTGTGTGTTTGGTTTGGCTTGAACCCTAGTTACGTAAAAAAACACTTAGATGCCCATCCGCCTATCAGACCATGCCACGTTGCAGTTCTCTTTATCAATGTAGAAATTTGTGAACATTTATTGAGTGTTTTCTGCCCAGCATTCCGTGAATTTTGCGCTTCTACCCAATATTCTCGCTCACACTATCTCCCCGCGATTGGGGTTATTAAATAAATTAATGGAAACCCTTCCGGGGTTTTGTGTGGAAACCCTTCCGGATTTCCATTGAACCCCGGAAGGGTTTCCATATTAGAACCCCGGAAGGGTTTCCACTAAAAATAGAATTTTTTTGGGAAGATATCCGCCATTCATGATAGAATTAAATTCTCAACACCGCTATTTTTGAGGAAGCTTCCCTATAATGTTCATAAATATCTGTCTAAAAGGTATGAAATCACAGGAATCGGCCGAAAATATCCAAGATCCAGCCTTTTCCAGGGTCGAAAAGGGTCTTCCCTCAGATCCCTAAACCCTAGAAGCGAGACGAGCGACTTTGGCGCCCTGCTCCTCTTCCTGCGATGGCTCCGGCGATGGCTCCGATTTATGCAGCGACTCCATTCTTTCTATTCCCGACTCTGGCTGAGCAGAAAAAGAACAGAGATCTGCGGTCCTCTCGTTGCCCTGTTAGATCGGCGGGGATTGCAAATCCGGCAGATTATTTCCTCCTCTTGTCGGGCTAGTCTAGTTCAGATCTTGATCCAAGATGTCGGATGCTTTCAGCGGAGATGAAACTGCACCTTTTTTTGGCTTCATTGGTGCTGTCGCGGCCCTCGTTTTTTCATGTATGGGAGCCGCCTATGGAACTGCTAAAAGTGGTGTTGGGGTAGCTTCAATGGGTGTAATGAGGCCAGAGCTTGTTATGAAGTCCATTGTGCCTGTCGTCATGGCTGGAGTCTTAGGTATATATGGTTTGATCATTGTTGTCATTATCAGCACAGGCATCAACTCCAAAGCAAAATCTATTCTTCCCGACTCTGTTTTTTTTTTGTGCAGCGACAATGTTGTTTCTGTTCCCGATTCTGTTCTATTTTGTTGTGCAGCGACTCTGTTCTTTCTGTGCAGCGACTACGGCAATGGCGTAACAAAGCTTTCTTCCTTTCGAAGCGTTTCTTTCTTTCTTTCTTTCTGAAGCTTTTCTTTCTTTCTTTCTAAAGCTTTTCTTTCTTTTCTTTTCTTTCTTTAAGGTTTTCCTGTGTTGAGCAATGCAAATGATGTACAACCGTGATCCAACTCCTATTTTTCCATGAGGCTAAACAAACGTTCGAGCGCTTTACTGTTTTCCGGTGATGACAAGCGAGGCTGGCTTGCTGGCCACTCTGAAGTAAATTGAGGCATTTGTCTGAGGAATTTTATATGCACTTAACTTCCTCTGGCCAAGAGCTGAGGCACTGGCAGATACACTTGAAAAAATAGTAGAGAAGATGGATCCTTTATGGTTATCCCTGCAGTTGTCTATGTCTGAAAAGCATTAAGGCCAGTTCTTGTTTATTGAATATAGAATTGTCTTTGAAGAGGCCCTCTCTCCCTTGCATTTTGGCAACTCCATTACAATGTCTGTTTTTGCACTTATTGCAATAGGTTTTGAAGGTCCATTAGGCAGAACACAATCCAACTTTTCATTTGACAAAGTCTTCCCTTGGCCAACACTTTTTGCTACATTGATATTAACTTGTGTTGCCTAAGAACTAAATGCTAAGACACAATAGAAAAACATGGACAGTATTCAAGTGCAAATAGAACCTGCTCTTTAATCATTATCAAAGATTCAAAAAATCAAAGGTTCTGTTGGAGCTTTTTTTTATTCAAAGTTTTCCTTATGATCAATCAAAGTTCAAATAGTCTTTGGGATTGCCACCTTCTGGCCACATGGGGATCACAATATAGACAGAAAACCATTGTCTACTCCCGATTTGGAATCGAGCTACTTCCATAGCAATCAAATGGATGTGCTAATGTTATAGTCGAATGTGCTAGCAATCAAATGGATGTGCTAATGTTATAGTAGAATGTGCTGCATGGAAAACCCTTGGGACTCATATGTATCAAAACACTTGTCACATTTATCAAGTACTTGAGTTTGCTTACATTTATCAAATACTTAAGTTTGTTCTTTCATGTTACATTTATCATTTACTTAAGTTTGTTTCTTTTTTTCTTTTGGTCTCTCGCATGTATGACGGAAGAATATTTAACAAAGACAAAGGTTATGCAATAGAGATTATGTAGAGCATAGTGCCATGATGCAACATAATAGAGTGCAACTTCACACGTACGCACTATCGAGTTTCTAACTGCATGTGGAAGCCTAACCTATTTTCCTCCTCATATGGAAACCTAACAATGTTTTCCTCCTCCTGTGGAAACCCTTCCTATTTTCCTCCTCCTGTGGAAACCCTTCCCAATTTCCATCATGCAAGGAAATCGGGAAGGGTTTCCACTCAAAATTTGAATTTTGAGTGACGTGCACTCGATGGACGTGCGCCTTAATGTGGGGCGTCCGTGTGGAAAGGCGTGAGCCATAAAGGCTCACGTGTGTAAATATTTAAAAAATAATAATTTTGTGGAAACCCTTCCGGGTTTTAATGGAAACCCTTCCGGCTTTCCAATATGGAAACCCTTCCGGCTTTCCATGGAAACCCTTCCAGGTTTTAGAGGAAACCCTTCCGGGTTTTCAAATTCTGGAAAACCGGAAGGGTTTCCATGGAAACCCTTCCGGGTTTTATTGAAAACCGGAAGGGTTTCCGTGGGAGGCCAACCCAAATCGGGCGTACTTAGAATCATCGCAATATTCTGGCCCTTTGAATTGCACCTAAATTTCCCAAACGTTGCAAGAATGGTGATTTACTTGTCATCGCTGGGATGTCGCCCAGGAATGGCAAGTAAATCGTCATCATTCCTGTATAGGGAAAACAAAAACAAAATTAAAACGACAAGTCAATTTTTTGAAAACGAAAAACAAAAATAGCAATAAAATGAAGACGTATACAAAAAATATAGAATAATATCATTCTACTAGAAACTGCTTTTAAATTACTCCAAAATGGCATACAATTGTGTTAGAGAACTCATATATTCTCAATAAGGTGAGATGAACTAGCAGATGCTCAGAAAGCTTTCTCTGCTATTGTGTGACGGGCATGGCCAGTTAACCTCTTGATAACTGGAGATCCCATCAATCCCAACTGTTGGATCTACTTAAGCCTGGGAACTCAAGAAATTAACACGTGCATACTTAGGTAAAGAATTTAATCTTTGTGTATATTCTAAGGTCCCAAAATATCCTTGGCCATTACTCAATCCTTGGCCCTCTTGTTGGACTCCGCTTACCCTCCCCCTCCCCATAGGTGACCCGTGACTCGGCTGCCTCTTTTTTTTCAGCAGTTGTGTATCTTGTTATTATTAGTGGAGATGCCCAGATGTGGCTTTCTTTCTCTTGTGCTTTCTTCTACCCTTTACCTCTTCTAGTTAGCTTGCTGGTTTTGACAATTGAATTTATCTTCGTATAACGATAAGAAGATAAATGTAATTGTCAAAACCATTGCATGCGGCAGTTTTGGCAGTTAGGATTTTCTATGCCTTTTTATACCCTGCCTTCTCTCTCCGTCCCCATCAGCTCATCTGCATCTCCTTCCGTTTAGCGGCCAGTCTTCCCTACAAACCCACCCACCCACCCACCTCATACAACAATTAATGTTCTTAATAATTATAGCCTCGAGCCAATATATAATAATAATAATAATCAAGTTTATTTAACTGACAATCCACACTTCTACTCTCGCCTTCCTGAAGCATCTCGCACTTCTGCTTACACCATCAACCACGGGGTTAGTCACACGGACTAAGTGGGGATCGGGGATCTTAGGACATGTCTAGCATCAACAACACAAAGCATTAACTTAGAAATAATAACTCAGCCTTACCGTAACCTCGCCCCTGCAATCCAAGTTGCTAGTCCAACAAGCATATCCACAATGCATAATTATACCATGAGTATCCACTATAAGTACGACCATTGCAACTTAATTCCAACGTTCAAGACCACATATATAATAACTAAGCAATCATAGCATTAAACATTGCAACCACTATTCCTCTGAGTCTGAGCAAGGTCAACTCGGCTGATTAGGCCAGTGACATAGAGGCGGGGTAACCACGTGTGTACACACCCATCCATGTTGCGTCCAGCATTGGAGGACCACTACGTTATACGCTAAGGTACCAACGCCCGATGTTCCAATAACCATTCACATAGCACTGTGCAGTAACCGTGAGTCTAGACCATCGCACCTAGACTCTGGCCCCAGAGGTCTATATCAAAGAATTATACTATGTATCATACATGCCAATGCAAGTTCAACCTCTAGGAAATTCCGTAATACACATTTCATGCAACTAGGAAAGTCCAACCATGGTTCGTATAATTATTTTGACCACCATAATGCAAAAGTGCAACCATCACTCCTAAGTTGAAAATAAAAACATTCCTTAACATTCTTGCAATATCCAACTAAATTAATTATCTTACCCAAAATTGTTATTTAAGACCTTAATGACCTAGTTTAATGGTTTCGACGCCCATTCTCCAACTCGTAATACCTCTGCCTTGCATAAACCCTAAAATCTTTTCGGTTTTTGGGCTAGCAACGGGTTGAGGACCTTCGGGAGGACATTTTGAGCTTTAGAGGGTAGAAGTAAGTCTCAGAGCTCGAGTGGAGCTCGCTTATATAAGGCGCTACTCCAACGCCTTAGTATTTGCTGAAGATCACCATGTCAGTCAGTCTTAGTGGCGATTTGGGCGATGCATCAGGTTGGTCATAGAGCTTGTCAATCCTAGCTTACCAGTAGGATTTAAGTTTAGTGTTAGATGACTATAGACCACCAACTCTAAAACTTGACTGACTAAGGAACACTAACCCTTGTATTCCTTAGGATTAGAGATGATGTAGTAGAACTGTTGTTCTATGAAGATGATTATGGTTTGATACTTTTTTTTTCACCTCCTGTGAATGGGGGTAATGGGGGTAGAGATTTAGGAGCCATGTGTAGTATGATCCTAGCAATTAGACCTTTGTAATTCCCATTACAATGCAGTCTGTGAATAGAGAGCCCGTCTGATCGTGGGCCTAGGACCTTGACTGGCTTAGAATAGGGGACTTGTTTTGATTGCAAAGGGATCGAGGGTGTGCTTGTCTGCCAGGGATTCGTAGCAAGCTAGACCTAATACCTTGTGGTTGCATGAGAGCAAGGTATGGGTTTGACCCCTCCTAGATATTGCGTCACCTTAGTGAGGTTAGGTTGAGTACGAGCGGGGGCAACCTCGTCTCTCTAGCTACCTACTATGGCAAGAACCTCTTGGAAGGAGCAGCCTTCCTGCCTCATCGGACCAAGGGAGATGCAACCTTGGGGTAGCCTTAGGATTACATCTCCGGCACGTTACAGACGAGACCCGAAGCTTTTCCATTTATCTACAAAGTATGCACAGGGACGGCGGATGGAGTGGACTACCCTTGCCATTGTTCTATGCCAGCCAACTCTAGTGTTACTACTTCCATCTATTGTTATCTTGTGGCCCAGATCGTCGATCTTACCTCATGGAGTCTGAGCTTGGGTTAGGACCTCGCGATGTTGTATTATGATGATGATGTTATGTTGTAGATGGTGCCTCACCCTTCATGGTGAGCATTTATATTGATTATGATGTATGTTGCTTGTGCTACGTTTATACGTTTCTGCAGTGAGATTGGCCCGGGGAAGAGGGGCAAGACACGTCCTTCTTCCGCATCAACTCTGGAGCACCACCAGTAGCTGATGCCGCATAGATGGCCTCTTCTTGATCTGCCGGGTCGGCAGGAGCAGATCTCTAGGACTTATACGATGGGAGCATCGTATAAGATAGGGGGACGTCACAAATGGCATCTTTCTCCATAATAATGGAGTTGATGCCATGATTATAATGTCTACAAAGCATCCTTAATGCGTTCCAACTTGTTGCCAAGAGCTACTCGAAGTTCTTGAACAGCCAAGCAAACATCTTTCACGACCTCCTTAGCGCTTCCATTAATATCTGCAGCAAATCAGCCCATCTTTCTTCTACCACCCAAACTATCGCTAATGACAATCATCTCATGCTTTCCCTCAGGTTCCACTCTCCTATAATTCTCACCTGCAACAGTAAAAGACAAAAGTAAGAAATATAGATACAACACAATCAATTCATCACACAAAAGCAGACTACAGTAAACCACACTCCATCACAACACATTGAAGCTATAATCGTGTATGTCTAGAGGTATATAAGGGGCATTGACAATCAGCAGGCTCTGGAGGTGATGGTCTAACACCAGTATCTATATAAGCAAACTCGTCGGCACTGCTGCCCCTCTTTGCACTTCTTCCTTATCCTCGAACACTCTTACTGCGTCCCAAAACCTCCGCCGTCTCTTCCCTACATGCTCTACAGGCACTACCCCTGGTTGCAGACCAAATAATGTCATTCTAACATCTCTATATGCACACCATGCAGGAACCAGCATGATTTGCCATGCCGCTTGCACACGGTCCAAGGAAATATACGCGGAGTTATTTGGCAACACCCAGGAACTCGACAGTCTGAACTTCCCAGTCTGCAGCATATGTTTCACAATATGTATAAGAGATGTTGTCTTGAATCTGCCAGCATGGAATAACACATAATGGAGAGCTCTTGACAACTTAATTTCCCCAGCACCATACATGGTGTAGAGCTCCTTCCCCACAGAAATTTATTCTGCAAACATATTGTGGATGTAGACCTTGAAGTGCACTTTCCCAATATCCGTCAGGCAAAAACTCACAATTCCTTCAAAAAAGCGGAGCCTGCTTCCTCACAAGGCCTTACACATAATAATGGCTCCAGCAGGTCCGCTACGGTTCCAGCCAGATGATTCCTAATTGTAACATTCACACTTGCTGGACTCTTTGCATCTAGATGCATCACTTCCTGTATGTGTACGTGATTGAGTGACAAATCTCCTTCCAAGGCAACCACACCAGTCTTGCAATTCTCCTTTAGAAACTAAATAATTCTATCATACAATGGCTCTAGCACATCACAGCTCTGGAAAACAATAGCGATAAACACATCTAGCAGTGCTGGCAACTCCACATCTTCTTCGCCAGCCCCACCGCCAATATCAGCACCGACATGCTCCTCTATGATGCTGGCCAGCCGTCTCCCTCTTCCACAATCTTGCACTCACTTTTCCAGTTGTTGGGAGCAACATTGACATAATCCCTCCATCCTGCATCATGTTAGCATCTGTAGATTTAGTAATCGAATCTGGCAACCTCACTTTCTTGGCTCTGTACGTCCAGCACTCGCTCATCTTATACCAAAACCACACCTTCCCCTCACACTCTTGTCAAACCCACGCCCTTCCACGGGCAAATCTCGGACCATAGAACCTGCATGGTCTTCAAATACCGTAGGCAAATTCGATGGCACTTAAGGACTTTGCTTCTCCAACATCAGACCGCTTGGATTCAGATTTATATTGTTCCCAACAACAGTTGCCTCCGAAAATCTACGACTGCCACACACAATAATCTCATCTTCCTGTAGGGAATGTGTGACGATCTTGTATACCAATAATGCATACTTAGTATGTGTTAAAATTATAAAAATCACATGACGAAGTTCTAACCACCCTGGAATTTCACCCCTAAACACCCTTTTTTTACAAACTATAATTTTCTGTTCATTGTCTGGTAATTGTGAGCTGATTTTCATTCAAGATTACATCACAGCAATTTACACAATTTTTGATTCACGATTTACACAATTTCTGATACACAATTGATACACAGAGTTTAAACAAAAAGATCAAGTTCTGATCAAGTCAAAAAGATCAAGTTTCTGATCAAGTCACAGCCATACAAACAAGTTTCTGATCAAGTAAAAAAGATGAAGTTTCTGATCAAGTCACAGTCAAGTTTCTGATAGAAACAGCTCATACACAGCCAAAGTTCAACCCGAATTCTTGTTCAAATTTAAATTGCTCAGAACATTGGCAGCTTCAGTAGGATTTCCACAACTAAGAAAAACACAACCTGAAAGCGTTGCGCCCATAAAACTCTGACCACCTGTGTTTGTCAATGTGTTTCCTTTCGTCACGTTGAAATTCCCACCTATTAAAGATCTTTGTGCAATTGGATCTGATGCCATCAATTTATCTACAACATCATTGTCAATGAAATCAAGGTATTCTTGGGCTAATGGCGCAATATTTTCCTTATCTGCGCCTCCTAATGTGATTGGCATGAAGTGACCTGTGGAAATAGTATTCACCTATGGAAATGCATCAAATGAAAACTTGTAGAAATAGAAAAACCAAAAAATAACTTCAATCTAACTACTAACCTGTTCATTTACATCACGTTGATTTGCAGCAATACCACTACCACTTGTAGATGCATTTACGACTAAGCCGCTATCAGCAACTTGCTGTTTCAATAGCAGAACATCCATATAGAACATAAACAACAAATACAGCAATGGAATGAAACAATCTTTAATAACTAACCTGTCTGGTGGGACGAAGACAATGCTGCTTTCTATTTTCCGTAACCCCAAGTTCAGCTTTTCTCTTTTTGTTCATCTGATCATTAAGCACTGATGAATACACACGACATGTTCCATCGTCATTAACAGGCTGCGCAAGTATGTCCATAGCAGCATCAACCTGCACTTCGGTGCTTCTATCATACCTAAAAATATCATTAAAAAACATCAAGCATTAACCATTAAAACAAATAAAGCACATAAATTAAATATAATACTTACTGTTTAAATGCATCAAATGTCTTGTGCCCAGTAATTTTCATCCCAACTTCTGCTAGTACGCCAGCCAAAGATAATCTCCAAACTAGTGTCACTCGGCCGGATTTATTGCAGATATCAGCATGTACAGTATCTCCCATCACTTTTAGCCACTTAGTTATGGTATTCGTCCCTACTCTCTGTTTATGGTACCAGACCTGAAACAACTACAGATTAGATCTGATGGAACTAAAGAAACAAAAATTGAAGCACAAAATACATAACTTACATTAGTCGTCCAACTGTCAATTGGTGTCAAGAACAAAGCACCGTCGGTCTTATCAGCATCATTAAATTGTCTTGCAGGTAAATGTCTACTATACTGCTTGTATGTAAACACGAAATCCTCTTCATAACTCCACACTTGAGCTCTAAAGTGATGATCTTCAAAGCGTATAACAGAAGGCTGGTTGTTTTTACTCATTGCTTCATCATATTTAACAAATTCACCATGCTCACTAGTTCCTAGTGAAAACTGATACACTTTCAAATCCCATAATTCTTTTCAAGCTCTAATACCAAACCTGGAGCATATGTAAAAACACAGCCTCTTTTGTACTCCCCTAGGATGAAAAACTTGGTGATCAACATCTGCTAGAATGTCCTGTTCTACACCAAAAGGAATTGTAGGTGCTTTCTTTTTCTTCCCTGCTGCTCTAAGAAGTCTGGATCTTCTAACAGCAATGACAAATGCATACGTACTCTTTTTGAATACATCAGCCTTTAAAATGTTGAAAGGAGGTTCTTCAATTCCACTCTCACATACTCTTTTTTCCTGTTTCTTCCTTAAAATCCTGCCAAATGTTCTATAAAGAACACTGAGACTGCATAAATAAATTACACAAGTTAGAAAAAAAAATGCATGTAAAAACAAAAGAAAGGTAAGATCATACCTTCCCGGCGGATAGACTTGTCCATTCTTCTTCTTGACTTGTAGGATAAACTTCATTAGCATCACAGCCAGTTCTTTGGGTGGAACATCCTCCAATGGTATTGAGCAGTCATGATTAAAGGCAGCCCTCCATGAATCAAACCGCCGTCTAGCCCAAATAGTTAGCTTTGCAGATGCATCTCTTCCTCCTCCTTCTGCTTCCTTGACCAGATCAAGATCTAGAGGGATAAATTCGTCCTTATCATTAGAAACTTGCTGTTCATGGAACCAAGAACTCTCCTCTATTTCTTGAGCGAAGTTCTCAAGTTCTGGACCTTGAAACTCAGTAATCAGCTTATCAAGGTTAGAAAAACCGTCATCCAAGACATCAACAGCATGCATGCCCAATTCTTGCGTAATATTCAGGCCAAATGATGGCTCTGGAACATGTATTGCGCTTTCTAAGCCGTCCATGCTAAATAAACAAATAGATAAGAAAAGAAGCAAGTTTCAAATGCATTTGGGTCATACTGTACTGCTGCTCCAAACCTTTTGAGTCCTAGCAGTCCTCCACGAGATCTACAGATAAAAATCACCTAAATCAGCGAAAAACTCAACACAAATCAACAAAAGAAGATAAATATCATAACAAATTAACCTGGAAGCAAGCTCAGATCGCAAAATACTTCAATGAACTCGCCATATCATTGGAAAAACCATATCAAAACGGCTCCAGAGCAAGAATGTACCAAGAAACTTCAAATAGCTCAAAAATGCATCCGGCAACGCAGATTTGCGCTGCCGTAAGCGGAAAAGGGAATAATGTCTGAAACAGGGTAATTTTCTTGTTCATGCCACGTGAGCGCCACGTCAGCTGACACGTCACTCCTGGTCGAAGAAATTCCAGGCTAGTTAGAATTTCGTCGGGAAATTTTGTGGACCCGGAAATTTCTCCCTGAAATTTCCTGGCGGCCGCCAGCTGACCGATTACCTCTTCCAAAAGCAAAGGGCATAGATTTTTGTGAGCGTTTCTAGAAGGAGGCAGCATTTTTGCTGGCCGGACTATGGAGCATCATATCTCGACGACCAGAGATCCTTTTCAGGTGATTTTTACGTTTTTGGAAAGATTTTTGAATGAGGTTTCTGGATTGGGTATGATCAGGCTGATTGCTCGAGCTAGGAGCTGAAAGAAGGATATTTTTAGAAGAACAACAACTATAAGATGCCAAAGAACCATTCTTGAAGCGGTTCTTAGATGGGTGGTTAAATCTTACACAGGGATTGCTTTTGAATTGCCTGAGTGGTGTTCCTTGGTTTGTATTTTGTTTTTAAAATGATTTTTTATGCTCTGAAAAATGTGGTACGAAACACTTCCATATGTGGTGTTTTTGAAAATTATTTTTGAATGTTTTGAAAACGTGGTACGAAACACTTCCATTCCATTTGTAAAAAATGAGCATCTATTGTAAAAACATGGAAATTTTGGTAATTCTTAGCATAGAAAGGGCTATTGAGAAAATGCGGAAGAATCAAGGGCATTTTGAGAATTTCAAAATACGAAGGGCTTTTCAAGAATTACCTCAATAATTATGGTTAATTTGGTAAATTTCCCTAGAAATAATCATCCGATCCCAGAGAGTTCTGCAACCATACGATAAGTGCGAACCTATCCTGCTAACTCAAGTAATCCCTCATCTTTTTTCTTTTCACCGAATTTAGGGTGAAATCACACTATGTGCCCTTCCCTCTGCTCAGATGGAGAGTTCGGATGGGCATTGGGCAAGCTTGGTATCACACTACAGCATATGTCATCAATCTGTGCATAAAGGACAAATTGTACTACTGTTTTAAATCGTTTTCAACCTGAAAGCATATCCACGGAACTTCAATACAACCCCAGAAACAGATCTCCAGAAACATATTCTTGGAACAGATTTACGCTTCAAGGATTTGATGTACGCTAGCAGATTTAGGAGCTTCAAAAGGCTTGAAGGCGAAACATCAGGTTAAGACAAGCAAGCTTTCAAACGGGAGATCACTTCAAGCTTTTGCTCCTTGATTTGTTGGTGAAAAGCGAACGCAGGATAGAAAAGCGGCTCAATCAAAACATGATTTCAAGCAAATCTAACCCTAAAATGCATTTCTTCGATGAATCAATGCTGAGTCGGATGAGTGATGGCCGGAAATCCGGAGGGATAGGCACAATCGCCCCTCCCTCATATTTCCCTCGTAGGTGTGCCATGTCACTCTGGGGCAGCGGTAATGTGATAGGAACTGCGCATTCCTCGCTTGCATGGAAGAAACATATTGGCTAATATTTTATGAAGTTGGGGAAGGGAAGATAGTGTGATTCCACCCTTACATGCTAATCCTCATCTTTTTCTAAACGAAATTTTAACCACCTTAAAATTTCGCCCTATTTCAGCTAAATTTTAAAAGGTGAAATTTCATGTTGACGTCGTGGCGGCGTTTTGGGCGGCGCCGCCTTCTCCCTCTGTTTCTGCCGATCTGTTTCTGCCTGCTCCCTGTTTCTTCCCCGCTAAAACCCACAGGCCTCGGCTTCTTGTTCATAAGAAAGGGAAGACGAAAGAGGATCCAAGAGAGAATCGATGGGCTTCTTTGGATAAGTTGTGGGGCGATGTTCTTGGGGGCGCCTCAGGCGGGCCTTGGCGCCTCGAGAAAATCTCGCACCATCGCGACCACGCACCTCGACCTGTTTCTCCTTAGGTAACTAAGCTTAACTACCCAAATCGTTTAAATTTGCAGCCCGGATCTTCAATATTCTCTAAGCATTTGTTGTTTGCCCCTTGTTTTAAGACATGACAAGGAGGAAAAGTGGTGACTTCTCTGGGAAGAAATAGAACGAGTGAACCGGGCGATTAACGTAAAACCCCCTCTGCTAAGGACCGCTTGCTCCCGTTGTGAAGAACCTCGAGCCCATCTGAAGCTCTGAGGCAATGAATGAAGCTTTGATGCCGATCTTGCCGTTCTTAAGACAAATCCGGTGGCCCTAGACAGAAACGAGCTCCCCTTTTCTCATGATCAAGGTTGGATCATGATTCACGGCTTGCTTCTCTCATTTTCTTTCTTCAGTGCATGAATCCGGTTGAAGTGGAGGTATTTCTTTCTGTCTTGAATCAGATATCTCAAGAACAGGCTGATTTTCTGATTTTTTCTTCTTTCGTGCATGAATTTGGCTGAATCAGAGGTGTTTTTTTCGGGCCTGAACCAGAGATCCTCATGAACGGGCTAAAATTTTAAGGTAGTTAAAATTTCGTCGGAGAATTTCAATCGCCATGAAATTTCTTGTGGAAATTTTCAGCTGACCTGGCGGCGCCGCTCGTGGCCCGCCAGGTCTGCTGAAAATTTCCACAAGAAATTTCAAGGCGATTGAAATTACTCCTTCCAAAATTCCCTTTCCCCAAGTTTGTATGCTGGAGGCCATGACCCCATATCGGTCTAATCCTCGATCTCTCATATTATTTATTATTTTACTTAAGCATGTCATCTGACCTTCTGAGGAATAGGCATCCAGTTGCCTTTTGTGGAAATCCGGTTGGTTATCATGTCCTAACTATCGTTATACACAAAGAAGGAGCCCATTACTACGTCAGTTTTCTGTGCCAAGAATACTTACTTCATTTTGCATTCTCTTCTTAACAAACAAGTTAAAACTACCGTTCCAGATATATAATACAAAGTCTAGTTAACTATGCCCATTTCCTGCAAGCTCACCACAGTTTCTGTAATTGCCTGCTCAACAGGTGTGTAAACGAGTCCCAGTTGTTGCAACTTGCTTGATGTCAAACTAGATGGACGCAAAGATCCACTAAGCTCATCAGGGAACCTGTAGCAAATACATAAATATCAGGCTTACTGAGATAAATTATTTTCCTTTTGAGAACAAACATAGATGGACTACAGATAAATGGACTATTGTTTCTTTCCAGATTGTCAAGGAAGAACAGGAGCTAAGAAGCAAGATGCTTGAGTTTGTTGTGCACTGGTCCAATAGCTAGCTCTTTATGCGTGAGATTGCTAGCTATATTATAATTTAATCTGCATACATCTTTACTGAATATCTTTTCCACTCATTTCAAATTGAAAACCCATACATCAATGATATATCAACTTTAGGACGTACTTGTATGGCAAAGTGTACTGTGTAAATCGTTCCTTTAAAAAACCAATGATATCTTTCATGTGGATTATTTCTGCACAGCAAGTATAGCGACCAGAAGCTTCAGGCTTTTCATATGCTAGCAAATGAGCATCAGCTACATCCTTCACATGCACCAATGCTTGGTACATATTTGCATATGTATCAGATGAACCTGCAGCCAGCAAAGAACTTATTTAATAGAACCTAACTGCAATTCTAATGGTATTTACAAATTTTTGGACCACAAATATTACCATCTAGGAGCCGTTTGAGAACTCCATTGCTTGCACTAAGCGTCGGTGAAAGAGAAGGTCCCACCACGAGTGTTGGCAATATTACGACAAGATCCACTTGAAGATCCTTAGAAAGCTTCCAAGCTAATTTTTCTGACACCGTTTTTGCATAAAAATAGTAATCCTGGATGTAAAATGATGGTTTTCAGATAGGCTTTAAGTGCAAAACTTCAATATTCCATCCTGGGGTAGTCAATGGGAATGGTTCTCTTTCAGGTTGCTGGTGTAACCATTTGTGGAATGCAAAGATGAGAAGCTTCTTAGCTATTGCTTTAATGATCCCTATTACATATCCTTGACGTTCATATATTACGTCGAAATAGGCAATTTTACCATAACCGCAAAGGTCTGCATATTTGACAATTTGAGAATGGGTATAAAAAGGAAATATACAAGGCAACAGCATATAGTATTTTTTGTAGAGACATTGTTATGAACACAGAACATGCAATGGACGTTTTGAACAACAGTACATCGTTTGTATTAATG
This sequence comes from Isoetes taiwanensis, assembly GCA_021234155.1. NCBI lineage: Eukaryota > Viridiplantae > Streptophyta > Lycopodiopsida > Isoetales > Isoetaceae > Isoetes > Isoetes taiwanensis. The sequence goes on from JAJEKV010000237.1 coordinate 149,575, forward strand.
ATGGGATTACATAAAAATAAATGGAGCTTACCTTGTTCTGCAAACAATAATCTGCGTCACTCCAGCACTCATCATCTAATCTTGCAATTGGTCTGCTAGGATCTGCAATTACAGCTGCGCTTGACGATGTCATGACAACACGCCTGACCTTTGCCTCTGCAGATGCTCTAATTACATTATCTACCCCTTTAAGAGCAGGTTCTACCACCTCCTGTCAGGTACAAAAAGCACGCTTAAAATCACAATATAGTTCTGCTTGAAGGACCATTTCATGCGTCTATTTCCTATGTAAAATGTGCATGGTCTTTTCGGTACCTGATTGGATAGCTATAATTTTTTATGAAAATGTTAATTAATCTGCCAACAGCTAGTTGTATATGGGTCTGACATTCATCTAATTCCAGAACTGTTATTATCTCTTCTTTCTCTTAGTCAATTTTGCTACTAATTGAAAAATTGTCCCCTTTCCTGCCAATTACTAATCACTCGAGTTGCAACAATGACTCTTTCTTCTTTCCCAGCAATTCAATGCTTTGCTTGAGACAATAAATTTAACATCCTGTTATAAGAATACCCTTCTTCTAGGTGAGATCTTAAGTAAATAATGCTGTCTAAGAAAATGGATCAAATAAGAACCATTTGTACAGGAGCGTTCACGTAGATCTATCTCACATCCTGACCACTTGATATTTCTTGGTCATTGCCAACCTCAGTCAAAGTCAATAAGAATAAGTGAACACTTGCAACATCTGTGCACAACTGCACGTTTGTTAAGGATCAGACCTTTTTGTGTCAGCTTGTAACGATAGAACAGCATGAAACAAAGAAAGGATGGAGGAGGGAGGAAAGAGGGAGAAGGTTTTTCTTTGAAAGATTACTAAAATTTACCCATGAAGTCTATGAAAAAAACCTATGAGAATTACATAGTTGGATATGAACAAGACTTATGTACAGGTAATATGTTAATCATCAATCATATTGTAGGTTATGATAGTAGAGTTATATTTGTGCTGCTGCTTGATAGTGTAAATGTGAAACTTAAACTTTTCTAGCATGTTATCTTTCACAATCTCCTTATAAGTAAAAATGGCGCCACACTATACAACCATTCTTTTCCAGCTGATTTACTCAGTCAAGGGTTTAGTTTGGCTTTCATATTTAATTCGTGATCGATTAACTTACAGACATTAATTATAACGCGTAAATATGCAAACTACAATCATTCTACTGAGCCGAGCTTATTTTATAAGACGGACACATAGCTCAGTTTGAAACAGTTTAAGAAGGTAATTATGCACCTTGGGGTCTTGAAATATGCCGGCAACAGGGCAAGCAGTATGGAAAACTCCTTCACATCCATCAATGGCAGACTGCACGGCAACGTAATCCATAATATCAGCCTTAACGAGTGTGAGTCTGTCAGAAGCTCCTTCCAGCTTTTGCAGATGCCCAACCTTCTTCTCATCGGCTAAAGAAGTAGAAGAATTAGAATGTCAAAAAAGAGAGGAACAATGATAAAAATTTTAACGTTGAATGGGACCACAAGGGCCATGGGACGAAGCATACTTGGATCTCTGACGGTAGCTCGGACATGGTAGCCACTCTGAAGAAGGCGGCAAACGATCCACGAAGCTATAAACCCATTTGCTCCGGTAACACACACAAGCTTGTTAGATGCCATAAATACAAGACAAAATTAGCCAAAAGAAGCACTTTTTGTTGAAGAATGTAGGATACAATTTAGCAGGTGCAGTTTTACATAAATTAACTTACAACGTATTCGTATTCTGCTCTTTCCTCCAATCGCGTCTCTTTCCTATCTCTTTCCTACACTCGTCTTTCGCCACATGTCATAATTTTATTTCCATGAATATCGAAGGCAGTTTCTTTGGCAATTTCCATATACATGAATGTCAAAACATTCCTGGGATGGAAAGCAAGCGACGCGTGGTAGCGCAGAGCCTGGTTGACATCCCAGGAATGTCAAGTAAATTGACATTCCTGTTACGTGGACGACACTTACATGTCACCCTGCGTGGCCCAAAAATCTCATGGTTCCCCTTTCACTCTTTCTTTCTTTCTTACCTCGTCTGGCCGTGAAGAAGAGGCATTGCCGGATCGTTTGGTCGAGCGCCAGTGGCGCTTGGGGCATGCAATGTCCGTCTTTGCGATTTTGATTTGGTGCTGGCAATTTTGGGACAATTTTGGAGCAGTTTCAAGGTTCTATTTTTTAGGTATCTTTTGGCGACTTTCATCAGTTTCTTGTTGATTCTAGCGAGTTTCTTGTTGATTCTGGCGAGTTTGACTCTTTATTTTTTCGATTTTGGCAGTTTCAGTGAGATCTTAACTTTTGGAGCATCCTGCCGGCTGCATTCTTCGTCAAGATTGGTTTGAAGTCGATCTTTACTCGATATTCTATCTGTTTAAGGTTAAGGTTCCTTGTTTTTTACTATAGGCTTTATGTTTAGCGTTTTTTTATAACTGTAGTTCATATCTTAGTCTTAGATTTATGTTTTTTCCATATCTCAGACTTATTCTCCTTGTGTAGGTTGAAGATTCTTCTGTGGGAGTTCTGGAGGTTGGATCATGGGTTTCACTATGATTATTATCTTGCATGTAATATATTTCTTGTTTGGAGGTCCTGAAAGTAGTCATTGGAGACTTGCAGGCATGGAATTGACTGATCTGCATATGTCTGAGGTTGATGGCAGTTCTAAAGGTTCAGTTTTATCTGATATTACTAACATGCAGGATGAAGAGATATCTTTTGAAGAGGAATTTTGTGATGAAACCATTACTAAATATCTGAAAGAAGCAGAATCGAAAGGGCATTTAAATGTGGTTATTCCATGTATTGCATCTGAGATTGATAAAGAGAATTCAGGTAAAGCATGAGTTCTCTTTCTAGAATTGGATCAAGACTTGTTTGAGGAAGTTCGCGAGGGAGGAATCAGCAAACATTAGGGATTTTTTGAGATCATAAAAGGGCCTTCTAAGAACTGCTGACTAAGCTATATGAACTACCAATCAGAAAACAGAACTGGTAATCCAGTCAGCAAAACAGTTATAACTAACTCACTGGATCACATTTTCTAGCATAAGTGTTGATAGAAAAGTCCAAATGAGCTCTTGTTTAGTGCAATAGATAGATCTCATTGAGATCTTTGCAACCTTGGGTGGTTTGCATATCTTTTAGCCCCGTAGGATAGTAAAAAATGGTAAAAACTATATTTTTTGGAGTTTTGACAATCATAAGTGGTTAAAATATGTGCAAAGCACCTAAGGTTGGAAAGATCTCAACGAGATCTATCTATTGCACTAAACGAGAGCTCATTTGGACTTTTCTATCAAGAGTTATGTTAGAAAATGTGATCCAGTGAGTTAGTTATAACAGTTTTGCTGACTGGACCCGTCAGGCTCTGATTTCTGATTGGTAGTTCATTTATCTTCATTTGGCTTAGTTGGCATGTTTTGAAGGCCCTTTTTTAATCTCAAAAAAACCCTAATGTTCGAGACAAAAATACAGTGGGCTAGGAGACGTTTTGATAGTTAAAAGGCTCATGTGGAGCATTTTGTTGATAAAAAATAGAGGAACTCGATTTGAAGCAATTTGCAGATATGTTGGAGATCTTTATGCTTCAGATTGTGAAGTTAGACGGCAGCATGTTCCCTTCTAAAACATAATTATTTCACTACAAGAGAATAGGCAATTCAAGTCATTAGTTTCATCATTTATATACCTAAAATCATGACTTGAAATTTTTTAGAAACTGATACAATGAGTGACTATACCCATTGACGTAATAGCATCAGTGATATCGTCATCTATAACGTCAATAATAGTATCATTGCTCGTGATATCATCATCTATAACGTCAATAATAGTATCATCGCTCGTGATATCGTCATCTATAACGTCAATAATATTATGTCATCCATCTTGACATAATAGTGTCATCTATTGTATCACTTTTATATCACCATTAGCACCACCTGTAGCGTCGACAATAGTATCAATGCTTGTGTCATCCATGATACAATAGTATCACCTGTGGCATCACTCTTATATCACCATTAATACCACCTATAGTGTTGTAATTAACATCATCTATCATGTCAATATATGTACCATAGCTAGTATCAACTATATTGTTATCAACAATGCCACATATAGTATCACTTGAAAGGTTATAAATTATAACATTAATAGTGTCAAATATAACACCATATATAATCAGAGATAGTATCAAATATAATAGCATCTTTTGTCATTAATAGGACTGCCCATAATGCCATATATAGGGTCACAAATTATATCATTCCTAAAGCTATACTAGCCTCTAATAGTATCACATTTATAATCATACTAATCTTTGTGTCACATATAATATCATTTAGTTAGGCCAAATAATATCATCTCTAATACCATTTTAATTACAAATTTTTTTATATATATAATACTCTTATTTTTGTTTTATGATTTTCCATTTTTTATTTCTATTTATTTTTATTGTTTATTCTTTTCTTTTTATTTTTCAAATTATATTTTTTTTTGTCTTTTTTTTTTTTTTTTTTTTTTATACAGCCCAAGATTTTGAAACCACAATATATTGCCCCAATATCAAAACTTTTATTAATGATTTAGAGTTGATGGCAACTTTATATTAACTCAAATTCTCGAAACAAACATATAAAATTGGAAAGCAAGTAGCACAACAAAATTAAAACTAAATATGTTCGAGTTATATAGCCGGCTCAGATTCTCCACGTCGAGAATAGATCTCCCATGCAATATCATTACATGTTTTCTTTTTCTTTGGTGGTGATTGTCTTACACGTGATCCTTCATATTCATCTCCGCTACTTGAGTAGCTTCCAGGTGATGCACTTGACGAACTAGTGTTGCAGTCACTATCAGATGATTCACTTGTTTCTTTCTCCTATATATCAACATCAAAAAGTTTTTTACAATAAGATACTATGAATTCAGAAATTTAATTTTGGTAATATATACCTCTTCATCGACACCAATTATGTCCAACTCCTCTTCTGATGCCTCCTTATCTTCTTATTCTTGATTATCAATATTTTTGTCATTATCCTGCATAGAAAGAAGACGACATCATTAAAAAGCTATTTAAACCAAGACAAAAGACTACTTCCCTTCCTATCTACTTACCTTCTCAAAAAACTACTTTGGACTTAAAGGTGTATTTTGTGGCACCCTTGCCCACAAAATCCCTTGCATCATGCAAAAAGCACAACAGTAACAGTGTCAACATAAAAGACAAGACAATGCACATGACAAGAATAACAACATGATTAATATTTAAACTTCTTTTTGGCTGCATCAGAAGAACAAAAATGATAATACATTAGCACTTAGAGTTTGTAAGTTGGTCTTATTTAACCTTCTCATATTGTTATTATATCTTGGAGTGAATTGGAAGATTCTAACCATTATAATAAAGTGTTTGACATAAGATGATTCAGGCTGGAGCTTCATTAGCAATTAATTACATCTATTCTACAAGCAATATCAGATTGGTATAGATATACCTATAATAGGAAGATGAGGTCTGCCATGATAGGATTTGTTTTTTAGTAATCCCTTGCAAAGTTATATGCAGCCAAGTCTAAGTTATATTTCCCAGGCAGATGCATTGAAGCATGAGATAGATCAGATCAAAAGCAGGAGTCCAGATCAAAGCCAACATCACTTCCATGAGAATAACAGACCTTGTAACAGATCAGATCTGATAAAGCAGATTATGGGGCTCACTACATTGGCACCTATAAGAAAGGGGCAAAGAGTAGGCTAAGGTGAACGTAAATCTTAATGGATATTAAAGCTAAGAAGAAGGCGCGCTTAGTACTTTTGGCTTTTAGAACTAGATTAGAAATAGAAGTAAAATTGTACCTTCTTATCGGAGACTTCTTGATCTTTGATCCATCGCTGAAAACCATCCGCTTTTTTATCCCATCAAGTTGTGCGTCTGTGGGATAACCACTGGAGTGTTTGAACTGCATGATTATTTAAAACTAGAAAGAGCTAAAATATAAGATGCATATTTAAAGACATCATACAAATTCTGTTTTGATGTAATCGTCTTCACCAGAGCATGTGCTTTGCTTCCCCTTCCTCGCAGCAGCAGCTCGTATAGAATGAGCATATACCTTTTTACTATCTTCTAAAAACAGGTCTCAAGAATCTTGCCTGACCTCATTGGGCTTATCTGTGGTAGGATCTTCTCTTACTTCTTTCCTCAATTTAGTTCTGCAAAAAACACAAGCATGTAAGATCCAAAAGAAAGATTTATAATACAAATCTTATAATGCGATATGCTATCCTGTAATGGTTCCATCTACGGCCAAGTTTTTTTAAGACATGATGTTTAGAGAACCCAACACCATAATGCACCTTCAACTCCGAAATTACGCGCGCCTTATGGCTCTTCTTCACATGATCATGACAATGAGATTTTATATACTCTGCTACTGAAATCAGAAACTTCTTTCCTGCACTAGCCATATGGATTTGCCTGGCTCCATTTACACACACCTAATAATAAAAAACATTGTAACTTACTAAAGCATATGTATAAGAAGAGCAGCAACATCACAGTAAAATAGTATAACAACATGTTACAACTTTATAATATGGTATGAGCATGTCCTTGGTTTCCTCAATGACTTGTCCCTTGCGGTGAACAGTTGTAGTACTTGGATGGCACTTTCATACCATTGGTGTCAAAAGTAATTACATGTACTACCATTGGTGTTGTCCAAAAAACAAAGGTCACAGTAGCAATCCTTGCAAACAAGTATTTAAAAGACCAAAGTAAAGATTTTTGGTACCAGAGGTAATTTGAGATCTCCTTTTGTCCCCATAAGAATCCTCCAATAGAATGAGTACTCTACATCAAACTGCAATTAATGCAGCATTAACAACTTCATTGCTGTCGTTTTTTCCCTATAACTTTTGATCTACTCATGAAAATGCTGCGGCGTTTGTTGCATTAGATGCAGAATGAAAAGATCTTTCAAGTGATATATGGTTATGATGTATTTCAATACAAGCCATATGTGTTAACCTTAAAAAATATGGTTTTTTGCTCTTTTCTTATATATTTACATCCCAAAAGATATAACAATGGATTGTCATTAGAAAGATCTTGAGGAGACGAATCTATTGCCACAAATAGTGTTCGAATCGGAGTTTTTGATCAAAAGTTATAGTAGAAAAATGACACTGCAAAAGTTAGTTAGAACTGCATTAATTACTGCTGCCACATAATACTGGAATAAAATACACTGGAGCCCTTCTCTTATTGGACAGTTTAAAAAGCTGATGTGGCTTTTTAAGCATCCCTTAATGGGACAAAATGAGATCTCAAATTACCTCTAATGCATGGCCTTTTTCCATTCTTCTGCATTAACACTTTCTAAGGCCTGTTCAACTGTTTTGGGTATTTCAGTATCTTCGATTATTGCCATAATTTGTTCTATTTCATCCTCTGCTTGATTTGGTTCCAACCTTTTGCTGCCACCTAAAAGGTTTCTTCCATAAGCCTCTTTGTCAAAATTAATTTCATCGTGCAACCTTTGTGCTTCTGTTCTCCTTTTTCGAGACTTTTTCTCTGGTGCTTTATCTGCTTCAGGGGCTTCTGTTTCAACTTCAGATCTCTGAGTTTGAGGTATTTGATGTGCAGCTGATCCATTTATTTTATCCTCCTCCCCATTTATTTTATTCTCCTCCTCCTCTTCATAATCAATTTGATTGTTAGTCATTTCAGAAGCTTGAGTAGTAGGCAGTTCCTTTTGAACTTGATGTCTATGTTTGTACAAAACATCTTCACAGAATATCACATCCCTACTAATCACAATATTTTTATTTTCTGGAATAAAAATTCTATAGCCTTTTGAGTGGCTATCATAGCCTACAAGAAAACCAATCTCAGCTTTAGCATCAAGCTTTTTCCTGAGCTCATCTGGTTTATGAACATAAGCCAAGCAGCCATAAACCTTAAATTTTTCATAATTAATTTCTGAACCTTCTCCATACCACATTAAATCAGGAATATTCCCTTGCAAGCTTGAGGAAGGCAACTTATTTTGTATGGTATTGGTTGTTAATAAGGCTTCTTCCCATAAATAATTTGGCAATCCACTGTTTTTAATCATTGACCTGACTGCATTCATGAGTGTCCTATTTCTTCTTTCTGCTACTCCATTTTGTTGGGGACTGTATCTACATGTTAATTGTCTCCTGATGCCATTTGCAACACAAAAGGTTTTAAACTTGGCTGAAAGATACTCTCCCCCTCTGTCAGATCTTATGCATTTTAATTTCTTACCTGTTTGCCTTTCTGACTCTGCAACAAACTGTTTGAAGGCTATCAAAGCTTGAGATTTGTTGGCTAACAAATAACATTTGCATTTTCTGGTATAGTCATCAATGAATGTGATAGAATACCTTTTGTTTGTCCTTCCTCTGACATTTAAAGGTCCACATAAGTCAGTATGAACCAATTCCAGTATCTCCTTACTTTTTTTCTTTGCTCTGAGAAAAGGTAATCTATTAATTTTGCCAAGCATGCACCCTTCACATATATGTCCCTTTTCCTGATTTTCATATTGAATGAATCCTTTCCTTGCTAAAAGCTTTAGATTGTTTGAATGAGTATGAGCTAGTCGATTATGCCATAGCTCAAATTCAGATATCATTAAAACATTGCAAGATGGGCTATTGTTATGATCCAACTGAAAAAGTCTACCAACTCTTTTGGCATGAAACTTAATTTTATTATCAAAACAAATATTACAACCATCATCATCAAAGATGACTTTGTAGCCCAAGTCTACTAACTGACTAACTGATATTAGATTTTTAATAATGCCAGGTACACACAAAACATTTTTGATATCTACAAGATTTCCATGCAAATCCCATAATTGCAGCAGCCCTCTTCCTTCAATCCTTTGCAAGGCTCCATTTTCTACTTGGACACTCCTAGCTTCTCCTTGTTCCAAGTTTTTAAGTAGCTCAGCAGAGTGGACTACTGATCTTTCAGCTCCACTATCAACTACAAGAGCATGAGATAACTTATTAGTATTGACTTTATCTTCAAGAACAGAATTTAACAAGTTTACCTCATCTTCATCTATGATTTTTCCAGTTTCTTCATGCTCTTGTGCAATAAAGGTGCTAGCAGGTTTCTTTGCTCCTCCTCGACCTCTACCCCTGCTAGAACTACCCCTTCCTCTTTCAAATTCCTTAGGTGTAGGACATTTAGAAGCAAGATGTCCTTGGCCACCACAAGTATAGCAGAAAAATTCATTTCTTTTGAGCTTAGGGCAATTATTTTTTGACATGGCGGGCTCATGACAAAAATAACAAATAATCCTATCCGACCTTTTTCTTGTTTTTGCCAAAGATACAAAATTTCAGTTTCTTCTTCAGTTCCTTTGGTCACTTTTTTCTGCTCCACTTCTGTTCTAATGATAGTTTCAGCTTCTTCTCTGTTCTTGGCAACATTTCTAATAAACAACCCTAGTTGTTCATTATCTACAATACCCCTTGCAATTGCCAAAACCTGATACCTATCAGTGAGCTCTACTCCAGCTCCTCCTAGATCAGCCACTATATTGTCAAATTTATTAAAGAAATCTGACACATCATCCTCCTCATGCAATTTAAGATTTCTGAGTTCTTTGTCCAGTAAATCAATTTGTGAAGAAGTTTTCTCCTCATAATGCTTAAGCATGAACAACCACATCTCTCTAGGACTCTTATTTCTCAACTTCAGCCTAATTGTAGGACTAACCTTTGAGGCAATAATCCCTTGTGCTTCTTTGAGCTTGGCCAAATTTGGACGGCTTCTTGCTCCAGTACTGGCAGTGTCTGCCACACTAGCAGAATATGCATCTCCTCCTGAACCTTCTGCAGTGGATGCAGCAGCAACAACTCTTCTGCTTGTAGTTGCACCAGCTACTCCTGCACTACTATCAGCAGCATTAGGGTCAACTAAATCCCACAAATCCTCAACTTCAAGTATATGCTTTATAGCATCCTTCCAGATCTGAAAGCCAGGCCCTCCTTTATAGACTTCAACAGTGGCCAAGAGGCCAGCACCAAATTGGCTAGACATATCACCTATGAATGATAAACCTGCTCTGATACCAGATGAGAATATCTAGCAAAGATATTTATCAATCACAATAATCCCAAAGCAAAATCTCAACTAGCTTCAAATAAGCTTCGAACAAATCTTTGTCCAACTACACATTCAACAATGTATTACCCTTGGTCAACAATAAGATATACAATAGTTTGTCTTAAGACAATACTTCAAACTTTCAAATAAAGAGTAGGATATCGCGCAAGTAAGAAAAACACTGCAGTAAAACTTGTCCTCCCTTTACACGATCGATACAACTGCAATTCCGGCTCAAATCCACTGGTGAATGGATCAATCTCTTCAGTGTATACGTCTCTGTCGTTTGCTTGCTCTTATAGCCCCTGGAGTCTACCGACAAGGCTACAAATCTGGACTAGATAAACTTACCAGTCCCGGAAGAAAGGCCTTGCGATATATCCCACAGGCATACCACTGAAAATGAGATTTTTGACCATTGACTTGTATTATTCAATGGTCGAGCTCTCCTTTGCAATTTAAATATGTAACTTCACCATTTAAATTTAACAACTTAATCTCCATTATTCAAAGAGTGCATCTGCTTCTGCTTTCACCTGCCTGGCACCAGTGGAATGATCACATTATTATGCAATGATTTTATTTTCTAACACAGTGAAAGGGGTGCAATCTCTTCATTGCGTATCATCCATAGATCCAAATGATCCAACAAAGTTAATGTGTAGATCTCTTTCATGTTTTTGTAAGGCATGCATCAATTTTGATTGGCCTGCTTGTGAGAATGCTGATCATTGTGGCAGGTGGGAGTTGAGAAAACTAGAGCCTACAAACAGGGACAATGTTGAAGAAGATGGGTACGAGGCAGAGGACTTGTGGGCAAATGACGTGGACAATGTGGATGAGAGACAGTCAGGTTGGAGATTATTTTGCATCATTCACATCCCCAGACAATTATGAAAGGGTCCCTTATTATCTCATCCAGTGCACAGAAGTGAAACATGCCCTCGAAGAAGACACCAAGGATGACTATGGAAATGAATTTTATTGTGGTAATGAAGTTATAGCTGGTAACTACTTTGAATTGATTCCTGGTTGCCATCAAAAGTACAGGCTTATTCAAGGAAAGAAAGTTCTTGTCCATCCCGAGTCAGTAATTGGGGTGAGATTTCCATTGGAGCCAGTCAAACATAAGATTAAAGGTACATCTTATGCATATGAACTGACTAACTATTGGCATGAAATGTTGCTGGGAAATTTGCCAGAGATTGTAGAATCTCTGTAATACGTTAACCTGTTGTTGAAGTAACTTTTCTATGCACTAAGGCATGGACTTGCAAACCGAATGTGTCGAATGTGAACCAGATTAAAACACAAACATTAATATATTGTTTATATAGTTCCAAGATGTTATACTTAGTGTAAGTTGTAAAAAACACCATAGCGAAGGTCTCAAGATTCAAGACTCAAGATTCATCCGGAAAGGTCCTGATTGTGAGATCAACAATGGTCCCATTTCCCAAAAATTGTGAGAAGAGTGTCGGGACATTTGTTTGGAAGTTGGTGAAGTCCAATGAAGCAAGACATGTGCTTCTCGCTCATTGCCATTTATGATAGAGATTGGTAAAGTATGGTTTGAGGCTATTGAATCTCCAAACCTCACCCTTTTCAAAGACTTTGTTGATTGCTTTTGCATGCACAACTTCCTGTTTAAGTTGAATGAGAATACTCTCTAGTTACGCTTTAGATAATTGGGATTCCTCATCCCCCTTGTCATTGCTACTCCCATAGCTTTCGATCCATGCTTCCAACATTGTTAAGTCTCCTCTGTGCATCTGTGTAGAACATCATAAGCAATTGTTAGATTAGGAACAAAAGCATGTTTAAGAATAGGAGTACCTCTGAACTCGTGACTGCCTCTCCGTTTGATTTTGTTCAATTGGTTTCCCTGCTCGGTATTGATCTCCTCAAGAATCGGGTGCGCCAGGTGAGTTTGCATTTGAATTGGGGATATGGATTGTGATCTTGAACAATACCATCTGCATGAAATGAACACTAAATTGTTAGGGTGTGTATACCACATCAAACCATGCACCATACCATGCCCCACACTATCATATTCACCAGAACGAGCACATCCCACCACACACCACACCATTCACCACACACCCCACCCACACCACACCATTCACCACACACCATACACCATAGACCATACACCAACTATCATATTCACAGAACAAGCACATCCCACCACACACCACACCATTCACCACACACCCCCCACCACACACCACACCATTCACCACACACCATACACCATAGACCATACACCAACTATCATATTCACGAGCAGAGCACATCCCACCACACACCACACTATTCACCACACTCCCCACCACACACCACACCATTCACCACACACCATACACCAAATGATGGAGTGTGGAGCGGTGGTGGAGTGGTGGTGGGGGTGGTGGTGTGTGGTGGTGGTGGGTGTGGGTGGGGGGGTGGTGGTGGTGTGTGTAGTGGTGTGTGGTGGTATGATGTGGTGTGGTGGAGTGGTGGTAGGGGTGTGGTGGTGTGGTGTTGTGGATTGTGGTGTGGTGTTGTGGGGTGTGGCACAACAAGAAAAGGGTCATTTAGCGACGTCTATAGCGGCGATGCGGCGGCGTCTATCGGCGGCGTGCAGTCGGCGTCGCCGCCGAGCGTCGCCCGCGAGCGTCACGCGCGGTGACGCGTCGCATGCGGCGTCGGCGTCGTCGCGAGCGTCAGACGCGGCGCGTGACTTCGGGCGTGGCTCGGGCGTCGCATGCGGCGTGGCAAGGCGGCGGCGTGGTGTCGAAAAAAAAAAATAAAAAATAAAAAAAAAAAAATTAAAAAAAAAAAAAAAAAAAAAAGGAAAGAATTTTAATAGTTAGTTACAATATAATATACAAGAGGCAAGAGGCGAGTAGTGGCTATCTTTACGTGTTCCCTGTTAGGGGAAAACCCTAACAGACCAATATTAGACAATGACATTGACGACCAATATTAGACAATACGACCAATATTAGACAATGACATTGAAAGTTAACGTGAACTAAGAGTTTATAGCACTTACGAATCTATGTAAAAAGCCTTTTTCGGCCGCGGAACCCAAGTGAGGCGGAATTCGTTTTGCGAGGAAGTTGCCTTGGCGATCCGCGGAGGCGATGTTTTTCTTGGAATCCTTTGCATCGCGTTCGAAAGTGATCGATTGCAAGGAATACAACATGACAAGTTAAATGTCTTATTTGAATTGAGCGAATGGCAACAAATAACAAATACCTTGATATCTTCCTTATGGCCGAGATCAAGTGGTTTAGGGACCTTTGACCAATCGCCTCCCAATTTTTTGGCATTCGACTTCAATTTTGCAATCACTCTTTGCCTTTTCTATAAATCGATAGATTAACACAAAACAAAAGAATAAAAATAAGACTATGACTAGGTCATGTACCTTCTTTTTGGAAGCAGCTCCCCATCATCGAAATGAGCCCCTTCAAAACTGGATTAGTGGGATTAAAAGCTAGAGTTGGCTAACATACGCTTTAGGGTTATAAGATAGATTTGGCCACCTCTACCTAAGAATTACAAGAAAAGTCGACTTGGACCGAAACACAGGTCGTCTCCACTCGTAGTGGAGCCTCACAGTGCCCTTGAACAAGCCACTACAATTTTATTTTAAACCTAAAAAATAACAAGTGGCTGTGGACTTGAACCCGGGTACGTGGCCCTCTCCACTCTAGGTGGAGCCGGCCGTGCCCTTGAACAAGCCACTCCTTAACCTAGGAAAAATATATGATCGTAGTGAAGTGGACTTCGAACCCGGGTACATGGTCCTCCCCACTCTAGGTGGAGCCGACCCGTGCCCTTGAACAAGCCACTCCATCAATTTTTTTTAACCTGCTTAAAATTATAAAAATAAAATGCAAGCGCGATCAACTTACCAAAAGAAGGACGTGTGTAACAAGATCCTGACGGGTCCAAATCGAAATAGAAAGCAACAAAGAGTTAGAAGAATAAGAACAACGGAAAAAAAGATCGAAGAAGAAAAAAAAAAAAAAAAAAAAAAGATGAAGAAATAGTAAAACAAGAAAGAAAAAAAAAAATGAATGAATCAAAGAAGAAGAGAAGGATGGGAGAAAAAAGAGAAGGGGAAAGAGGAGAAAAAAGAAATTAGGGGAAGAAAGAGAAGAATGGAAGAAATAAGAGAATGAAATGGAAGAAGATAGAAGAATGGAAGAATGGAAGAGTGAAATAAGGGAAGAATCGAAGAAAGAAATGAGGAAAGAAGGAAAAAGAAGAAGAATGAAGAAACAAGAAGAAGAAAAAGAAATAGAAAAAAAAAATTGAAATCTACACTAAATCATTCAATCCAAAAAACCATTCAATCCAAAAACCATGATCTACTAACCTTAAAAAGAGTGCTTGCAAGTCGTTCAAGGTAAATGAATAGCGAAGATCGCCCAAAATAGTCGATAGAAGGAAGCCTAGGAATGGTCCCGGAAAAGACGGCCCGCGGGACTGTAAAAAACACACGGCGTCGCATGCGACGTCGCGACGTCGCATCACGGCGTAATTTGAAATCGTATATACGATTTGAATCGATATATATCGATTTCAAAATCGTATATATGGTTTAACGTCGCATGCTTAATATCCATGACGATATTTTGTTATAGTGACGTCTAACACTTTTAATTTTTTGGTGCCTTTTTTTTCATCCGATGGTCATGAAAGTTTGTCCTTATGCTAATTTGGACATTCCCGAGCCATATATGTCATCAAAATCGCATTCGGATTTAACCAATCTTCTATTGCTACTACTTACGAATGTTTGAGCCCAGGGGTGGCATGTTTGAGCCAGGGTGGCGGTTTGATAAGTTCTCCGGGACGGATGTTGGATTTTTTTTGGCCCTTATCGAGCGAGGGCCCTTGAGCGAAGGATTCAATGGTGGGATAGGGGGAACCGAGATCCCGGAGTGTGTTCTTTAGCGTCACGGCCCCCGGGAGCCGCCGCCAGAAAGGCTACCTTGGGAAACTTTTTGGGGCTCGCCTCTTGGGGTTGGACTCTCCCCTCTAATGAGACGGCCTTGCAAGGTCCTCGGCCTTGTTTGACTTGGGCAAGTGTGCCAGCTACTGCCCAACAACATTTCGCCCGGACCGTTCTAATGCAAACACTTTGATCTAAACCTTGTCCGAAATTTT
Organism: Isoetes taiwanensis; assembly: GCA_021234155.1. Taxonomy (NCBI): domain Eukaryota; kingdom Viridiplantae; phylum Streptophyta; class Lycopodiopsida; order Isoetales; family Isoetaceae; genus Isoetes; species Isoetes taiwanensis. The sequence goes on from JAJEKV010000237.1 coordinate 164,961, forward strand.
GAAAACTGGCTGTATGTTGCCGATGACTTAGGGAAGCCTGCCGACAAAAATCAGAATTTAATTCCGTACTATATGCATTAATTACTTAATTTATGAATGTCTTTACTCACGCAAAAGTCGCCCTTTACTTCTAATCGCCGCCACAGAGGGAGTATGGATCCAAACTCCATTCATCGGTTCCCTTGCTTGGCGTTCTCAAGCATCTTATCGGCCAAGTCCCAAGTGCAAAAGACCAAAACCGGCGGCACCCAAAACGCAAACCCCGCTAGAACACGGCAACTCATGCGGGGGTTTTCGTTTGGAGGCTCTATCCTTGTCGATTCGGGACTAGGACCTTGCGTGTCTTGACGAGGGGGGTGTTGACACCGGCGGGGACCTAAAAAACCATCCAGGGGCGGCTTGCCCCAAAAGTCCTCTCCAGAAGGCGTCAGCGGGCGACGGACGGGCAACTTCCCCTCTCCGGAATCATGATTCGGCTCTGCCAATGGACTCGAAACGTCGACATTGCCCTGGGGACCAAGTTTCATGGCCAGAAGACCACCCCTTCTCGAGGAAGCGTCAAACTATCTCATGTCCAACACACTCGTAGTCAATTGGCCTAGGAGGTGGCTGTCGAATACTGCAACGTAGGGCGTAAGTGTTTCTTTCTTTTGCAAAAATGACCGTGCAACTTGGTCTCTAGGGTAATTTCGGCCTCCCGGACGATGTGGCGAAGTCAAATCGCCATTCCGGAGCCTCCGCAATGTCTGAACGACAAAACACTTTGGTTTCTACACGGCCGCATCGGCGGGACGCCAGCGGTTTGATAAGTTCTCGGGACCGGATGTTGGATTTTTTTGGACCTTATCGAGACAGGGCCCTTGAACGAAGGATTCAATGGTCGGATAGGGGAACCGAGATCCGGGAGTGTGGTCTTTAGCGTACGGCCCTCCGGGGGAGCGCTGCCAGGAAAGGCTGCCTCGGGAAACTTTTTGGGGCTCGCCTCTTGGGGTCCGGACTCTCCCCTCTAATGAGGTGGCCTTGCAAGGTCCTGGCCTTGTTTGACTTGGGCAAGTGTGCGGCTCTCGGCGCCCAACAACAGGCTGCCCGGACCGTTCTAATGCAAACACTTTGATCTAAACCTCGTCCAGAAATTTTGAAAACTGGCCTGTATGTTGGCGATGACTTAGGAAGCCTGCTGACAAAAAATCAGAATTTAATTCCGTACTATGCATTAATTACGAATTTATGAATGTCTTGCCTCTTTTGCAAAAGTCGCCCTTTACTTCTAACCGCCACAACGGGAGGAGTACGTGATCCAAACTCCATTCTCGCCGGTTCCCCTTGCCCAGCGTTCTCAAGCGCATCTTATCGGCCAAGTCCCAAGTGCAAAGACCAAAACTCGGCACCCAAAATGCAAACCCTGCTAGAACCTGGCAACTCATAGGGTTTACGTTTCGGAGGCTCTATCCTTGTCAGATTCGACTAGGACCTTGCGCCGTGTCTTGACGTAGAGGGGGTGTTGACACCAGGCAGGGACCCTAAAAAACCATCCGGAAGCGGCTTGCCCCAAAAGTCCTCTCCGGAAGGCCCTGGCGACGGACGGGCAACTTCCCCTCTCCGGAATCATGATTCGGCTCTGCCAATGGACTCGAAACATCGACATTGCCCTGGGGACCAAGTTTCATGGCCAGAAGACCACCCCTTCTCAGGGAAGCGTCAAACTATCTCATGTCCAACACACTTCGTAGTCAATTGGCCTAGGAGGTGGTCAGCCGAATCGCAACATTAAGGGCGTAAGTGTTTTCTTTCTTTTGCAAAATGACCGTGCAACTTGGTCTCTAGGGTAATTCGGCCTCCGGACGATGTGGCGAAGTCGAATCGCCATTCGGAGCCTCCGCAATGTCCGAACGACAAAACACTTTGGTTTCTACGGTCGGCCGGGCGGCTAGACGCCAGCGGTTTGATAAGTTCTCGAGGGACGGATGTTGGATTTTTTGGACCTTATCGACGGGGCCCTTGAACGAAGGATTCAGCGGTCGGATAGGGGAACCGAGATCAGGAGTGTGGTCTTTAGCGCACGGCCCTCCGGGGGGCCGCCAGGAAAGGTGCCTCGGGGAAACTTTTGGGGCTCGCCTCTTGGGGTCCGGACTCTCCCCTCTAATGAGGTGGCCTTGCAAGGTCCTCGGCCTTGTTTGACTTGGGCAAGTGTGCCCGGCTCGTACGCCCAACAACAGGCTGCCCCGGACCGTTCTAATGCAAACACTTTGATCTAAACCTCGCCCGAAATTTTGAAAACCGGCCTTGTATGTTTGGCGATGACTTAGGAAGCTCTTGACAAAAAACAAAATTTAATTCCGTACTATGCATTAATTACGAATTTATGAATGTCTTGCTCTTTGCAAAAGTCGCCCTTTACTTCTAACCGCCACAACGGGAGGAGTACAGATCCAAACTCCATTCGTCGGGTTCCCCTTGCTTCGAGATTCTCATTTGCATCTTATCGGCCAAGTCCCAAGTGCAAAGACCAAAACTCGGCACCCAAAACGCAAAACCCGCTAGAACACGGCAACTCATAGGGTTTACATTTCGGAGGCTCTATCCCTGTCGATTCGACTAGGACCTTGCCGTGTCTTGGCGTAGAGGGGTGGTGTTGACGCCAGAGCACAGACCCTAAAACCACACGAAGCGGCTTGCCCCAAAAGTCCTCTCCGAAGGCCCCAGCGACGGACAGCAACTTCCCCTCTTCGGAATCGTGATTCGGCTCGCCAATGGACTCCTAATGTCGACATTGTCACGGGGACCAAGTTTCGCGGGCCGAAGACCACCCCTTCTCGAGGAAGCGCCAAACTATCTCATGTCCAACACACTCGTGAGTCAATTGGCCTAGGAGGTGGTCACGCCGAATCTTTACCGCAACGTAGGGCGTAAGTGTTTCTTTCTTTTGCAAAACCGGACCGCGGCAACTTGGTCTCTAGGGTAATTTCAGCCTCCGGACGATGTGGCGAAGTCGAATCGCCATTCCCGAGCCTCCGCAATGTCCGAACGACAAAACACTTTGGTTTCTACATGGTCGACCCATGGGGAGACGCTTCACGGTTTGATAAGTTATCCCGGACGGATGTTGGATTTTTGGACCTTATCGAGCCGGGGCCCTTGAACGAAGGGGATTCAACCTGGCCGGATAGGGGAACCGAGATCCCGGAGTGTGGTCTTTAGCGTGCTGACCCTCTCCCGGGAGCCGGGAAAGGTCGCCTCGGGAAACTTTTTGTGGCTCGCCTCTTGGGGTTCGGACTCTCCCCTCTAATGAGGCGGCCTTGCAAGGTCCCTGGCCTTGTTTGACTTGGGCAAGTGTGCGGCTCTACCGCCCAACAACAGTCAGCCGGGACCCGTACTAATGCAAACACTTTGATCTAAACCTTGTCCGAAATTTTGAAAACCTGGGTAATGCGTTGGCGATGACTTAGGAAGCCCTGCTGACAAAAAATCAGAATTTAATTCCTTACTATGCATTAATTACGAATTTATGAATGTCTTCTTCTTTGCCCAACAACAACAGTCGCCTAGACTGCTCCAATGCTATCTATTTGATCGGAACTTTATCCCGGAAATTCTAAAAATTTGCCTGTATGCTGGGATGACCTAGGAAGCCAACCGACAAAAAATCAGAATTTAATTCCATACCATGCATTAATTACGAATTTATGAAGCATGAATGCAAAAGAACGCGATAACTAAAAAAAATTCTCGTGATCGAAAAAGGTGGAATTTTGACAAGCGTTTGCAACGTAACGCTTGGTGGGCGGACATGAGAAAACATTTCACTAGGATATGCGGTGTTGGTGCACGATGAAATAGCTCCGAAGTCTTCCGAGCTCACATGTCGCCACAAAAGTTCTCTTTACGAAGGCCCCGGCAATGGACGAGCAATTTCCCTCTCCAAAACCATGATTTGGCTCTTCCAATGGACTCGTAATATCGACATTACCCCCGGGACCAACTTTCATGGCGAAGACCACCCCTTGTTCTCCAAAAGAACAAAGTACACTAGACGCCCGCCAGACGCCCCGCGGCGATCACGTCGCCGCGACGGCGACGCCACGCCGCGACAAAAGTGACGACGCTGGGATGCGACGCGGGTCGTAGGCGCGGGCGCACTGGGCGTGATGATCTCGCGTCGCCGATTTGTCGACGTCGCACCACACGCCGCGATAATGACGTGTTCTGCGACGCGGACGCCGCATTGACGCGTCATGGTGACGTTATTTGCGACGCCACGCCGCACAAACGCCGCAAGCCCACGCCGCTAAATGTCCATTCTCTTGTTGTGTGGTGTGGTACAAGGTCACAAAATATATCACCGAAACAATCAAGTAACCGCTTTGATTGACCAAAAAGGGTACAAGGCTTCTTTAAATCGTAAATCTTTTTCTTAAAAAAAAAAAAAACTTACATAGTCATAAAGTATACTATCAAGAGTATACTATTCAAAGATAGTGTCATTTACACATTCCTTATGATAGGAAATGTGAACACAAATGTGAACAAAAGATATATATAAGCCCTGTTACATAGTTCATCTTGCAAAATCGATACTCGGACTCATGATCACCGAGAAATCGAGGAGGGCCGGGGGCCGACACGTTTTTTCGGATTGGCATCACAATGCATGACCAAAGCATCTATTAGAAATTGTCGTCGTGGATGTATGTATTCATGAGAGAACCATTTAGATGTAATCCGGTGACATCCATAAATAAGGTTAGAAATATTTAAAGGAACATGAGATGCAAGACATACAAGGGAAGGCATACAACTTACTTCCATATCTCTACGAGACAAGAGCTTCAACATATTTGTGCATAAATCCCATCATATACAACCCACATGATGTTAAATCGGCCGCCGTGGCACCTCTACTTTTTGAATCCGATTAACATTATTTCTCTTCATGAAATCGACGCCTCTAGATACTTGACCGATCGATGTGGTTAACATTTGTGTGTGCAGCCTACATATCACTTAAATTTAGCAGACCTAATTAGCGAAGAAAAGCAAAGCAACAACTTAAAGTATTACATACCCTTTGATTGCTTTCTCGCTCGTCGTGATAACCGTAAGAGGATTCAAGACGGAATTTCGTGCGGTAGGATCTTGAATCGATGGATGGTGCGAGCGAAAAAAACAGCAAAGACAAAATGGTCATTCTCAAGGATAGGTGCAAGGATATGATGGCATTTAGCTACCACAATCCCCTTCATCCCCGATTTCACTATTTCAATGACATTCGGTGATCCTTCAACCGATTCACCCTTTCTTTTTGTCTTTGGTAGCTTCTCTAAACCTTATATAGTTGTAAGCGGGATAAAAAAGATTTTGCTCTTCCACCGAAAGGCAATGTCTCATACAAGCACCTGGATTAGATTAAGATTAATATTAGAGACAAGGAATAGCAACAAATACGGCTTCGGTTACAACCAGGTTATTACCCCGCCATAAAGATCCACTAAGCGGCTACTCATTTTAGAGTTAGTTGCACATAAAATTGCTATGTCAGATGCAACCACTTTCATTTCAGCCGGCGGATAGTTCTTGAATGGCGTTGAATTCCATAAGTTTATCCTTGTCATCATTTCTGTTGTCAGATCCAAGATGTTAGTGTCATATTAACAATTGATCCATGACAATAAAGCATAAATTGATACCTTCCAATCTCTGTTTCAATTGGTTTAGACCGCAAAAGCTAGTAGAATATAATAAGCTACCAAGTATAAGTAAGTCAATTAGTGTCATATTAACAATTGATCCATGACAATAAAGCATAAATTGATACCTTCCAATCTCTGTTTCCAAATGGTTTAGACCGCAAAACGAGTAAAATATAATAAGCTACTGAAGTATAAGTAAGTCAATGTAAGCTAGCAATTACCGTTTTGCAGCGGATGTCCCTGCTCTAGTTTTCACTCTCTTTTTTCCAGCTGTTTTGGCATCAGCTTTGACCATAAATTTAGTCGTTGCCTTGGCTGCAATCTCAAGGCTTCTTCAACATCATCTAGCTCCTTTGAATCGCCGCAAAGTCTCTCAAGACAAGAAAGTGCTTCATTCTAATGTTTTGAAAGCAAGACAAAAAGAAACACGCACACCGCCAAAGAACAAGCCTTTTCCTCAACTTGAACTTCAACATCAACTTCGGGATTTGTTTTTCAATGTCGCCACCAATATCTTGATAATTTTATCGTAAACACGCCAACGTAAGTTTCAAAATACAAAAAAAAAAATAGAAACTCGAAAAGGAGAGAGAATTACTTTTTCGGGCTTTCAGCCTAGTTGCTCCAATAATAGCGGCTTCGGCTTCAGCGGGTGGGATCTCTTTTTGGAAAACAACCTCTGCTGCAAAATATTGAACATTAGTGAACTCTAACTACAACAGATGCAATCTTAATGTAATCGAGAATGTAATCACCCTACCTTCCACATACCCCTCTGTCTCCAAATCCCCAGACCGATTGCTTATGAGTTGTTGCAATTCTCAAAGGTGATGTAGATGTGGATGGACTTCCAACATCGATAGCGCGAAATCTTTTGTGCCAGTTCAAAGAATTGGGATGTCCGAGAATGGTAAATGCAACCCCTTCCCAATAACATTCTTCTTTTCACCTACAACATGAAATTTGGCTATATTCGAACTTAAGCATAGTGCACGAAACATGAATTGTTTAGTTTACCTGCAGTTTTACTTCTTCCTTTCTTGATACTACCCATGTCTGCATTGACACAATTGGGTGTCAATAAGAAATGTAAACACTTGATTCAGAATCAAGGGGAGATGTAGAGTAGATAGAAGCAAAATTTGAAGAAAAAACAATCAGATGCAAATCAAAACAGAACAAATGTTAATTACATGCAAGTAGGTTTTACTACTTGTGCAAACTTTCTCGCGATAATGTAACGACAAAATAGAAGTACATTAGTGTACATAGCTATCACAATGTAAAGGAAAACCAAATACTAAATTCAAATGCATTTTGAGAACAAAATATTTTATCAATACACCTATCAAATACATCATTCAAAGATTGAATGTAAAGGAAAGTCAAATACCAAATTCATATGCATTTACGATCACATGTAAATGCAAAGTCCGATCAATGCAATACACCCCGTAAAGGAATTCGAGAAAAGCACTTCATGGCACATGTAAATGTAAAGTATGAAGCAAATACATTTCCTCTTTACGGTAAAAGACAAAACCACGCCAAATCAAATGTTAATACGATTATGTACATGATGGAAACTAACTACATCTAAGTACACTCAAACTAATTATGTAATCAAAATAGAAATAGATGTACCCTAGGAAGGGATTCCTAAGCGTGATATCGGAGTCCTCGGACCATGAACAATCATGTACACATGTATTCGTCGTTGAAACCCGAATATAAGACAAAATAGACAATATGTATGACCACAAAGTGGAGATATTACCATGGTCGAAGTCAAGGCAATCATTGCAACTGCTGCAAGTATTGCTTTATATGTGAGAATGAAGCGCTCCCGCCTTTTTGTGAGTATGGGAGGCGGGCTGCAGGCCTATCGGGTCTGATCTTTCCAAATGCTTAGTCATCTCCTTTATTCTATTCTCACAGTTGGAATTAACTTCCAAATCCTTGCTGATTTTTTCAATGGCAGCTTCTAATTCTTGCAAATCAGTCTTTAAACAATCAATGGGAATCATTAGAGCATCTAAGTCGATAACTTGATTTCTCCTCCTCTAAATGGGATGCCAAAGCCATTTGCACATCAGTTGGCTTCCCGCTTGCTTTTAAACCTGCCATAATCTTTGAATTGCTCACATATTTTTGCATCTTTACTCTGCACAAGTCTTGTCAAGAAGCTCTTATCACTCTCATGCTTCAACAGTTCAATTTCCATTGTTTTCCTTTTCTCTTTTAAAGTCTGTATTTCATCAAGCATGGAGGCAGAATCTAATGCTCTTGTTTCCCTCCACCTTTTCATCATTTCCAATTGCTACCCCAATTCTACCTGAGGCATACATTTAATAGCTTTAACATTGGAAGACTTTACTGTAGCTAATTCTATCATGTCAGATTCTTTTTGAGAGCCTTTTGAATGAAGACTTGCACTTGCTTTCACCTCATCCCAATCAATGCTTACTCCTTTGTAATGAAGTGCATATGCTCGGGCAAAATACAATGGAATGTGATGATTTGCAATGCCCCTCCTACAAAAAACATGCTCATATACAGAAAAAAAATCTGCCATCCAACCAGGCTTAATCCTGCACTCTTGATAACCCCTAACAGCAGGGGCTTCAGAACCCCAAACATCCTGCACTGTTTGCACTAGCCCTGGAAACATGCTATCAAAATTGTTGCTCCTAAGCTGCCTGATGCTTACCTTGTCAAACTCGGGCGGCAAGACCTCCCGATCTAAAGAAGACCCACTCTTGAGTTTTCGGGCGGCAGTTCTAGTGGGAGACCTTGGCATGGGCTTTAGAGGTTTGTTGCGAGGAGATTTCCTTGGATATGTCTTTGTTCCAAGCTGCTTCGTCATGATCTCTTCCCTGGTGCTTCAGCTCTCTGAAAATGCAAGCTTTTGGCTATGGAAGTCCTGATCTTGGCTATGGAGGTTCGAATATAGATGTCAAGCTTTCAGCTATGGAGGTTCGAATATGGATGTCAAGCTTTCGGCTATGGAGGTTCGAGCGGGAGGAAGGTTGAACAGAGCACGGGAGGAGAGTTCAAAATTATTTGCCCTATTAATGATTCATTCCAAGAATAATAATTTCTGGGGGGGAGGGATTTCCTTACATTTTGAATTTGTAAATGTAAAATACAGGCACTTTTTTTGCCCACCCTTTCATGCTTCTACCCTGCTCCTGCCAAATATATCAGGCAACCAATCAGTCTTCTGTATGGTACATTCTTTATATAATCTACTTCTTCTTTTGTTGCAGGTGACATCTTCTCACTGATCTTATGTCCAGGCACTAATGGTGTACTTGCAGCATTACAGTTCTCCATCTTAAATCTTTCCAATACTCCCTGAATATAACTTCATTGTGTCAAATTCAAAATTTTGTTACTTTTGTCTCGATCAACTTTTATTCCCAAAATTTTTCCCAATTCACCTAAATCAAACATTCTGAACCTTTGCTTCAACAGCCTTTTGCATGTCTCAAGATAGTCCATATCATTTTGAGCTTCTTAAAACCTTGTCCAGCAAGTATTTGTCTATGCAAGTGTACCATGCACGAGGGGATTGTTTAAGACCATACACTGCACGTTTAAGCCTCCAAATTTTTCCTTCTTCATTTTCATAACCAGCTGGTGGTCTCATATAAATTTCCTCCTCAAGTTCAGCATTTAAAAAAGCTGTACTTACATCCATGTGGTGTATTTCATAACCTAACGAATTAGCCAATGCTAATAACATTCTTATGCTTGCCATTTTTACAATAGGTGAGTATGTATCATTATAGTCAACTCCTTTTTGTTGCGAGAGTCCTTGTGCAACCAACCTAGCCTTAAACTTCTTCTCTCTATCTGACAATTCTTTGCCTTTGAAGATTCATCTATTTCCTACAATGTTTTTCAGACTCGGTTTATTCACTATTTCATATGTTTCAGTTTTCTGGAAAGCTTTTCGTCCATAGCAGATTTTCAATGCTTTCTATTTTCAGTGCTCATTGCTTCTTCATATGTTTGAGGTACATGAAGCTCCACTACTGACATTAATGCAGGTATGTTTGTTTCCTCTTCTCGTTCTAATCTTCTACTCCTTCCATCTATTTCTCTTCGATGGTTTTCCATGACAATACCTTTATCTTCTAATTCTCGTTTCAATCTCTGAGCTTTGGCCATTCTTCTTCTTTGCCATCATGTTCAATCTCAGGTCTGTCTTCACTCCTATGTTCTTTTATATCAGCAAAAACAGGTGGCTTTATAGCTAACTCATCGTCATCATCATTTGTATATGCACTCTCCTGATCCTTTGCAATAATTTTATTTCCCTTTTTTTGATTCTTATGGCTGCAATTTTCGATGTCTTTGTACAACTTATTTTCTACAAACACTACATCTCTACTTACTAATATCTTTCTGCAATGATGATCAAACAATTTGTAATCCTTTGCCTCTTCATCATATCCAATTAGATATGCTATTATAGCCCTGTCATCAAGCTTTTGTCTCATTTCCTGAGGTACATGTACATAAGCTAGACAGGCATAGGCTTTAAATTTTTCATATTCTGGTATTCGTTTAGACCACAAAGTTTCAGGAATATCTCCATTTATGCTTATACTTGGCAGTCTATTCTGTATGTATATGGCAACCTTTAATGCTTCTTCCCAAAACTTATTTGGTAACCCAGAATATTTAAGCATAGCTCTTAGAGCATTCAAACAAGTTCTGTTCTTTCTCTCTGCAACTCCATTCTACTGAGATGTAAATCTACAAGTTAATTGTCTTTTGATTCCATTTTCTACACAAAAGTCTTAAATTTTCTAGAGATGTACTCTCCACCACGATCTGATCTTAAGCACTTTATTTTGTTTCCAGTTTCTCTTTCTACTTCTGCTACAAATTCTTTGAATGCTTTTAATGCTTCACTTTTTCTTTCCAAACAATATACTTTTGCTTTTCTAGTGTAATCATCAACGAAAGTAATGAAGTACCTCTTTTTTATATAGCTCCTAACATTGAGTGGTCCACAGATATCTGTGTGCATAAGTTCCAATGGTGCTTCAGCCCGTTTGGTTCGTTTTTGAAATGGCAGCCTTGTGCTTTTTCCAAGCATGCATCCCCTGCAAATGAAATTCTCGTATTCTGTTTTATCACTTGTATTATATCCAAGCTTGCTCAATGTTCTTATATTATTAATATTTGTGTGATCAAGACATTCATGCCAGGTTCTTAAATTTGAAACTGTCACATTGTTAATTATTGGCATATGTTCTGTCACATCCAATTCAAACAAGTCTACTCTTTTTGCCCAGAAACAAATTGTATTATCCTTTTCAACAGTACAAAAGAGTTTAAACCTAGGTCCACTAACTGGCTCATTGAAATCAAATTTTTAACTATTCCAGGAACACATAGCAATTTTTCCAACTCTACTGGCTCTCCTTGTAGATTGTACAATTTCAGCACTTCTTTGATTCTTCCATCTCCAAGTCTGATCCGTCTTAAAAATTGCTTCTCATCCTTCTTTGTAAGCAAATTTGAATCCCCTAGGATTGTTCTTTCAGCTCCTGAATCTAAAACAAATGATGATTTAGAATCTTTATCTTTACTTGAAATACTAGAAACAGCATTGATTACCTCTTCTTCTGAGTCACTTCTTCATTTTCTTTCACAACAATATTTGTACTTGCTGCCCTGATACCTTTGCCTTTCCTTTCTCAACAACCCTCCAATTACCTTTGCATCTACCTCTTCCTCAGCCTCTTCCAAGATCCCTTGGGCTGGGACACTTTGTAGACAAGTATCCTATTCCACCACAAGTATAGGTTTGCTTCCATTTCGGACAATTAAATTTCAAGTGTCCTACCTCTCCACAGCCATAGCATGGCCCAACCTGTCTATTTCTACCTTCAACAGAACTCTTCCCCTTTCTTACCATCAGCACCTCGGCTGTATCCTCATCTTCTTCATCAACCTCCTCCATCATTAGGGCGGATTTGGGGTCTCAAAATGGCCTCGAAAGAAAAATTCCATGTCATATTTTCTCTTGCTTATTAATTGTACTTTCCTTCTCTTTAATCGCAATAAATACTCAAAAAGTAACTTCATCAATTAGTTTTTGGGCCATAACTTTTGATTCATAGCTTCAAATCGCAAGATTTTTGTTTCATTGGATGCGGAATCAAAAGATCTATCCAACAATATATGGGTTGAATGTATTTTAATCTAATTTAGATGACCAAAAGTTAAAAAACGAGAAAAAACCTGGTTTTTTGCATTTTTTTTAGTCTTTCCTTTTATCAAAAGCATATCAAGGCTATACTCATTGGAAAGATCTCGCCATGAGCTATCCAACGCAACAAACGGCGTGCAATTTGGATATCACAATCACAAGTTATAGCCAAGAAACGATGCATTTGAGTTAAAAAGTGCAATTATTACAGTACTATTTATTGGCTTGAAGGTACTATGACGTGGATATTAGAAATTAAAGTTAAGGGCCATTTTGAGACCCCAAATCTGCCCTAATGAACATACTTCTGCTCAATTTCTGTTTGGGCTATATGTGCAGCCTCCTCTCTTGTTTTAGCAATAGTACGTACAAGTTTAGCCAAATGTTCAAACTTAGAAAACATTCTAGAGATGGCTAAAATCTGATGATTTACTGACATGGTTACACCAACAGCCTCCAAGTCTGCACATAGTGAATCAAACCTTTGAACATATTTATTAACGACATCTTCTCATCAAATTTAACTTTTCTGATCTTCTTTTCTAATACATCTATCTGAGATGAGCTTTTATCTTGATATGTCTTTATTAAGTATTTCCACCTTGCTTTTATTAAGTATCAAGATATGCTTTTATCTCAATTTCAGCGTTATACTTGGTGCCACCTTGCACATAATAATTGCTTTGGCCTGTCCTACTTTCAGCTCTTCACTGAGCAAATCACTGCTATGACTTCCTTCCTTTGATTTAGCAGTAGACTCACCTGTTGGAGTTGTTGCAGGACTGCTTGCTTCTTCTGCTATAGTAGCATTTGGCTCAATGATGTATCATAGTCCTTCAAATTGTAGCACTTCTTTCACTTTCTCTTTCCATATTTGAAAGCCTCCAACACCCTGAAACACTTCAACTGATGCCAATAGAGTTGCTCCAAACCTTGTGGACATTGTTAGATAGAGCTCTGATACCAATGAAAGATAATGATCAATCTAACTAGAGTTTACTCTTATGCAAACAACTTCACATAATATTTATTCATATGAACCAGCAACAATGTCACACAAAGGAGTATATATATCACGAAGTATTTAACATGGAAAGCAAAGTTATTCAATGAACTCAGACTCAACTTTGCACAGCTGTATCTGCCGACCTGCTTACCCATTGGAGCCGATTCTGCTTGTATATATTGTAGAGGACCACCGCTTTCTAGTGATCCTCCAATCTTCTTCATTGATAAATCTAGCAAGTAGCTAGATCTTTGTTTTCGCAAGCACTGGTCTAGTGCTACTGTTCATCGTCCCATATATTGCTATATCTGTATATAACCAATGGTTCAATAATGTAACTTCAAAACTTATTCACAATACCATATAGAATATTCAATGACACATCAACCTAGGTTGGGTAAAAGCACGTTAGGGTGTCATACATTAGGGGGCAATTCATGTAAACTTTTGAACGGGTTGCTGAATTTTAAATGTACTTATTTCATGTATAAATCTTGTCTTATATATTTAAAAAGGGGCAAAATTCCCGTTTGTTTGTAATTATGACGAGTAGAGGCCGGCGGTTGATGCGAAACTCCTAGAGGAAATTCCTCCCTCCAATTTCCTCCAGGAAAATTCCCTCCAGAAAAATTTCCTTCCAAGAAAATTCCCAAATCGAACCAAGAAAGTAGAACACAATTTGAATTTTTTCGGGAGAGGGAAAACATGCAACTGGGTGATTTTGAAACCGAATGTGGCGATCGTGAAAACATGCAATCCGGTGATTTTGAAACCGAATGTGGCAAACATCGATGGCATCCGGTGAATTCAAAATTGTGAAGAGTAAACAAGGGTGGCATGCATTAATTTCGAAAAGTGGGAGAGATGAGAAAGGGAAAAAGAAGATGGCGAGCATGATAGCGAAATTGAAAAGGGTAGTACATCCTCAAGGTATGTTACCAAAAAAATAAGGACCGGTGTGCAAAAATGTTACATTGTTATGAGAAAAGAGAAATTTGAATCTCTCGGCCCTAATCAAAGGTACTTATTTGCTTCTAGATTCTTGCAAGATCACAGGCTATTGGAGCTTTTTGAACCTGTGATTGGCTTGCCTTCACAAGCAGTGGTCAAGCATGCAATTTTAGAAAACCTTAAAGATGGATTGGAAGAGGTAAAATGCTCTAATAGTGGTGATAAATTGGTTGCCAAGCATTCAGTTTTATCAATGGTTGTGGGGAAAAATGGTGATTTGAAGCAAAAGGGAATTGCTTGCAAGATGCTCAAATGCCATCCCCGAAATCTTTCATATGCTGCTAGCAGAAGAAAGAGAATGGAAATTGCTGGTTCAAGCATTTGGGTATTAGCAGGCAGGAAGGCTAGATCTGATTGTTTGGATGAAGAAACCAAGCTAAAAGTCATCCAGTTCTGGCTTAACAACACCAAGGTTTCACCAAAGTACAGGGATGTGAGGAAAAAAAGAAGCGAGGCAATCCAGTATCTTGACATTCCTCAGATATTAAAGCTTTTGTCAAAGAAACTATTACATTTCAGTTTCTTTTTAGTTTTCATGTACATTTTTATGCACATATGTGAATTCCTCTACCAATCTTAGTTTACTTGCTTTGATGTAGCCTTTTTGGTCTGTTTTGCTTACTGTATTATACATGTAAATGAGGTTTATAGGATCAACTACTTGCTCTTAGAAGTATTTCATGTATATTATGTGATATATATGTACATAGTGTAAGGACGTAAGATTAAATGTGCAGAAGTGAACTCCTTTGCCTTAGTTTACTTGCTTTGATGTAGCCTTTTCGGTCTGTTTTGCTTACTGTATTATACATGTAAATGAGGTTTATGGGGTCATCTACTTGCTCTTGGAAGTATTTCATGTATATTATGTGATATATATGTACATAGTGTAAGGATGTATGAGTAAATGTGCTATAAATTGATACTATACATAATCTACTGTACATATGTATTGAATATGTATAGATTCAATCAAATCTTTTTACATGTACAACTGATATGTACTGGTATACATAGTATTTCTTACTTATGTACTGGATATGTAAGGTATTCAATGCAATCTTCTCCAACTTACCTATTTTCTTTTTGCAATGTGCAAATTTTGTATGAGCACTTTGTGGAGGAGAATCCAGATCTGAGATGTTGGTATTAGAATGTTCGAATACCTGAAACCAAGTTGCATAAGGAAATTGAAGGAGAGAAACACTTGCTGTTGTGTCAAGCATGAACAAGCAGAGAATTTCAGAAAAGCTTTCAACTCTATGAGACTGAAGTTTCACATAAATTGCAGTTGCAATTGTGATGTATGTGCTGTTGGTACACATGATGGGGTTTGTCAGGCATAAAAGCGTACATTTTGTAATGTTAGCACTCTTTGGAGAGAAATGGTTTGCCAAAAAGAGGAAAGGGAAGAGTGGCACAATCTGAAGTGCATAAGGGGGGATTGTGAAAAATGTGGTAAACAAAAGATTCCCTTATATCCAAAAGAGACTGATCAGAATAATGAAGATGATGCTAAATGGCAGGCTTACTGTTATATGGACGAGAAGTCAAGGAAGGGCACTTCTAGAGGTCTAAGATTGGTGGAGAAGCAAATATATGCTCCTTTCATGTTATCTGCCATGTTTGATCACATGAAAAAGTTTGTGCATCACAACTTTGCAGCTCATTGGCAGAGCAAGGAATTTAGGAGAAGCATTCAGAGTCTAAGAGATGATTCTGTGATATCAGTAGTAGACTTTGCAGAAAATTACACATTGCAGCCCTTCAAAGAAGTGCAGTCTGAACATTGGAATGCCACTATTTTGGTACACATCACTCTCTTCAAGGTAAATGGTAAGTTGCAGAAGACTGTTCACTTATATGTTTCTGATGATAGAAGTCATGACACACATTTTGTACAGCATGCATTTCAACTTCATCTTCAGTGGTTGAAAGGGAATGGAGGATCTCACATGCGGTATTATCTCGTGTGGTCAGATGGTTGTGCTGCTCAGTTCAAATCCAGAAGATCATTCTACTTCAGATGCAGGTACCATTGTCAGCATGGCATTCGTGTACAATGGAATTTCTTCGGATCAGGACATGGGAAGGGGGAACATGATGGAGAAGCTGCCAAGGCCAAGCAACTCTTGGCCAGTGAGCAAAGAAGAGAGCATGGAATTAAAATAAAGGGTGCTCATGATGCCTGTGTTGTTTTGAGAAACAAGAAATCTCAAGTTCGTAGAGTGTGTTGGGAAGTGAAGGAGGCTGAGATTGACAGGACAAAGCCATTTGATGTGCAACCCCTTCCTGGTGTCCAAAACTGGCACTGTGTATCTTCCATAAGTCCGGAGGACCCAACCTTACTGATGGTTAGACCACTATCTTGTTTTTGCAGTGCCTGCATAAACTTTGAATGGCAGGCATGTGAGTCTATTCAACACTGTGGAAAGTGGACATTGAAGAAGCTAGTCCCATGTGCACATGCTGAAGGTACAGAATTGGAATCAGAAACTGCAATGTTTGCAAATGAGGTAGAGGAGTTACATGATGTGATACAGTTTGGTGATAATTTTGCTTCTTTTGCTCTTCCTGGTAATGAGGAAGATGTGCCATATTATGTTCTTGCTTGCACTAGAGAAAAGCATGGTCATTGATGCTTACAAGAATGAGCATCATGCAGGTGACACAGTCATATCAGCTTACTATTATCTGAAATTGCCAAGTTGCCATAACAAATATAAGCTGTTGGATGATAGAGAAGTATTGGTACCAGTAGAGTCTATTATTGGAGCTAAATTTCCCATGAAGAAGATAAATCACAGGGTTAAAGGTGCTAGTGCAGCTTTTGCATTGTCTGATGATGTGCATGAGATGTTGCTAGGACGTCTTTCCGAAATGGTGGATGCCTTGGATTAGGTGAAGGCTTTGAATTTGCAGTGGTTTGTATTGTGTTACTTTTTATATTTATGTAATGGATGTATGAAAATAAATTTCCATTCACTGTGTGAACTACCTGGTTTTTGTAACTTATAGCATGGAACATATTGAAGTTCAAATTGTAGACAAGTGCAAAGGGTACACATAATTATATTTCTGAAGCAAATAGTACAGTGTACACACTTAATAACTTAAGAAGCAGGCCTAATCACTATGTCATTTGGAACATAATATCTCAGTACTATTGCATCATGCAAGCCTTTCTTCCAACGGTTTTGAGGATTTACATCTGCTACAACAGTAGCACTTGCTGTTGGACATTCTCTGGCTATTGGAAGGCCGGTCCACCCTATTGGCTGATCATCTACTTCTGCAAAGGATGGTCTCCCCCAAGGATTATGTAGTAAACCTTGGACTGCAAGTAGATTTAGCAAATTGCTTCGAGTATCTGAATCACTGATTCTCTCAACCATTTCCCAAAGCTCAGGAAGCATGGTATTCGACCTTGGATTAGTCCCCCGGCCAGCATATTGGGAACTTAGATTTGTTTCTTCTATATCAGTTGGTTGAAGATCTACTTCAGCTGGTTGAAGACTTTGACATTTGTTTTGTAGATCATTACAATGCATACAAAATTATTAGCATATCATGTGAAGGCTTAACTGTATTACCTAAGTTATGTACATACAGCCTGTATTGCAAAAGCTCTACAACATACAACATCTAAGCATAATTGTATTACCTAAGTTAGATACATACACGAAGATGTGCCCATGTCCTCGACTTGTTTACTATCTGATGTACCAGCACACTCATCTTGTACCCGACCTTCTACAAACTTCGAATGTTTACTATCAGATGTACCAGCACAATCATCATCTTCACTAGATTCTTCTATTACTGTGAATCTCTTCACTGTGATGCTAGACTTCTTATTTAGCAAGCAACCTCTATTGCAAAAACTCCATAAACTATCAATGTCTTCACCATATTGAGATTTTATGCATTGAACTACTGTGTCATTGTATGCACGAGAAGTATCAAATTGATGCTCTTGGACATAAGTGGTAAAGTCATTTGCATTCTTCAAGCCTACAAACCAGTCAAATAGCCAACACAAATCTTTGTCTTCGCCAGTTAGCCTGGGATGTCATACTGGTATGCAGCAAGAGCAACCCTCATTGAAGATACATTTGAAAGGAAGGTCAGTAATCATAACACATTTATTTCCGTATTTTGGATACTTGAGGAGAGGAATATCCAAAGGGAAAAGAAATATGTATGTCCCATCATTGACCTCTAAGAAGAGGGTCCAACATCTATTGCCACCATAAATGAATTTAAATCTTGGTATGCCTTGCTCATACAACTTGTCTACAATGACTGTCAGAACATCCAAGGGAAAATCTGACCAAACAGCCAAATCCCAATGGTTGGAACACCAGTACAACAATGATTTCGACAATGGACGACAAAAGAAGACTCCATCAGGTAATTGGATTGGCACTTGAGTGCCATTATAGTCACTGGGTGCTGATTGATAATAGTAACCCAAAATGCCTTGGCACTCTTCTGCCCAGTGACAACTTGTTTTGTCTCATCTCTTCTTCTCAAACCATGTTCAATCATGGCTTTTATTAATACATTTCTTCTGCCAAGTGTAAAATCCTTGTCGAACCAGGTTGATGAAAACTGCAACAAACACAAGAATTAAGATCCGCTACATTAAAACATCCCAAAGGATTTATGTGAAATATAAGAACAACTCACCATGCTTTTAGAATTCACTTGGGCATCCACAAAAGCTTGCATAAAGGCCATCACATAAAGACCACAGCTTACACTATCTGGTTGTTGTGGAACCTCTGGAATAGTTTCCTTCTTCACTGCATTCTTCACATATAATTCAACTCTACGTGAGCTAGAGTTGGTTAGATATGTGATGACATCCTTATGAAGCCTGCACATACAAATGAGAACATGCAACTAAGATTTAAGCAAGCACGAGTACATATACTGAAAGAACATGCTCACATATTTAGGAGTTTGCTGTCCACTGTTATACCAGTCATGGAGTTCAACACAATAATTGCAAGAGAAGCCATTGAGGTGGTACTGCAATTTTTTGCAGACTCTAAAACAAAAATCACCAAAACATGATGGGCAGGGTCCTCAACTTGAACTGGAACCATAATATACTAGCATTTACTAACAACAATGCCTTGTAGCCCTTTCTCAATCGCACTCTGCCGACCGTCCCCATCTTGTTAGCATCCGGGGCTAATCTTTTTAAATCTTTGCCCGACAAGTCAAAAGTTTTTTCTGAAGGAAGAAAAGAAGACATCTCGCCATTTGGATGTCAATGTGCTGCTCACATACCTTCCGATGTCTAAATGTCTGTTAGACATGTGCCTATCTTTAAACAATGTCTCCACACAATATTTCGTGATCTTAATCAGAGGTTCAGCTTGGAACGGATAGAATAGAACCATTGTATGAAGGTTATCCATGTCACTGCAAACCAAGCATCAATGGTAACTAGCATAAAACACATATTTACTAATCCAATTACACTTACAGTTGCTCAACTGATGTCTGGCTTCTAGTTCTCTTAGCTGGCCGCGACACATTTGTATCTTTTCTTTTTCTTGACTCTTTCACGTTCACACCACTATCTGTATCTGTTCTATCCTCAGATTCCTCCTTCTCTTGCTTCACCACAACCACCTGCTTCATATCTGTAGCCACATTCTCCACTAAAATTTCTTCAGTACTAGTTGTATATGTTCCTGTCTTATGTGATCGATTGTAGTTCCAACTAAGGCCATAGATCCACTAGTTTCCTCTGTTTCTGCGAATAATAAAATGTATGAACATGCAATAAATAAATGCAATAAGTAGTTTTTGACTTACCATTTGAAAACTTGACATTTCAAGTTGACTTGATGATGTGGCATTGGCTTTAGAATTGGTATCTTACGCACCTTGTCTACAATCGCTTTTTTTTCTTGAGTGTCGAAGACCTCTACAATAATATCTTTTTTCTTTAGAGTGTCAGAGACGGCTTCATTGTTCTCCTCGCTCGCTGGTTCCAGTACTACAAGATAATTCATTGTCAACAGCAGCATAAACATCAAGAAAATGTAGAAATTAAACTAATATGGACACATACCTGTGTTGCCACATTCAGCCCTTTGCTTCAGGAGCTCAATTTGTTGTGCATATGAAGCTACAATTGTAGCTTTGCTTGTGACAACTGTATTTATTATTAAAATAATGAGCTCAATTTGCTTCCTTATAAAATCCAGCAAATTCATTTAAAACTAATTACTTACTTGATGTTCCTTTTCCTCCTCTCTCATGCTCTGCTACAAATGTGTTCAATGTGTTCAGAGGTGACCTAGATGTGGACGGGGTTGACTTATCATGCTTCCCTCCATAATAATCATCTACACAACTTGAAAAATCAAGTGTCTTTGGGAGGATCTACTCGTTTCTTGCGGCATCGCATACAAGGTGAAATTGAAATACATATGAAGAGACCATAACCACATATCACATACCTTTCTCTGGCTTCTTTATACTACCCATGTCACCTGCAAGAATGAAAGCATTACCAATAGTAACTAGATGACTGAAAGAATATTAGTGCCCACTATAAACCAAAACCAGAAAAGCAATGTACAATCCAATTCCAAATGTACTCCATGTATCTCAGATTGCGTAACTATGTACGCTTTTATGTACCCACATCCAAATGTAGAAAGCTTCCTAGAAAAAAAAAGAATTCATAAATGCATTCCATGTAGTTGTATTAGATATATTAGATATATGTATTTGGAGCCAAGTGTAGAAAAGCTTCTGGAAAATTGTAATTGCATTAAAATGTATCATAGAGTACAGCAGGTATCAAAATGTCCCCCCAGTAGAAGACCACATGTTATACAAATGTACACACAGGCAGTTACCTACTTATCCTATTTTCTTAGTACATAAAAGTAACTCCTCAATAATATTTGGCAACACTGTACATCATGCACATTAATAATATGCATGTATTAACATGATGTTTACACCAGCCTAGAAAAGCAAAACGATCCAACCCTACAAATCTTCACTTCAACCTACATTTTAAAACCCAAATGTAATTAATATACTACAGAACAATTAATGCACAACCAACGCACAACTTCTAACTAATATCCATCTACCAATCTTACACCTGAACTAATCAAGAAAGACATCAGTGTTGTCCCGTACGCGTACCGTACCGTACGTACTGTACGTATTTTTTAAAAAATACGTTTTTTTCAGCCATACGTACCTTACGTACGTTTGGAGTATTTTTTAAAAATAAAAAAACAATGGTTAAATAAAACAAAACAGTGAAATAAAACATAAAACTGATGTAGGGGAAGTTGGTTAGCATGTTAGTTTGCTATCTAGGAGGCTCAGGTTCAATTCCTGGTAAGTGCAAGTTTATTGTTTTGTGAAAAACAAGTAGTATTTAAAAAAAAAAACGTCAGGAGTATTTTTTAAAAATACATACGTACGTACAAGTACGGTACGGAATGGATCCTTTTCAAAAAATACGCGTAAAGAAATTGATTATGCATGCTTACCTTTTCCAATCAGCCCCAATGCACGAGGTTGATTCACATCCCATGTGCAGCCTGGTACCGCGCAGTTGTTCCTTGTGCTAGCAAGATAGGAGATATATGATAGGCAGTAAGGATATCTGCAAGATGCCAATACCACTGGGGAGGAACCAAAACACTGCTCGCAATTTGTGCAGGACTGAAAATCAGCATTTGGTTGCTCTGCAACTGAAACCAAAGAAAGAGGAGGAGGCTGCAAGCTAAGGACCGACGAGTGATCTAAGAACTTCCTCAACTCCAAAATCTTTGTGTCCCCCTCCTCAATTGCTTTCTTTTTTGAAGACCTTAAATTAAGTTCAGAATCTAGCTACCTCAACTCAGATGCTTTTGCTTCCACTTCCTTGCTAAGCTCAGCTAGATCCCGCCCCCGTTTGCTCTTCTGTGCAATTGCATCCTCCACCTTCCATTTTATGTGCTCAAACTTCATAGCACTACCGTCACTTTCATCCATCTGCTGTTGAAATTCCTGCAACTCTGACATTAGATTCAAGTAATTAGTCTCGGCCTCATGGACTAGCTTAGAATATACTGCCCTTTCCCCTTCCCTACGCTTCAAAGTCTCATATAGCTGCAGTCTTGTCTCCTGTAAATTCTGCATCTCCTTACATATGCTTTCCTTTAAAGAGGATCTGCTCTCAAGAAATACATTCAAACTGTCCAGATCTTCTTTTTTGTAGAAATTATCATCGGACTTGTGGCCCTTGGCATTGCTCGACTTAACTGTTACAACTTCAGTCAAAACCTCGGATTCTTTGACCTTGCTTTTAGCTGTGGCTGTTTTTTTCACATCATCCCAATCAACTGATTCACCTTTTAAGTGTAAGGCAAATGCTCGAGCAAAATACAATGAAACATAGTGATTCTGTACATCTTTCCTACCGAATGCAAACTCGTACTACTTGAAAAATTATGCCTGATCTTCCAACTTCACCAGCTCATCCATGTACCCGTACCTGGTAGGTTCCTTAGAGCCCCAAACTTCTGTCACTAAAGAGTTGTATTCTGCAAATTTTTCCTTGAATTTCATATTTGCCAGATCCCTTGCAGAAAATACTGTGTCCTCATTTCGGTTCTCCTTGCTACAGCCAGGACTTCCAGACTTCAAATGTGTCCCTGCTTTGGAAGCCCTGGGAGATTTTCGGACTGATGCAGAGTGTCTTTGCCATTGTCTATACCTGCAATGCAACAACAAATATCTTTTAATTGTCCTAAAGGTGCAACAATCTGAGCTTGCACATGTAAGCAAAAACCTAAAGTAATAAATTAAAAGCAGAAAGAAGAAAACTAGGGAAGAAAACGATTGTACCTTTGATTTGTTGAGAATGACCAAGCGACTTCGGAAGAGCGTGCTTTAGTCGCTTGTAAGAGATCAAGGTGCTGGATCGTAGGGTAAAAGCAAAGGGATCAAAGGACCAAAGAAACAAGAACGGGGAAGAAAGAATTGGAGGGAATTTTCCACTGCCTATTTTCGGTCGAAAAAAAAACTAAAAGTCACATGTATTAAAATGACCCAATATTTTATCACCCTAACGTGCTTTTACCCGGTTATTTTCTTCAAAAGTTAGCCAATTAGGCAGTGTCACCTGGCCCAAAGCGATTGGCCAGGGGGAACTTGCTAAGTTTGGAGGGCAAATTGGGGCCCTACCCCCAATTCTGCCTCAAATCAATTTGGGCTACCACCTACTGCAACCAGACTTGAAGAATGGAAGCCTTTCATGACAATGGCTCTAGCCAAGGGACCGGTTAGTCCCTAGATAGTTTGTGTGCAGCTAACCCTTCTCTGATTAGATGGAATGATTAATTTCTCTTTTATGTGTTACTATGATGATGATGAATACTTTGATTATGATTGTGTTCTCTCTCTCTGTTTCTCCTGTGTGTCTTGGGTTAAGGGAGGTAGAAATCTGAAAGCTTCCTAGAAGTAGAGATGTCTTTAGCTGGCTAGAAGTAGAAGACCCAGTAAATGCGGCCTGTGCACAAGAGCCCACCTAGCAGTGGATGCTATATCGTGATTCAGCAGTAGATAATGGGTACGATGGTGAAACGGGGGTGGGGTCTTGCCTAGCATGGCTATAGGACTCCTAGAGTGTGTAGGCTTATAATTGCTCCTTGCGTTGGGGCCGGGTATAGGTCCGACACCTCCTGGATTGCAGAAAACGTGCTTATATGGACGTCCTGGGATTGTGGGTGCGCCGAGGCAGCCCATGGATTTTTTTTTTTTTTTGGGGGCGGGGGGGGGGGGGAGGGAGTTCAAGTCGGGTGCGGATGCGAGGGTCGCTAAGGAGGCACAGATTCTCTTGTACACCCAGGGATCCATTGTGCTCAAGAAGGGGACGCCTC
Source organism: Isoetes taiwanensis (assembly GCA_021234155.1). Classification (NCBI taxonomy): domain Eukaryota; kingdom Viridiplantae; phylum Streptophyta; class Lycopodiopsida; order Isoetales; family Isoetaceae; genus Isoetes; species Isoetes taiwanensis. Next base: position 188,817 of record JAJEKV010000237.1, read on the forward strand.
CCTGACCTACCTCATCGGACCAGGGAGATATAACCCGGAGTAGTCTCATAAAGTGATCCCATGAGATCGCGCCTCCAGAAGGCTACAATCACGCCATAGCATGTTTTAGCCTATCTGCAAAGTGCGCACAGGAGGGAGGGATGGAGTGAACGACCCTGGCCATTGTTCTATGCCAGCCAGTGCCATGTTATACCTCTGTCTGCTGTTATCTTGAGGCTCTGACCATCAGTCGACCCCATGGAGTCTGAGCCCAGGGTAGAGCCTTTATTTACGGTATATTGCTTATGTTATCTTGTATTTGTATTACTATGATGATGATGATGATGGATGGACCACCATTCGTGGTGGTATATTATTTTGAGCATTGTGTACTGACATGTATGTATGCTTCCGTTGTATAGGATTCCCATAGAGGACATGGGACGAATGACACCTCCGTGTTCCTCACCCGAACACTTGGCCACCCCAAGTGGTCCGAGTTAGATGGAGGGCCTTTCCATAGTGATGTAGTTGCCATGGGAAGGGAATTCCTCGAATCTATACGATGGAGGCATCCTATAGATTCTGGGAGCGTCACAACTGATCGAGAGCTGCGACATGTCATTTGTGACCACCTATGGACATTCAGATAAACTTGGACAGGTACTTTTCTTTCTACATATAATAATCATTAATAAGTGTATGCAAATTTATCATAGTAATCTGTTTCGTGTGTTCCAGATCTATGGGTATGGATCATTCTAGAATCAAACTTGAATAGCATAATATGGTATACACTGTTATGGATGGATCAGTCTTGAATAGACATGGAATGCACTGTTATGACAGCCCAAGTGGTGATTTCTAAAATCTGGTACTTTTGGCTTAATGCATGCAATTGTTTATTTTCTGAGTTAGAGACCTAGAAACTACCAAAATTGAAGTACTTTTTAATTTGAATTCTCGCATCTATAATAATAATGTATATTATGCAAAGGTCCAATAATAAGATCAAAAATCGTTTTGAACTTGTACGAAAGAAAGATATATTTGGTGCACTTGCCCCATGAAACAGAACTATAACTGCTAGAAACCATCCTATACTCAACCAAAGGCAACATGTTCGCTGCCATATTAGCTTCCATCCAAGAGATCCTCATATGATTTGGCACAACTAAGAGATATGCACCTAGAGAATGCAGAGAAATCAATCTCATCCTGGCATAATATACTTCTTATTTTGCTTCATCTTCAGGAGGATGCTCAGAACTTGAAGAACAACATATTTCTGGAAGAAATAATTATTATAAGAAATTGAAACAGAGAATGCATAAGTATGCCAGCTGGAGCTTTGATTCTTAACAACGCCTAGGCATGTACGCCCATTTTTCTGTTTGAGTATGCCAATCGAGTTATTAGGATCGTTCATCTCATCAACATATCTGAGTATACCAATCAAGTTACTAGGGATCTCACCAAGAGTGAACAGGAGATGAGAAAAAAGAAAACTAGATTAACAACCTTTTCAATCCTGGGCACAAAGAAATGATAGCAGTGCACATTTTTGGTCAACATAGTCTCTATGTTCTGCTACTAGAAGCCGCATGCTACAACTTACAAGTTTCTTCCAACAGAAGCTGACAAAGTTTTTATCTTAACAATGTTTTACAATACAACAGTAAACATAGGTATGATGTTGATCTTATTGTGGATGTTCGTGGTTGTCAATGTGAAAATTGAAAAAATTGTCAATGTTATGAAAATTAAAACCATTTTAGCAATGAACACAAGCATTGGTATTAGTGCACTTTCACACATGAAACTTGCTCTCGAAGATATAAGCAAAAATGACAGGCTTCTAATTAACACTCAATCGGATCTCATTGCATTAGATTCTAATTGCTCAGCTTTTCAGTGTATGCTATAGGTGTTGTGGTACCTTGTTCATTGTTTCATTCTATATAAGTTTGTATTTTTTTCTAAATACATGTAGCACCCTATCCTGCTTCATAATGCTTGACAGCTGGGATAATATCTAGCTACCTATCTTCATAATGCATTGATGAGCAAAGAGAGTTCTTGGACGAAATTTCCCTGCTAAAAATCTGATGTTAATTTCCATTCTAAAAATCTGATGCCAATTTATCTAATAGGCTACAGAATTTGTACACTAGGACTGTAACACATGAAACATAACTGTAACTACCAGAACTGCAACTGTCTCAGCTTGGACAACTCTGGAACAATTGTGGCAAGCTGTGAAATGATAATGTACATAATTTAAAAACTCCTATGACATACTAAATGTCTCAACAGGAACTTTATCATAATTGAAGTAGATTCAATTGCATTCTTGTGTGTTCCGTACACAGCAGAAGTAAGAGAACATTGTATTAAATGATGAAAATAATACAAGAAATAGAATGTTAAATGACAAAAGATTCTGCTAAAAGATAGTCTACAAATAGTAATAATCCAATTACACTAATTCTGCCTAGAATTAGACTGGTTTTGGCAAAGTTGCACAAGACCTTCAGCCATAACCTTAAGAGCATTAGTAGCAATAGTTGCAATATCAAGACTTTGTTTCTTTAGCAAGTCTTTCGGCATGCTTTCTTGCCTTGCATGCCACTCGACCTTAGCTTCTTCGCTCTGTTACATTAAATTAATCCAACTGTCAATTCCATGAGGAATCCTTCTCCTGTTTTTCTTGAACTGTTTTGTGCTACATATTCTTTAATGACAGTCCACGCGCATGTTAGTAGCTCCATCCTACCATTAAGTGGCCGCCAAAAAGAGCTTCATATTGTAATTTACTTTTTAGTTACTTTGTGCAAATCTGGAGTGTAGCACAGTGATATCCCCATAGTCATATGCAGAGATGCCAAGCTTATCCCTATCTACCATGTCAAAAGCCACTATTTTCCTAAGCCATTCAGATTGAGAAGTGTGACCTAATGATCAAATCTGGTAAACAAGAAGAAGCAAAAATACAGCTACATATCTGCAACTCGAGCTGTTAAACTTTGGCCTTAAGCCCTAAAATTAAATCACCCGATACCACTGTTTGCACAAGCCTAGAGTTGTGGGCTAAAAGCATGCTTGAAATCGGAATGAGAGCAAATCTGACCTTCGGTATGGCCACCTAGAAAATGCGTTTGAGATAAAGAAAGCCTAAAATAAATGGGCCGACGACTTGCATGCAATTTTAGTATTCTAGACAAACCTAGTATAGTATGAAAATGCATGAAAAGCAATATATCAAACTGATGGCCTTAACAAAAGTTTTTAACAAAAATACGTGCGCCTTCTAGAAATACTATTGGAGTATGCTGCCCAAAAAACAACTGCAAAATCATATAAGAACCTTAGATTAAACGTGTATTATATAGCGAACACCACTAAAAACTATTTGAGGTTTTTATCATGTGTTTTCAGATCACAAGGATTGAACCTTATGAAATTTAGTATGCGCATTTTCTTGTTTTTCCAAACTAAAAAGGAACTCAAAACTTGTGAATAACAAGATGAATTTGAATTTAGAAAGACCTTATCCTAATCTACGATATTGTGATGAGCTAAAACTATAAGGTGTATCTCCTTAGGCAGAGGGGTGCGTCAGGGGTGCCCTTTGGCGCCGTTTTTGTTTACGATTGTGGCAGAGGCACTGTCTCAGTTGTTTTTGGCTGCAGTAGAGGAGGGGGTGGTGGATGGGCTTCGGATGCATGGTAGCCAGCAGATTATTAACCAGTTCGCCGATGACACTTTCCTCTTCTTAATGGCAGAAGAGAGGAATTTGCGGAATGTGAAGGGTTTGTTGGATACTTTCTCCTTGGCCTCGGGCATTCTTCTGAATTGGGGTAAATGCTCCGCATTATGGGTCCAGCTGACTCCGCCTCCCCCTTGTTTGGCTCTATTCCCTTGGAAGGTGCTTCCAGGTAATGTGTGTACTAAGCTGTTGGGTATTCCTTTTGGAGGGGATGTTTCCATGGGGAGGGTGTGGGATGAGATTTTGCGGGGGGTTGAGAAACACCTCAATTGGTGGAAGGGTAGCAAGTTGTCCATGGCGTGTAGGATCACTATTGCCAAGTCGGGTACTTTGTAGCACTCATGTGTATACAAAGATCTGCGATGTTAGCTCCTCGTAAGATCTGAGGCTTTGGATAAGATTGTTCGAAATTTTGTGTGGGGTGGGGATGATGAAGGGGCGGTTGTTAAAGTGGCTTGGTGGAAGTGTCTCGCCCAGGGAGGATGGGGGCTTGGCCATTCCGGATTTGCAATCGCATAGTAAGGTGTTGGTCTCAAGTTTGTTTGGAGCATTCTGCAGGATGGAGCATCTTCTCACAGTGCAATGTTGTTGTTGCGATCTCTTCGCCATTGTGTGGCGTTTGGGGAAGCCGTCTCGTACATGTGGAGTTGCCCCAGGCGCACCGTTGTATGGTCTCGGCCTTTCCCATATGCATCCCCTTTTCTCACGGGGTGTTGCGGGCTTGGGATCATGTGCGTGTGCTCTTCCGGCTAGATTATGCCTCGGTTTATCACCACTCTTCTCCTTTCTTGTGGGTTCCTCTACCCCCTGGCAAGACTTGCCCTTAGGCGCCGCAGGTGCATGCTTCCGGGGAGGCTTTGTTGGAGGCGAGCTGCTGTGCTCACCTTGGAGGATTGGTATTGGGGTGGTCAGCTCGCCGTGGGAGTTCTTTCGAGCTTCGCTTTGAGGGGTGGCCAGGGCTATCCGGGAACAAGTGGCGGGGAGTATACGCTACACATACCTATAGTCCCTCGGGATGATGTGGTGGTGCGAGGTTTGGAAGGTTCATCCGGATGTTGTGTCTTCTTGTTTTGTGCGGTCTAGTTACGGGTGCGGCTACTCATGACACACCGCCCCTTCGGGCAAGTGGTCTCTGCAGCTTCCGGGGTTCTCGATGGACGCTTCGGTTTGGGCGATGGACATGGAGCTCACTTCCCCACTAAAGGTTAGGGGTGCTTACGTGGCAGGTGGTGCATCATTGTATCGGGGTGAATGCCCTTGTGAGTCGGGTTTAGGCTGGGTGTGAGCCCTCTCCGCCCTTTGTTGTGGCCTTCATCGTGAGACCGTGGAGCATTGTGCGGTTTTATGCCCTCACTTGCGGGCTGCCTGGGGATTGGGTTAGGGCTCGTTTTCAGGTGAGATTGACTAGCCGCCAGATTCTTCGCTTCATGTGTATCTCGATGCTTGGCCGCTTGCGGCAAAGGCGTTGCATCTGTGCGCGTGGCTTGGTTGGTGTGGCTGATTTGGAAGCCGGGCGGCGGTTGTGGATCTTCGGGGGATTGGCGAAGACTGCGGCCTCTCTCTCGATTCCTCGACTCAGGTACAAGCTTTTTTCAAAGCTTTCTAGTGTTCCCGGGATTAGTAGAGCGGAAGTTTGCCATTTGGCGGGACTTCTTGGGTGTTGTAGATGGTGATGGTCGGTTTGTACAGCAGTAGAGTTGCAGTTTTTCTGTGAGTTTGTTGTGGAGTGTCGAGGTATCGCTGTCTCTTTGGGGCAGTTCTCCTTCCTCCTCACTTGCTTTGTAACATTATCATTCTTTTAATATATTGATGACACAGTCCTTCAAAAAAAAAAAAAAAAACTATAAGGTGTAAAAAATGTGGAATGAGTATTGTTGTGTAACATAAGGTTTTCAAAGGTTTAGAGAATGCATTAGTATAAGAATATGTATTTTGCCGATAGTGGAGGGTAGGGCTTGATTTTGTGGGTCGAAATGGGACGAACGGTAATGGAATTATGGAGACGAAGGCGGAACCAGAGTTCCAGATGTCCAATTTGAAGCAGCACGTTGGTGGCTATGCGAGGAGGCCGGCATGCCATGCATTCAATAGGAGCCCTCCCATTGCAGGTAAAGTAGAGTGCAGGTCCATATCTTCTTCTATCCTTTGTGTTTTTGAAGTTTTCGTGGAAGTTTAGTGGAGAGAATTTAGACTGTATCTTAAGCTCGAACTTGTCCTGTTTGTTGGAGCTGTCATAGAATTTGCTGCACAAAGTTGTTTTATCACTGAGGTTCACCTTCAGTTTTAATTCTCAGAATGTCCTGTCCACAAAGGCCGATTCATGTAAATTTCCATATAGTGCTTAGTGTCTATGTAAATCATTCCTCCATTTTCTAAGCAAAATTTTCATTCCCTCTTTATTGTGCTCTGCAAGATTAACTTGCCCAGTTGAAGGGTCTATTCATTTCTATGTTTTCTCTATAGGATTAACTTGCCTAGTTGAAGTATCTATTCGTTGCTATGTTTTCTTTTTCAGGTGAACTAGGGCTAGCTATTTGGAGGAGCTGAGCTCATTGAGCGGAAATGAAGCCTTTTACTAGCTCATTTGTTGCATAGCTTCAACGACAGATGTCTTAGTTCATGCTTATGCTACGCACAAGCTTACATTCATACGCTTTACGCATGTATGCTTTAGCAGGACCTACTAGCTGTAATCTAGATCTGTTGTAATTTCCCTAAGCATGCCACAATAATTTTCTTATATTAAACCAGATGCTCTTCTCTTTTTGGAAACGTATTAATAATAAAGTAGGGTTTATTTTGATAATTGAGATGGTTTTTAGGGTTAATCTGGCAAAGGAAAGACTTTGTTTACTACTATAACATAACAGACAAGGATTAAGGCTAAATGTTGTGAAGGCACGTCATTTGAACTTCAAGTTTCCATATAGTGCTTATGTGTCTATATAACCATTCCTCCACTTTCTGGTTGTGGCAACATTCATAGTAAGAAGTCCTGTAGCAATTGCATTGGTGGAAAATGCATTGGAGTTGCATGGGAGGGATTGCTTAGTCGCCATTCATGAAGTTAGTCGATCTATTTTAAAAAGTCGGGTCTGCCTGCTATGGCAGGGGGTTCACCTCTCCTTCGTGGGATGATTTTTTGTGATTGTCTTGTATATTGATTTGTGCCAATGGTTCAAAAACCTTATAGTGAGGTGGAAATGCCAGTTTGACACCATCACGAATTCAATTGACGACTTACAATGCACTACAAGGAATAAGCAGTGGAATAATACGGTCATCAATAACCTTAACCGACAGGCACTCTAATCCAAACATTCTTGACCCTTGATTCATGCCATGTGATAGGGCATAAGAGGCAGTTGCAAATACGTTAAGAAGCAGCGGCATGCATCTTTGTCCTGTATTCAGCCTCATATGGATTTCTTTGTCTTGGATTCAACCTAGGATGTTGTCCAGACTGGGAGCTGATAGTCAGATTTGCAGGGTGCCTACACCTGATAATCGAGCTCTAACTCTTAAAAATTCTGTTATGGGTGAGGAACCTTGTCTGCTTAATTAAAGGGCCAGATTCACCCATTTATTTATTGTTGTAAGAGACTACAGGTGTAATTACCCCTTCTTAAATCATACAAATTGCGCGTCTGTAAAACTACCATGTAATTTTTTTCGATGTGGCTTTAACTGTAAAAGAACTTGAATAACAAAAACTATGCCCATGGTTTAAACGTGACAAGCATCATGACTAATATTTAAATAGCGTGGGTATTCAATAAGGCCCTTTTTGATTTAAAGCTACAAACTTACTGGTCGAAAAACGTTGAAAACAAGATGGTGTTGCACAAGGGGTTGCTCGAGTTGAGTGGTATGAACTATGGATCTTTACATTTGATATACATCTTCATATTACAAATGCATGAGTTAATGTGGGAAGAAGTTATTAAATGGTTCACTATATAAAGTTCGACAATAGTTGTGAATCTAAGAAAGAATCAAACTAGGGCAGTGTGTGTTGATGTTTGATCCATTCATCTAATCAAAGCGAATAAAATGTTATTTAGATCCCAAAATATCAAAAAAATCGAATAAACCCAAATCAAAGCAATTTGACAAAATTAGTTTTTAAGAGGAAGAGGAATCTAGACATGAAGGTCTACGTTTTCTTCCCTGTTTCTGTTGTTTCTGGCTTATTTAGGGTAGATCCAAGTTCTCTCGCCTTCTACTGATTCATACCAATCTCATCCTTTTTCTTCCTTCTGGGTCTGAGATGCATTACATTAAAGTGGGATATATTCCAATAAATGGGCCTCATGCAGCAAAATGGGATGCCTTCCAGAAAGTAATTTTTGCTTTTAATCATTATTAGATACTTCATACAGCAAGATTTGCTTTATGATCTTTCTCCATAACGTTTAACAAACAATGGATCGAGGAAGTTCAAACATTTACAAGTGACACATTGATATATAGACATATAATTTTATCTACTCTCATGCAATATTATAACATGAAGGTTGCTTATGGCTTTATCAATTTTCCTCTTGGGGATCTCGTGTGTCTTGTCTTTTACAATGTGACAAGTAGGGTATGACCATACCACACACTCCACCAATTCCCTCCTCGTAGGATCAGGAGGATTTGTCTCCATTTTTTTCTCCCAGCAGCCGGTGTATTGTTATTTTAACTTGCCTTTTTTTGTCTCCCAATTGGCTCACAATATTGAGCCTAGAATCCAGGATGCAACCCTTCCCCATGAGGCACGGTGGAGGTAACCTCGGTGAGTGAAATCCCTAACTATATTGGACAATCCTCATCATCAAGCTTGACTAACACAAAATAGCCTTCCTTCATGTCATCGAAAGCATCCATTGAGGAAGATCAAACCACTTGGGGTCACCCTACTTTCTACTTCTTAGTAAGTGGAGATATCAGGAACATCATGTAAACGAGGCAAAGCTCTTAGGACTCTTCTCATTGTAAGATGCTCAAGGAAGGGGGTTGCAAACGGTGATCTTACCTCTTCTCCAGGTCGAGAGGAGATGGAAGACTCTCCCGAAAATACAAGATCCAAGAGCTCATCTAAAAGGAAAGACGTGCAATAGATGTGCATGGTTAACTGCCACTCTATTTAGAAAGCTTGCATGAAAACCGGCTTTCAAGTGTGCCTTAGCATCCCAGTGTTCCTTTTGTTCTTCTGCCAAATCTACCATGGGAAAAACTCTCAAATACCCTTATGTTTTGCTAAAATTGACAAAACGCCCCTAGTTTTCAGGGTATTTTTATGGAACCGTCCATGAAAGTTAAGATCTCCTGAATCGGATTCCGAAATCTTATGGTCTCGTAAATCCCTTTCGAAAATTCTACAATTGTCTTGTGTATTAAAAATAACATAACTTGTGATTTAAGACTCCGATTTATGTGATCTTACATTTGATAGAAAGATCTCATCCTCCTTTACAATAGATTTGAAAGACTCATTCCCATTTGGATCATCACAAAAAAGTTATGGTCATTTCCATAAAATTACCCTCAAAACCAGGGGCATTTTGTCAATTTTAGCAAAACATAAAGGTACTAGTTACAGTGCCCGGCGTTGCCGGGCTTTAGCAACAATGTTTTGCATTGGGGTTAAGAAAGGCTTCAACATATATATTGCATAGAAGAGAAGAAACTACAAATCGTATTGTGCATGCTCACAACATGCTAAGGTCCCCGCACAACATGCTAAGGATAATTCTTAGCGTGCAACCCTCAACAATTTCTTTCATTCAAGGACTTGACAATCTACTATATCACATTGTGCAAAAAATGGGGTGCTTCCATGGCAGAAAAGGCTAAAGCTGAACAGTAAGGCAGAAAAGGCTGAACAGTGTAAGGATAAGGTAATAAAAATATGCTCCCTGTCTGATAAATCTTTGCATAGGATGCTGCCAAATCTGATGATATTTCAATTGTGTATGTGAAGTGCAGATTAGTTAACATAAGGAAACAATAGGGCTAAGCTAACACACCTAACTTAAAGAGGTTGTGCAAGGGATTAATAATACTTTTTTTTTCTAGCTTGCTCTAAATGTGCACCTTATTTAGTTTGCTAAGTTCGATGCAAATTGTAGCAAGAAAGAATAATAAGACTACGTTCTGGAAAAACATGGGAAAGAGGAAAAGTATCTTAGGGATTTACTGCTTCCTTAAAATTTAGTTAGTAGCTCTATAGAAAAACACAAATAGAAACCAGAGGTGTCGATATTCTATACCAAAGAATGTCATTTTTTTTTAGAATGGCATTAAGGCATACATACATAAAGATAAATATAATATGGGTACAGTGGTGATTTAGAAGGTTTGGAATATTAACTTGTAAGTTGTACCAAAAATGTGAAGGTTTTGCATATTAACTTGTAAGTTGTACAAAAAAATGTGACTCATTACTGCAATGGCCTAAGACCGGCGTTGGACATCATTAGCAAAAAAAAACATTTTACAATATAAGCCATGTTCAAATTGTTTACCAAGGGGTTTTCTGGAGGCAATACCCATTTCTATTATCAAGTAAGAAACTCTCAAAATGTTTAATAATAAAGATTATGAGATTCTGCAATTATGTGAGCAATACCCATTTCTATTATCAAGTAAGAAACTCTCAAAATGTTTAATAATAAAGATTATGAGATTCTGCAATTATGTGAGCAACAACATCAGAAACAATTATATCTGAAATTAATAGCTAAATGAGAGGAACAAATTAGGCGCATCCCCATTGCCTTGCCAAGGGCATGCTTACATTAGCTCACTGTATACACCTATACACAACTATTACATTATTCACACAACTATTACATTATTCTGCCCGTAGAATGCATACACATGTGCACAACAACTATTACATTATTCTGCCCGTGGAGCCAGCATCTATAATGCCGTTGCAACACATTAGCAATTAAATTCTCCGTCATTCAACACAATGGTCAATTGCATGTCGTGGATCTGGATAATGTGATGCAACTGTGACAGAGCCCCATAGGTACAATGAGCTGGAATTGAACTGCAATGTAGAGTCCCAGAAATCCATGAACTGGAAATGCACAATGAAATGGCCTATCACTATGGAGTTTTTGACTTCTCTCTTCCATCTGGTTTTAAAAATTTAAAATTGGAAAAGATATAATGCTGCAAACCTACATTATTTGGCACATTCTTGCTAGGAATATGGCATCTCATAGGTTGCAGATTTAGGATTTGAACATCTGTTGCAATTACAAATGGCAACAAAGAGTGATACAACTCTATTGAGCAGGACTTGCACTGCAGATCTGCCTCAAAAGTGCACACAATACTTATATGTAGGGCATGCCCAGGAATTAAACTGGAAATGGAAAAGACACTATGAAGTTCTTAATTTCCTGTCATCCATAGAAATATAAATTTTACAAAGATATAATGCTTCAAACTATAATATAATGATGATGGATCAATACCTGCATATCTGCCTCAAAAGTGAAATCTGAGACGGCTTTCCTTGTACTCCTTTCATTCCCACCAATCTAGGTTCTGATAATCAGGAAATAGAATACTTTCCTTGTACTCCTTTCATTCCCACCAATGTGGTCCTAATAATCAGAGAATGAAATAAGCATGGAGAGGCTCCATCATTCATTTGCAACCTTTTTTACTTCCATCACCAAGGTCCACGTCTTCCATTACCAAGGTCCACGTTCATCTATTTTCCTGCAAACTTGTAAAGGTCATCTTCTAATGTGTTCAAGCAAGCTGGCATACCTGGCTACCAAATAGCAAGTGGGAATCAAACTGCCAAACTTAGTTCGGCATAAATCACCATCTGAATCATGTGCTTTAAGGCTGACAAAGGAATGATGAACAGATCCATACAACTTCCATCATTTCAAACATGAACTGCATATGCATGGTGGTTGGATTTTGAAACAAACAGTAGTCCCCGCTCCCCACAGGAAACATAGCATTAATCAAAGAAAGAGTTGAAATTGGTGTGACTGCTATATGAGAAGTGGATCGAAGCACACAACCAACCCTGAGTAAATACAAAAAGAAAGACCAAGTGCAGAATCGTCTTCAACATGAAAATGTATAAGATGTTAATCATCAAGCTCTGGACTTTTGCTCAAAATCCCCCAAATCGAGCCTGTAACCAGGATTCAGAGGCTAACCTAAATAGAAGAACAAACCACTCCTTGGCATACGTTTTTGTGCAGATGGAGCTCGACTCTCCACAAAGTTCAGAAAGGCAGACCTCTGTTCTGGTGCCATACCCTAACATCCCGACGATGCCAAAGGCTTCAGCATACTTCCAGCATATGGCATCCATTCCGTGGATGGCTAGGCACAAAAATTTCTCAATCGAGCCGTAACGTGTAGCCATTCATAAACCTTGGAAAAATCAATAATTTCTACTGAGGAAAAGAACCCGCGGCTCCATGTTCATGGCCATATCATGCCATGCAAATGAAACAAAATGCAATAAGTCCAATGGCAGAAAATGGGAATCAAGATCCAGAACATGGCTCAATCAGATGTGAAAAAAGCCCACAATTTCAACCATGGAATATCTGAGAGATATGTGGAAGTGCCGTTGAGGAAGACTTCTGCAAAAGCATGCCTTCAAAAAAGCCCTAGAAGCCCTGCAAACAAATAAATAAACAGAGTTACATCCCTTGAAACAAAGACACTCTATTCAAGCCAGGTCATCTAGAATCACAAAGGCTCAAAGCTTGCATCTGCGTACCGGAAATCCTTTGCAAACATCACACTAAATAAAGCTCTCCACTTCAACGCCATCATCTGTGCCAAAAATTATCTGGAAGGATCATCTGTGGCCTACATGCCGGGGAATCCGCCAACCGGGGAGGATACGATTCCAAATTTCCTAGGAAAAGCCTCGACCCCGATTTTTGGAACGCTGGAATTTTTTTCCGGGGACTAAAAGTCTTGAAACCTTAGAAAATCAACCTTAAAAAAAATTCTAAAAACTTTTCGGAATCCCGGAAAAACCAAACTTAAACAATAGGATTTCAGAGTTTTTCCAATCTACCATTTGCTTAGAATATTTTGAGCATATACCATTCCCCGCCACATCAGTTCTAGGGATTGCTCTTCGGAAACCCAAAAAAAACTTCAAGGTGGCAGCATGCATGCAGATTCTCTCTCTTTTATTCCATGGTATCATATCATTTATACTCATCCATCTTTCTCCAAATCCGACATCCGGCTCCAGCTATGGAAATGCGTGGTTTCTTTGTGCCATCAATCTGCTTATTCCTTTTCCTCTGCATCACAATTGCACATGCCAGAAATTACAATGCAGAAAAGGGCGAAACAGGGGATGTTTCTTCCTCTTCTCTCATACTCCCGGAACCCAAGTCGGAGGTTGAATCCGAAGGCGGGTCTCTGTACACTTGGCCGGCAGAAAACCAAGCTCTTTCTCAGGCCAATGCCAGAATGGCGATTTTAGATTTAGCCCCTCAAGGATTATTCTTGCCAATGTATGGCGATCTGCATACTCTGTGCTATGTTACCCATGGCCGGGCCCTTGCAGGTCTGATCCACCGTTCTGGCATGCCTACAAATGTCAGGTCTGTTTCTTCTGCCATGGATGCTTTGCAAAAACTAATCAAAGTCGCAGGATTTTCTGCTTAAGTGTTAGGGTTTTTTTATATTGTTACAGGTATGTTGCTGTTGGTGACCTTCTTGCTGTTCCTTCTGGATGGACCAGCTGGCTGTTAAATAATGCAAAGATACCCTTTAGAATAGTTTGTGCTGCAAATGCTTTACAAGAGCAGGACTATCATTCCTTTTACTTAGCCGGTGGCAACAGTATGCTACGCGGTTTCACCAAAGAGGTTCTAACTCAAGCATTTGATCTGGAAGAAGATGAAGTAAGCAGAACCTTTTGGTCTCAGAATTCCACAGCCATCATAAGAGTAGAGGTAATTACCTAATTGATTTCATGTGTAACTATTCAAAGCATGTGGAATCAAACCACTTTCATGTTTGTAGTAGGTATTATGCATGCTCTCATATGTAGAATTAGCATCAATGTTTTGTAAAAGTTTGTAAGTTAGTAGATAGATGGTTTTATAAATGTGCTTCTAATACTACTTCATGCAGAACATGGAACAGAATGGTGATAGCCTCATGCAGAATGCAGAACGGAATGATGTGGAACAGAATGGTGATAGCCTCATGCAGAATGCAGAACGGAATGATGTTACAGGAGATTATGCAGTGAACATGCATCTGATAAGATCAGATGTACAAGAGAGAGGAGGCTGGATTACACATGTGAGTGCCAACAAGATGAAAGTGCTAGAGGAGATGGAGATGGGGGCCATGCTAGTGACTTTAAGAAGAGGAGCCATGTTGGGGCCGCATTGGATGAACAGCGAGGGCCAAGTCTTGTATGTAACCAAAGGAGATGGAAGGGTAGAAGTAACATCTGATGATGGAAAATTTCTGCTGAATGAGACCTTGAGAGAGGAAAATGCTTTTGTGGTACCTCCATTGCATCCCCATGTTGTGGTAAGATATTTTCTCTTTTTCAATGTGAGGCATGTATTTTACCCTTGTGTTGTGTTCTGTTAAGTGTAGATTTAGGCGAGTGTATTTTAATCCATATTTTATTTATTGCAGATTCTTAGCATAGAGTTCTGATTTAAGTGTATATTTGCATGACTATTCCTTTTAGACAAGATTAACCATCTTGATGTTCTATAGGGTTGCTTTTGACTGGAAATCTGGTTGAAATTCTTTTAAGCTTATAGAGACCTCATGTTAATTATTTGTGTAGATTGCTGGAGAACGTGGCATGGAATTGATATGCATTCATGTATCAAGAGAAGCGGTAATTACTTCCCGACTTGCAGGTTCTACTTCAGTTTTGAGATCAATTCCTCTTGATATCCTTTCAGCTTCCTTGAACACTACGTCTGAAATTGCTGAGCAAATACAGAATAGTAGACCCGATGAGGATTTCATCTTTTCGACGTGAGATTTTAGGGATTGATTTTAGTGATTGAAGTTGGTATGTAAAGATCCTAGGAGGAAGGCCACAACGGTTCCTAGAAGAAGTTTTTATTTTAATGGATTGGAATGGAAGCTGGAGAATTGAGTAGCTTCTATATTCCTATAATTATGTTTACAAGATCTCCGGTGTTACCCATTTCAAGCAAAAATCACCATATCTTACTCGTTATGGTTTATTTCGAATAAGTGAGCCAAAAATATTCTATGAAGAGCCACTTTGCTTGAAATTAATGATGTGACCTTTTTTATATATACTGTGTTGTTAATATAAAATAATGTCTACAAAAGTTACAAGAATTTGGTCGCGGTGCCCTATGCATCAATGTCTTCCATAACGTATGATTACTTTGTTGTAAATAAAATAAAAAAAGGGCATAATTAGTCAAAAGCACGTTTGATTACTTTTTACAGAAATTACAGATTTTGATAATGTTCTTTTGCCTCTGTACTTTATAATATAAAGTTCCTTCCTTCCTTCCTTCCTATGCTCGTGGCATGATTATTTGCATATAACATTACAAGACTTTAACATGACACATATAATAAATATGTTGTTCCATTCTCTCACGTCAAGCATGCATTGTACCCTTGCTATTACACATCATATAACCTGGAATATAACTTAAAGGAAGTAGACATATAGAACAATTAACAACTCTCAACATGGTGCCCCTATATGGCTATGTGCAATGCGACACCTTCAAAGTCCAACCATTGAATTAGATAAGATAAATATTTTAACGTCCACAATAGTGGTTGACACTCACATCCTTAGTCCACGTGAAAGCTATTCAACTTTATAGAGAAATGCCATGCAGCATTATAATCAACCTCTTAGGTCAATCTGCATTATAATACTTATTGATTGAAAGCATGTGGGAAGAAAATTTGTCTTTTATTCAATCAACTTTAGCCTAGACACATTTTGGTTCGGATTGATTTTCTTCGTTGTCAAGATCTCTAGGATGCAGTAATAGCAGCAAAAGTGGATATCAAGAATGCTGACCAGAATACAGGTTCTGCAAGATATATACTATATCTGCATTAGTATATGACGTCTCAAACTAATTAACATTGGCTAACATATTTTCCTTTACCCGAAATAGATTTATAGAATGCCTCAAATAGCACACTTTGATTCTCTAGCTGGGTAACAATGTTCACCTGTATTAAAAAAGTGGAGTGAAAAGTTCAAGATCAGCAAAGATCGCTTCTGCTCATGTAAGACAAACAATTTTTTATCACGTGAAATGAAGCGGCAATGTATTTAGGTTTAAAAAGGAATTGTCTGTTATAGCAAGCAAAACATCCCCAAGTGACTTCCTCCCACTTTCAAAATCTTATTTTGAAAAAGTTCGAAAGCATTGGTGGGAGAGAAAGCCTTCAATATTGCAGCTTCATACTTGAATATGTTGTAAAAGCCAATGAATCGAATTGAGATAAACCACAAAAAGATAATTGGGGCAAACATGCCCACTACATCTGTCCCAAATCGTTGCATATTAAATATACCCGTATCTCTATGAATAGAGATTGTGGATTGTGTATCAAGCTGAAGGTAAGGTCCATATAAAACCCCCAGCGCACCCATAACTGCCTTTGACTTGGAATTCCATGAATTTTTGAAGCCGTAGATGAAATCAAACGACGGAAACAGCAGCCACCTGCACAAAAGTCTTATCTGGCAGCAACGTGGACACTCTAGAATTGCTTCAAAGTGTCAACTTGCGACTACTCTCAAGCTTTTTCTTTATTTTTGCAGATCTGGAATTTTCTATTGTAGACTTTCGAAAATAACTGGTTAGTTCCTGATCTGTAGGATGTTGATTGGGTATTGTATTGACTTTTGCATGCCTGCAGATAAGAGAATAAAATGCAAAATGTTCCCCTGCCATAATAACATGGCTTTAGCAATAACATAACATATCCTGAATGATGCAATTTTAAACATAGAAATTATAAGCACAAGTACAAGTACATTCTCCATTGCCATCTGGTCGGAGTGTAATAAAGATATAATTGGTAAGCGCAAGGAGGGCAATGCTGTAGATAATAAGTGACAATGCTGCTAAAATGTCATCTTTGTTACGAACTTCCTCTATAAAAATGTACGTTAAGACATAAAGTGGAGATGTGCCCATGTAGCCATAGACAACTCCTAGTGTCAGAAAAGAAAGCCAGAGCGTATCCATGAGAGAAAATTTCTGAAACAACCCATATCAGAATTGCCAGAAGTACTTATAAACTGCCTTTTTTTTTTAGAATACAGGTTAGAATTACCTTATAATTTTCCTTGTTTGTAACGCGATTGGCTTCTTCCCAAGATCTTGGTCTATTTTTTGGTCCAAGTTCTACATCCTCTAAAATCGCTTCAAAGTGTCAACTTGTGTTTGTGCAAACGTGCGAAATAATAATAATAATAATAATAATAATAATAATAATAATAATAATAATAATAATAATAATAATAATAATAATAATAATAATAATAAGGCAATAGGATGAATTAAAACGGCCAATCAGAACAGTGCGTTGTCGATTCCATGCAAGCTTATAAAAAAAAAACAAAGGCAATAGCATGAATTAAAACGGCCAACTAGAACAATGCGGTGTTGAATTTACAATGTTATCAGCAGAGCAAGAAGCACAAAAGGCAGTCAGACAAATAGGAAAAGAAGAGGGCGATGGCTACGAATCTTGTCTGTACCTGAGTGAATTGAAACCCTTTCTAGCCCCTGAAACACTTCATGAATCGCCTGAAACACTTCCTGGTCGCCTAAAGCACTTCCTGAATTCTCAATTGCAGAGAACAATCACCGAAACAAGAGGTAAGACGGAAAAAAAAAGGCCCCTTTCTCTAAAAAGCTCTTCAAGAATAGCCGTAGGAATTAATTTCTAAGAATTAATTAGCGGTGGATATCTTTCCCAAAAAAAATCTATTTTATATTTTTCATGGAAACCCTTCCGTGCTTCAATGTGTGGAAACCCTTCCTAATTTCATGGAAATTTGGAGAGGTTTCCATATTGAAGCCCAGAAGGGTTTCCACTGATTTATTTAATAACCCAAATCGGGCGAAGATAGTGTGAGCGTAACTTTTCTGTGACATTCTAGCAACATTAAATGCAACATTAATTTTTTACCTCGAATTCTATGATCTTTACCTTGCATTCCGCAATCTAACCTACATTCCAATACCTTTAGCCTATATTCTAAAAGATTTACCCTAAATGAAAGGCATTCCAAGAACATTCTGGGCATGGAGACATGCCGTGTCGAAATATTTCCGGAATGAACATCGAAATGTTTCCGGAATGAACATTGGCGCATCGGCATGTTCCCCATGTATAGAATGTTTCCGAAATGAACATTCTTGTATACGAAAAGCATTGCTTATAACAATTTTAGTTTCCAAGTCAGTGCCAGTTATGCTTGCATGTACCAATTATGCTTGCATGTACCAGTTTGCCTTTTCTATTCAGGCTTGTGCATGCATCAATAGGGTACTGAGGAATGTTTACATTAGGCCATTCTGCCTCATCCTAAAAAGGATATAAGGGCTATCCATGGCCATCGTGGATGTTTATTGGAATTATAGTATTCCGGTGACCATGTTTTTATGCAGAAGTTTCTAAAACACTCTTTCTGCTGTCTTCCAGACTATCACCTCACATACATGTGCATAAGAGTTGTGCCTACAGATACATCTGCTTCTAATTCATTGCAAATAATATAAGCATGAAATAGCTTACAGGCACTAGGGCAGGTACATGCAAATGCACTGTAATAAATGAAACTCTCAATGGAACTCTGCTTGGCCTTATCCCATGCTGGATCCTTCCAAAATAACTGAATTGCCTCACTTTCATGTCCATGTTCAGCCAATACAGCAGCCATGGCATCCCATGCTACAACATCTTTCTGTGGCAATTTTTAAAATATTGCATACACATAAACCAATTATCACACAAGCTCGCGAGATTAAAACAAGCATTTAGAAGGGTGATCGGTATATCTTTTGTTAAGTAATCAGAGATGGTATTGACAGATAAGAAAATGGTGGTTCTCATGATACCATATCTTCCACATTTCTTCTACATTTGAAACCGTTGTTAAACTCAAAATGGAGCTCAAAATCACCCAAATCATTTTGCGTAACAAGTGATCTTTTTTCGATATGGTGCATTGTTAAACAAATTAGCACCAGACTGATTAAAATTTTCCAATATGGCAAACAAAGGAGCACACTCATTTAGCAGAGCAGCACCATAGCCAGGCCCTTCATCCAAACATGAAGATCCAACTGTCCAACAGCCCAGCTTGAAGATAGATATGCAGTAAGAGCTCTACTGTGATCCCACAGCCTATTGAACTCCTCCTTAAACAACTTAACCAAATCATCCCACTGTCAATTATCAAAATGCACCAATAAAATTATAACGTTGAATAGTTTGCCTTTTTATAGAATTTTTATTTGGCCTCGTGCCTTGTAAGATAAGCATTTGATGTTGCTTTTAGAGGCAAGTGTGACTATGACATGTTGTAAATCCTTCATATGTGTCCCCCCCCCCCATGATGGCCGGGCGTACAAAATAGCATCAACCATCTTCTCCTTCCATACCAGGTCTATGAATTCTTGGATCCGCAATTTAAATTCAAGTGCACTCTACTCTCTAAGATTTATGATTAAAGAAAAACAGAAAGATAGGCTTAAAGCAATACTTTACATCTGCATCTTGAATTTCTTCAGCCACTGTCTGTTCTCGTGAAACCATTCAAGAGACATGGAACAATCCTTGCATTGAAGTGTTTCGATGACAATTTGAGCCTCAAAAAAGACATCAATATCTGTAGAATCCTGACGAGCATAAGCAGAAGACATAAGACGCAGAAGTGCTTTGTCCATTCCTGTATCCATGGTAGAGATAGCATTGTTCAAAAGCACCCATAAATTTGCTCATCATTACCTGCAAGGAAAATGACAAATGAAGTTACGCCCTATGTGAGCCATTCAACCAATCCTCCAGATCATTTGTGCATCCTGATCCTTTGCAAAAGGTTCCTGCGTGTGGGAGTTATGCCCATATTCCCCCAATATGCATGCTTCTACAATGTTGTGTGCTTTCACTCGTTAGCATAATCCTCTCCATATTCGATGTATGGTGCTGGCTTTTGAAAGATCCCTGGACAAAAATCTCAAGTTGTTTGCAGTGGCATATAAAAGAAACACTTCAACGCATCAATGCAGAACAATTCAAACATAGCTATGCATTCGTGTTAAATATATAGCTGCATCTCATGGCCTAAACAAATATGTGTCACTTAATAAAACGTGAGTCGCATAGAAGAAGGAATACTAGGCAAGAGAAAAAGAAAGCCATTCTACATAATCAATTAGGATCTCAGCATATGGAGCAAATATGACAGAAAACAATGAAGAAAATGACTCTTGTTTCCTTACCACAAACACATCATGAAAATATCATCGGTTTTTAAGTTTGGATGCATCCTGAATTATGTGATGCACTGTTTCAGAATATTCTGGCACCGTACCATCTGCCATAGAAGTAGAAGCTCTTCCATGCCATTCTGTCCTGATCATCGAAGAGCCCTATTGCTTATTAAGCATCGAACAGTTTCCATTTGCATATCCTTCATCTTATCAGTCATGTTATTGCGAGTAAAATTCCCAAGAATTATGACAGCGTGCTTCTTAAACAGAGGACGGACATAATCTTCTATAAAATCTTTGGAAATGAGCAATGGCACATTTGACAAAGTGTAATTATCGTGGAAGGTATTAGGTATCCAAATTGCCGGAATGCAGAACCTAGATGCTTTAGAACATGAAGATATGCAGCATGGGCTGCCGCAAATTCTCTAGCTCCTGGACGGACGGAGAAAAAGTTTTATGCTGAACAAGCAAGGGTCGGAGAAGCGATCGATCCTCAAGCGCTCCTAACTACCCTGAACATGTGGAATTTCCATGAATTTGCGCTCCTAACTACCCTGAACATGTGGAATTTCCATGAATTTCCGCAGCCGTAGACGAAATCCAACGATTGTAGGTGTATCCACGTGGACAAAAATTCTAGTTCGCAGCAACGTGGACACTCTAAAATTGCTTCAAAGTGTCAACTTGTGTTTGTGCAAACGTGCTTAAAAAATGTGTCTTAGTGGCGTATGCATTTTTTGGGTTGCTCGAAGGGCAAACCTTATGCAACCTTGTGTAGTTAAAGGAATATTCTATGAATATGTGGAATTAATGCCTTAGATGAAATAGTTGAACGTAATAAAAGAAGTATATGCCAAATTGAAGGCGACAGATAATAGAGAATAAAAAAGATTTTGAATTCAAGTTTTGTTGCCTAAAAGGGCTCGGAAGGGATATTCAACGGATTGGGAGCTTGCATGAAACGATGTCATGATGAGAGAAAGCATGCGAGAAACGATGTCATGATGAGAGAAAGCATGCGAGAAAACTGTGGCTCGAAAGAACTTCTAGGTATTCTTGAAAGCTATGAATTTTGTTAGCTTCAAATTATCGATGTAATTTTGAATATGGTAATGCAGGTTATATGCTTCTTACATGAATGTTGCTTTGATATGATTCGAGTAGTAGGCTGATGTACAACTCTTGGTTAAATTTCGTTTTTCTTGAAAGCATTGGAATCTGTTAGATTCATATATTATTCTTGTAATTTACAATATGGTAATGCAAGGATAAGCAATATGGCAAATAAAGGAGGTGAATTAGCTGAAGAAGTGCATATTACTTTAGGACCAATATTTGTAGGAAAGACAACACCACTGTTAAACAAAGTAGATGAAGAATCAAGAAGAGGAAGGTTAGTTAAACAAAGGTACATTAGATCAACTGAAAGAAATAGGCATAGAAATCAGAGAAAAGAATCAAGAGGAGGAAGGTTAGTTAAACAAAGGTACATTAGATCTATTGAAACAAATAGGTGTAGAAATCAGAGAAAGCTAATGAAGTTTTTTTTAAGGAGGGTGTTAATAGTGAAATCTGTAAAGGATACAAGGTATGATGAAGGAGCAGTTGTGTCACATGAAGGACTAAGAAGAAGTTGTATAAATTTGTCGAGATTGAGTGACCTAAAAGTGACATATCGAAAACAGTATAATGAGATATAGACGTAGACACATAAATATGATTTATGGTGCAATGAAGTAATGCATATAAAGTGGTGTGCGGGCAGATGTTGGAATTGATGAAGCACAGTTCTTTGTGGATCTTAATGGGTTTTGTGAGGAGGCAGCCGACGAAGATGGTAAAGTTGTACCTCTAGAAACCTTTAGAAACCGAGTTTCCTACCACAATAAAAAAGATTTATGCTTCTTTTGAAAACCTAAACTGACAACCAAAACCTAAATTGACAACAAAAAAAAAAAACCTTCTTTGCAGAACCTAGAACCTGGCATCTTCATGAACGTCGTCGAGCTGCCGGGGATGAACATGATGAATCCTCATAATGCCTAGATTCAGGATCTTCCTGGAGACGAATTCGATAGAGTCATGACCGTTGTAGATTAGTAAGGAAGAAAACTGGAGATTTTATTGCAATCAGCATGGAATCGGCAGTTGAATGCAGAAGGCCATTGCAGATGTGCTCGACAGATTAATTTGTGCATTTTGAAGCAGCACAGAATCAAAGTAGGATTGCAGAAGACCGTTGCAAAATTTGAGGCTACATCAATGGATTAAAAATGTTCTATATTCGTATTTTAGCCCTATTTCAGCTCAATCTTGAAGCTTATTTTATAGCTGGTTGGGATTATGGATGATGCACGAAGAACTTCCAAAGGTAAGAGACATGAGATGAGTTCTAGTAGCAAGCAATCTAGAACTCTTTCTAGATCAAGCAATGCATCCATGTCCATGAATCGTCCCATTACACAAGAGGCTCTTACCCAATCTCAAATCTTGGAACAAATTGCATCTCTTACGCAGCTATTGAGCCCAAGAATTAGGGATAAGGCCAACACAATTTTGGGTGCTCAAGGCTCCAAAGGAAGTAAAAGAAGTGGCAAAAGCAAAAGGAAATTAAGTGACGCATCAATATCCAGCGTACATTTGCAAGATGAGCAGATAGAAGATAATGATCATGAACATGAACATGAGGATGATCAAGGTGAAAGGAGTGTTGTTTTTAAATTTCTCTCAAAGAAACAGGTACCATTCTTTTTCACTCCTTGCTGATTTATTTCCTGAAACCTTTATTTGTCCAAGCAACTAGATTTGTCACATATAGACATAGATAATAGTTTGAAGCTTTTAAATGCAAGTACTTTCTCCTTTTAGTTATTTTCGTTATCAGGTGTATTTCTCTTCTATAATAATTAGAAGCATGGTATCAGAAGCATGGTATCATAAACATGGTATCAGAAGCATCAGGCGTATTCCTCTTCTATAGAAATTACCTTGTACGTTAATCACCAACCTTGACTGATTTCCCAATCCCCTTGTGTGTATTAATATCCCACCATTTTGCCCCTTCATAACACTTGTCCATGTTTAACTCTTTCCCATGGCTACCTGGAGTTTATTCATTGCTATATGCAATAGAACTGGCAACCCTTTCTGCCAGCATAATTGGATAGAGCATTAAGACTTCAATTCCAAGCTTAGTTGTAAGAAATGTTTTCTGAATTCACTCTATGTTGACCATGATTTCCATGTCAAGGCCTGACGCTCGGCATCCAATTGCACCAGTATTCTACATAAGTGTATATGCATAGCCCAGTCCTATAACTCAACATGGCATCTAGTCTGCATTGCGAACAAGAAACATGGTATCAGAAGCATGGTATCAGAAGGATCATGTGTATTTATCTTCTATAGAAATTATCTTGTATGTTTATCCACAACCTTGACTGATTTTCCAATCCCCTTGTGTATATTAATATCCCACTATTTTGCCCCTTCATAACACCATCCATGTTTAACTCTTTTCCATGGCTACCTGGAGTTAACACCATATAGTACATTACCTCAAATCTTATAGTATTTTGTAAATCTTCTTATATAGTATGGCAAATTTTGTACATGCATACCCCACAAACGAGGAACTTTATGTACGGTGTAGATCAAGGAATAAAGGGTGCATATGCCTATCCAACAGCTCTCGCTGCCCTACGTCACCCCCCGTGTGAATATGCACCCAAACCAAAGGGGATTTTCAGGGGGAATTTAATTATAAATGTGAGAGGGAAACAAAAAGCTTTTAATTTGTCTATGGCATTGCACATGAGGAATGGGAGAAACAAGCTTGCAAATATGACAAGAACACTAACACAACTCAAGGCTTTCATATAATAAGATAATGGCTTGAATATGACAAAAACATAATGCATTCAGGGCTACTGGAAACCAGCTTCTGTAGATGGAATTAAGAAAACAAGTTTTGTGATTTTGATTGAAGTCCAAATGAAATTGCAATAGAAGATTCACAACAGAACATATGGCAGTGTAATGGACCGATTTATGTTGCTGCATTGTGCAGCTAAAAGGGATACTGAGAAACTTGGGTAAGAAGAGCGTATGCATGGTATGCAAACAAATGCTTACTTCATGATCGCATAACCCATAAATTCTGCAAACTTCTAGAATGCTGCAGCCTCAACAAAATGCAAGACTATAGTACATCTGCATTAAGAATATTTTGCAAACTGAGTTATAAATCGTCCGTCCTAGAAGCAAAGGGAAAATGAGAGTTTTTCATTCCGGTGGGCTGTCCTAGCCACTATTTTTGCCTTAACCACTGTCTTCTAACTTTGCCGCTCTACCAAAGATGGGCAAAAAAACCTGCCACGAATTCTGTAGACTTCTAGAATATCCCAGGCTCAACAAAATGCGAGACTGTACACCTGCATTAAGATTATCTCGCGATCTGAGTTGTAAATTGTCCATTCTGCATAGAAGCAAAGGGAAAATGAGAGTTAGTCATTCCGGTGGGCTGCCCTAGCCCCGTTTTTGCCCTAGCCATTGTCTTCTAACTTTGCCGCTATACCTTAGATGGGCAAAGAAACCTGCGATGGGAATTCAAAAACGCCCATCTCATAAAAATCTAGAAGCACAAAAGCAGGAGGTCGGATTGCATTCACAATCACCAAAGCAAAAACTAGGGCAAAGAACTTAGAAAAATAAGAGAAACCCTAAAACTAACAGCTCGACATGTGCATGTAATCTCTGAGATGTGAGGAAAAATAACAATAAAAAAATTATGAGCCCTTAGATTAAAAGTAAAGGGTTGATCTTAACCGTTGGAATGGCATGGAAGGAATTGGATGTCATGGAAACATGGGTCAAACCATAGGAAAGTGGAATTAAAAGATGAAAATTTAGTGCGCACTCTAGATGTATGCATTAGTACACTCCGTGCAATATGACCTCTAAATCATAGTAAAACCATTGGAAAAAGTGTACAAAATTTTCAAAAAAAAAAACCCCCTGTTATTATGCTAGATATTGCAATAGATTGGCAAACTTTCTGCCAACGTAATTGGATAGGGCATTAATACTTCAATTCCAAGCTTAGATGTGAGAAAATGCTTCTGAATTCAATCTATGTTTGACCATGATTTCCATGTAATCCAGGGCCCGATGCTTGGCAGCCAAATAAGATTACTGGTTGCACCAGTGTTCTAGATAAGTGTATATGCATAGCCCAGTCCCATAGCTCAACATGATCTAGCCTGCATTGCAAATAATGCCTCTCTCCCGTTTGGCTATTGCTTTATTCCGCTTATAATGTTTGTGGTCTTAAAGCCAAATGTTTATGACAACGAGTTTGTTGAGTAGCTGAGTCGATAAGCTGCTGTGCATTTCTTGAGTTGAGCTCCTTTGCAGATACTCATACTTATGATGTTGTTGAGCAACCTGCTGGACAAAACATAGTTGGCAGTAAATGGATATTTAAAATTAAAATCAATGCAGATGGTTCACAAAAATATGAAGCACGTTTAGTGGCTCAGGGTTTTACTCAAAAACAAGGACAAGATTATGATGAAACTTATTCACCTATAGTCAAACTCACTAGTCTAAGAGTACTGTTAAGTTTGGCCAATGCTCTTGACTATGAAATACATCACATGGATGTGAAAACAGCTTTTTTAAATGCTAGACTAGGGGAGGACATCTTCATGAAACAGGCTCCTGGTTTTG
Source organism: Isoetes taiwanensis (assembly GCA_021234155.1). Lineage (NCBI taxonomy): Eukaryota > Viridiplantae > Streptophyta > Lycopodiopsida > Isoetales > Isoetaceae > Isoetes > Isoetes taiwanensis. The sequence goes on from JAJEKV010000237.1 coordinate 214,806, forward strand.
AGAAAGGAAACAATTTGGTTTGGAAATTGAATAGAGCAGTATATGGTTTGAAGCAAGCTCCAAGAGAATGGTATTTTTGCATAGATTCTTTCCTAAGAGAACAAGGGTTTGAAAAACTTCAAAATGATGGTAACTTATATAGGTACAAAGTAGAAGATAAGTTTTGCATTATAGCCTTGTATGTAGATGACTGCATCATGGTTGCTAATTCCACTCAAGTTCTGGAGGTTTGCAAAAATATTCTACAACACAGGTTCAAGATGACAGACTTAGGGCCCTTGCAAAAATTTCTGGGGATTGAGGTGATTAGAGACAGGAAAAACAAATAGTTGAAGCTAAAACAAAAGGGGCATATAGAAAATATGCTTAAAAGATTCAATATGCAACAAGCTTGTGCTGTCAAAACTCCAATTGTACCAGGTCATTGTTTAACTGTAACTTCTGAGGTTGATGCAGATGAACTAGAGTACATGACACAGGTCCCATATCGTGCTCTAGTAGGGTGTTTGTTGTACTTGAGCAATAGTACTAGACCTGATATAACATATGCTGTCAATATCCTGAGCAGAAGATGCAGCAATCCTGAAAAGGTTCACTGGTTGGCTGCAAAAAGAGTGTTAAAATATCTGAAAGGAACTCAAGATTATGGGATAACATTCAGTGACATTAATCTGGAAATGTATGCCTATTCAGATGCAGACTGGGCAGGTGATCAAACTGAAAGGAAGTCTACTACAGGTTATGTGATCTTTCTTGGAGGAGGCACAATAAGTTGGAGAACCAAAAAGCAGTCTGCTATAGCCTTATCTTCAGCAGAAGCTGAATATGCTGCCTCGTCTCTTTTATCCAGAGAAATAATTTGGCTCAGAAGACTTCTAGAAGAGTTGGACATCAAACAGGTAAATCCTACAACTATCTTTTCTGATAGCCAAAGTTGTATTGCAATAGTCAGAAATCCAGTGGAACATGAAAGAACTAAACATATAGAGTTAAGTATGCACTATATTAGAGATCAAGCTGCAAAAGGATATATTAAAATGACTTATGTCAGTACTGGCAATCAAATAGCAGACATGTTCACAAAAGGTCTTCCAGAAAGTAAGTTTACAACTTTCCAAAGGCAGCTCAAAGTACATTATTTATGCAATGAAGGAAAATCATTGCATAATAATGTGATCATTCCACTGGTGCCAGTGTTGAACCTGGTTCCCCAGCCAGGCCAACACCTATATAAATTCAATTGAACACCATAGCCAAGAAATCAAAAACTTGCACTAAAATTTCATCTTCAATTAACAGAAATCAGATACATATCATTTCCTTGCAAGGGACCTTCAATTCAAATATGGAGGGGGCTGCCACACCCCTCCTTGAGCACTGCCACCATGCTCCAATGAAGAACCGTGAAGGAAGAGGAGGAGAGAGTATCTCCTCAAATTATTTATGCTTTACACTATAAATCTCCACCATTATTTTCCACCTCTTCATCACAACCATCAATTTTGCCTCTTCATCTTAATCATCCACTTCCACCACTTAATCCAAGCCCTTAAAACCTAACCATTATTATATGCCCCAAATATGCTCAAATGGTCTACAAAAACATGTTGAACCACTTGTGGTTCAACATTATGCCCCAAAAAGAAGCAGGCCGGTCCCCTCGGCCCAACACATAATATAGCACTTAAGATACATTATGAAGTACATAGAAATGAGCTGGGCACATCCACACGCCCGCACTGGCTACTTTGGCTCTGGACCACGTGTGGATAACCATACTCAACAAGTCCAAGCAAGGTACTCCCCAACGTCCAGAGCGGCTCTTGTGGGCTCGGTCCCGCGGGAAGTAACACTCCTTGGCAAAATAATAATGTAATAAAGTTCTATAAAATAGCATCATTAGTGCATGTCACACGTTGGCAAAACCTTAGGGTGTCCCAACAAGAACCATGGGGTGCCCCAACAAAACCATGGGGAATATCCGCAATAGCAAACAAAGGGTCGGGCAATGGCCGGTGTTAGACAAAACCGTGGGGTGCCCCAAAGACTTATCCGCAATAAAAACACGGGTCTGGGCAATGATCAAAAAGGTCAGGCAATGGTCGAAGGAAGGAAAAATTGATTTTTAGGGTTAGGTTACGATGGCCCTGCTGCAAACCCGGCAAAGCCGAGGATAGAAGGCGGTGATGCAGGCAAAGATTGAATCGTGGCAGGGATGAGGCGTTGAAGCAAAAGGCATGGTTAGGTTTTAAGGATCGACAGCTGAGGCAAGCTTTTCTTAGATTTCGGCAAGGGGACAAGCAGAATCGGCAGAATTTATGGAAGTGGCGCAAGGTCTGGCAAGATTTTTACAGAAAATAAAGAGCAGAGCAGATAAGATTTGATGGATCTTGCAGATGCAGTAGGAGACTTGCTTGTACCAATCGCTGGGCAAAGCGCACAAGAATCACGAAAGAGGATGCAAAGAAAAACGCATGGTCGGCAAGGCTTGGGCCAGATTTTAGATATTCAAAGGTTAGACATAGCAGTAAGGCGGGATTTGGCGATGGCACATGCTCTGTAGCCAAATGACAGAAAAAAGCAGCGAAAAGAAGGCAGAATCAAGCAAGACAATGTCTTGACAAAGAATTTTGCAGGACTAGATAAGAATCAATTCTGCACTGCTCACATATGTGCAGACATCTTCACTATTTTTCCCCGCTTAATAAACAGGTAAAGCCGATTTGTTTTTGCAGTTGCTATTGGGACGAAATCCCTCTTAAAAAAAATCTTCAAACAGGTAAAAGCTCCATCCTCAAGCTTTGAAATTATATGCATTATCTGCTGCTATTAGAATGAAGTGCCTCTGAAAGAAATTTCTTCAGATAGAGCTCCATCCACAGGCTTTGAAAATCATCTGTGTTGTCTGCACAAGCGCTTCAACCATGCTGCATCTGGGCTTCAATAAATTGGCAACCAAGCTTCTAATGGGGAAGAAAAAACCTGATCAAAAGACCAGGTCCCACCAGGAGTGCCATAATGTTGAACCTGGTTCCCCAGCCAGGCCAACACCTATATAAATTCAATTGAACACCATAGCCAAGAAATCAAAAACTTGCACTAAAATTTCATCTTCAATTAACAGAAATCAGATACATATCATTTCCTTGCAAGGGACCTTCAATTCAAATATGGAGGGGGCTGCCACACCCCTCCTTGAGCACTGCCACCATGCTCCAATGAAGAACCGTGAAGGAAGGTATCTCCTCAAATTATTTATGCTTTACACTATAAATCTCCACCATTATTTTCCACCTCTTCATCACAACCATCAATTTTGCCTCTTCATCTTAATCATCCACTTCCACCACTTAATCCAAGCCCTTAAAACCTAACCATTATTATATGCCCCAAATATGCTCAAATGGTCTACAAAAACATGTTGAACCACTTGTGGTTCAACAGCCAGGCAGGTGAAAGCAGAAGCAGATGCACTCTTTGAATAATGGAGATTAAGTTGTTAAATTTAAATGGTGAAGTTACATATTTAAATTGCAAAGGAGAGCTCGACCATTGAATAATAAAAGTCAATGGTCAAAAATCTCATTTTCAGTGGTATGCCTGTGGGATATATCGCAAGGCCTTTCTTCCGGGACTGGTAAGTTTATCTAGTCCAGATTTGTAGCCTTGTCGGTAGACTCCAGGGGCTATAAGAGCAAGCAAACGACAGAGACGTATACACTGAAGAGATTGATCCATTCACTAGTGGATTTGAGCCGGAATTGCAGTTGTATCGATCGTGTAAAGGGAGGACAAGTTTTACTGCAGTGTTTTTCTTACTTGCGCGATATCCTACTCTTTATTTGAAAGTTTGAAGTATTGTCTTAAGACAAACTATTGTATATCTTATTGTTGACCAAGGGTAATACATTGTTGAATGTGTAGTTGGACAAAGATTTGTTCGAAGCTTATTTGAAGCTAGTTGAGATTTTGCTTTGGGATTATTGTGATTGATAAATATCTTTGCTAGATATTCTCACACTGGGAGCACATCAAATCTTTGGGAACGGTCAATGTCAGACACCTTCCAAAATACCCTTTCCACATCATAAATTTTCTCTTCAAGAACCTCACATGCAGTTTCTGCATTTTTTATCACTTTCCCATCCTTTTTTCTTTGTTCTGCCTCGACCCATAGTTTGGCTATGGCTCCTTCTCCGTCATTTGTGCCCTTCCCATGTCCTGAGCCAAAGAAATTCCAGTGCATTCTGATCTTATGCTCTTGATGATACCTAGTTACATGATAGAAAGCTCTTCTCGACTTGAATTGGGCTGCACACCCGTCAGACCAAACTAAGTGGTATTTCATATGACCAGCACCATTTTCTTTCAGCCAATTGAGGTGCATCTTGAATGCTTTTTGTACAAAGTGAGTATCATGTGTTTTGTCATCTGAAATAAAGAAGTGCACACATTTCCTCATTTTACCATGTACCTTGAACATCGTGATGTGGACCAATATGCTGATTTGTTCATTGTACCAATGTTGTGCTTGAATCTCGTTGAATGGCTTCAAAGTATAATTCTCCGAGAAATCAACAACTGATAATACGGTATCATCACGAAGACTCTTCATGGATTCCTTGAATTGTTTGCTCTGCCAATGTGCCACAAAGTTATGATATACAAACTTCGACATATGATCAAACATGTTATCCAACATATTACTGGAGCTGCCTTTCTTGTCAATTAGCTTTAGTCTTCGTGGAAGTTCCTTTCTTCGAGGGCTCATTAACGTAACCGTAGACTTGCCAATCAAGCGTTTGATCAATCTGCTCCTTGTATTCTCTTGGACACAACTCAATTAATTGTTTCCCACAATTTCCACAATCTGATTTGATACATTGTAGCTTATGCCACTCGTTGCCTGCTGCTCTGTCACATACCATAGCCCTCCAAAATGTGCTAACATTATCAAATGTCTTGTCCTTGGCTTGACATATTCCAAAGATGAGCTTCGGATGCGACACACCACAATTGCACTTAACAATTTTCATGGAGTCTTGACCTCATCAAATTAAATGCACAGCTTGCTGGATCGATTGCTCATGTTTCACGCAACAACATGTGTTTCTTTCCTTTAACTTTCTAATGCAAGAAGGTTTTAAGTATTCAAATTGCCTAAGCCCAATCCGAACCTCCGGATCTTGATCCACAAAATTGAATAATTCACCAGTAAAATTACGATTGAAATAAAATTAGTCACCTCATTACATTACATTACATACAAATCTTTTACATATTCAAGACCCTAAACTCCCACACATACATGTACATTCTGACATGAATTTTATTTCATTTACTATGAAGTCACATAATTTTTTGACAATTAATACATCTCCACACTAATTTCTTCTTAGTTACTGCCTACATCTACAATACATCCAGAATATACATGTAAACAAATATACATCCAGAATATACATGTAAACAAATATACATGTACGTGTTGCCATGAAATAATTTGACATTTCCATGTAGAACAACTAGGGCAGACTGCATCTACATTACATTCAAAAAGTAAAGAAATCTGTTACAAACTTTACATCAGTGTTACAAAATAAAAGACATCTTCATTCTGCCAAAAAGTAAAGAAATCTACAAACTTTACATCAGTGTTACACAATAAAAAACATCTTTATTCTGAAAAACAAGATGCAATTACAACTAAATTACAGTCGTACCTGTGTAATGTCAATATGTTGAATTGGTTGTGTCCTCTTCTTCATGACATCTCTAATTTTTGGTGAAACCTTTGAGTTATCTAACCAAAACTGAGCAACCATATCCTTCATAGCCTGATCTATCAGTATTTGTTCTTGGATTTCGACCGCTAATGCCCACAGATTTGTTCCACCTAGTGACATTCTTTTCCTTCTCTCCACCGCTAGTTTCATATTTCTAGGATGTATTTTTCAAGAACTTAGGCGCTAGTGAAGTCTTCGTAATTCTCCTTCCTCTCCAACCACCATAGATAGTACAGAATGCTTTGCAGCAAGTCTGTCATTGCTATTTGCATTTTTGACGTCTTGGAGGCCATCCTTTAAATTCTTTACCAGATCTGTTTTCACGATAGCCTCTTGAGGCCTTCCAATGACCGGCTCAAATAGGAATTGCAATCTTTTGTGTCTGCAATAATCTTCTTGCAAATATACTTTCTTTGTTTTGGAGTCAAATTAGATACCTCATTCATTATGAGATTTACGAAGCATTCACCTTTCTTCTAATTGGCTTTGTCACGTATCCACCCCCACAAACCCTCTGTTTCGATTTTCTTGCCCCGCTTGTATGATTGCTTTCGAGAAACTTCATCAACGGAGGATTGAAATCTGAACCCGATGTCGACCTCGAAGTGCTTGCATGAGAGTCCAATCCTTCTTCCATAGTTTCTTCTTCAACTGGTGCTTTAAGACATCGATCCATTCTGCAGTAAAAGGGGATACAACATCCCGCACAAAAAATCAGATTATTAACCGTGATTTGTATTCTTTGCTTGAAGGGATTTGTATTACTGCTTGAAGGAAAGTGATTTCAATTTCTTCAAGATACATTTGTTTCTTGAAATGCATTCGATTTAGGAGCAGCTATAATCGATTCGGGCCAAGTTTTCGTTGAGGTAGAATCCGGAGCCATGTTTGATCGATTGAGGAAAGTTCAAAATGTGCGCCAAAGTTTTTTTTTTTTTTCGCAGGCAAAATATTTAGATTTTATTGATAGAGAAGCTAGTACAAGATTTCGGGAGGATTTGGTATAATTATGGAGAATCCATGTAAAATTCAAAATGTACATTACAAACACTTTAACCCAGTTCAAATTTTTACATCAATATACAAAAAAATTCAATCACCCTTTCATGCTTCTACCCAGCAACAAGGCCTAACATTGCATTTGCTGAGAATTTATTAAGTAGATATAACAATAACCCTGGAAGCAACATTGGGCTGCAGCAAAACGAATCCTGAGATATCTTAAGGGTACCATGAATTACGGAATAACATATGACAGTACTGATTGTAAACTGATTGGATATGCTGATGCGGATTGGGGTGGAGACATAGATCACAGACACTCAGCTTCAGGATATACCTTGATGTTTGAGGGAGGTGCCATTAGTTGAAAATGCAAGAAACAAGGCACAATAGCTCTGTCAAGTGCAGAAGCTGAATATTCAGCTGTAACTTTAGCAGTTGGATGAAGAGATTAATGGAAGAAGTTGGTCTAAAAGATAATAATTCTACTGCGCTATACTCTGATAGTGCAAGTTGTATTGCAATGACTAGAAATCCAGTTTTGCATGAACGATCAAAGCACATAGAGATGAAAATCCATTTCATAAGAGAGATGGTACAAAAAGGTCTGATATCTGTCACTTATATTCCTACTGAAAAATAGCTAGCAGATCTTCTAACAAAGGCATTAAGAGAGCCAAGATTCAATATGCTGAAGGATCAAATAAATATTACAGATTCTATCAGTTTGAAAGATCAAAAAGATGTTACAGAGAAATATTCAATGATGGGGGGATGAAGAAAATAACCTAGGTTGATTTGTCATTGAATATTCTATATGGTATTGTGAATAATTTTTGAAGTTACATTATTGAACCATTGGTTATATACAGATATAGCAATATATGGGACGATGAACAGTAGCACCGGACAGGTGCTTGCGAAAACAAGGATCTAGCTACTTGCTAGATTTATCAATGGAGAAGATTGGGGGTTCACTGGAAAGCGGTGGTCCTCTACAATATATACAAGCAAAATCGGCTCAAATGGGTAAGCAGGTCAGCAGATACAGTTGTGCAAAGTTGAGTCTGAGTTCATTGAATAACTTTGCTTTCCATGTTAAATACTTCGTGATATATATACTCCTTTGTATGACATTGTTGCTGGTTCATATGAATAATCATTATTTGAAGTTGTTTGCATCAGAGTAAACTCTAGTTAGATTGATCATTATCTTTCAACTTTTACTAATTGATAACCTAATTAGCTTAATTAAGTTATTTACTCACTAATATTTTAGCATAGCTAATAAAAACCCTTTTAGATTAACCCAAGTTATCCCCTAATGACCCATAAGGGTCCACTTATACTCTAGTGACGTGTCATGGTATATGTATGTATACCATATAAATACATGGAACGTCAGAACAGTATTGGATGGTTGTCGCCCAATTGGCTCATCTTGGTATGGCTCTGCATGATTGAAGTTATGAAGACTATCAATCACATTTTGAGAGTAGCGGTCGCATGTCAAGCATGATGTTGTGGAGCATGCAGCACGCTATTATTGCTCTCGAAAATGCATGCTTGTTAGGCTTATAAAATTTCTTATATAGAACTTGCCATGAATTTTGAGCAAGCCAAATGCATGCTCTACAGTCATATGTGATGATGAATGCATGTAATTATATCTATCTATTTTTGGAGGCAATTTTGTACCAGGGTAGGGTACAATCAAACGTGGAAGCAAGGGATATCCTGCACCACCTAAAATATATTCGCGAACACTGTGATTGCTAACTTGAATAAGAGGTCCATTCAATCTCTCTCCTCATTCAACCATATGTGCAAAGTTTGAAACCCTGAGCTAATATGCATCATCCACTCTTCCAGGATATCCTGCAATTACATCCAAGAACTTTGTATGACTATCTACTATATCTTGCACTAACATGGAAAAATTGCTCTCTCTATCAAACCATTCAACCTCACTTTCATAACCAGGAAGCTCCATTACAATATGTGTTGCATCAATGGCTCCGCAATAGTTAGGAAAGCCATGAATTGCTTGAAACCCACGCTTTACTGCAAGCATTCCTTCTCATGAAGGCCATTGTAAATGATGTTGTGCATTCTTCAGCAAGGCATCGACAAACTTCAATGTGGTGCGTGAAGTATTGGACTGTCCAACCCGAAATAATTCTGACAAGGTTAGAAAACTGTCACCAGAAGCCAATCGTTTCAAAGCAATGGCAACTTGCTTCCCTACTGAGACTATGTGATTTGGAATGGAACTGAAATAAGAAGAAGTTTGCGATTGTAGATCATCCATGACTAGGCTGCAAATGTAAGGAAAAGTGTCTTGGGATATCCTAAACATATCTTCAAAACGAGTGGAATCTACTTGCATGACAAAACCTTCATAATGGAACCACCAATGGATTGATCGGGGTCTGATATACCATTGCCCATACCTTATACCTGTTAAAGTTCCTCTTGGCAATCTAAATTCATCGGTTAACATTGACATAAAAAGTATTGTGGACATTATTTCTAGTTGTTCTTCATTCTCTTCATGATCACAAAGTTCCTCATCTAGAACTTCGTCAATAGTATCAAAAATGTGCATTGCAATAGTAATTGCTTGTAATAATAAAACAATTAAAAAAGAAGGGTAGGAGGATCCATTGAAATAGCAAAAGCTATAATCTAACCTGAAGGTATTCAAGAGCTTCAGAACCTCACTACTTAGAGTTTCTTTGGCATTCACATGGCCTGAAGGTACCTCCTGGAGCTTCACAGTCTCATCTCTCTAAAAATCTCCTCAGCGTTCAATGCTCGGAGATCGGAAGCCAACGGATAAAGAAGTGCAATTGAAATGGAAACGTTTCGCTTACATGGCACAGGCTTTAAACAGGAATGGTGGTTTTTGTATGCTTGTAAATCACTTACGTGGCGCAGGTGGGAAACTCAGGTGCCCTTCTAATGGGGATTCGTCCTTATTACCAAGTTTAGGCTTAAAGTCTTATTTAGGGGTCGTTCAGAAAAAAATCCTTTTTGGAAAAGAAAAATGGCAAGCTGTGGACATGACCTCCTAGTTCTTATTGGTATGCCAATTCTTGTGGATGTGCTAGGGTAACATTTTTGGTCCAAAATCCCCCTTTATCCGGTTAAACTGCGACTAGAATTTCTTTGTTCATTTTCCATGTTTTCCTATTGCATTTTTACTTTGGCGCCAGCATTCTCGGCAGCTATGGCGCGTCGCAGACGACGTGAGTAGCTTGGTTTCTGTCATCCAAAGGCATCTGGCAATCGATTGATACAAGATACTGTAATGGGAAGCAAGAAGCCTGATCCTGACGACTTTTCAAAGCAAGAAGGTTCTGCATTTTTCCACAACATAAATCTTTCATGTTTTTGTTTCTAATACTAAGTTTTCACTATTTTTTGTAGTTTCGCTCTGGAGTGGATGATGGGGCTAAAAACGATGTTGTGGAAGATTCTTATAGAGTTCTTATTGAATCTACTGCTTGTTTGCCACTTCTGGTTTTTAATGCTAGTCGAGAAGATGATGTTGCTATTTGTGAGAATCTAGTGCAGAATATGGTTCTAGACACTTCCTCATGTAAGTTCGATTTTACAAACTGTTGCTTGTTGTTGAATGCTTAAATGTGTCACGCTTGTTGCTGGATGCTTAAATGTGTTCTATTGTTGTTCAGGTTTGCCAAGTGCAGATGATGCTACTATTGATCGAACATTTTTGCATGCAAGCTTATCTAAACATTGAGATAAAATCTGTCGTAGTAACATAACTTGTAAAACTTGACTACAAAACTTGAATATCTAGTTTTTCTTAAATTTGTGATCAATCTGTACTTAAGATTTTAGCCTGTTTGTAATTCAACTGTCATCAAATTTGCAACGTGTCATTACTAGGATGGGTCCTATGATAGGCATATACTGGCGAAGTGAAGTGGTGTTCTCATTGAGCTTTGTAAAACATTGAGTACAAATGGATCCCTCACTAGGGATAGATAAATTTTGAAAATATGAACTTTAAATGCCCCGAAACTAGACAATCATCGAGAGCATGATGAAACTTAAGAATACAACATAAAAAATGGTTTAATCCGCCACTTGGTCGATGCAAAGTTGAGAAGACCCGGTGACTGCTCCTCATCGGGAAGAAGGAACCACGTCTTCTTGGGTTTTTGAGAAAACCCAAGCAAATAGTTGAAGCACGACCCCACGCACTATGGCAACCACAAAGCCTTAAACAATCCTGCAGAATCAAGGCTAAAAGAAAAATAACCCATCAATGAGTTAGATGCCATAGGCAAGAAGACTTGGAGGCTCCAGGGCCACGCCGAGAAAGAAACAACAGCCGACCAATCAGGAACCGTCTGCGGAATGACCATCGCGGGAAAAAACAACCGATTAGTGCTGCCTCGGAGGCTACAGCGCCACGCCGAGAAAAAACAATAAATATGATCTCGGAGGCAACAACGCCACGCCGAGAGAAACATGAACAATAAATATTGACTCAGAGGCTACAATGCCACACCGAGAGAAAACATGAATGAATAAATAAAATACTAGTGCCATGCCGAGATAGGATAGAGAAGAAGGAGAAATCTAGCTCAAGAGAACGCCGATGATAGAACAATGAAGAGAGGCTGAATAAATAGGAGGAGTGACAAAGGGACGTCCCCATCCAAGGAATGTCGGTTCTATTGCTGTCACAATAGAACCGTGGCATTATGTGGTGAATTTTACCTGCCAAACCTGTAAACTGAAATTTAAAAATCCAAATGTAATTCTAGGGAATTGGCATGGATTGTGGCAACGGGAGACCCAACTATTATATTATGCTACGGTCATACAGTAAAGGGCGTCTTAATGGGAAAGAAAATCAGAACAAAGAATAGTCGGAAGCTCTGCCTTTCGATTCTTTCATCTAACGATGCTTTTTGAGTCTTCCCTCTAAATTCGGCTCATCCTTGTGAGTCTTATAGATCTTGGACGAGATGCAGCAAAAAGAATCTGGAGGCTGGACAGAAATTATGAAGAATTCAAGCAGCATTTACTGCATTTAAATGGTTGCAGCTTACTCCTGTCATTGGCATGGTGTTTGATCATCCTTTTGCAGTTTGCAAGATGCCTGCCATAGCTATAATCTTGGTTTGGGGTGTATCTTTCTTCTTTTGCAGAGCAATCTACTCGTGGTCGGATTCAAAAGCTTAATTCGGTTGCAATGTATATCTTTTATATGATCAAACAATAAATAATCTGTATTGTAGGTAGAAAATTTGTCCCAATTGTTATTGTAAGGCAGAGCAAGCTGAGAAGCCTAAGTATGGCAAAGATGCATACCAAGACTGGATTTGCTGTATCTGCCATGTGTATCTGCATGTGAAACCACCATGGTTCTTGCCGTTATTTGGCGTTGAATGCTGTACGGAGTGATCTTTTTGCACCGTTGATCCCTGCAAGAAGTTTAAGGCAAGAACTTTAATGACGCATTCCATAAGGATCATATAAGTATCCCACCTAGAATGCTTTTTAAAATAAAAAATTGTTACCTTAAGTTTACCAAGAAGTTTTGAAAAGAGATATATAAACAGATAGTATTTTTTACGTCATGCCACATTTGCAACATTCATGATGACATATGACGGACCCCCATAGACTTGAACACAAGATCTCTTAATTGCTAACCCAATAGAATGCCCAAGAGGGGCATCATATCATGTAGCTTTCCTTTAAGTAACTTGGCATTACAAGCCTTTTAATATTCTCATTATGGAAGGACGCAAATATTGACAAAGGCAATGTTGATAACATGCACGTATTTATTTAATAATCAAGAATTCCATTTTACCTTGATGACGACTTAATAGAGTCCCTAAACCACTTGCAACCTTAATATAGTCCAAGTGCTTACTTATCATCCAATTGATTCTTTTTGTGATTTTGGATTATATAATCGATGGCAGCTTCCGCCCCGTAGGGTCTCAAGGCCGCGCCGCCAGACGAGGCGGCACACGGGCGGTGGAGCTGCGAGTGCCGCCAAGGCTGGCAGCGCCGCCGAGAGGCCCTACGAGGGCGGATTGCCCCCTGCCATCGATTACGGGACGTAATAAACTTAAGGTTCAGATTCAAACAAAGATATCTGCTGCAACTATGGCGGTCCCGTTTCTTGCGAGATTCAGCTCTCAGTTTGCCGTAACTTCTGGAAAAATGATAAGAAATCTGTACGAAAAGTAGAGGGAAATAGAGGATAGCAGAAGAAGCATGTTTTGCGCCGATATGATCTATGGAAGACAGATTATGTGGTCGAGTTATAGATTATATATTTATAGATCGTCAAAATAGAGCAGAAGAAGCATGTTTTGCACCGATATGATCTATGGAAACAGAGCCGAGTTGAGCATCCGAGCTAAGCCAAGGGACTCCGAACTGTGGAAACTCTGTCGAGCTATGGAAACTCTGCCGAAACTCTGCCGAGCTATGAAAACTCTGTCGAGAAGAGTGCTGCAGAGGAAACAAATGATAGCGGCGCCGCTATGCGATAGCTGTGGAGACATTGTGTGTGATAATTTAAGCCAAAATTTACAATAATCTGAACCTTATGTTTATTACTTTAACTTAACGATTGGATGCCAATAAAAGACATGTCATTAAAACTATTGAATGACATGGAATATATAATTTATAGTGAAATCACAGAGACGCATCAGAGGAAGCAAACAGAGAACACCGAAATACAAAGCCTGACTGCAACCCAACACCAAAAACTGAAGTGACAAGTTGAAAAAACCAGAATGTCTCCTCCATCTCCCCTGCTAAGACAACCCAGAGACAGCTCCGGCAATAAGCAAATCCAGGATAAAACTTGAAACGATAATAGAAATAATACATGGAAATCCAGGAGACAATTTGGAATAAAAGTTTGAACCAGGAACACAAATGCAAGAAGTTGAAGAATCCAGAACAATCAAATAAGAAACCGTCTGTAGGTGCAAAAACAGATGTGCAAAACCCTTCCCCATCCCTTAAAAAACAAATGGAAATCGTCCATTGCAAGCCTTATAGTCAGCAAAAAAATCTTATTTCATTGGCAAAAAGGGATTTGTTGCTTCTATCGATTTCTGGCAAAAAGGATATTGTTGTTTCTATTTATCGGCACATGCAAACTAGGCTTCCTAACATGGAAAATGCTAGCATTGCCACCTATAAGATGATCCTAAATACGTGAAATTCAGCATAACAAAGTCGTTACAAGAATGTTCACATTCACAAAAAAGATGATACCCCTCAGAAATGGATTCTCTAAAAAAACTTTGATAGTTTAAAAGGTCATTATATTGATCTCTATTTAGATTGAAAATCCAAAGACAAACACTACAATAAATGGCATATCGAATATAGATGTATACCTGTAGTTAAAGATGAGACATAGATGTATATCTGTAGTAAAAGATGCGAGATTAAAAGAAAATTGTATGCATGATACCAAAATAATTAATAGTCAAAAGTTCAACCCTTCGAGGTTCTAAATTCATCAATCTCTACCTTCACTTTATATGGGGAGTACATGTATGCTAAAACATTTGCAGGATCTTTGAGAACCCTATGTCACAGGCTTTCCTCCTCTTTATTGCCCGTGTTTCTAGCTTCACTTCTTAGACTGTTTTTGGTACTATGAAGTTATTGAACCTTTTTATTGCCATTGTTTCTGGCCTCCAACACTAGTAATTACAAAAATCACACTTGGTTGGCTATCAATATTGTCATGTGTTGATTGTGGCGCCATGTCACAAACGTCGAAGCCCAACAATGCCCACCACAATCGGCGCCAATAGCACGACGACAGCTAGCAAAACTATCCTCATGGGAGATTTCAACATAGATGCCCTGCGACAAAATAGCATCATCGTGAAACTCCATGTCACCATGCCCGGCCTCATCCAACAAGACAAGACCCCCACGTGCTCCATGTCACTCGTCAGCCACATGTAGATAGACTTCATGCCTGCGCTCTGTAACATGGGGCACTGCTAGTGGAGTGACCAGACATGGGCATATATAGCATTCACTTGAAAAGTGCTAAGATAAAACCTTGTGTTCATAACGTTCACACGGCTTGATATTAAACAACAAAGATACAATACGAAACAACCAAACAAAAACATGAAAATTCCCCATGCACAACACTTTCTTCATCTACTTCTTGCTTATATTTTGCATCATAATCCTTTGTGTTTGTATCCTCTCTAATCTCATGTTTTTGAAAAGCTTTAGATTATTATCTTTTTTCACAAGCTCTTAAGGGCAAACCTAGGTTGATGCAGATTCATTCACCTTATCGTAATACTAAGGACAACATTATGCTAGGGAGGGGAGGGGGGAGGGGGGAGGGGGAAGGAGAGAATGTGATGTCCCCCTAGATGTGGATAAGTTAGCAGGCACACTTGCAGGTAGGAGAACCAGAGGGGCAAATGTAGTTCCCACCTCTTGTGTGGCATTCCTCATATGTCTCACGATTGGACTATGAACATGCAGATGCTTACGCTGGATGCTCACAAATGATTCGACAGACATTTTGCAGCTCTCTACACTCGAGCAACAAGCGGACAGGTTGATTGAAGTCCTCGGGGCTGCTGTAGAGATGCTTTGGGAGAAACCACCATCGATGGACCATGGGGGCCACGATCTTCCTCCATAACTGGTTGTTTGATGCTGAGTGCAAGAAACACAAATGTTGGCTCTGTCAGGTCACAGAGCCTGCTCTGCGCCCGTACATCATCAGACAATACTGCCTTTTTCTTAAGGCTAAGAAAGCTAAGGTACATCACGACCCGTCAATAGAAAATGTTCTTCCTCCCAGGACCTTTTGACAAAGGATGCTCAGAAAATCAGTACAGCCTACAAGGAATATCACTCCCGTATGATGGGGGCAATACCTGCAGCAGCTCTATAACCCCTAGGGAGCACAAGTAGTGTTACCCCCACAGCAGGGCATGATGGTGGAAATCACATAGACGGATGTAGATCAAGGCTTATAGCATCTAGCAAATGGAAAAGCACCGGTAAGTTTTTGAACAATTAATGGTCTCCCACTATGCGATCGAAGATAAAGTTTTTGAATTTAGGCATGTGGGTGCGAAATTTTTGCCCAAAGAACCAGCATCGCATTCTCGCGCACTGACTTAGGGTTTCAAGTTCTTCGACATTCAATGATCTGTCACCACTGCTGCAAATTTTTTCGAGATAGAGCATGGCCTGCAATAACCCATCTTTGTATTCGGCATTATTGCAGGGTGAAAATCACAGCGGCCAGATTAGACTATGGAAAGGAAGTAAACAAGTGGCTGTCGGACTGCGAAATGGGATGAGCTGTCCAGATAGCGATTTTAGAGCTTGCAAAGATGAAAAGGGGCCTCTACTGTAATTTTGATTGCACTTTTTACTGCATTTCTTGCAGACGCATAGAGGAGACTATGGTGAACAATGCAATTTCCAGAGTGGAAGACCCTCCGATGATGGGCAACATTGGCTGCTCTGACTATAGCTGAGGTACGTTTATTTTCTCTTCTTTTGTTTTTTTTTTTGTTTAAAATATAGCAAAATGTCTTGCTAGTATTTTCTAGAACTGATAAAAAGTCATTTGAAATAGGTATTG
Organism: Isoetes taiwanensis; assembly: GCA_021234155.1. Taxonomy (NCBI): domain Eukaryota; kingdom Viridiplantae; phylum Streptophyta; class Lycopodiopsida; order Isoetales; family Isoetaceae; genus Isoetes; species Isoetes taiwanensis. The sequence goes on from JAJEKV010000237.1 coordinate 231,258, forward strand.
CCAGTTGCTATTTCTCATGCTGATAGTAGTGCTTTGGACTATTTATGTGTATGATCCACATTAGACTCAAGCAACTACTGTGTTATTCTATGTAACTTAAAGGATTGAACTAGCTTGGCCAGAGTTAAAATAAGATAGGTACTTTACTGCTTATTTTTTAATATAATCTCCTCTGCAAGGTCTTTAAGCTATTAGTTTCACATTTTTGTTCGCACATTTTCATAAGTCTAGGTGCATGATAGCTTTTTGGAGGTGTTAATAGATCCAAGCAGAGAAAGTCAAGGTATTTCTCTATCTCTCTGTTTAGTTACATTTTTTGTTGAATGCTTGCTTCTTCTGACATCTCTAAACAATTGTCTAGCCCAAAAGAAAAATACGAACTAATGCATTGTAAACCTCCAATTGACCTTGGGCATTCTTGAGTAGTGTAAGGCTTACATTTGCATTCAAATAATCTGGTTATTTGAATAGTATACATACATAACCCTTACATTCCTTATTCTTAGAAAGCTTTTAAAGTTTTGGACAATTTAGATAGAATGTAGAAATTCCTTCTCTTTCCTGTTATGTATGATATTGGTTTATTGTATGGGGGTCTTTTTTTATTGGTGGTGTACAATTCAACAGTGTACGACATAGGGTGATTAACGGGTGCTGACGTACTTTCATCGTGACATCCTGTCACCCGTCACTTTTTTTTTTCCATCCCCCGCCAGTTTTTCCCAACCTCCGGAATGCTTGATCTTGGATTGATTTTGGAGGGTCGGCCAATTTGTTGTCCAAGTCAGCGATCCCTGGTATCTGGTGGTGCTTGGAATTTGGAATTGGCGGGCAAATTTCCCAAAGCTTCATTTGTTTGGGAGAATGCAGCTGCTGCTTTTCTTTGCAGATGTTTTCCAATGCAGGCAAATTGGGAAGGCGCATTCCTTTTGGCCATTTCTAAGAATGGAACAAGATTCGATCCTAAGAATTTACTGTCCAGTTTGCTATATACATTCTCCGAATATGCACGAAAAGAAGCAGCAAAAGACATAGTATGCTTAGTCCAGAAGCTTTCAATGGAGTTTTTGTGATTCTGGCCTAAGAAGGTCAGACATAGCCCATTTTGTTGACACCGCCAGAGTATCTGTCCCTACCGTCAGTCAGCACACATTTCTTCCTTCATTTTACTACCCATGACCATGTCAAATGCACTGATTTTTTTTCTCTGTAAATGAAGAATGGAGGCTAATGAAGAATGGGTGCTTCCATACAGTGTACAGTGCTAAAACTTCAGAATCGCCAGCCTTAAGGACACTGAAAGCCTGCCTTCTACACCCAAGCTTGATTGGAGCACAAGAACGCCCACGGGACCCTGGGGCTCTGCCATAGCAAGGGCACGGACAACATACCTCATCTTTGCCCTAAAATTCTCACTCTTAAAATTTTGTGTTCACGTGTCGCCTCTAAAATCGTTCTCTGCACAGAAAAAATACCCTCAAAAAAATATTCTACATCAAACAAAAAAGGAGACTGCATTATATATGTTGGGAAAACCAAAATTGCTCTACATCTTCTCTACCACATCTGATACTATATGCATACCCAGCTTCTTCCCAATATGTAGCAGATACTATAGGAAGGAAGGAAGGAAGGTATTTTTATCGTCCACGGAGACCAATCGGTCTATGGGACCCAATACAAAAGCGCAGCAAGCGGATTACTACCCGGATTAAAAAACCCCTGCCCCGAAGGGTTTTCGAGGGAAAACCGCGGGCGAATCATCGGCCGACAAACCGTTCCAATATACAAAATGCAAAACATACAAATATATACACTCATGTACAGTACTCGTAGTGCCCGACAAGCGGCAACAGGGGGCAAAGGTGGGCTCCCGTGATCCCATTACCTCAATGTACGACCCCGTGAGCACGCATCGACGGTGTGTTCATCGAAGCAAATGTAGGGCAAGTCCCGCCGCACTAAGGGAACGATCCGCCCCAGATCCGACCGAATGATGGGCAACTCGAAAGTGTGAGACTCATCCTCAATGGCACCCGCTTGATAAAGACCGACAGAGCTCGTCCCGGCGGGCTCCCCAATCCACCCGCCTCGAGCGCGAAGATGGTGGACACCGTGCGGTAATGGAGGCAATGAGTCTTTGCTTTTTTCAAACCGGGAACGCAGATAGAGCCGCGGGCCCCGGGCCAACGCGGGTTGATGTGCTCCTTGTAATGGGCCGTTTTGACTGTTTTAGAGCCGGGATCCCGTGAGCTTGCCAAGGAAGCAAGCGCCCGTGTACTCCCGCAGTCGCCATGATCGGCCTCTCGCGGTCCACTGCACGCATCGTGTTCCTCGCGACGCTCCATCCTGGCGAACCACCGATCTCTCTTACCCCTCCAACAAAGGCGAGAAATGCGGGCGGGCCCATTGCTACGCGCGTAAGCCGTGTAGGAGCCGAAAGCATCACCCATATTAACCACTTTTCAAAATAGACGATGTGTCTATCAAGGGCTGCCGGGCTGAAGCGGCAAGAATCCGGTTTGCAGTAGAACCGATAGGGGATGAAGGTTTCACCCCAAGTGCCCGCGGCTAAAAATGCCTTTCGCGACTGCCCAAGTCATTCCTCGGTCGCCAAAGAGACGACCGGTCCCAAACCTCGACCCGCATGGAAGGACAGGCTCGACCAACCAAACAGATGTGACCGATGGCCCCAATCATAGAGCTCTGCACGGGATCTGTTCTCAAGATGGCATAAAGCGCTTTAGCAGCTCATGATTCTTTTCGCCCATTAGCAGATAAACTTACAATCCATAATTTGTTAATTCTTTTCAATCCTTAAGGTGTTTTGGTATGGCAAAGACAATCTTAAACACTATGATTTGATTAGGTATCAACATACATCATAATGTCTAGATTACATATATGCATACCATACCATGAATGTGTGTGAAGTTCAAAATGCCATTGTCAAAGAAAACCTCCGATAGAAAGCAAGACATGCAATTGAAAGTAGATATATGAGCAGGAAATAATGCGCATAGGGAATAGTTTATAGAATATGTCAAACCCACTTTGAAGTAAAAATTGTGATAGCTAAACAATACTACGAGAATGATTTTCTTACAGAGGATCTAACAACTGCCCCACAAATAATGTGGGAAGGAGTACCCTATGGTAACCATTGATGCACGTAAGTTTGGAAAGATCTATATAGATTATCTAAGTTATTCTTCCCTATCACGTTGTGTCACTTTACCTTTACACTTTTTGAATAGACCACATAATACAGACCTATCGCTCGACTTCATCACATGTGCTTCATACTCTATTGCTACCTAACATGGCAGTCTTTTACTTACTCATCTAGACTAGAAACCGTTGTCCAGCGATGCCGAGCATTAGCCATGGACATGTGTAATGGGTAGCATGAGCCTGTAGGTAGACTAAGAAGTTCTAAATGTAACAATTTAGGGTTTAAATATGTCAGGCATTAAGCATGGGCGTGCGAAGTAATTATGAATAATGGGAATCGTACAGTGGAATAGAATGAGTAGATGCATAGTCAAACATGATTGCGATCGGAGTGGATCATGCTATCAGATATAGCACATTAATAGTGTTATCATTCTATTTGGATAGTATTTTTGGCTTTAAAATCTTTAGTAAAAAGCTTTAAAAATGCTTAAAATCCTTAAAAATTCAAAAAATTTATTTTATTCAAATATTTGATCATCTTGAACTTATTTATCCCTTGTATAAAATTGTGACTTTATTTTTTTTTTAAATGTAAGGAAATAAATTCTTTGAACAAATTTTCGATTTACTTGTTGTTGGCACGCCTTGTTTTAGTAAAAAAGCATCAACATAAAAATCCTTTAAAAAAACGGAGGATTTTATATAAGAATAGAATAGTCTTCAATAATTGAAACTGAATTTGAAAAACAAAAGGCATTCTTCCTTCGAAGATGTACGAAAAATTTGTTGAGCATCTCGCCTATATATTATCAATCGAAACGTTAAGAAATACAAAATATAAACTTACATGGGGTTATTTAAAACCGTATCCATGTACCCATAGTCTTGAAAATCTCTCTAGTCAAGCTTTCAAAGTAGAAATCTAAACAATTTATGTGCCATTTTTTTCTTGTTATAGGCTATGTATTCATTTGAATACGCAATAAGTTCATTGCCTAAGGCATGATCACATGCTGCTAGACATCAGTCGTCTAGGTTTGGCAAAGGCAAGCAAGGGTTTTGCCAATGGCATTGTGAGCCCAAATTTCTCGGTGAAGTCAATTTTTTTTTTTTTTTTTTTTTTTTTTTTTTTTGAGGGTAAGAGTATGTATTAATATATAAAAATTTACATAGGATATCCCCAAATGGGATTGATTGAAAGAATTATCACAAAGCGGATATAACTCGTAAGTGTCAAGGATTGTACTAAAAACTACCACTCCAATCTTCCCTACCCCTGGATTACTATAGGAAAAACCATCTTCATCCAGGCTTAGATACTATATGGAGTTAGCAGCCAATTCCAAGCAACAAGAACTTAGGAGAAAACCCCACGAAGACGAAGATCCTCCATCCAACATCATCGATAGATGCCGGACGGGTCATAAACCCCTTCGCAGACGCTTAAATCCAGATCTCAGTTACATTTGAAAAATGAATAGAATCCCCTTATACTGCCAATTCTATCCAAGTTCTTGTTATAATTGCGGCCAAACTTCCTGTGGTGGGCCAAGGCCATGAGGGCTACCTCCATGTTGAAGCTGTTCTGAATCCTTGTTACTGAAGCGGTCAGTCCTCCAAGAGCTACACCACACCGGTGTTTCCAAATGCACCACAATGATATATTGGTTAAAGTGAGTTGAATAATATCTGCACCTATACTGGCTAGAATGGCCGGCCATGATAGCTGACACATTTGTAGCCCAATAATTGGACAAACCCACCTCCAGAAGTCTCCTATAATCGGACAAAAGAAAAGATGATCCATTGTCTCTGACGCTCCACATCCTAGAGGGCAGAGATCATGTTGAACAACACCCTTGTTCAACAGCCATGTCATAGTGTATACACCTTCTTGTAGACTGATCCAGCGAAAGAATTGGATCTTTTTGGAACATAAGGAGACCCAAGACCTTGTCAATAGACCCTTGGTTTTCGCTTGATCTAATCCCAACTTTGTCTGCGCCTTTAATGGGGACTGTGGCATTAGCAATCCATACAACTTTTTGACTTTATATTCTGCCCCATCCCCACACAACCACCTATCTTCTTCCCCTACAATACCAGAGACTGTATTGACATTCACCATAATCTTCCTAAAGACCTTCCTATCACCTTCCCCAACACCTGGAACTAGAGCTTTAAATCTTGTCCAAGTAATCCATCTATCATTTTCCCACAACTGCCCAACCTTACTTAATTCTCGCAACACGCCATTTAGTAAACACTGAGGGTGTACAAGTGCAAGAGGCAGCGATCCCTCTCCCAAATCCTAGTGTTCCAAAATATACTCAGCCCCCAGCCTCCCAATGAGCATCTGCTATACTAAAGAGACTCAAGACATCCTGCCAAGCTTCTAATATCTTCCTCATTACTCGGGAAGTACCTCGACCCATTGAGAATTTATGAAAGTAGGAGCTAACCTCATCTCTAGGGGTAGAGGGTTTCCCCTTTATCTTACCCCCTGAAGCCAATAACGCACAAAGGCAATAGCCGGGATGTATCCCCTGGATAGCCCTCCGCGGACAAACTTAGCTGCCAGAACCTTCCCCTGGACCATTGGGTCTTTACATCCCAATCCCCCATCCTTCCTACTTGACACATTTCGACCATGCAACCCCTCGCTATCTTCCCTCCCGGATGAATTTTTGAATGATTACTAATAACCTGGTCATATATATATCAGCTACAATAGGCGAGGAGTAATAAATATGAGTCGCATTAAGGATTGCATTGGCTACCGGCTTTTGTTACTCTCCCCCATAGTGGACAAGGACTTACAAGACGTGAGGTTAACCTTCTTTCGGATCCTTTCTATAATTGGCGCCCAAAGACCTTTTAGATTTTCTCCAAGGTTAAGTGGCATACCCAACAGCTTAGTCGTCTCTGTAGCTGCCACTATATGATAATTCCATGCCCTGACCCTTGTATCAATGTCTTCTTCAAAAGGCCATATTACATCACATTTAGCGTGATTCAGCCCAATACCCGATATGGAGTAAAAAAGAATTTAAAACACGTTGAAAGGCGTGTGAAAACTCCCATCATCGTACCTTAAGAAAAGAAAGGTATAATAGATGCATATTGCATAATAGTCGATTTAGATTGGAACTGGAAGAAGTAACCCATTCAAACAAACCCCTCGTCATCAAGCTTTTCACCATACAAGTTAAGAGATAAGCCATGATTATAAAAAGGTAAGGAGCAAGGGGACACCCCTGCCTAATCCCCTTTCTGAGCTCAAAGAGACCAGTCGGCTGACCATTAACCAGAACAGATGCTGATGCCATCTTGTTCAAACCCATAACTAACTCTATAAAGTTTATTTCAAAACCCATGTGAGCCATCACATTTTTTAGCCCACTCCATCTAAGAGAGTCATAGGCTCTCTTAAAATCCGGCTTCAAAGATTACACAATTCTGGCGAGAAGACTTGCACCAATGGAGCCCCTCTCTAGCTGCCAGATAGTTGTCCAAAATGTTCCTGCCTGGGAGGAAAGCTGACTGTTCACATCCAATCAAACGGGTTAAGATTGGCTTCAAACGGTTAGCAATGACCTTCATGATTACTTTGTACAACACATTGGTTAGTGCTATTGGTCTCCATTCATTTAGCAGGGGGCTTATTAACTTTGGAATCAAGGAGATAAATCCAGTTGCTAGAATTTGGGTGAAGGTATTTGACCGCCCATGCTCCCTTATTTTCAGCGGTGAAGAATGGCCCAAGTATATCCTGTAATTCGACATAGAACTCGAGGGAACCCATCAGTCCCTGGCGACTTACCGGAAGCTAAAGAACACAGAGTCTTGTAGATTTCTACATCACGAGGCTCTTGAAGTAGAATTTTATTTTCTCCATCAGTCACTATCTGGCCTTGCCTTAAAGAGGGGAGCCACTCAGAGCATTGACTGTAATAGTCACTTGGAAGGGGATCTTCTTTGAACAACCCCTCATAGCTGTCCCCGAAGAAGGATTTCACGAGGCTCTTGTAGTTTTTTTTTATTTTCTCCATCAGTCACTATCTGGCCTTGCCTTAAAGAGGGGAGCCACTCAGAGCATTGACTGTAATAGTCACTTGGAAGGGGATCTTCTTTGAACAACCCCTCATAGCTGTCCCTGAAGAAGGATTTAATTTCTGCCTCCTCTTTAAGAACCACGTTCTGATCATTAGTAACTGAAGTGATACTATTCTCAGCCCAGCCTTGCCGCCAATCTAAAAAACATTTAGAGCTTTCATGATCAACCTCCGCAAGATACCATTTGGTCTTAGATCTAATAGCGGCCCCTCGAGCCTCTTCCTCTTCTATCGCTTTTATTCTGACCTCTAGCTCTTCCTCAAGTGCCTGATTGGCAATATTAAAGGGATCTAGAATCAAACCTTGTTTAACTTGTCGAACTTGGTTGTATAGGTCAACCTTATTCTCCCGGAATTTGATAGCCCGTAGTTTCCCCCACTTTTTTATCCAATCCTTCATATCGGTATTTTTCTTGATCCAGGCTTTCATACTAGGAAGACCCTCTTCCCTTGGTGAAGCTAATGATATTCTTTGAATGGTATACAAAAGAGATCCTTCCCTAGGAGCCCTGTATTGAATTTAAAGGGGACATTTCCTTTTCGCCTGGCTGAAGGAAGATCTTCAAATACTAGTTTTTGTGGGATATGATCTGACTGGGAAAAAGAAAGGTCCCCTTCCACATAGCACCGATCCATAAAGGGGGCTGACTTGTTAGCCACATAAAATCTGTCTAGCGCAGACAGTAAACTCTGTCCATTCCTTTTTGTTTATTAGACCATGAATAGGGAGTATTCGATGGTGGGAGGAGAACGAAGCCACAATTGTTGAGAAGGGAATCCCATGCCAGTCGCTCCTCCCCCAAGAGGTTTCTATACAGGCCAATCTTTTGATCCCAAACATCCGTCATATTGAGGTCACCACCTAGTACCCAATTGGCACCCTTGGTGATCACCCAATCCATGATTTCCTTCCATAGAATGGCTCTTTCCTGAGCTTATTTGTTGCATAAATATTAATCACTCCCCATTGAATCCCATCGTATCAAATTGCAATGACTTGCCACCTTCCATCCGTCCCCAAAGATATTGCAGACTACTAGTTAAACCCTTCCATAAAGTTCCGTACCCCCTTTGGTGCCCTGGCAAAGGGTAAAGAGGAATACCGCTTCCTACCCGGGCACCTAAGGAACCGGCCTCAAGTCGGGAAGTCTATGTTCAGTATAAGTAGGATATCTGCGCTCATCGATCTCATTGCTGCTAAAACTCTAGCCCTCTTTAGAGGTCCCTTGATACCTCGAAGGTTCCACGAAATAATCTTCATGATTTTTCTATTTGAGTAGCATCATCCCCTGTTACATACCCCTTATCATTTTTGGTGATACCCAAACCCCTCCAGTATCGTGTACCCTCAAACTACTTCCCAACAGGGTTGAGTTTGGCCATACATTAGGAACCATTGTATTTATCATCACCATATGGTAATGTTCCATGATACATAAACTTTTCTCCCCTTGACAGGGTGGCAGAGCAAGTTGCTTTCAATTGTAGAAATTACAACTAGAAGAGTCAATGGTTTGTTGTCAGCTCGACCTAGCCATCCTCGATGCGTGTCAGTTTTTTCTGCAGCGACCCAGTCAAAGGAATGGAGCAAACGAGCCAAAACTATATGGACCATGGTAAGGCCAAGGGACAGACCAGGGCAAATTCTTCGTCCAGATCCAAACGGGATAAACTCAAAATCTCTACCCTTGACGTCTATGTTTTTTCCAATAAATCTGTCGGGATAAAAAACCTCTGGGTTTTTCCAAACATTTGAATCCCTTCCCATTTGCCAAAGACTCACCATCAAACGGGTGCCCTTTGGGATGTCATAACCTGCTACCTTACACTCGGCAATTGATTCATGAGGCACTAGAAAACCTGAATGAAGCCTCAACGATTCCTTCACAATTGCCTGCAAAAATGGGAGATTTGGAATGTCGTTTTCCTCCACCGATCGGCCAAATCCGATCACGTTATCCAATTCTTCCTGGGCTTTTTGCATTATCCCAGGCGATTCAAGGAGCTCTGCAAGTGCCCATTCTACATTCACAGACGTTGTGTCGATCCCTCCCAGTATCACGTCCTGTATGATTGCATATAAATTCCTTCTTAGTTTATTCTTGGACCCTTATATGCATATTATTTTGGACTGCCGTATTTAGAATCCGAGATGTCGTATTTCCGGACTTTTTTTGTGGTGTTTCTGGCCACCCGTTATCAGCCACTAGCCACTGTGTACTTTGGAGTTTCAAGCCCAAAACCACAAAAAAAGCCGGAAATACCACATCCCGACTCTATATACGCGCGTCCTATTATTGTCTTCATTTCAATACTTATAATGTTTTGGAACCTTTAAAAAACGTGAAAGTAAAATGAAAATGCAGTTATTACTTACTGACCTGAATCACCCCCTTGATTGCCTCGTGTTCTAGCTTTAGGCCATCCCCTTGCTCGCCCACTTTCAGCAACACGCTTACCGGATTATACGAATCGATTCATCCTTTTCGCCCAATGCTAATTTTTTGTATTTCTTCCTCAAGAATTTCATTCGTAAATGCATCTAACCGTGTAAGTGCATCGCCTTCCATTCTTCCTCTGTATCCTTGCAGATCAAACCCGGATAAAATGGCAAATAGTCTCCTACATTGAACGACTGCCAAGAAAAATGTTTCACGAACCATTTGCCTAAATCGCCCGCCTTGGGCACTTTCTTTTCCAAGAACCTCTTCCCAAATGCGATTTCGGTGATGACATTGTTAGCAAGGCTGGAAAGTTTAGAGCTGAAATTCACGACTCTATCTGCAAGGCTATCATCCAAAATGGATTGCAAAGTGCAAGAGATTTCCTCGGCCTCGACGCATGCTTCCCGGAGCTTTTGGAGGTGAAGAGCTCCCGGCTACAAATTTTTCTCATAAGCTTCCAATGTTTCTCGTATGGGGCAAAAGCAATATCCCTAGAATTATAACATATAATTCTAGATGCATCAGCGAGGGCACAGGAAGCAAAAATTGCATCATGGGTTTCGAGAAACTCCATAGCCATCCGGGCAGATGAAACCAAAGACACAATTGATGATCCAAGGCGAAGGAAGAATAGGGGGCCATAGCGGGCCGAAAGCCGAGTCAGATCTCGATTAGGCAGATCAGAGAGGAGATGGAGGTGGCCTATAACAGGAAGTGAAGGAGGAGATGGAGGTAGGCGTTTTTTTCGCCCTGTGTTTTTAGAAAGAGCAGCATAAGAAATGAGAACAAAAATCAAAGCGCATATGCATACCCAAGCCGCTGTTGTAATCTCCATCTTCAAGTTGCATTGATCAGAAATGGCTATTACTTACAGAAATGGCATTTACCCATGAATATGCATTGAAAAAGTCTTTAACTTATACGTTACAGCTTGCTTTCACTCGTCAACGGGTGCAAGTGATCGATATGATTCCAGGGTTGACCAAAACCGGAGGGACTTTGCCCTACCGGAAAAGATGCCTAGAACCAATCCAGCGCCGCCACGTGGCAACAAAAATCAGAATAGCAGAATAAAGAGTAAAAAAAACAGAACATGGGGTAAAAAATGGCAGAACGATGAGTAAATTTCCTGCACGATTTTCAGAGAAAGAATGGACAACACGTGTCGCGATACGATTGGACGGCAGGGCTGGATTGCGTCCAGGCGTCTTTTCCGTTTTTGGGATGTTTGCCCATCAAAACAGGTAAAAACAATTGGATGGCAAATAAAAGGCAGCACTTGAGCAATTGCTCTTCATAGAAAAGAGCAACTACAACATCCGCATGTCATTTGAAATGCTAAGAATAGAACAAAGCGAATTTTCATTATAACTTCATGATTACATAATCAAGTTTATTCTTTATAGATAAGAGAGCAAAAGATAGCAGTTTAAAGTCTAAAATCAATCACATGAACTTATTCAAGTGGTTTTGCTCTCCTCTGCTTCAATTCATTCCAATCCTTGTAGCCCGCTTGCCAGTTTATGATTTCAAATGATTCATTCTACAATGAAACACACATTGTGTCGTCAAGTGTTTCTAAGTTTATGCTAGAACTTGTAGCAGCATTTTGGTAGAAGAAACCCCTCTCACAAGAGGTCGTGCTTGCAAGAATGACCATACAACACTGCCATAACTTCATCAATGCAGGGAAACTATCCCACCAACTGTCAAACGTTCCACTTTCATCTGTACAAATAATCCAAGACACCACCGTCCCTTTTTCTTGGCAACCCTGAAAAGTGTCTCAACGAAGCCTTCCCTCTCATTCAAACATCTAGCTACATCTACTTTTGAAGCAAACTTGGCAAGCAACTTCTCCAACCATTCCTTAGTCTCGTTAGCATATGCTGACGGATTGAAGAATTTCATGGCATTAAATATTTCACTCACATCTGCAAAACTCCGAGCAAGTGCAGGCAAGGGGAGCGGTGCCAAGTCAAGATTCGATGGTCATGAATTTTTTTTCTTGATTTTAGAAATTAGGAAGTTCAATGGTCCATGATTTTGGCTGGTTGGTTGGTGGTGCATTAATAATTTTTTTTTTTGCATGCATGATGCAATATTTGACGTCAATGGTTTCTTTTTTTATGTATAATTTAAACCATTTAAAATTTCGGTTAACTTGAGGAAAAAAATAAATCTTGTCATCTTAAATTTTTCTATGGCATTTGAAAGGCTAGAGTTCACGAACTTTCTATCATGCGAAAGGCATAAAATTATTTTGCCCATCCTCAAAAAACTAAGGGCAGACCGTCAAATTCAAGCATTGAACTTGGGGCATGATTCAGTTTCGTTGATATCAATTCCACTTGTTGGTTTAACTATATAACTCAGTTTCCTCAATATCAGGTTTCACATATCATTTTAATTAATCAACAAACGTGTGGTTACCCAAGTTTTTATTCATCTTGATCAAAGAATTGGAAATAAGGCGTTGTCACAATATGGTTTGACCTAATCCTTTTTTTCTAAGATTTTCTTCATTTCATTTCATTTCATGTCTTAACAATAAATTTTCAAAAATGAGAAAGTTAATAAGAAGCTTGATAGTATAAGAAGACCAAGTAACCAATTTTAATAGAAATAAGGATCATAAACAACAAAGAAGTTGAGCATTGATAACGAAACATTTCGAATGTGGATGGTAAAAAAAAAAATAACCTCTTAATTTCTGGAAGTAATATTTTCAGAGTTAGGTTCATTTTTTTTTCAAACCTCATTTATTTTGCTTTCAAGCACTTCCAGGTGGGAACAGCTAATAGGGATGAAGAGGTCGACTCAGACCACCTACCACTTTACTTGCAGCTGGCTTGGCAGGTTGTTGAAACTCCCCTGTGCGACAACTCCTCACATGCCTCAGCTGCGATTGGATTATGCACATGCAAGGGCTTACGCCCAGATGCTTGTAGATGACCTGGCAGAAATTTTGCAGTACCCTACACTAGAGCAACAGACAGGCCAGCTGATTGACGTGCTTAGGACTGCTGCAGAAAGGTGCTTTGGGATAAGCCGCTTTCGACGGACCTCTAGGACCACAACCTTCCCATGTAATCAGTGGTTTGATGCAGAATGCAACACGGAAATGTTTTACCTCCTGGAACGTCACCCCAGGACCTTTTGGCGAAGGGTTCTCAGAAAGCTAGTATAGCGTACAGGGAACATCACTCCCGAGCAGTGGAGGAAATACTTGCAACAACTATACGACCCTCAGGGTGTACAAGTAGCATTACCCCTGCAAGAAGGCCCGGTGCTGGAAATCACAGAAAGCCCAGTGCTACAAGAAGGCCCAGTGCTGCAAGCGTCTTGCTAATGGGAAGGCGCCAGAGCTGGATGTTATGCATGCCGAATTGCTCAAATGGGTAGGGTCGTCCATAGTACCGGCGCTGACCGCCTTGTTCAACAAGATGCTATGGGAAGGCTTCTTACTGTAGTGGACCAATAGCAGAGTTGTTCCTATCTATAACACGACCCGGATTGCCCAACCATATACCGTACAAATATGGTTAGTTCGGTGTTTGCAAAGCTGCTAACTGGGATTCTCGAGCAGCAGTTGACAGGATGGGCAGAGGCAGCAGAGGTGCGGGCCCTTATCCAGGCAGGATTCAGGCCCTGTCACTCAACCATTGGCTGCGGACTCTGGTTGAAGACAGCAGGAATCACTGGCAGAACCTATATTGTTGCTTCGTGGACTTTGTGAAGGCCTTTGACACCTTTGATACAGTCGGGTAATTCACATAAATCATCAATAATTCATGCATAATCTGATATTTGGAAGGCAAATTCAAGCTCCAGATAAGTGAACCGGTCTTTTTTCAAAGCAATCGATCCGTCTTTCGCCTTAAAGCCCTCGAAATTCATTCAGAGCCATTTTTCCCTTTTTAAAATCCCCTGTTTAGCACTATTCTTGGCAAATCCAGGCTAGAGTTTTGTTTTTTTGCTTAATTGATGAATTCTTGATGTATTACAGGCCGATCCGACCTTTAAGGATCATGATTAGGTAGTTGAACACGGTAGATTTGCCGGATCTTGGCAGTTTCGAAGATTAGGGTTCTTGGCAAGATAGGTCGATATATCCCACAGGCCAAATTCAAAAAGGAAGCCCAAAGTATAAAAGGAATAACAAATGCAATATAATTAATAAATTACATGTTATATCCACGTGGGCCTCGGTACCTCCACCGCCCCACACGCCTGGGTATACCACGTGGCGGGGGTGATTGGATGGAAAATCTAGGCCTGGGGGCGGGGGGGGGGGGGGTGGTAGATAGTTTTTTTTTTTTTTTTTTTTTTTTTTTTTGCAAAATATGGCTAGGTACACTTTCCAAGAAATCATATATGACGGCCTAAATGAATGAATTTTTGGAATTTCTTTTTTGCAAATGGAATCTTTGTTTATGATCTCCATGACGGTGGAATCTTTTTTGCTTTTTCATTTTTGGCTTTAGAAAGGGGTATGAAAGTGGTGAGGTGGCAAGTTAGGCAAGATGAGTTGGCAATATGAGGATGACATGGCAAGTAGGGGTGATGAGGTGTCAAACAACTTGGCTAAGAAAATTTTTTCTAGTCAAAACATGACATGAGGTGGGGATGATGTGTATGACATGTGGATGATGATGTGGAGGTATTGGTGATGATGTGGCAAGATGATAGGTCACCCTTATGAACTTAGACACTTAAATTGAAGAATTTTTTGTAAAGGATGGAATTTCAATTGGGTGACACGTGTATGATGTGACAAGGCAATGGAGATGACATGTATGATGACAGGGCCACTTTTGAATGATGTCATGGGTCAATTTCAATACCAATGCATATAATTTGCATTCTTTAGGCAAATTTTGACTTTTAATTGCTTCCTTTAGGAATTTTGCACTTTCTCTCACCATTTGACTTCTAGAGAGAGAATTTTGACCTTTGACCATGAGTATGACCAAATCAAGTGGAAATTTGTGCTTTAATGAGATGGTGATGGTATGGTAAGTGTGTGTGATGTGAATGACATGTGAAAGAGAAGTTTTGACTAGAAAAAATCTTCTAGGCCAATTTGCCTTAGGAAATGAAAGCTAGACATGGAACTTGGGGTTTCAGGGGCATGTTTTCATGGCAAAGGATATGGAAGGCTTGAGATGGAGATCATGGAATATAGTTATGCCAAGAACTCAAATAGAAGCATCACATACCAAGAACACACTAACAAGAGAAGGGTGTCAATTAGTGTCAAATTTTGGCCTAGTTTTGCAGATCAAATTTTCTTAATAACTGACATTATGGATGACACATACTGGTGACACTAATGTAGCAATGAGAACGTCACATATATTGTCAGCAATAGTGGCAGTACCAATGCCACCTATCTATATATAATAATAAAGGCGTTTTGTGATAGTCTGTGCGCAATCTTGCGCGTTGAATTTTCTCAACTTATTTTCATCCCTTGATTTTGGCTTTTGGCGGTTTTCTTTATACGACGGTTCTGGTTCTCTGCTTCTCGCATCTTCCCTTTCCAGTTCCTGAATGCCGGAATGGGGTTAGAATTGCTTCTGGTAAAAGATAGCTATGGTTATTGATTGCCGGAATGGGGTTAGAATTGCTTTACTTCCGGTAAAAGATAGCTTTGGTTATTGATTAGAAGTTCGTCCTTGAACATCCCCGAAATTCGTTTTGCAAGCAGCAGGGCCATTCGATTGAATAGATGGCCGAGATGTGTGTTCTTTTTTCCAAGAGCGGTTGGGTCTCCGATGTGGTGCGTTCCTTCCCTTTTGGCCGAAGCAGCAGCTCCGGCAATATCACAATTTCTACGCTTCTTTGCAAACAAAACGTGGCTTTTCCAGTGCTCGTTGGGTCTCCAGATGTGGTGCGTTCCTTCCCTTTTGGCCGAAGCAGCAGCTCCGGCAATATCACAATTTCTACGCTTCTTTGAAAACAAAACGTGGGTTTTCCAGATGGCTGGTGACATCAGGTAAGATATGAAGCTTGAATATATGAGCTTGCTTATAACTAAAATGAGGTAGGCAAGGCCTAGCTTAGATTTGATGCATTCCGTGCTTGCCCAATAGATTTGAACGCTCCAACTACACAGTTTAGCCTAACTTATAAAAAGCAGAGTTGTGGCCCATTCATCAAACAGCCTGCTCAATTCCAGCAAACATGGGCGCACAAGAGTCTATCACAACATGCTTTGTTATCCTTGTGTTTCTCTGCTTTTCTTCAGCTGCAGCCATCATCAGGAATTACGAGTTTAATGTTTGCACTGTGCTCCCCTTTCTCAATTTCGTTTTTTCTCTTTCATCGTGTCATAGTTTTTGTGTTAATTCTTGCATTTTATAGGTGACAATGCTGAGCATTACCAGACTCTGCATGACTAGAAATATCGCTACAGTAAATGGGCAGTTTCCTGGACCTGAGATCCATGCAAATGAAGGAGATAGGGTACTTATCAGGGTCAATAATCTATCACCACATAACATCACCATTCACTGGTAAGACACTACCAAATACTCATCAATTTGAGATGGATGTGTATATTAACCTGTGTTGACAGGCATGGAGTGAGGCAAACCGCTCCGGATGGTTCGATGGACTGGCATATATTACACAATGTCCAATTCAACCAGGAAACTCTTTCCTATACAATTTCACAACTCAAGGCCAAACAGGGACACTCTGGTGGCATGCACATATAGCATGGCTCAGAGCAACAATCCATGGAGCATTCATAATTCATCCTAGAGAAGGATTGGATTCCCCTTTGCAAAGCCTGATAAGGAAGTTACCCTTGTTCTAGGTACTAACAAGACAAAACTGTTAAAGAGTTGTATCTTAGGATGTTAACTTATGTCTTATTGGAGTCCGTGATAAGCCAGGCCTTATCAACAGGAGGGACACCCAACAATTCTGATGCCTATACAACAATGGCTGGCCAGGGCCCCTTTACTTTAATTGCTCCTCACAGAGTATGTATTGTTTGTTTCATTGTGTATAAGAAATAACAATGGGACAGGGAGTTGGAGGCATGGACTATCACCTTAATATCTATTATATGGATCTTCGGCTTTGCCACTTATATTTGGCAAATGCTTACATGTGCCACAGAAATGCTCAGACAGAGTAGGATAAACCTCTCATATTCTTCCATAATAAATATCTTCTTTACGATTGGTTTGAAACTATCCATAATCCTGTAACATTGGGATGGCCGTAGACGTGACCTTTCGTGTTGAAGAATTAAAGGTACGTATGATTTGCATTTTGTTCTGAGATTGTATTTTTTGTGCCTGCTGGTTGATTTAGTGCTTCATATATTGCTGTGGTCTGGATTTTGCTGACACCCGAGTGTGTATCTGCTTGGAGCGTTTTATTAACTAACTTTGTTTACCAATTACATGTTTGATTCAAAGTGTTCTTTATAGAACTTAATTTTGTCTCCATCATTTTGTGCATGAATCTACAGGAGAAATGGTAGTGGGGCCAGCAAGAACCCTATTCATGGATAATATATCAACTGGTCTAGATAGCTCTACAACCCATCAGATTATGAAGTGCTTCCAGCAATTGGTGCATGCATTGAAAACTACAACAATGATATCACTGCTTCAGCCCTCACCAGAGACATACAATCTTTTTCGCTTGTCAAAGTAAACACAGTTTGGACAGCCAACTTGATCGTGTTGCAGTTTTGTGACAATAAGGAGCCAAAACTTAAGACCATTGTCGACTTTTAATACATTTTTTACTGCAAACAGGGCATCTGATTTACCAAGATATAATGTACTTGCATATGCTATTTTTTTTGGCCTGTGTTTCTGATTGACCATTGATATTGCCTTGTGGAAGTTTGAGACCACGAAGTACAACTGCACTGTTATTGATGCTCCTGGGCATCGTGATTTCATTAAGAACATGATTACTGGAACCTCACAGGTAAAGTTCACTGATTTGACACTCTTTGTTTCCAACTTCTGATCGCAGTTCTCTTGCATTTACAGGCTGATTGTGCTATTTTGATTATTGATTCTACAACTGGAGGTTTTGAGGCTGATATTTCTAAGGATGGTCAGACCCGTGAGCATGCACTCCTTGCATTCACATTGGGAGTGAGGCTGTCAAGGAAGTGTCTTCATATTTGAAGAAAGTTGGGTACAACCCATACAAGATCCCATTTGTTCCTATTGCAGGGTTTGAGGGAGACAACATGATTGAACGTTCTGCTAACCTTGATTGGTACAAGGGGCCGACGCATTTGGACAGAACCCAAGAGACCTTCTGACAAGCCTCAAGCGCCTCCCACTTCAGGACGTTTACAAAATTGGTGGTATTGGAACTGTGCCAGTGGGAAGAGTTGAGACAGGTATTCTGAAGCCTGGTATGGTTGTGACTTTTGCGCCTACGGGACTTACCACAGAGGTCAAGTCCGTGGAAATGCATCATGAGTCCCTCCTGGAGGCTCTGCCAGGTGACAATGTTGGATTCAATCTGAAGAATGTTGCTGTCAAGGATTTGAAACGTGGTTTTGTTGCATCTGATTCCAAGAATGACCCGGCAAAGGAAGCCGCAAACTTCACTGCTCAGGTTATTATTATGAATCACCCAGGTCAGATTGGCAGTGGTTATGCGCCAGTCTTGCATTGCCACACTTCTCACATTGCAGTCAAGTTTTCTGAGATTCTGACCAAGGTAGACAGGCGGTCAGGAAAGGAGATTGAGAAGGAACCCAAGTTTTTGAAGAATGGTGATGCAGGTTTTGTTAAGATGATTCCAACCAAGCCCATGACTGTGGAAACTTTTGCTGAATATCCTCCATTGGCTAGGTTTGCTGTTCGTGACATGAGGCAGACTGTGGCTGTTGGTGTTATCAAAGCTGTGGAAAAGAAAGACCCTACTGGAAAGAAGAAGTGACTAGAGATGGATGGTTTACTTGTGCTGTTCCTTTTAAGTGGCAGGATGCTCATTTCTAGGTGGTTGCAAACATGGGTCTTGGACAGGTTTGAGATTACTACACGCGTATGTTTGAGATATAGGTCGCTTTGTTTACAGGTTGCTTTATTTATAAGATTATTACCGGCTTGGAATTAATCAGTACTTTATGTTTTTCTTATTATTCCTTTTGGTTTGGTGAAGATAGTGATGTTTTTTTTGGTTAAACACGGTTTTAATACTCCTGTATTGTTATCTATCAGCTTACGTCCAGCTATCCACGTGTTAAGCATGTTTTCTGCGCAATCCCTTGGTATGGCTAATGGGGAAGTAGATTTGCATAGAAGAATTCTTGAAATAATGGATTGTATTACTAAGGCTTCAATCTTTAATTTAGAAAACCGACCTGTTGTCGACTTCTTTAGCATTATCCTTATCCTTATACTTTTTTATTGTTATTTCCAGACCCTCAGATCATGGGAGATTTATAGAATCTCCCAGATCTAAAGGCCAGCATTTTTATAGCCTGAAAACTCTTGCACGGATCAATGGTCCCACGATTCAAAACAATGGTAGCATTGGTAGAACAGAAAATTGTCCGAGCACGAACAGCTGGTTCTTAAATGGTGAAAATTGCTGGTAGGAACCAAAGCCTAAGCTTTCGGGATCGCCACTGCTCCGATCTGCGGTGGAATTCGGGCCCAAATCTGCCCTTCTGCATAGGCCCGAGCATTTATCTATCTTAGAAAAAAAATTGGGTTGGTTGTTTATTACCCAGCGCCTATGTGAATCATGCAAAACTGGTATGCCCAGGATGTAGCAATCTGAGGTAAGCATGCGTTGGGTTATGCTTTGAATGTCCAAGTTTTACTCTTTGATAAAGCATTCCTTGGTCGTTTCTTCCATGGATTTGCATTCTTTAGCGCCCAAATGTATTTGCATTGATTTTTACGTGATTACAAAATTGCTATAAGTTACCAGCATATAAGATTGAAATGTGTGCTAATAACCATGTGATTCTCTTGCAGCTATTGTCTTCTAAATTCTTATTTGTTTTACATTTGCATTCTATGGCAAGAAATAGGCTCAAAGGCTGGGATTCCGGTGCTTTGGAAATGCCGGTTATAGGGACTGGTATACTAGCTTCTAGGTTTCTAGCATCCACCAGCTCTAGGCAGCTTGGAGGTTTCTCCATGTGATAAGTAAAATATATTTGAGGGAAAATGCATATGTAAGGTTGGGTTTGGCGTGGTTTTGTCTCTCTACAAGAGAAAAGGTGAAGCTTCCAATTTTTTTGTGCCATACACATCATTAGTCTGCGAATATGAAATGCCCTTTGTGGATTGAAACTGGAGAGCTTTAAAAAATTTGTTCGTATAATCATCTCCAATGGGAATATAGTTGTCAGGCATGGATTCAATAGATTCAACGATGAAAGCCGATTGGAACCGCAAAGGGTTGGATTTGTCAAGTTGGGGTTTGTAAAACTGTTTGTGCTATCAACTTACTAACTTGTCTTTTAGGAATAAGTATAGTCTTAAAACGAAAGCAATTGAAGTCGTAGATGTTAGTTGATCGATTATGCGTAAGGAAAGTATGTGCGTGTTAACCTTTTGAGCGGTGATATGATGGTGGATGCTTCCATTCCATAATCTTATTTGGGCGTGTGGATTTCCTCCGACAACCCCCTCGTGATTTTAAATATTTGTGTTTATATTGTCGGCATGGCCATAGTGAAAACAATGGCCTTGAGGAAGTGATCATCAAAATGGCAAGTCACATGTGTGCTATGCTAGAGGAAAGACTGTATTGGTAGAAAATTAGATATGCATTGGCAAAAACTTAGGTAGTTTCTTATTTGCCTCATATTTCTCATCTTTATTTGCAGATGCTATCTACAAGGTCGTGAACAAGTCCAAAGGTCGTGCAAAATGAGCTCCCCTAAATTAACAATGTTATAATTTTTTTTGCACACATATATAATAGTACTTTGACTCCATTAATCTATTAAGAAAATTCTATTCAATCAAACCCACAAATTGTAGGAATATTTGACCGACTAGCTCGGGCTTAATATCATGTTTTATGTTCTAAGATGCAAGTCTAGGATCAAAGAATGTAGAAAATCTTTGTGATTTTGTAAACTAGATGTTGCAAAGAACATTGTAGAAGGCATGAAGTTTTCCAAGGTCTGGCCTAAATAATCTTTCTTATATATTTATATTTATTTAGATTCTCAAGTTCAATTGGCCTTTTCAATAAATTTAATTTTTGGCATGTCTTTTTTCTAATATTGCATGCATTATAGCCCAGCAACGCTGGGCACTTTTTCTAGTAGCGTCATAAAAAAAAAAAAAAAAAAACCTTCTCCGTCCACGCACATGTTATTCTACGGAATACATGTGTGAACCCCCCTTGGTTATTGGCAGCAAGTGGATTTACAAGTTAAAAATAGGTTTGAATGATGAAGAGAAATTCAAGGCATGTTTAATGGCACAAGAATCCACATAAAGGAAGGGAATGGACTATGAAGAGACATTCGCGTTAATAGTTAAGCTAACTAGCATAAGAATCCTACCAGCATTTACAAATGCTAATAATTTGGAAGTGCATCACATGGATGTAAGCACAGCATTTTTAAATGCTGAGCTTGATGAGGAAGTCTACATGAAACAAGCATCTGGTCTTGAAGTAGATCAAGAAGGCATGGTATGGAAACTCAAGCGCGTAGTCTATGGATTAAAACAATCCCTAAGAATGTGGTACAAAAGTATTGATCAATATCTGCAAGAACAAGGATTCAATAAATTTTTAAATGATGGGAACATTTACATATTGAACAGGGGCAGATCAAGGTTCCAAGTGATCCAGAAGTACTAGAACATTGCAAGCAAATCTTGAAAAACAAGTTCCAAATGACTGATTTAAGACAATCAAGAAAATTTCTGGGAATGGAAATGAACAGGGATATGCAAAGCAAAAGGCTGACCATTACTCAGAAAGGGAACATCGAAGGTATGCTTAAAAGATTTCATATGGTAGATTGTGATGTGTCCAGGACACTTATTGTACAAGGGCTTAAATTATCTTCCAGCATGAGTTCGAAAACAGTGAAAGAGGAGCAACAAATGGAAAAGGTGCCTTATAGGGAGCTGATAGGATATTTGCTTTTTGTGTCAAATAGCACCATACTTGACATTTCATTTACTGTTAGTCTTCTAAGCAGATTTACAAATAATCCAGGTCACTAACATTGGGCAGCAGCTAAAAGAGTACTCAGAAATCTGCAAAGATGTTTGAATATGGTAACTCAGAGAAGCTCGGCTAGGCGGCCGATTGTAGCTGCTAAGCGGCCGAATCTGAACCTACACGGTCGGATTTGGCTGTATAAAAACACAAGAAGAAGTTTGACATAAATTAAAGTGTTGTTCTGAAGCTCCTATGTGCAGGAGGCTTGGGCTCTCGAAGTAATCGAAATGTGATACAAGATATTGGTTAATATCTTGTGAACAATATATCTTCAATAGTCATATGAATTTCAATGATTATTTGAAGTTGCCTGATATTTTATTTGAAGTCCATTATCATTGTCTAGTTAGTCTATGATTCTCTAAATCAAGATCTTGTTTAAACATACTATTATTCTTTCAATCTTCTCACTTTCCAAGACGTAATTCAGTTCCTCAACTACAATTTAAGCATCAAGATGGTGAAACAAATGCAGTCTAGTTTAACAATGACGACATACTTACATTCATCCAAGCAAATCCAGTCTGCGGTATCAATGACATATACCTACACATACATGTCATACATATTTGATAAAGAGACACAGATACCAAGACAAAGCTTGCAAATTAAATGGGTATATCAAAGCATCAATTTGCACAAAATAATTTGTCCAGTAAGGTCGCATTGCCTTTTGCTTTGTGTAAGCAAATTCAAATGCTAAGAAAAACAACTTTCAGTTTGCATAGATTCTAAATTTTACCAAATGCCAAACGTTAAACAAAGAGAAACTATCTACCAAAGAGAGATCCTATCAAAGGAATAGACATGCCGCTTTAGAAGAATGTGCTTGACAATAGTGTAGACCAAACAAATGGTCGTCCCACAAGTTCATAATGTGCCTCTGCCCCTCTGATTCTAAAACTTCAACTCAACACATATGTCAACTGTGAAACTATCCAGGAAACCACTATGCTATGGTACAGACTTGAACAACTCAACAAACTGTGGCATGCTAAAATGCAGAAGTAGTACATGCTTCAAGGGCAAGTTCTTTCTCAACAAATTGTGGCATGCTCGAGCAATTTATGATTGAAGGGCAAGCTTGTACTCCTTGGTTAGTTTTACACGTGCTCACAACTACTATCCAAGATTCTTTGGCCATCAACTGCGGCCAAACGGATAGGCTAGAATTACAGAGATTGTTGTACGGGGGGTTAGGCAAGCTTGCTAAAAAAAACTTCTTTTTTAACTTAACCTTTGAAGATTATAATAAATTATACAAGAAATTTATCGCGGCGGCCTTGGCCGCCGCGAACATTTCTCTTTTCCAAAATCATCATAAGGAATTTTTGTGTTAATTCGAAAATTGTGTAAAGAAGTAAAAATAATTTCCCCAAAATTCCCTCATGTTCTAGGTAACAGGACAATCATTGCTTCCTTTCCATATCCATCTGTTCATATATTCTTGTCGTAAACTAGTTCTATCTTAACTAAATTTATCTTGGAACATTCATTCCCATATCAATCCGCATATCTATGTTGAAAAGCGGCCTTCATTTTCCTCTATGACTTATTTTCAGTCTTCTGTACCTATGAAAGGATTTTTTGCATTCCTTTGGAGCAAGTCATGTGCAGCAATTTGCATGCATCGTAGGAACTCTATCAAAGTTCTTGCTTGCTTGACAGAATCCACCAAATATTTCTGTGGTAAGGAATCTTATTTTCACACCAATGTGAAACTAGGCATGCCTTTTATCTTATTCAAGACATCTTGGTCATGTTTCCCAGGAAACCAATCCCCTGCCTTGTACCAGAACTTATAAAGTTGAATGGTATTACTCCTAGAGTTGACATGAACATAGCCTCTATTAGGATAATTATACAAAGCATAAGGGTCTCCATAATATCTGTCACATGCAATTTCAATATCTGCATCATTTGACAGATATGAAAATGGAAGAAACCATAACACGTCTGCATCCTGCGCAAAACATCATTGGCTAAATTAATGTTAGATCCACCCCCTTCGGCATGTAATAAAATAAAAGCTACTCCTTTCCTGGCATGATATCAACTAAATAACATTATTGACCCTATTCAAGATAAGACCATAGGAACATACTGGATCAGTATAACATAGTCTAAACTTGGTTTAACTTAAATTAAGGTTCAAGATTGACTAATAGTTAGGACATCATCTTAAGATAATCCTCAGACATGAGGAATTTATCCCCTGAAAAATCAACGCCATTTGTCCTTAATGTGAAGCAATACACATCAAGAATAGTGGCACAACGTTCTGCGAAAACTTGATCTAAGCAAATAATCACCAAATGGTTCAAAGTTCTACCATAGATAGAGCCCTTACCCAGCCACTGAACTAACATGATACCTTGGAGTGCTTTAATATTTGCATACTCAGTTTAAGAGTTACGCAGTTAAGTGAAGAACTGACATCAAAAAACAAATTTATCAAATCTTTAAGAACCTTGTCCCATCACAACAATGGCAACGCAACAAAACTCCCATGGTTTACATGCTAATCCTTTCCCATGGATCGGGCTTAGGACGAACAATTATCTTAGTTATCTTTTTCACCAGACAAAAGTACATCTTTGCACTCTATTCTTCACCTCCTTGAGATCTCAATAAAGAATATACATGTCAAAAAAGAGAGACAAAAGAAAGTTTCCTCTTAATTAATGACCTTTCACTTGACAGTAATGCAACAATAAGCCATACAACTTCTGTTGCCGTATTGCTTCTTGTTGGTAACATAACCATGATAATATCCACAAAAGCTTGATAGCAATGAAGACACTCAATGAAGAACAACAGAAGTCTCCAACCTAGTGATCTTCCAACATGCCACAAGATGATAATATGCTTTCTGAAATCAATAAATGTTTATCAAAATGTGTGATTCACAATAAGTAGCACATAACTTAGCTTAAAACAGAGTTCTACAACGATACGGTATTAAATTTTAATTTCTGAGTTCATACCTTCTGCATACATATTTGATAATGAAACTAATGCACCAGCATTCAATGGGTCCAACCGCAAGATTTCCGCTATTGACTCTTCTGCAAGCTGTATGTCAGTATGGATCTTACATGCTCCTAAAAATGGTATCCGGACATGACACCTGGCTGAAATGGCATTGTGTCAATAAGGTCTGCAAATCCAAATGCATGCTCTAAATCCTCTTTTATATGCAGCTCCCCTGTTCAGGAATGGATCAAATAGCAGTAAGAGAATATGCTTACCATAGTTTAGGAACTGAAAACGATTATCAAAACCCGCAGGTTTCTTCAGAAGATCCACCGCCATAACCGAGATCTCAAAACAAAAAAATGATGCGATCTGCATGTATTCATTTAAGCAACGGGATACTTCTCTTTTGTGTCCTCCTTATCCTCTTCCGGCAGCCCCATGATTCTGAGATTTAAAGCCATGTTTCTCTGTTCTTGTAACTCCATGAAACTCGCAAGCTGCTGTTTGATTGCAAAATTTCAGAAATTGATTTTTCAACATGAACACGTAGTATCTGTTTGTTCAAGCTTAGCCCAGACCGTCGCTTTATGTTGCTCATATTTTGTCCTAATGCTTTCCAGTTCTTTCTTGACCTCCATTTCTATGATGCTCTTCATCTCCGATTGTTTGTATACTGATTCTTTAATAATAGCTCTCATGAAGGAGGCAAAATCTCCCCTCATCTATGGCTACAAAATCCCCTCTGAATTCATTGCAGTTTCTAGAACATAGAAAATCGATGCCTGTGGGAAAACCAGTGCTTGTTGGAGCAGAATAGCGGGCTTGGGTTGCCTCCTGGAGCCCCATTTTGGATCCCGATCACTGCAGCCATCATTTCCATAGCAGCTATATTAGATTGATTTTTTAAAGCATGTTTTTTGGCCCTTTCTGGTTCTTGTATTTCACCAACAGAGCCCTCGCTGCTTGCTGTATTTGATTCCTCAGACGAGTTGGAACCTAAATACTGTTGTTACTGCTCATGGCCCACTATTATGCTATCTGTAGCAAGCCATGACGCTGTTGGAGGACTTAAAGGAACCAAGTCGGCGCCCAAAAATACGGCCATAGCCCTGCTTCGATACCCTAAGAATGTAAAAATCCATTTTGCCAACCTTCTCTGCCCTTGCAACCAAGAAGAATATATTAACAAATCCCTGGCCAGAAGCTATGGCGGCGACCTATGGCTGACCTATGGCGGAGCACAACCTAGCTACCGCCTACCATCCACGGCCTCCATCAGAGCATTGCCAACATATTCTAAGGAGGAGCTGTGGGCTCTTCCTCAAGTCCGGCGAGAACAGGCCTTCTGCCCCTTTTTTTCCCCTATTTTCTTTTTAATTTTTTTGCCCTATTTTTTCCTCAGAACGGTACGTGGCGGCTTTAGAAATAAGTATCTTAAAAGAATATGCCAAAGGAATTTTCATAGGAGAGTTATATATGTTAGATAACCTTACTAAGGAGATCAATTTATAAAGTTAAGATTACATCAACAAATGATATTGGCAGACTATGTCATCTTAACCTAAATTAATTAGTGCCTCCACAGAAAGAAAATGCCAAAATGACACGAATTCACTAGTGAACAAACATTGCATTGCCGGATAGTGGATGCTAATAATGGGGTTCAACCCCACAAGTCTAGAATTAGAATATAATAGAATAGAATAGTAGAGTTCAGAGAAGCACTCGCTATGATTCTTATATAGTATAAACTTGATGCTCGAGTGGAATGTTTCAAAATTATATATGACTTGCATAGAAATGTTCTGAAACCTGTAAAAACCAGTTATGTTACATTCTGCCCCTGGGATCCAATCGCACTCTGCCAAGTCTCATGGTTTCAAACCCTGAATGTAAACTATTTTTACTTCGTTGCAGGGTTTTGGTCTATGGCCTTCTCCGCGGCTCTTCATGCGGTTCCAGCCATGATTTCGAGCCATTTCACCGATTCTACTGATTCTAGCCATTTTCTACCGATTTTACACAGCTTTTGAAGATCTAGCAGCATTTGGAAGATTTTTTTCGTCGTAGAATGTAACATAACCAGTTTCCATGTTACAAAAATGTTTGTTTACCAGACATTCTGGCGTGTCCCCAACGCCTCCGTGCTGACGCGCGTCGGCATTGCTTCCACACCAGAATGTCGGGTAAATAGACATTCTTGTATACAAAACATGTTTAGACATGCCTTCAAGGCCACTCAATGCCTATTTACTAATTGATCATTTGCCAATAAAGAACTAAGATCCTAGGAAGGAAAGTTTATAGCGCATTTTTTATAAAGGAATAACGATTTCATTTTCGGCAGAGGTTGACATGCGTAAGTTGGCAAAATATTAGTGGAAAACTCGTCATGTCACGGCTATTAAAAAATTCTTTATCGGGACAAGTGTAGAATATCTAAATTCTTAAGTCGTGCTAGGCACGATCTATGTTGCTGTTCAATTCTCGTTCTTGCGGTACAGCTCCCAAATCTCGATTTTGTTGTGGATGATCCGTTCGAAGCGCCAATTCAAGCTGCGGATCCTGTCGGGCTGTTTGAAATGGAGGAAAAACAATCAAAACACGTGAATCTGAGCTGGGTACTGTAGAAACAGCCCCTGTTTCTGACAATCCAATCCCCTCTGGAGTATCCGACCGATTGGCAGCTATGGCGGAAGAATCTGCGGCCGGGGCTGCCGGATTGGAGGAGTTCAACAAGCTCTGCCTGCAAAGGGGGCAAGAAATTTTGGACAGCAGCCACAAATCGATGCATTCGGAATGGAAACAGTGGCCGCATTTGGGAAGAACTCTGATTTTAAATTCATTTTCTTCAAATTCGGCCAAGCAAACGGCGCAGCTGTCTGAATCCGCCAATTTTTTACCCTTAATCTTAACCAAATCTGCATAATCGAGCTCTGGGATGCCTTCAATCACACCCCTCATACTGCCCAGATGATCCTCTTTTGAGCAAACAGAGCCCAATCGTCTGGAACTGCCGCTTGTGCTGGCAAAATCGCTCCCAAATCGGGCGGAATCCCCCGGTGCAGCTGCTGATACGGCGATTCTCGAGTTGGGTTCTTCTGATCCGGAGCTCTGCCGTGCAGATTCAATCAGAATATCTAGTTTTCTGAAACAGAACACGATTAAACCCAGAATACAAAAAATCACTACTAATCCGCCTCCGATTATTGCAACAAGAACCAAATCTGAAGTGGTGTGATGGCGGTGGCTTTCCGCTACCGCCATAGCCCCGTGAAGAAGGGTTGGGCGGATTTTTATTCGAGCGCCATATCCAAGGATGTCCCCAGCTTGCCGATTCTTCATTCCACCGCCATGGCCAAGTTTGTGCGTCTGCCATTGGCTCTCTGGCCTCAAGATGATATATGCTAAACACTGTTTCCTAGGTCTTCAATTAGCCTGCTGAAAAGGAATGCTCAACTTGGTTATTGTATTTCCAATTTGGTACTTGCGAGGGCAAAGTCCCGATCTATTTGGGTTGGGCTCCCATGGAAACCCTTCCAAATTTCCATAGAAAATAGGAAGAAACCCTTCCGGCTTTCATTAAAACCAGGAAGGTTCCCTTCCTATTTTCCATGGAAACCCTTCCTATTTTCCAAACATGGAAAATAGGAAGGGTTTCCATGGAAACCCTTCCTGGTTTTAATGGAAAATTGGAAGGGTTTCCAATTTGAAAATCGGAAGGGTTTCCTCGGAAAATGGGAAGGGTTTCCATTTTTTTTTTTCGAGGCGCACGCCGCCCAACACGCACATTAATGGTGCACGCTCATAAATATGCACGACACTCAAGAATTTAAATTTTAATTCAAATGGAAACCCTTCCTATTTTCCAAACCCATGGGAAAATAGGAAGGGTTTCCACAAATGGGGGAAAATATAGGAAGGGTTTCCACGTTTCATCAAAAAAAAATTTAAGGGCGCTCCTTGCACAGCTTCCATGAACTCCATATAGCATATATTAACAAATGTTACTTGGTCATGTGTTATCAAATGTACTTGACAAATATAGACAAATCATAAAGTGTTAGCATATGTTGGGCAATGTTGGACTGAGAGAATTGTTAATTACTTCATAATGTTGAACAAGGTTAGGATAAAGGTTGGGCATACATATGTTGTAAACAATGGGCAAATATTGATCGTATTTAGATAGTTGGGCGTATATTAAACACATGTTCAGGAAAATGTTGAAAATATGTTGGAGACAAATGTAACACAAAATTGTTTTACTCTATGCAAGCATGGAATATAAGACATATGTTATGCAACCTTGGAACATATATTAGACATATATTTATAGCAAAAATATTAGCAAATGTTACTTTGGTGACGAAAGAGTCCAATATCAACTGCATCTATTCTTCAGTACAAATCATAGAATCATGACAAACAAATGGATTGGATTGGCATGTTGAGGCATGCTCAAATTCATAGCCAATATTGTTTTATTGGATTTTCAGGCAACTTTATGCTTTAGAGTGTCCTAAATAAGGAGCTTATAGCTCTATTTTTGGTGATATAATGCCTAGCAAAGGTATGCTTTACACTCTGACAAAGATGCTTTACACTGGACAGTTTGCAAATCCTCCAAAGTTCTGAGCTTCTTCTAAAATCATCTATAATCATTATATATATAAGCTCTCAAAGGTATAAAATTTGACACTTAGAGATGCCCCAGAACCTGCAAGACATCATAAGACCCAGCATTAGCACGTAGTAGTAATGGAAAGTCTGCTTGAAGGCACTTATTGGTTAATCAAGCCCACAATTGCAAAAATCTGATATGCACCTTGAAGTAGTAATTCAAGATATCGATTTTATACACAACAAAAGCAAGAAATATTATTATGCCCTAAATGAAAATTGCATGCAACTGCAAATAGAAAAATTGGAACAGATATGGCAAAATGGAGGGAAATATCAATGTTTATGTGGACCAGAATGCATATAATTGTAAACAATATAGATTTATTTAAAGCTCTACACGATTGTAAGTAAATCGTCGCATCCCAAACAGGAGACCAAATGCAACATCCAAGGCAACAAGACTCCAAGTTCTATGCACTAATGGATATCTTGTTTGTCCATACATGATTTCATGGTGCTAATATCCTCCTGTATTTTTTGAAGAATAGCACTCAACTTCTCTATTTGTTCCCCTCGATGTATGACTACAATTATGCAATGCATTAAGCTCGTTCAAAATGCTTTCCACAAATGTCAAATCAATCCTTACTTTTCCATTTGCCTTTCCTTCTAATATAGCAACCGGTCAAGCAGAGCAACTGCGATCAAGAGATGGTTCATCATAGTGCTCCTCCGGAGCATCAAAATATTGCTCTTCATTGCAACATGTTTTTCTTGATCACAACATGTTTTGTTAGCATACACATTGTACATAACAAGGCCTTACGCCACTTGGTTATCAACGGATGCCCAAAATACTCCCTATAGTTTAACCTACAACCCAGCCAAATCTTTTTATCAAGCAAATGAAGTACAAGCACAAACGGATCTAAATAAGCGGTCCCAAATGAAGATGGTTAGGGGCAGAAAAGGCACTTCAAAATTAGGTAAATGACCTCTGCGGCCATGGTGTTCTGAGGTTCTTTCCGATGAATGACCCCAGCTCGCATTAGCCCTCAAGAGCAAAAATCAAATAAATTATATTTGTCTGCTTACATAGGCTTCTTCAAGGAATGCTGGTACAACAAGAATCACACTGTAAAAAGTAAACAAACTACAAAAAAGCTCGGAGGTCTACAAAGAACCTGCAAACTCTGTGTCCAGCTTGCATTCAGCTATGTGCCTCCTTTGAAAGAAAGGATCTAAAGCCCTAAGAAAATATTTACCAAAAGCTGTGCCACTGTGTATTCCATTCCCCTGGCGGTCTATTGCCACCTATTTACCGATTTGCTTCAATGCTCTAAATCCAACAAAGTCGTATTTCTTAAGCCTCGAGACTACTGCTAGAGCCTCGAGCCTAGTTCTAGAGTCCTGTTCAAAAATCAAGATCTAAAAGATATAAAAGATTTACCCTCAGATTGCGCTGGATTGCCAAGGTCCCGTGAAATTTTTGGAGCTTAACGAAGGTGCACTGCTCTATTAAGAAAAACTACCTTCATTCAAGCATGGCTTCGTAAAGATTCAACAAATATTTCCCAAGAATCGATGGCAAAAGGGCCAGTTTTTTGCCCTGCAAAAACCAAATAAATCATTTCCTGAACCGTGGAAACCAGGAATCGATGACACAAAGCATTTTTTTACCGGATTGTATGCTCTGGATCGCTAATCGCCAGAATTGCTGCATGCAAACAATAAAACTAAAGAAAAGAATTTTTTTTCCTTCCGAAATGATTCATCAGATCCGCAGCATTCATTCAATTACTAGTATTTATGAATGGTGGATGTCTCGGATTTTTTTTTTTTACGAAAACCCTTCCGAGATTCATTTTTGGAAACCCTTCTGGGTTTATAGGAAATTAGGAAGGGTTTCCATAAAAAAACAAATTATAACCCTTATCGGGCGGAGATAGTGTGAGCGGCAAAGTCCTGGGAACACTATAAACCAACATGTTGAAATTGCAAACTTTCTGGTTAAGTTAATGTACCACACCGGAACACTATAAACCAACATGTTGAAATTGCACACTTTCTGGTTAAGTTAATGTACCATAGGAATTTTTCTGGCAAGTTTTCTTATGGTTTACAGTTAAGATAATGAAAAGTTTTGACTTTAAACATCACACATCCGACCGTCAAAATAATCATAGGAAATTTTTCGACTGGACCTAAAAAATTTGCTCAACACTGTACTTGTCTTCCCTAGGTACATTGCTTTGGGAAATGTTTAGACGTCCCATGTATATCCCATGATGACTCGAATCTCAGATTCCTATTGAACTCGAGATCCAAGTCATCACTCCGCTTCTTGGATCGTCCTTTGTTGGGTTTTACCTCGACAAGACTCTATGTGAGAGAGAGACAGAAAATTAGATCCTATGCTTCACTCCGGTGATCCCCCAGCTTTGGGCAACAACTAATGTTGCCATAGTAGAGGTCCCAACTACCCATTGGGACGTTCAAGGGTGTAAAGTTTTTTCTGAAAAATATCATAGGCGTCAGATGGCGGCTTCTTTTTTGGGTTGCCCATAAGGGCAAACTGCCGTTCATGCGGGTAAAAGGTATATACCCAAATATGTACCTGTATATGCTTGATGACTGGCTTAAAATGGCTGTTCGAGATAATCTCCCCGCACGTTGCTTGTTCTTCTCGCTATGGTAGAGCCTGTCTTGCGCTCTTTGGTAGTCTATAAAGATTTTCGATTTAGGGTTTATGTTTCAAGAGTTTGGGCCCATATGAGCGATTTAGCAAAGATATATGAGATGGTTCGTCTCCTACTGCTCTGGTTCTCCAGTATTGCCGAACTTATTCAGCATGAGCGTTGTAGCAGAGGGGCAAGTTCTGGTGTTTTTTATCAGAACTTGGCAGTAATTTCCCCGTCATCAGTGTTGCTAGACGACGACATGGAGATATCCAAGCGAAACCAAGCATCGAATCAGCTCGGATATGGTCTTAACTCCAAATTTCCAGCTTCATCATTGCAAAACTGGTGTGCCATTCGAATTCATTGACCAAAACCATTATAACCAAGTAGCAAATGCAGTTGTAGACTTTGTAGAGGAGGAAATGATAGAAAACGCTGGCATGAACAGAGTAAATTTTTCCATTTTGAGAGATCTAACAGCTTGGAAGAATGAGAATGAGAATGAGCAAGATAGAACATCAATTGCAATGCCCTATTTTTGTCTCTTCAACTGTTCATACATCCAAGGCAGTACTTATTCTTTATATGGAATAGGGTGAGCTGCAACAAGGCAATGGGCTAGAAAACTCTTTATTAATGATTCTTTATATTCTGGAAGTGTGTTGCTCTTTTAACCAGGGCTACTTAAAATGAGATTGATGTGGTGGTGCTGAACTCTAATTTGAACAAAACGTTTGATGTTCCCTTCAACAGCTCTTTAGGTATGGATGTCATATATGCATGGGTTATAATTATAAATATTTTGCCTGCAGAGTAGTTTTTGCTGGTAGCACATTCTTATGGTGGAATTAATGCCTGCACTATGCTCCAAAAAAGAGAGGATGAGGGTCTTGTATAATTGAGCTGCAACGCCTTCTGGCCAGAAGGTATTTCCCACATTCTGTTTCCCTGATGTACCAGAATCTTGCCCAGTTCCAGCAAATTTGAAGTTTTTAATCTCGGCAAACAAGGTTTTTTTTCCCATGGATTCGGTCTTGGTGGGGATGATCGGCATGCTCGTTAAGGCCTTCCTTCTTGGATTCGCTTTACAGAAATTCTGTTTTGACCTCATTCAAGCCAATGAAGATAACATGATTTTTTTTATGCAGCCTCAACAATGTTAATGTGGACTGCTTCCTGACTCAGGAGGCCACTAAGAAGGTTTTAGACCAAACAATGGAATGACATAGATAATCATGCATAATCATGCATGGAATTGCTTATCTTCTTACGAGGACGATATATGGCACCAATTCTACAGCATGAAGAGGGTGAGCTTCGAGAAATTGGTAGGTCTTATTGTTCCTTAGCTCCATAGGCCGTGTCAGAAGGTTAGAGCCCCTGTTGATCCTAGGAAAGCAGTAGCAACAGTTCTTTATAGTCTATCTCATGGAGAAAAACTATTGCATGTAGGACAAAGATTTTATGTAGGGAAGTCCATAGTCTAGAATTATACTAAAAAAATAAGTCTGGCTTTAGCATCTAAGACCATGTTATACTCCAGATTTATTGCAATGCCAAGAGGCCAAATGCTGCTAGAAATTCTTGCAGATTTTAAACATTTTGTCTATACCTATGACAGGTATAGACAATATTTTTGGGGCTGTAGATGGTTCTCATATTTTTTTGTCAGGAAACCTTGGAAAAAATATCATGGAGAAGATTATTACAGTAGGCGCAAAAGTCATTCTTGTCTTATGCAAGGAGTGGTCACACATGATAGGCTCTTCTTCATCAATGTTTGTGTGTCAAGAACAAGTTCTATCCATGATGAAAAACCGTTCAAGAAGAGCAGCTTGTACAATCAACTGGCTGCAAAACAGATCATGGAGGAACTAATTGTCATCTTGAATGGTAAGAATATTAGTAAAGGGCATCTTACCAATCATAACATGCAGGTTATGATTCCTCCAATGTTACTTAGAGATTCTGCATACTCGAGCAAAAATTTTCTTTTGAAAGTATTTCCTTCTTTTGTAGGGCCTTTTGCAAGGTTCAACAAAAGGATTTGGCATCGTCAAGGAAGAGTTCAGAATTTCGAAATCTTTGAACATTCATGTTGGCAGAGCATCAAAAATAATTTATGTCACTTGTGTATCATGGAATTTCTGCATAATGGAGGACCTTGGCATGGAAATGTTACCTATTGAACAGGATTTGCCTCAAGTTAATTACTATGAGATAGAACAGATAAGCAACAGGATGAAGAAAGAAGGGGATCAGGTGAGGCACATAAATATTCCAGCAATTAGAGGGCTAAAACATGGTCAAGATTTTGGGAAGAACTTAGCATGTATAGATGTCAAAACATTTGCGTTGTAATCTTCTTAAATCAATGAAATTCCTACTTCCTTGCTATTTCTAGTATATGTTTTGGATTTTCAAGGTTTTCTTTTCTGATAACTGTTTTCACTGTTGACTTGCATTGATCAATTTTTGACTTGTGTTTGTGGTCAACTATCTCCCAGATTTCACATCTAACTTACATCATCATATCACCGTGATTTTCTAACAACTTTTAACTGCTAGTATGTACAAAAAAATTCAAAACCGCAAAATTTTTGGAAGACACAGCTTTTTGCAAGCTTATACCATTTTGCAGATATGGAAAGTACATGAACAAAACAGATTACAAGAGAAACCAAACACTTTTTTGGCAAGGGAAGTGTAACCCTTTTACACAAACTTAGAAAAAAGCACTCATTGGAAACTTATGAGATAGAAACCTGATATAAGCATGGCACACACTAGACTTAAACAATACCCCATGCAATATTAATGTAGTTGCAACACCAACATCTAGAGATCAATGCCAGATTAACCTGTTTTTTGCATCAATGGCATTACAAAGGAGGCCTCGCTTAGCATCAGAAGCCATCTTGCATGCATATACATACAAGAAATTTAATGCGTCCTACGGTGCATGTTCGAGTTTTAGCATGTTCCTACGTGCAAGTTCTTGTAAAAGAATCTCTTGAGAATGCTCTAAATTCATAGATTCTCTAAGATTCTACCAAGGTTCTCTTAGAGGGTTCGTGAGCATTTCTCTAACTTTTATTAGATTCCCTCTAGATTCCATTAAATTTCCCTAGATTCTCCAAGATTCTATGAAGATCCCATTAGATTCTCTTAGATTAATTTAGATTTTATCAGATTGCCCTTAGATTCAAAGAGATTCTATAAAGATTCCCTTAGATACTCTAAGATTTCATCAACATTTTCTTAGATTCCCTTAGATTTTATCTAGATTCCTGAAGATTCCTTTAGATCCCCCAGATTTTAAGAGATTACCTTAGGCTTGTAAATATTTTCCTAGATTCTCTTACATTTTATAAGATTTTCTTACATTCTATTAGATTCTTCTGGATTCCTTTACATTCTAGAACTTTTTAGGACATTTTAAGACTTTCAATATATTCTAGAACTTTCAAGTATTTCCCTAGATTTTCTTACATTCCCATAGATTCCCCTACATTCTAGAACATTCTAAAACTTATTAGAACAATTTGGAACTTTCTGGAAGAATTTTCTTAGATCCCCCTAGATTCTCTTATGTTCTAGAACTTTCTAGAAGATTCTAGAACTTTCTAGAGCCTTCCAAAACATTCTAGAACTTTCTTGAACTAGTTAGAATGTTATAGTCTATTTTATCTTAATGGGAAGATTACCCTTAAGTATATGTGAAATATAAATTATTCATGGAATTAATGCTTGGTCTAGTGGTTAGAATTGGGGGCTGAGGGGTCAATGGCCAGGGTTCGAATCCCCCACACAACATAAAAATTTTAAAAGCCTTTCCTAAGGGATGAGCATTCAACTTGGGCCGTAGGATCTTGGACCCGATCAAGGGTCGAGATCTCACGCAACATGAGCCATAGGATCTATTACATATAATTCCCAAAGTCATGTGCACCGTAGAATATGTGCCAAGCCACGTGAGCCGTAAGATCCTGGATCGACGATCAGGATCGGATCAACCTGAACCGTAGGATCGATTACATATAATTCCCAAAGCCATGTGCACCGTAGGATGTGTCCCAAAGCAACGTGAGCCGTAGGATCTCGGACCGACGATCAGGATCAAATCAACCTGGACCGTAGGACCGCTTACATATAAGCTACAAACAAACTCCCAAGCCATCTGGGCCGTACGATATGCCCCAAAGCCACGCGGAGTCAGAGGATCTCGGCCGCGGCGGGGATCGATCAACCTGGATCGTAGGATCGTGTCTATACAGATTATATATAAACTCCCAAGCCATCTGGGCCGTAGGATACGTCCCAAAGCCATGTGAACCGTCGGATCTCGAACGGACGGTCGGATAAGCGCGACAAACATAAGAGTAGATATATAGAGTAGATATACAATCAGCAACATTCTTTTCCTTATGTAGACCTCCAAAGACAAAAAACCGTTTTTTGGCTGATCTGTCATTTATTTGCCTCCATCCCACAGTTTTGTTCAAGACATGAAGATGCCTTGCCTTTTTTGTGAAAGTATATTTACCCAGCACAGAAAACTCATAAACCTTCCCATCGGCCTCACTCTAATGCATTCCAGCTGGTGGCAGTTGCTGGCAATTTTTACAAGCACAATCATGTGCATCATAAGGGTTGAAAAAACCATTAACCTCTTTGATATTGCATCCTCGGGTACTTAATAGTTACTAGTTCCGCTCTTGTGTCAATATCTTTGAGTTCAGTACGAGCCTCTATGCTCCCCTAACACACAAGTTGTGACGTTCCTCGGAAATATACGCCATAAATACGTATATTTCCAGGTCCGTCACTATATAAGTCTATCTCTATAGCCTTGTATACCATAGATTAGTGGCAATTGGGTGCATGACTAAGTTATTCATATAACTTAGCCAACCTTAGGTTAAGTCCATTTTCCACATGGCCTTAACCTATTGGGCACCCGCCACATGGGGGAAGTTAGGATTCCAGATGAGTTAGCATTTTGTGTCTCTAGTAGAGCCTTCATAGACACCTCAGTATAGATCTTGAGCTCTAATCAATGAACCCTAACTGTAAGTTAGATGTTTAGATGTTGATCATGTTAT
Source organism: Isoetes taiwanensis (assembly GCA_021234155.1). Taxonomy (NCBI): domain Eukaryota; kingdom Viridiplantae; phylum Streptophyta; class Lycopodiopsida; order Isoetales; family Isoetaceae; genus Isoetes; species Isoetes taiwanensis. Next base: position 268,589 of record JAJEKV010000237.1, read on the forward strand.
ATAGATACATGATGTTGGTTGATCATGTTTTCTCCTCTTGTATTGGGAAGGGGGGTAGAGACCTAGAAGCCATTACTTAGTAATGCTCTTAGTTAGACCCTTTAGTTCCTATTATTATGCGGCCTGTGCATAGGAACCCACCGGGCTACGGGGGCTATGATACGACTCAGCACTACATAACAGGGCTAGAGGCGAGACGGAGGGAGGGTTCCTGCTGAGCGCGGCTACTGGGGACCCCATAGCGGGCTAGGCTTATGGCCGGTCACTTCAAGTGGACCGGGTATGGGTCCGACACCTGTTGGGGCAATGGTGTCGCCCTGCATCTCAAGAGCTACAGGTGACGGCCTGGCTCTTGTTTTGGGGGGTTAAGTCGGGGAAGAATCGTCTGTCCCCATGATTCTCTAGCCACCCATGGAACCTCTAGACCCCGGGAAGGGGAGATGGAACCCTTCCTGCCTCGACGGACCAGGGAGATGCAACCTGGAGCAGTCTCGATGGGTGATACCACGAGATTGCATAGCCATTGTCTCGAGCCAACCCCACCATTGTTATGACTCGGTCTGCTCTATCTTGTGGCCTAGCCGTCAGTCTACCTCCCCATGAGTCCGAGCCTTGGATAGGAACTCTTATGTTTTACGGCATATGTTTATCTCTATTGTATCTGTGGATGTATGGATGTGCTACCCTTCGCGGTATCTTGATGTATTGTTGTTGCTAGTTCTGACGTTGTTCATGCTTCCGCTGTTATAGGAGCCCATAGGGGAAGGGCGCGCAAGACACCTTCGTGTCCCCTTCCTGCACTAGGGATAGCCTGGAGTGGGGGATAGACGGAGGGCCCGTGCGGATTTCCTACGGAGTGTACGACCGGATGGGGGATTTCCTATGGAGTGTACGACCGGGCGCCGTATATTTTATAGAGAGCATCACAATGGTATCAGAGCCATGTTCTTGGTTGGCCAAGAACTAGCACTGACCATATCCCTAGCTAAGTAGTCTAACCGGCCTAATAGGGTGTGGAATGAAAATTCCACCATTGAACCTCGAAAATAGGGGAAACTTTTTTCTCCTAGGTAGTGGGGTCGTAAAGTTAGGGCAAGTTGTTAGATGTAGGAAAAAGTCAAAATAACATTCTAGTAAAATTGGAGTGGAAATTATGCATGAGCATCAAATTTCATCCAAAATAGGTCGAAGAATCATCCCAATCCGAGATCTGGGTGAAAAATGATGCAAATCCATAATTGACACTTCAAACCATCATTGACAGTTAAATTCGAATTTTAAAATATAATACAGTGTTAACCATACATTAATAAGTATGTATATTGGGGGAATTAATAGGGAGGGGCTAATTAATAGGGCTACTAATAGTAGGAGAATATTCCTTAGAGCATCTTTCCTTTTTAAATACCATTTTACCACCCACTTCTCCCTATCTCACCCTAAACCTCTCCTTCTTGATCTTCAGCTTAACTTAATCTGTTTTCTTAACTGTAAGACATGGCACGCATCAAATGTATAGCAAGAAAGTTCAGTCCCAGGCGCATCCCTTCCATGGCAGAGGCAGAAGCAAGTGGTGGGAAGAAGATCCCAGACTATCTCAGACCCGGGAGGCAGCAGGAGGAGCGTGAAGAATCGTGTAGTTCGACAGACGACACCTTCCACGCCTCCCAGGAGCGGGAACAGAGCAGCTCCTCAGTGGAGACCCAAAGGACGGATGAAACTGTCAATCTTAGCTGGCCGTCGGAGGAGGAGGAGCAGTAGCAGGGCGGCAACCAAGAGCAGCAGGAGCAACGTCAGCAGCAGCAGGAGGAGGAGCAGCCAAGGGAGGAAGTCGGCACCTCCAGAAAAAAGAAAGACAAGGAGAAAATAGCAGAGTGACTGGAGGAGCGGGCACAAAGGAGGAAGAGGGAGAGAGAGAAGGAGGCATAGAGGAGAGAAAAGAGGTCTAGGAGGGACCACAATCGACCAAAGGGCACCGCCCACATAAAAGAACCTCGTCGGGAGGCAACCGACGAGGAGGAGCAGGACTCCAGGGAATCATCCAACCCCGATGTCTGCCCACCTTACCCTAAGTGGCCCAAGCCACCAAAGGTAATCAAGAAGCAGAAGGTGGGTGAGCGGGAATTCATGCTCAAGCAGGACCGTGAATTCCAACGACGCAAGAAGGCATACCAAGAGTACCTCCGTAGATTGTGCAAATGTTGTTCCTTATGACCCAAACACAGGGCGTGCAATAAAGTGGAGAAAGGCCAGCGTGGCCATGGTTTGAAATAATTGGTCAAACATGGTCAAACCAAAGACAATGACAAGGAAATACATAGAGCAAGTGACGATAGAGATTTTGGAATAGAAGCTTTTGAGGAAGCAGATATGTTTACAAATACTTACATATATGATGTATTCTATGACATAATTGGGATTGATGCTTCATTTCAGGAAGAAGAGTTCATTGATGTTAAGAATTTTGTTCCACCATCAAGTCCAATTCCTATTGAGAGAAGTAGCAGGGAGGAGAATTCTAGTGGCCATGAAAAGAATTCAATCAAAGAAACAGCTATTGCATGTCCAAATTTTAATACTAGTCCAAGGTCAGTAGCTTGCAGCCAACTAGGAGTATCAGAGAAACCAAGTGCAAAGAGAAGATCTAGGATTCACATTGATGAGGAGATTGCAAGTGGCATTTCGAAGATGGCCACTTGTTTTGGAGAAAATGAAGTGAGAAAGCTTGAATTTATGAGGGAGGAATCCATAAAGAAGACTGACTTGGTCAAAGAGCTTGAGATCATGAGGTCAGCCAATGCTCTCAAAATTGTAGAATCAATGGCAAGTATGACACAAAGTATGTGTCAGATGACAAAGAACACACTTTTGGAGATTGCAAAAATAGCTGCCTCGAAACAAGACCCATAAAATAAGGCACTAATTTCATTAAGGATGCTTGTCTTTATCACAGAATTCTTCTTAATATATCATTAGATTGTTGTGTCAGTACTTGTTCTTTCTAAAACTTTTAGGCAACCCCTTTCTTGAAATTTATAGCAATCGAGGAACATTATACCCCCTTACATTTGTAAGGGGAAGCGTACGATTAGCAAATATTAAGTACTCAGACTTTGCATAAGCACACACCCTATGAAGGCTTAGTTTAATGCTGAACAGGATCGCGAAGGCGATTGTGACGTTCCAGGATAATATACGGTATGAATACGTATATTATACTGACACGTCACTAGTACATGTCCACTTAGACGACATGTACGCATCGACCATAAAGGGGTAGTACCCTAGGGTACAACCTTGTGACCCATTATATTGCACATGTTAAGGCCACATGTGAATATAATATCCTTTTGCCATGTAGCAATAGCTTATTGACCAAAAAGGGCCCAGCCCTAAATTCGTGGGGATAAAGGGGCATAAACCCTAAAAGGGAAACCCTTTCAGTTCCCAGCCCCATAAGTCAGATTGGAGCAGCATTGGACGTCTTCTCGCGTGAACAGTAGCAGAGGAACCGGAATTCCTTAGTGGCAGCTCGATCCAAGCCAGCAATCTCGAGATTCAGCAGCATGGACGCCTTCAGAGGAGTGGGAGCCAGCCAAGAAGCGGGTTAGTGGTTGATCCGATAGTTAGATCCGAGTTTTCAGCCCTCATTCCATAGGATTAGTATTCATTCTTAGCTATAGGCGACCCCTATAGCCTAAGAATGATAGACACTAACAAAGGAACCTAACCATGTATGATTAGGTAGGTTAGAATAGATGTATTCTATTATTTCAGTTCTGTTGTGATGATACTGTGACATTCTATGCGCCACTCTTGTGTATTGGGAAGGGGGGTAGAGACCCAGAGCCCAAGTAGTTGGATGATCCTAGTTTTAGCCCATTAATTCCCAATTAATGCGGCCTGTGCATAAGAGCCCGCCTGGCTGTGGGTGGCGGAGCTAGACCGGCTGATAAGGGGGGTCTTGTCTAACCATGGTTGATCCCTCTCAGTGCGTGGCGGCGGCCCGGGGAGCGTTAGAGCCAGGCCTAATACCAACGCACCGCGTGAGGGCGGGGGTATGGGCTCGACACCTCTTGGGCGATGCGTCGTCTCCTAGGGGTTCAAGTCGTATACGAGCAGTGGCTCTCTGGCTCGCCTGTGATTGGCATGAACCTTCTGGAGGGGAGTGATCCCCTCCTGCCTCATCGGGGCTGGGGAGATGCAACCCAGTAGCAGTAGCCCCTCTGGCTATTCACCCAAGCTACTTGGTCGGGAGCTTCAATACTTTTTAGGTCTATCCGCAAAGTATGCGAGGGGCGGATGGAGTGGACTACCCAACGGCCATGTTCCTATGCCGCCCGGATCCATTTGCCATGAATTGCTGCGCATTGCTATCTGGAGACCCCAAGCCGTCAGTCGATCCCCATCAGTCCGAACTTGGGTAGGATCTTCCCTATGTTATGTTGATGTACTGATGTGTGATGCAGCTACTGTGATATGGTGGACCACCCTTCGAGGTGGGTATGTTTATTATCGATTGATGTCATGTGCTCATGTTTTGTTTACGCTTCCGTTGCTAGGTCGATCCCGAGGGAGACGGGATGAATGACACGTCCATTCTTCCCCGTCGGGTTCTTGGCCACCATCGAGAGCCCGATGTTAGGTGGGCGGCCTCACATCACGCGAGATCTTTGGTTTGAGGGATGATCTCCGGTTTGTATAACATCGGAGCATTATGATATGATGGGGCCGGCCACAATGGTATCGAGCTCGTTCTTGGCAGACCAGGATCGAGCACTGAACCAAACCCTATAGGAACTAACTCATCTAGACATTCAGTCTTGGAGGTAAAAGCCAAAGCACAAACCTCGAGTAGCGGGGAAAATTTTTTTCTCCGGTGTAGAGTTAGTAATTATCTAGGATTAGGATAATTAGAGAACATAGGTAAGATAGAACAAACAAATGAAAAAAGTACTTAAGAGAGCCTACTAAATTTCAGGCACTTTCGGGCCGATACCTCCAAGAGTGCGCCAGAGCATGTTAGGTCCAGACCTAATGGGTCTCAAGACTCTTAGAGTAATCACCCCATACGAACCCTAGAACGTGGCCTTAGGAACTCCAAATGATAAAATAAAAGATGAAATCCCAATCAAAAAGCTCGAAATAGCTAGAACTATATGTTAAAACATCGAAGAACGTTAAGTACAAGTCACTTTTGGAACAATGTCTCCAAGAGTGCGCCAGAGTATAGTTAGGTCCCGACCTAACCCCCTCCTCGCGCACTCTTAGAGACGTCCCTAAAAGTGACCTCAAAAATTGATCATAACTTACTCAAAGGGTAAAGGTAATAATAGAATCTTGCTTAAAATGCTTGAATAAGTGGGAAACGACATGTAAATTGTGTAAATTGGATGTGTTGGAGCAGAGAAGGCCAACGCCTCCAAGAGTGCGCCAGAGCATAGTTAGGTCCCGACCTAACCCCCTCCTCGCGCACTCTTAGAGGTGTTCGAAGGAACAGGACCAAACAAGACCCTAATTTCATCCAAGATGGGGAGACTTTCGCCAGCAAACCAACCAGACGACTAATTCGACCAAACCCTAAAAATTAGACCCTATAAATTACAGGTCATAGGCTCATTTTTTAGGGTTTCTAACGTGATTCCGCGAGCTCCTTCTGTTAGCCGATCTTTTGGCGCCCTGCTCCAAATCGAACGCTGTCATACAATGGCTAGGACAAAACAGACCGCCCGCAAGCCAAAGAAGGATGATAAGCCTAGCGCCCAAGTACTCGCCGCCGAACAGAAGCTCAAAGATGCTGATGATAAACTGAAGGCTGACATGGAGAGGCGGCCTAAGTACTATAGAAACTTGGAAAAGAGGCGCAGGAAAGAGGAAAAAGCCAGGAAGAAAGAAGAAAAGGCAAGAAGAAGAGAAGAAAGGGCCAAGAGAAAGGAGGAGAAGGCGAGAAGGAAAGCGGATGAAGAAGTTGCAGAGGCAGAGGATGATCAATGGCGGGAGCTGAGGACTAAGAATAGGGAGGAACCCGACCCGAAAGGGAAAAGGGTAATGACTGAAGAACCCCGGCCTAAGAAGAGGAAGACCTCGACCGGCGTAGTCAACCGAGGGCGAACAACCTCCATCCTCGTCAGAAGATACTGGTGATGTGGCAGACTTCTTGGAGTCCGTACTTTTCGGAACCGGAGAATCATCACAGAAGCAGGCTAACCCTCATCCGGATACAGAAGAACCCCAGGAAGAAGACTCACTTCCAGCTCAGGACCAGGCTGAGACACAGGTTGACCTACCCCCGCCATTGCCCCCACCATTTTCAGAATGGCAAGAGGCAAAGAAACTAGGTGAGGAGAAAGCAACCACAAAGAAGGCAACCAAGACAGCCAGGGACTCTTACACTCTAGGGCCCGAGAGGAGGTACAAGAAGGAATTAGCCGACTATACGATATACAAGAAGATGTACGACGAATACGCAGCTTATTACGAAGCACACAGGGTCAAGTTTGCCGAAAGAAAAGCGGCAGGAATGTATAGAAAAACAGTTGTGCTTCCGGTGCTTCCAGCCGGGGCATAGAACACACAACTGCCCGTTCGTGATGAATGCAGCACTTGCGGAAATGGGAGGTTGGGAGACCCCGACAGAAGAAGAGGAGGACGAAGGACGCGACTATATCCATGGTGAGTGTCACATCTTTGCCGCCATAGATACAGAAAGCGCAGAGAGCCAGTATCAAGTAATATCCACGATTGGTAAAATAGCCGCCAAATCTTTTATAGTCCTCATAGACTGTGGCAGTTCCCACAACTTCGCATCACCAAGGATGGCCGAAATGCTAAAGTTGAAAACAGTGAAGTCTAAGCCCAGGCCAGTGGTGTTAGCTAGCGGAGCCATAAGGCACACGGCCGGCAAGAGGGTGAATTTCAATATAGACTTACCTGGTATCAATATTGAAATGGGGGCAGAGATCATGAGCATAGGAAAGTATGACCTCATCATAGGTATGGAATACCTCCACCCAGCAAAAGCACAAATAGATTGTGGGGAGCGGAAGGTGAAGCTCACGGCGCCAAACGGGAAAATCATAGAAATCTCAGGTAAGCAAGTGACACCTATAATGCAATGCATGTCAAGTAAGAAATTACTTAGATGCATCAAAAGGGAGCAAGTTGCATATATCTTCAAATTAGAACTTGCCGAGGAAGAGGCACCACAAGATAAAGAAGATAAACCAGTAAGCAAACTACCCAAGCAGGTAGCCAAGCTAATAGAGGAGTTCCATGACTTGTTCCCCGATGAAATCAAGGAACTTCCGCCATATAGGGGAGTGGAGTGCGAAATTGCACTCGAACCAGGCACTAAGCCCACGAGTAAGGCACCATACAGAATGACGGCTCACGAACTATCAGAGTTGAAGAAGCAATTGCAAGAGCTATTAGACCTAGGGTTCATAAGGCCTAGTGTCTCTCCGTTCGGAGCCCCCATCTTATTCGTCAAAAAGAAAGATGGAAGCTTGAGGATGTGTATTGACTATCGTCAATTAAACAAACACACAATCAAGAACAAGTATGCCTTACCCAGAGCAGATGACCTGATGGATCAGTTACAAGGTGCCAAGGTCTTCTCCAAAATAGACTTAAGGTCTGGATATCATCAAAACAGAATCAAGGAGGAAGATATTCAGAAAACGGCCTTCCGAACAAGATACGGCCACTATGAATTCACAGTGATGCCATTTGGCCTATCAAATGCCCCAGCAACGTTCATGAGACTCATGAACGATATCTTTCGGGAATTCTTTGACACATTTGTTATCGTGTTCTTCGATGACATTTTAGTGTATAGCAAGTCCCTAGAGGAGCATATCCAGCAGTTGAGAAGGGTACTTGAGAAGCTGAGAAGACACCAGCTTTATGCGAAGTTGTCGAAATGTCATTTCGCCACCGAAAGAGTGGAATACTTGGGGCATGTCATATCAGCAGACGGCATCTCCACCGATCCGGCAAAGATCCAGACAGTGATTGAATGGCCAGCACCAAAGAATATACACGAGGTGAGAAGCTTTTTGGGCTTAGCAGGATATTATAGAAAGTTCGTCAAGAACTTTGCTAAGATAGCAGCACCTTTAACGGACCTCACCAAGGCGGAAAAGATAAAAGACTGGGTGGCACATTGGCAAAAGAAGGCTCAAGCAGGATTCGAGAAGTTGAATGAAGCCTTAACGACCGCCCCCGTCTTAACATTGCCAGATCCAGAGAAGGACAAACTGGTTGCAACTGATGCTAGCAAGATCGCGACAGGAGCAGTCTGAATGCAAGAGGAAAGAGTCATAGCATACGATTCACGGAAGATGAACGACGCAGAAACTCGCTACCCGACACATGATCAGGAGCTATTGGCAGTGGTAAGAGCTTTAAAGATCTGGAGACACTATCTATTGGGAAGGAAGTTCCAATTAGATACCGACCACCAGAGTCTACAGTACATCTTCACGCAACCATTGTTGAATTTGAGGCAAAGAAGATGGATGGAGTTCCTGGAAGAGTACGACTTCGAGATTGTGTACAAGCCAGGGAAACTCAATCTGGTTGCAGATGCTCTGTCAAGGCACCCCTTAACAACAAGAGTGCATTGCAACGCCATATCAACACTCACCAGTGAGTTTAGCAAGAAAATAGAAGAAACGTTGCCAACGGACAAGGACTTCCAGGAAGTATGGGCAAGCCTTTCTAAAGAGGCAAGAACGGACAAAGAGAGAGAAGCCTTCAAACATTTTAAGAAGGAAGGAAATCTCTTGTACCATAAAAATAAGTTGTGTGTGCCAGAATCATCCGGAGTCAGAAGGTTGATTCTCCACAACACCCACAACAGCCCAATAGCCGGCCACGCAGGTTTTACGAAAACCTACTTCAAAATAAGAAGTAGTTACTATTGGCCAGGCATGAAGAAGCAGATAGCAAGGTACATACGCGAGTGTCAGCTATGTCAGCAAACCAAGGCGGAACAACTACGAATTCCAGGAGCATTAGAGCCATTGCCAGTACCAAACTCCAAGTGGGAGATAATAAGCATGGACTTCATTATAGGGCTCCCTAGAACCATAAGGGGCAAAGACGCCTTAATGGTCGTAGTCGACAAGTTGTCGAAAATGGCGCACTTTGTGCCTTGTAGGAGCACAGACACGACTTTAGACACGGCTGTGTTATTCACAAGGGAGATTTTTAGACTCCATGGGATGCCAAGAGAAATAATCTCTGATAGGGATTCGAAGTTCATGAGTGCTTTCTGGCAGGATCTCTTCAAAAACATCGGAACGAAATTATCAATGAGCTCGGCTTATCACCCTCAAACAGATGGCCAACCGGAGCGCACCAATCGGATACTTGAAGATATGTTGCGGAATTATGTCTGGAACAAGCAATCAAAGTGGGATGACTTTATCTACTTGGTTGAGTTTGCATACAATAGCACCAAGCAAGAGTCATCCCAAATGTCGCCGTTTATGATCAACTACGGCTATCAGTGCTTGACACCAGACACTTGGCACAACCCTGTGTCCAAGGTAGAAGTATCCCAGCAGATGTTAGCCGAGATGCAACAATTGGTTGAGGAGGTACGGGGATACCTCTTAGCAGCAAGAAGCGGCAAAGAGCATAGCTGATCTAAGACCAACAAGAAGGGAGTTCCAAGTAGGGGACAATGTTTGGCTGAAGATAAAAGTCAAACAAGCAAAGCTCCGCATCGGCAATTGCAAGAAGCTTGCTCCAAGGTGGGATGGTCCATTCAAAATTGTCGAAAGAGTGGGCAACCAAGCCTACAAATTGGACTTACCAGCACACCTCAAGATCCATAGAGTCTTTCACGAAGTCTCCTAAAGAAACACACTCCTAATCCGGAGGAAGTATTGGAGACACCGAGTTTCTTCGGAATTAACTGGACGATCAGCTTGAGATTGTCCCGAGTTTCTTCTCGACCGATCCTATAAGAAGACGAGAAGATCTCAATTTCTCCATTACCTTGTGAAATGGACGACTTACCGGTGGAGGGACGCCACGTGGGTACTACAATCAGATCTTGAGAAGCGGTACCCACAATTCATGGAGCAATGCAAGGGTCAGCTCGTCGGAAGTGGTCTAACTCGAACCGATGGGCGAGTGAGGTAATATAGGAGTCTACTTCCGATGCCACGGAAGTAGTCAGCTTGAGAGAAAAGAGGTCATTCAGGAATGCATTTGATAGGAAAAGCACCTCTAGCCCCATATATGTTTTGATAGGAGGAATCTGTCCTTCACGCCCCTTATACGGGAAGGACCCCATCCTCCACGCTGGGCAACTAAAGGTGTAGGCATGAACGGCATATAGGCATGATAGGGTACTGTCTCCGCGACCACGATAAAAGAATCAGCCTCTTCCTACGCCGAGAGATTAGCCATGCATTCATGTAGATAGGTGGGGTGGTCACCATATAACCAAAACTTTTATTAATAATTAAATGATACTAATGTAGTGTTGAACCTGCAGGCCAATAGAACCACAAACAGGCGAGAGGTTGCACTACAAGACCTTGTAGCATATGTAGTGAATAAATGCTACAAGGGGGCGAGAACCTTAAGAACACTTTTTGTTATGTTCAATCTTGATATTTTAATCTTGATATTTTAACTAATGTTGAATTAAGGCATAAATTAAATGCCTTACCATGTGGTGATTATAAACATTGCAATTAGAATTTTAAGTATTATCTTATAATAATTCTGTTAATTACATGAACCATCCAAGATTCCTTGTGCAGGTATTTTTCCAAGGTCGGGAGACTCGTGATGCTGCGGACAGCATCAATCCAAGGTGGGGAGAATGTGACGTTCCAGGATAATATACGGTATGAATACGTATATTATACTGACACGTCACTAGTACATGTCCACTTAGACGACATGTACGCATCGACCATAAAGGGGTAGTACCCTAGGGTACAACCTTGTGACCCATTATATTGCACATGTTTAAGGCCACATGTGAATATAATATCCTTTTGCCATGTGGCAATAGCTTATTGACCAAAAAGGGCCCAGCCCTAAATTCGTGGGGATAAAGGGGCATAAACCCTAAAAGGGAAACCCTTTCAGTTCCCAGCCCCATAAGTCGGATTGGAGCAGCATTGGATGTCTTCTCGCGTGAACAGTAGCAGAGGAACCGGAATTCCTTAGTGGCAGCTCGATCCAAGCCAGCAATCTCGAGATTCAAAGACATGGGCCGCAGGAGGAGTGGGAGCCAGCCAAGAAGCGGGTTAGTGGTTGATCCGATAGTTAGATTCGAGTTTTTAGCCCTCATTCCATAGGATTAGTATTCATTCTTAGCCATAGGCGACCCCTACAGCCTAAGAATGATAGACACTAACAAAGGAACCTAACCATGTATGATTAGGTAGGTTAGAATAGATGTATTCTATTATTTCAGTTCTGTTGTGATGATACTGTGACATTCTATGCGCCACTCTTGTGTATTGGGAAGGGGGGTAGAGACCCAGAGCCCAAGTAGTTGGATGATCCTAGTTTTAGCCCATTAATTCCCAATTAATGCGGCACGTGCATAAGAGCACACTCGGGCCGTGGGTGTGGAGCTAGACCTACGGGCTGATAAGGGGGTCTTGTCTAATCACCGGTTGATCCCTCAGTGCGTAGCGTGACCGGGGAACGTTGTGAGCCAGGCCTAATACTGCATGAGGGCAGGGTATGGGCTCGACACCTCTTGGGCGATGCGTCGTCTCCTAGGGGTTCAAGTCGTATACGAGCAGTGGCTCTCTGGCTCACCCGTGATTGGCATGAACCTTCTGGAGGAGAGTGATCCCCCCCGCCTCATCGGGCTGGGGAGATGCAACCAAGATAAAGTAGCCCCTTTGGCTATTCACCCGGCAAGAGCTACGGTGGGGCTCCAATACTTTTCAGCCTATCTGCAAAGTATGCACAGGAGGGGCGGATGGAGTGGACTACCCAACGGCCATGTTCCTATGCCAGCCAAATCCATTTGCCATGAATTCTGTCTGCATTGCTATCTGGAGACCCCAAGCCGTCAGTCGATCCCCATCAGTCCGAACTTGGGTAGGATCTTCCCTATGTTATGTTGATGTACTGATGTGTGATGCAGCTACTGTGATATGGTGGACCACCCTTCGAGGTGGGTATGTTTATTATCGATTGATGTCATGTGCTCATGTTTTGTTTACGCTTCCGTTGCTAGGTCAATCCCGAGGGAGACGGGATGAATGACACGTCCATTCTTCCCCGTCGGGTTCTTGGCCACCATCGAGAGCCCGATGTTAGGTGGACGGCCTCACATCAGCGGGCAGATGCTGGTTTGAGGGATGATCTCCAGTTTGTATACGATCGGGGCATCGTATATGAGCTGGGGCCGTCACAGCGATGTTTGTTAGTATTATACTGCAACCAAAAAATGTGCGATCTATAGTAACCCTAGTCATCAAATGTATACCTACGCTGAAAAAATTGCACTTACTGAATAAAAGCAAAATGATGAAAAGGATCACTGCAACGTTCCCTTCGAGCTCGCAGTCTGGACCCTCTGAAAAACGGGTGGAGCAGGAACTGAAAACATGCAATGAAGCCATCAAACATTACAATAACCATGCTTTTCCTTAAATAAATTTTTTCCTTAAATAGCGTGCTGCACACATCAACTAAATGGTGCTTGAAGTGTTACAGTAATTGAAGTACAGGTCTGCTGATATGAATGGAAATTATATTCTTGATAAGAAGGCATGAGAAATAGAACATCAGGAGTATTAAGGTGTTACATCAGTTACTAATAGCAACTACAGGGTTAGAAATCGAGCCTATCTAGCAATGGGTGCATGTATGTGTTAAGAAACATGTTATAGATATTCTAGCCTGTAAATTAAAGCATCGCATATTGATATCTGAGACAACAATTACCAAGCGCTTTGTATTAGTGTATCGACGACTTAAATTTGGAGGTGCAATTTCAAGTCATCTTGTTTAGATGTGCGGGCGCCTTCAATTTCGAAGGGATCTGCCATTGTGAGCAATTCTCATTCAAACCCTTGCGCTTGGCCAATGCCTTTAGAGATAGAACATTCCCGAACCAACCAAATGTTGAATGTTCATCAACTAAACGCAACGTGAAAAGTAGTTTCAAATTTTGAATTAAGCTGTCCCATTCCATCCGTAATTTTAGTGTCAGTTCGTGGCATAAAGGACTATACATAATTCCGTGGTGCGAGTGGCCATTAATGGAGGTTGTTAGATGTCATTCTTTTGGATTCAAATTTCGCACTCAGACGTCCACGTCGTGCTGGACCTCCTGCCCGAAAAAGTAAACTTTTTGGGTCGATAGTACAGCCGCCCACATTAATGACGTCGTCGGTCATTATGGCTACTATTTCACTGCCATCATTACAATGCAATTAATAATGCTGACGCGGTTCACCTATAAAATTCTTATTCTCACAAAAGTTTGGAGGAAAATCAAAACGCCTTAGACTGCCCTCTTGTGCCTTCAGCCTTCATCGCCTACGATTTTTTTCTACATTTCCGAACATCCTGCGCGTCCGCGATCCATGCCAAGAAGAGAGTATGTTAAAGAAGGTTAGTACTATGCTTCTTGCGAGCTCTATTGTTAGCTTAGTTAATTTTATTGTTCTTAGAATGAATGTATGCTTGACAAGATTGCTTGTTGAGAAAAATCATTGTATAGGTTAGCAACCTCTAACTTCGCTAGGATCACGGCCGCGTTCCTGGCGAGCAGTGGTCGCACAGGTAAAACATTACACTAAAGAGAATGCTTCGCAACATCACGGCCGTGTTTCTGGCAAATATTGGTCAATCTCTTTACTCTAATGCTTTACCTGTCTGACCACTGCTCGCCAGGAACTCGGCGGCAATTTTGCCTAGCTTCGCCTTAATCTATCTTAGTACCATTCATCTTCGGATGAATTGCAAACGCGATCCTTCCGAGCAGTAATTTGAATATGGTGGAGATATATTCTACCACTCCCTCAGGTTTTTTTTTCCTAGTTCTTTTTTCTTGTTGTGCTCCAAAGAATCGCGACCGCGATCCTTTGGACATAGTCTCTCGTGAACTTCCTTTAACCTAATCTTAAATCTGGTTTTCAGCCTTGGAGCTTTTTAGCGGGCCTGATGTCGAGCCCATGTGGATCATCACACCATCAAATGCTCGGAAGTGGTGCGTTGAAATTGCACAGTAGGAGACCGTTGAAAAGATCTATGCTTGTTTTTGCGCAATGATACAAACCCGGATGACATTGAACATATAGGCATTGTTGTTGCGATATGGGAAGGCACCAAGAACAATGTTCAGGATGGTCTCATATGCAGTGTTGAGGACACCCAGCAACTCTAGTTCCTGGAGTTTGTTTTAAAGTGCAGAAACTATGACCCTTTGATGATATCTACTAGCAAGATGAACAAGCCGGCCACAGGAACGAATGTTCCTACAAGTGCAAAGTGCTTTGGCTAGATCATGTCGTCTTATGAGTCTTTGCCCCTATCAGGTATAAAAGGAAATATGGATAGTCTTATTCGTCTTTCTACGTGTAGGAAAGGGCTATCAAATGATAAGAAGCCTTCAAGCATAGCTTTAAAGGCTAAATGAGATGAAAAGATGCCTTTAAGGATGGACACCAATTGGCTAAGGGCAACTGCAAAAAAAAAAAAGGTGTGAAACCCTTAGCTATACTTGGAGAACCGTTGACAGCAAGGACCCCAGATGTACAACCAGCTAGTAGAATTGAGCCATCTACCGTCGTTAACCCTGCCTAACCCCTAGCTATGAAGTTCCCTGATCTTTCTGAGAAGGCACTCGCTAGGAAATTAGCCACTTTTAATATTAAACTACGAGCATTGAATACTGATGACAGCGGCCAGCCGTCCAGTTCCCAAACTCCTCCTTCTGTCAATGCTCCTTCTATCTCCAATGCCCTCGCATGGCCCAATGCGCCTCGCAGCACTCCTGATTTGAGGTTCAATCTTGAGGAGAAAAGAAGATGGCTCAACAAACTGCTCTCAAACTTGAGCAGTTCAAACAGTTTTATTCCATAGGTGTGAATTGGTTTATGGAAGTATCCATATTTGATTGTGAACCAGCTCCGACAAATCTAATGCACAGAATGCGCTCCAATGACCATGTGCAAACATTGGTTAAGAGCTTCCATAGTTATCCCACAGAAGTGCTGACACCTACGGACGTGGTGCCGTTTGACCCCATTACTAGGCAGTTCTTTTGGAAGAGTCTCGTGATTGCAAACCGCTATAGAGTACTTAAATGTTGAAGATTTTATTTTTTAGAAAGAAGGTCACCTGGAGCACGCCTGAGGATTTGTAGGGAAAAAAATTCCTTATCATATCTTGTAATCACAGCATTTGTGGTGCACAGTTGCTTTGTGGAATGGTTGGAGAATTGCAGCAGCAACTAGAATTTGCTAAAGCATATGCGAGAAGAAGAACAAGTGTGCTTAACGGGAACTTGACTGACAAGGAATACATCAAGTTAAGCATTCAATGTAACAAAGTGATAGCAAATACAATATCTAAAGAACCACTCATAGAAAAGCTCCAGCAATTACGGCATTAGCATAAGGCATTATGGTTGTCCTGCTCAAGGACCAATCGGCACTGCAACGACCTCAGCATGGAAGGTATGAGTTGATTTTAGTTCGTGAAGATCGCATTTGGCAATCCTAATAACCTCTTCTTTACAGGATTTTGTTGAGATAGCCACCACTACCCTGAAGGTCAAAGAATTGAAGGACAAAAAACAGTTCATTTTTTTGAAGGAGAGGGTTTAGAACAAAATTGATGGAAGTGGTTACAAGATGGGTTGACAAGAAGTTGTGTGATGATCACGGTCAGCCCCTTGAAAGACCAAACAAAGCTCTTTTCAGCAAGACGTGGTTTAGATACCTCTGAGGCATGCTTAATGCAGAACTCTCCCAACTGCTTGACGAAATTCTAGAAGGCAAGACCTTCATGAAAGTGCAGCCTAGATATTCCAGCAGGTTTTATTGCAAACAAAGGGCACTCAACATTAGAACTCTCACATTTAGGCAGAGAAAAATTTTGTCCTATGCTAGTAGTGTGGTCGAAAAAAGAATATACATTCTTTGAAGATTTGCTTGTGGATTTTTCAGATTTCGCCGAGCAGAGAATATTAGATATTGTTAACACGGACACAGAATACGTGAAGGACAATTGGAATAAAGATCATGTGCTGGGTAACTTGCCCATTTCTTTTTTAGAACCCATCAGAGCCATGCGGAAGCCAGAAAAAGGAAGGAGAAAAACAATATTGTTCATCTGGTCACAAAAGATGGCATTCCAGTATCTGCCTCCATTTCGGAGAATGCAACTCTGGTGTCTATTGATATCCGTGATTTCACGCCAAACTGTTTGTACAGTCAGAACCAAATCTAGGGCGGTTCACATATTTCTTTGCGCACTTATGACGAACAAGTTTGGGCGAACAAGAGAAAAGTGAAAGAATATCAATATAACATTAGCCACACGTACATCAATGTAAGTGAGATATGTGTTCTGCCAGTACAACCGGAGTTGGAACTTCGTCTCAACCACGTGAACAACACTCCGAAAAGCACTCCTCTGCTGCCAATGCCACTCACTGGAAAGGAGGATGAAGATGCAAAAATAAAAAAGAAATATCAGATGTTCTTCATAGGCAAGCCGAGATACAGTTGGGCCTCACTGGATGGCGACCATGTCTTTAAATGTCAGCTGAAGATATCACACGCATATCACATTATTGGTCAGCTGGTGCCTAAAGATGGTTTGCGTCCTAGATTTCTTCTCAGTCAGTACGGCTTCACGTATAGCGCTCATGCAAGAAAAGCAAAGTGTGGCATTCGGAAAGGATGACAAAATATGCTATCTTTTGAAATCTTTCTTGGAAACGCTAGACAAAATGGCAAACCAGTCAACTGGTGTCTCGGAGGAAGAGAAAGCAAAGGACGAGAATGTAGATCAGGGGGACACTTCTAGACTCAATCTCAGGATTACCCAAGGCACAGACTTGTCCAACCTGGATGAGATTTTAGACAAGTTGGACGAGAAGAGCTACGAGGAAATGATGCAGGAGACAAAGAGACTTGTGGAGTTCACGTAAAAAGGTATTGACGCCTTAGAACCTATATTCCAAAAGCTAGAGAGTATAAATCAATCTTTTGAGCGGGCTATGGTTGTTGTGGCAGGGCAAAATATATTTCAGTATCTGGGTTCTGACGACAAGGACTAAGACGAGATGGAGACGGCTAGAACACATGAGCACGCTATTTCATGTAAAAAATTAAAAATGTTTCATCCTATTGAGTTCTCAGGTGAGCTAGAACAGGAATTACTTGGAGACACTGAAGCGCTTCACGTAGCCAAAAATGTTAAGAGAATTTTCCAGGCCATAGAAGTGGATGTGCCTGATGTGACGAGCTATTTAGAGATGGATACTTCTCAGGCTATAAAGATTGGGAGAGAGCATATACACCGTAGAGCTAATGAACTCGGTGTGATACTTGAATCTATATTAGAAACTCGGTGATTTCATCGCTCAGGCGATGTCTTGTAAATTTTATGCCAAATGTTGAATAGAAATTATGTGTTTGCTTGACATTGTTTTTAAGTCTTTTATTAATTACATCCTTTACTGTTGTCGAGAAGATCGCCATGGTGATCTTCTCTGTGACGTCCCCTACTCGTATACGGTGCCCTCACCGTATACAAACAGGAGTTCATCCCCCATACCAGCTCCATGCTAATACAGGGCCCTCCACATGACACTGCAACCGTGACGGGTTCCAGTGGGAAGAGTGGAAGGGTCATTGCACCCCGTCTCCCTCAGGGCCTACCTAGCTGCGGAAGCGTAAACATACATGTCAGTAGCACATACATCAATATCATATGGCCATCACGAAGGATGGCCCTCCACATATCTGCATAGACAAAGATCAGCACATCACGTAGGGAATCCTACCCAAGGCTCAGACTCAAAGGGATGACTGACGGCTTGGGTCTCCAGAGTTCATTGCAGACAGAATTCATGGCAATGGATTTGGCTGGCACATGAACATGGCTTAGGGTTGTCCACTCCATCCGCCCCTCCTGCGTACACTTTGCAGATAGGTTGAAGAACTTCGGGGTTGGACCGTAGCCTGCCGGGATCATAGCCAAAGGGGCTATAGCCAGGTTACATCTCCCCAGACCCGATGAGGCAGGTAGGGAGGTTTCTCTCCCACCAGATGATCAATGCCATAGCAGGCAGACTAGAGGACACCAACTGTCCGTACTCGACTTTAACCCACTTGAAGGGAACTACCACCACGACCAGGTCCCGACCCCTGTGCCAGCACAACCACTGCACACAGGACCTCGGCTGAAACCCCTGGTGGCACCGTCGCCAGGCACGGCTTCTTATCCCCAACGGGTGTCGAACTCATACTCAGGGTGCACGCAGTCCCTGAGTATTAAGCGCTAGTCTGCAGTGCCCTCCGGGTAGACTTTACATCCCGAGAGAGCAACCGCTATGGACACAGCCACCCTTATCAACCGGTCTGACCCCTAAGAACACAACACAGGCGGGCTATTGTACGCAGGCCGCAACTACAGTGTGCTAGAGAGGCTACTCTAGGAGCATCAACTACAAGGCTTTAGGTCTCTACCCCCCTTCCCAATACAAGGAGTTCACAGAGATACATCATCCATGTACATCACAGAAGAACTAAAGAACAAGATCTAATCTATATCATAGAGTTAGGTTCTTTAGTTAGAATCTGCTATCTAGAGTTCTAGAGGGCTGCTATGGGCAATCTAATAGGCTAAACCTACTGATTCAATGCCTAAAATAGGGTTTAGACTATCTAATTGGCCAAATACCTGATCCTTGAGGGGCTCCTCCTCGACTGAGCTTCGACCATCCTCACGAAACGCTTTCGAATCTCGAGGAACTAAGGATGTAATTCTCCCAATCGAAGCGGGATGCGGTTTTGGCCGTTGAGGCACCAAAAGCAGAAGTTCTGAAAACCCTAAAATCGAAAATTAGGTTAGTTAGGGTTTCCAACCCTATATAGACAAGGGGGTGGCTAGGGTTTCCAATTATCCCCTTTTGGCATGTGGGATAATTGGTAATGGGCCCACTTGCCTTTAAGGGCTAGGTGGCCAAATGTGCCCACATGGAAATGTGTGCACCCAAATGTGCTCACATGGAAATGTGTGCACATTAATGAATGTGTACATTGGAAAATGTGCACCTTAATTGCTCCTATGGGTATGGCCCACTTGGCATCAAGTGGCCACATGGAAATGTGTGCCCACATTAATGTGTACATTGGAAAATGTGCACATTAATGCTAATGCACATTCTTAGCAAGTTGCCCCCTAGGGGCTACCCACTTGGCTATACGTTGGCGTACACGTCAATCGGGGTGGCGTGTACGCGTGACGTGGCAGTACAATATACGTCCTGGGAGCGTATACTGTGCTGGAACGTCACATTCTCCAACATATTGTATTTCTAAATGATGCTACATCCTAGTGTTCCGAATGTTAATATTAAGCATTGTCATTTTCTAAATTCCATTTGCAATTCGCCAAATGACCAATCACGATCTTCACAACCATTTTTAATGTCTTTTTTTTATCAGCCTTTACTCAAAGAAGAGTTTGGAAAGACCTCCATGATGGCCCAATTCAAATAAGATATAACTTCCTTGGATCTTTTCTGCAATAAAATGCAAACTTTTGCTCCAGACCAACCATTCTTTGCATCCTATGGGTAGCCTGCAATCTATTTCATACACAAATAGAATTTCAAATTTCTCAAAAAAATTAATGTTTGCTTAATCTGGATACCAAAAATATCTTCACCTGCTTTAACCCTGATGTGCCTGATTCGTCTAGTACTCCTTAAATAGCATGCAAGAATATCTTTCGTCGTCCTTCCTTTTTGCTTTAATCCAGAGTCCTTCCTTTTTCCTTTTATCTTTCGTCTGTCCACTGAAGAGAAATTGGGCAAGCAATTTTTGTGTTGCTTAGGGCTCGTGATCTAGTGTGGCTCTCTTTGAAGACATTTTGGAGACCTTGTGAACAGCATGAAGTATTCCATGACACATAGCAAGAATAGGTCACACGGACTATTTTTATTGTCTTTTGGAGGGCAACATTTTCTCCCACGGCTTTGATGAGTTGCTTGGAAAACTCCTGATCTAAGCCAACAATAATTAGGTGCTTTTCACTTCAGGGCTTCCTTCAAGTTGTATTTCTATTGGACAGTAAGTGATGGTTGCACTTGGTTGCCGTATACTTTGTAGGAAATCCCCCATCCAGTCCTTCGATCGCACGGGCCCTCCGTCTATCCTGCACTCCAGGCTATCCCTAGTGCGGGAAGGGGACACGAAGATGTCTTGCGCGCCCTTCCCCTATGGGCTCCTATAACAGCGGAAGCATAAACAACGTCAAAACTAGCAACAACAATACATCAAACTGCCGCAAAGGGTAGCACATCCATACATCCATATATACAATAGAGATAAATATATGCCGTAAAACATGAGAGCTCCTACCCAAGGCTCGCACTCATGGGGAGATAGACTGACGGCTAGGCCACAAGATAGAACAGACCGAGTCATAACAATGGCGGGGCTGGCTCGAGACAATGGCTAGGGTTGACCACTCCATCCGCCCCTCCTGTGCATACTTTGCAGATGGGCTAGACAGGCTCTAGTACGACTCTAGCCTTCCGGATACGTAATCTCATGGTATCACCCATCGAGACTGCTCCGGGTTGCATCTCCCTAGTCCGCCGAAGCAGGAAGGGTTCCATCTCCCCTTCCCGAGGTCTAGAGGTTTCACGGGCGGCTAGAGAATCGTGGCGACACACGATTCTTCCCTGACTTAACCCCTCCAAAACAAGAGCTAGGCCGCCACCTGTAGCTCTTAAGAGGCAGGGCGACACCGTTGCCCCAGGATGTGTCGGACCTATGCCCGGCCCACTTGAAGTGACTGGCCATAAGCCTAGCCCGCTATGGGGTCCCCAGTAGCCGCGCTCAGTAGGGCCCTCCCTCCGTCTCGCCTCTAGCCCCGTTATGTAGTGCTAGCCCCCGTAGCCCGGTGGGTTCCTATGCACAGGCTGCATAATAATAGGAACTAAAGGGTCTAAACTAGGAGCATTACTAAGTAATGGCTACTAGGTCTCTACCCCCTTCCCAATACAAGAGGAGCAAACATGATCAACCAACCAACATCACATATCTACATAACATGATCATAATGAGAAGAACATCTAAACCTAATCATATACATCTAACTTACAGTTAGGGTTCATTGATTAGGGTTCAAGATCTATACTGAGGTGTCTAGGAAGGCTCTACTAGAGACACGAAATGCTAACTCATCTAGAATCCTAACTTCCAGATGATCTACACAGAACTCTAATCCAAATACCTGCTCCTGAGGAACTCCCTCCTACTCCTGGCGTCTCTATGGTCTTCGAGGTGGTCGAAGTAGCTCCCACTCCTGTTGACGCGCACATGCTCTGGGGGCTGCTGTACTAGGCTATGCCACAGCAGACGGTTCTCGAAACGAAGCTTCAAACGCGAAAAGAGTTCCCAGACTGTTGGAGCCAGAAAAATGGCCTAGGGTTAGGGTTTGGCCATTTATAGGTTAGGGTCGATGTCATCTGCCACATGGCTCCAATAGGGTGGTCCCATGTGGTGGGTGCCCAATAGGTTAAGGCCATGTGTAAAATGGTCTTAACCTAAAGTTGGCTATCTATGAATAACTTCGTCATGTGCTAATCTATGATATACAAGGCTATGGAGATAGACTTGTATAGTGACGGACCTAGAAATATATGTATTTATGGCGTATATTTTCCTAGAACGTCACATTCTCCCTAAAGGATAATGATGTCCTCAGCATTACGCTAAGGTGACAAACCTACACTAAGGGCGGATCCCCATTACAGAAAAACCCAGTTTCTGGGTTTTGTCACGTAAGCAAAGCGCAGGCCTCCAAATCAAAACCATTTTCATTGAAAATAGGTACTCCGAGATTTCGAAGTGGAGCAAGAACCAAAATCATGATGGCTAAACTAGCTACAAGACAGAAATCTATGGCGGAGACTGGCTACAAGACAAAAAGCTTCAGAAAAACACAAACTCCATGGCGACTTCAGTTTTTCAGATGGAGTGAAGGAGCATCTGAAATTTTTGCCGGATTCTGTGCCATATCATCCTAATTCAGTTCCTGTAAAACTAATAGGAACGGGAAATCGTGCAGTCGGAATTGCCATGTGGCACAGGAACGCCCCAAAAAGAGCCTAATGGAGATGGGCCCTAACCCTGCAAAACAAACATGAACATACAAGTTTTGACTTGAATGAAATGATCAACTTCCTATTAAGCAATTATGAAATGATCAACTTCCTATTAAGCAATTAATATGTATCATAGGCTATATTTGTACCTATACAAAATTATATAGCCTTCACAAGATTACTCATTATAGTAATTCAAAACATTATCAAAATAGTTATTACGGTTCATAATTTAAGCTCAAATTATGACTCCCATCACGTAATGCGCTCCCTCGTGCACAAGGATGACACGCATAAATCGAGAAATGGTCCAAATTTTTTTTCTCACACTCAAGATTCTATGCTCCTCTTTCACTGGCCTGCACAAGTAGACATTACGTTAGTTTAATTAATAAGTTTGTGATTTTAGAGGACCACCCCCCTAATTACCTCCTTGAGCCGAACTACTAGCTCAAGGTTACCCTACTACCTTGCACTCGATCCATGATCAGGTGCTACCTATTAACTGGTAGAGACTGGATATGAATCAAAAGCAAAATAACCAAAAGGAAAGATCATATGGACCGATTTTTCCAAAATCCTTTACTTGAGCGAGCCATCTAGAAATAGTGAGCTCCAAAACCGCCCATTTCCAGAAATCGCCACCGATGATTTGTGCAACCAGTTAGATGCTGTATCAAATCGAAACAATGTGGCAGGGTTTGAAATGCAGGGGTCTGAATCAGATAAAGCATGAGAAGAGGGCAGGGAAGAGAGGCACTGGAACTAGCCGTAGACAAAAAAAAATAGCTCTCCTGGCGGTATGGCAAGGACAGGCATTCATCCATCCCTCCTATCCTGCTGAACAAACTCCTATGTTGACCAATGGTTCTCCGAATGTAGGCCACAAAACGTCCCAAAAACAATCTTTTATCTAAAAGAAACTTTGTGAGCGGCTTAGCTGTAACTTTTTCAAGATCATACGTTTTTCTTTTCAAATACAAGTTTAAGATGAGATACGATTAAGGATACGTGAGTTTTGCTCCTCAACGATGTTTCAACATGAAGCACATGTTAGTTATTAAATATCTACCTTCTGTCTTAGTGTTACCACAATAGGCTGCAATTGGCCAAATCTCTGTTATGCCTAGTGTAGCACCTATTATTTGTATCGTCTCCAGCAATTGCTAGTGGAAAAGTTCCAATTCATGGTTTAGCTGACGATACAAACACCACTTACTTTGTCACACCATGTACTTTGCCTTATGCTACAAATTACCAAGCTAGACAACACCAAACAGCCCAAACGCATTAAATCATCATTGCAATCTTAAGTTGATATCCTTACTGCTGCACCAATTATGGTTTTTTTATGGTGTCGGTCTGTGTCATCAGACGAAATTTTATCTTCTTTTGAAGGGCACCGATATTCTGTAACCTTTGCTGTGTAAAGTTTTCTGAAGATTTATCTGTGGCAAAATTAAACAGATCAAAACATTCTTACTCTTACAACAAATTAAGAAGTGTATACCCACCTTGTTCAGACAGCATAATGCAAGTCCCAATAGTGTCTTCATATTTCCCAATCTACACGAAATAGTAGCATTCAGTCTCGGCAAAAATAGAATAAGTTAAGGTTTGGATAGCAACACCCACCAACTTTAATCCGTTGCCAAGCACCAGGATAGGATTGGTTGTGTCCAAGCCCTGCGACATGATAGAAAGACTTAGATACTGCTTCTTCACGCTTTTCAGAAAATGTAAGACATTCCTTATTTCCAGAAAGATATAGTCCTCCATTTGCATGTGCATGCATACTTTTGTAACAAGGTCCCACTAACAGCCATTGGTGTTATATGACATGTCACAAACAAATTACGTGTTTAGGTTCCCTGGATTATGTCATTGTCATGAAACATCATTTTCCCACAACCTCTCTACCTGCGTTAATTTTCTGTGATACGTATAATATAGAAAGAGCAATACTTAAATAAACCCACAATCACATCATTGACAGTATTTTAAACTACCACATTCCTAAATACTATTCATTCACTGAACATGTTTTGAAGCACATTGTTCTGTTAAGATTTAGCAGCCTGAATCCTGATGTTCCAGTGGTAGTAATAATTCAAATGCTCTTAAATCTTTAGTGTAATTTCAGCATGTCAGCTCCTGTTTCAGGACGTGCCAGCTGTCGCTGCTGACTCTTTGGCATCCACTAACAGGTGCTTGTTTGCAATAGATGGATATCTAAAGCACACTAAGGTCTGCAGGTAATGTCCTTTGCAGGTTTGGAGGTCCCACTGGCAGGTATTGAGTTAATGTTTCAGTAGGATATGGAAGGTCCATGGCCTTCCAATGACGAACTTACAGAGAGAGTGTATGAGCAGTTTGCAGGAAGCGCACCACCATGGAAGATATCTTCCAGATCCAAGAGCAAATATTCTTCTTCAATAACATCCTCCTGCAACGGTAATATACCAAAATGTAACTACTTAAATAGATAAAGAACGGGAAGAACTTAGACAATGTAGCGATTGTTTGATTAAAGATGGTCCTCTAAAACATCACTGAAGCACAATGCAACCAAGCATCTTATTTCTCCCTTTGAGGATTATTTGTGGATAAATTTTTACAAGACCAAAGATGTCCTTTAATCCTTAAAACCATCCCCTCCTAGTTTGTATGCTGGATCTCGATTATTAGACGGATGCATGGATGCCCCTCCACAAGCTAGACTTTCCCTTTTAAATTTATCGAATGTATTCCAGCATGTTATCTTTTGCATGCTAGCATTTTTTATGCTTTTTTCCCTGTCTATCCCTTAAAATTCTTTCATTGCACAATTGAAACAAATGCAGCAACCAATACATATGTAAATTCAATGTCATATTAGTTTGAGGTTCCTAAAAGGTCTGCCATAAAACGGGCAGCTCTAACTAAAGTTGGCTGGAAGCGTTGGATATGCAGTTATAATGTCATTAAAACCTTACTTGCTAGTTCGAGTGCAACATCTTTAGCAAAGTCCGTATCACATTGATAATCTGATGCGTCCATCATATAAAAAAGGGTTCTATTCAAAATGACCCCCAGCATAACGTGTCTCTTGGCTCCTCTAATTTTGAAAGACTATGGCATTGCTGTCGATAAGCATAAATTGCCATCTCATGCAAGACTTCTAATACAACTATGCACAAAATATGCTGCTTTTTGCATGCTTGATAAAGACGGCCGAAGGGAGAACTCACCATGCTGAGGTACAGGAGCAAGAAACAACAACAAGACCTTCCACCTCCTCAAGTGCAGATTATTGACTTAAATACCTGTATCAAGGACAAATCCAAAGGTAAGTGCAGCAATATTTTAGTTGATTCTTGAAATAGTGTGGACCTAGTATTTGACCAAGATAATTACTGCAATCAATCAGAAGCTTCTTCATTCCTCCATCCCGACCAGACCAGAAACATAAAACAACATTCGATTCAAAATACCTAGAGCTGAAGAAGGATCGGCAGGCAGACACGGAGTTGCATCGATTCATCCTCCTCTTCCATCTCTGGTCACGCAGAGAGCAGGTCGGGGAGGCGTTCTTCACGGAAGAGCTTCATGAAAAAAAAAAAAAAAAAAAAAAAAGAACCCAATTTTTTTGTTATTAGCACTTTTGCACAGGACACCCGTCCAGGATTTCGTGCATTCTGAGGCTATCCACGTTGCAACCAAATCAGTATTTTTAGTGGATAGCAGCCAAATCAGTATTTTTAGCACGGGGATCATATTTTGACCTACGGATATAGAAATTAGAGAAAATTCTAAGTCTGTTATCGGAGGTGCCTAGTCCATTGTGCGAGCAGAAAGGGTCCATTTCTCGCACAAAGGGTCCATTTAGTATTAGCAGCATTACATATCAAAAAAAACTATTCTATTCTATTCTATATCAAAAAGCTTCTTCTTATGCATCCTCACTGATGAGGCGCTTCTAATTCCTTACACATATGGCTCGCCTATTATTCCGTAGCTTCTGGCCTACGAGAACTAGCTTCTAGCCTACAAGAACGTTTGCGGTAGCTGCTAGCAAAGAATCAGCAAAGCCGTCTTCATCAGCTCTTTTCATCGATCAGGAGCATAAATATGGAGCTCACAGGTATGATGGCATATTTAACAAAATTTAGACTTATTCAAATTTAATAGATATATACTTCAAGGACGTCATAATAAGATCAACAGTATTTTTAACTCTTATTGATTTTAATCATTTCTTTATTTATTTTTAGATCAAAATTATGAATGTTATCAAAGTATAAAATTGCTTTCTAAATTAATTTTCACTTTGATTTATTTAGAATTATCTAAAATAAATGGGTAAAGAAAGTTTTAGATTTGAAATTAATTAAATGATTATGTTTATTTGTAAATACATTGAATAATTTATTATTGATTAAGTTTCAATACATTTTATTTCATTAATAATAAATTATTCAATAGTTACTACTAAAATATTAACTTTATAATTTAATTGATTTCGACCTAAAAACTTTCTTAAACATGCTTTTGAAAGTATAAAAGTTTGCATATTGAGAAATTCTTATAATAGTTTTAAGTCAATCGCTTATCAAACTATCGGATTCCATTTGCAAATTATCAGGATTGCCAAAGTTTAATTTGTTAAATCACTAAAAATTAAAATTTTATATTCATGAAATGTCTAATTCTAAATACGTTCAAGTGAAAATTAGTCTGAAAACTAATTTTGAGTTTTTATAACCATTAAGGTCTTAACTTAAAGATAAATTTATATAATTAAAACTCATAAAAATTATAACAATAAAGAAGAATTAAATATATAATATATATATTCTTATAATGGAGTCCTTGAAGTGTTATCTATTAAATCTAAATAAGTCTAAGTTTTTTTAAATATGTCATAAAATCAGGAGGATGAAGCATTTGAATTATTGGGCTGGCTCATAGCACGCTCCTTGGTCGAGTTGCATGTGGATAAGGGGGATAATTATCTTAAAAGAACCTTCTTGAAGTGCACAGTTCATGATGTTTTGCAAGATCTTGCTCGCTACAACTTGCAACACAACAAAGAAGTTGCCCAGCGAGTTTGTCTGTATGACGCAAGCAGAGAATTGACAGACTTCCCTAAAGTATTGTTGACAACCAACAGCAACATCCTGGAGGTAAGAAGGCTCTCGTTGATGCACAATAGCTTAACGGAGCTCCCCTCTCAATTTAACGCTCCTCATCTTGAGATACTTCTTTTGAATCGGAATGCTCCACTAGCAAAGCTGCCTAAGACTTTCCTGCAATGTCTCAGCAATCTCAAAGTTCTAGATATGAGCCGCACAAACATCCAAGAGCTGCCCAACAACATTGGCAATCTGAAAAGTCTGGTCGTCTTCAATCTTTCATATTGTGAGCAACTGAGGAGGATCCCAAGTTCTATAGGCGAATTGGGAAGCTTACAAGAGCTACAAGTTGGCGGATGCGAACGTTTGTGCTTCATACTAAGCAGCCTCTTTAAGCTCACAAGACTACAAAAACTCATATTCAAAAATTTAGACTTATTCAAATCTAATAGATATATATACTTCAAGGATGTCATAATAAGATCAACAGTATTTTTAACTCTTATTGATTTTAATCATTTCTTTATTTATCTTTAGATCAAAATTATGAATGTTATCAAAGTATAAAATTGCTTTCTAAATTAATTTTCATTTTGATTTATTTAGAATTATCTAAAATAAATGCTATATAATTGAAATGTTATTTTTTCAAAATAGGTAAAGAAAGTTTTAGATTTGAAATTAATTAAATGATTATGTTTATTTGTAAATACATTGAATAATTTATTATTGATTAAGTTTCAATACATTTTGTTTCATTAATAATAAATTATTCAATAGTTACTACTAAAATATTAACTTTATAATTTAATTGATTTCGACCTAAAAACTTTCTTAAACATGTTTTTGAAAGTATAAAAGTTTGCATATTGAGAAATTCTTATAATAGTTTTAAGTCAATCGCTTACCAAACTATCGGATTCCATTTGCAAATTATCAGGATTGCCAAAGTTTAATTTGTTAAATCACTAAAAATTAAAATATTATATTCATGAAATGTCTAATTCTAAATACGTTCAAGTGAAAATTAGTCTGAAAACTAATTTTGAGTTTTTATAACCATTAAGGTCTTAACTTAAAGATAAATTTATATAATTAAAACTCATAAAAATTATAACAATAAAGAAGAATTAAATATAATATATATATTCTTATAATGGAGTCCTTACGTTGCGTCTGTTACATCTCTATTATGTTCCATGTTTAATCCTATCCTATGCTCTTTGTTCTTTGAACAAGGCAGGTTAAGTTCATTTTCTGAACAATCAAGAGTGTAGAATTGAGCATCAATGTTGTGGAATGGGCTGCAAAGCATGAATCTAGGCAGGTAAAGCCTTTAACTTAAAGCGCCTTTACTTAGGGAAGCAATAAAACAATCCAAAAGTAAGAGCTAGCAGAAGCAGATCTGCCATAGATTGACAAGAGAAATTAAAGGACAAAGTAACCAGTATCTGGGTATTATGTATGAAAATGGCTGCTGCTCTATCTCTTCAAATCATTGGAGTTGAAATTAGGGAAATAGGACTAGACTTATTTTACAAACCGAGAGAAAGAAGAAAGCGATTTTAGGTTTAGATGCGACCGAAGTCTAGTGCATAGAATCTATCTGAGAGGTAGAGGGTTTATATAAAACCTTTGAACCTCGGCCTTGTTCTTAAGCGTATAAAGAGACATCTACCAAAAAAAAGAAGAACAAGAAACCACCTACGAAGTGAATTTATGGACATGCCGCTCTGCTTTGGATGAAGAAAGAAGTGAAGGTTGGTTGATGAAAACAGGGTCGAGCAACATTCGGTTCTAATTTGCGACCTCCATGGCGCTCCACCTCGTTCGTTTTTAAGCGGTAGAGTAATGAGAGAAAATCATGAGAACAAAAGTGCTCTAAAAAAATTTGGGGGCAAATTTGAACTACCGACCGCGACCCTAGGTTGGAAGCGCTCTACGAAAAAGGGCCGACCTAGGTTGGCCCCAACCAACTATGATTCTAGTTATATTTCTTGGTTTTCCCTTGTCAAGCCAGTGATAAAACAAATAATGGGATTTGCGGTTTAAGCCAGCTGCGGAGAAAACGCCGAGGTAGTAGGCTTAAAGCTCCATGGGCGATAAATGAAAAAATAAGGCATTCGGAGATCTTTCTTAGAAGTTTAGAATTAGTTTTTGTAATAAATACAAGACCTTGGATTAGAGAGGCTGGGGGTGGAGAATGTTGATACCCGGCATCTACAAAGGGAGATTGAGAAAAGCTTTGGCATTGGAAAAACGGCTTTGGCAGATTATATGACAACTAATCCCCCATTGAGATTCTCTGATGGTGCTATACAGGTTGGAGTTTGTTGAGGTCTGCAGCATGGCAGCATGGCAGCATGTGGACATGTGAGGAAGGAGTATGAAAGAGTGCTTCTAAATTTTGTTCTCTGTTGCATGAACAAGTATATGAAGCGAATGAACCTTTAATACTCCAAGATGTCTGGATTGTTGTTACTGATGCCCTTAAAGGCACAAGCTTTTTAGTTGTGTCGGACGATGTATGGGAAAATGAAATTCTAGGCATGTTTGATCAGTTTGAACCAAATGGTTGCAGGTACCTTGTAACATTCAGAGCAGCCTAGGTGTCAAGTTCTACTAAAGTTCACAAGATTAGAACTGGAACTAAGGTTATCAGAGGTGCTAGTAAAGCCATCTTCAAATATCATGTTGGCCTGCTAGTAGAGTTCATACCTCTTCCAATAAGAAACAACATCTGGCTTTAAAAATTGTGCATCTGATTTAAACTGTCGTTTCTTTTATATTATTTGGTAGGATTCTACTACACAGCTTTTGAAGCATTGCCACCATCATTCTTTTGCAGTTACTGTGCTAGGCGAAGCACTCAGAAGAACAAAGTGGGCAGAGGATTGGAGACGGGCAAACAAGCACTTCATTGAGTACAATGAAGGTGCTAACCTAAAGTTGTGTCAGAAAGCAAGGGGAAATACAAAGTGGTTAAGGGCTGCATGCGGGGTATTTAAGTTTAGCGTAGCTAGATCAATACAAAACGTCCAATTCTTCTTTACAATACTTGCAGCAATCTCATGGCTTAAACCAGTTCCTGCAGCTTGTTTGAAGGCCCTTTGGGAAACGTTCAGGTGGGGTAGTCCTTTTCTTTTACAAGCAAGGGATTCGATTCAATGGCAGTGGTTCACAGCATCTGATGAAGGCTATGGGAGCACCGGCTCTTCATATTTAGAGTTCCTGAAGCACGAGATGCAGAAGCTAAGTGTTTATATGCAATATTGGTTTTAGAAGATGGAAGTCTGCAATCAAAGGTGCTTCTAACAGCTGTGGATGTTGTGAGAGTTTGCGGTAAAGAGGAAAAAAGCAAACAAAGATTTTGTTTTTGTAAGGCTTCAAATTGTTGGTTTGCTTTCATGGAGCTCTATATCAACCAAGCATGCTACCATTGCTAAGTTTATAGCCATGAATTCAATACTCATGCCATTGTGGTTTAACCGTACATTTTCCTGATAGCATGCTATATAGAGCTCAGTTGTTGCTAGATGCTTTCCCAAGAGGGAGAAGTACCGCTTGAAGCAGAGTTGGAATTTGAAGGGGATGGTGCTCATATAAGATTCAGCAGAGAAAACTTTTAATAATGTTTCCTCTAGAACATGGAAAGGAAGAATTTCCCAATTTATTTTGTGCTCATCCATATATAGAACATCATGTTGAAGGAGGCACACCTTATCCTTGATCGACTACTCGTTCAAGATGTTATTTAATGATTGCAGGGTATGCCCCGAATGGCATGGGGCATGCCAAAATGTGCAAAAAAAAGACCAAAACACAACGCCAAAGCATGTGCAAAAACAAGAAAGTATTCGGCCCTCCACAAACTTGCATAAGAAAAAGAACTGGTTGTGTCTGTCTTGCATCAAGAAAATGTTCATCCTTTCGGTCATCTAGCTCGATTCTGTCACATCGTCACAGCTTCCAGCATCCTGCTCGCTTCGCTGCCCTGAAGCCTGAGCATTGCCCCTGCTACTTGCAACGTAACCCTAGCCTACATCAAAATTAAAACAACTCCAAAATAGAAAATTGCCATATTGTATTTTGTCCTCAACTACTTGCCTATTTAACAATAACCCTAAAAAAAGCAATGCCATGATGTGCTGGATCAAACCATAGTTACTTGACGGGAACGTGGACCTAAAATTTGGAATGGGAACGGGAACAAATTGGAACGGGAAAGGCCGACATTCGAATTTTTAAAATTTGAAAACAGTTTTGACGTTCCCTTTGCATAATGATCATTGCGGAACACTTAGATTTTAAAAATGATTCATAAAGACTGCTTTGTAGATGGAAATATGTTAAACCACTCAAGACTTAAAACATAGTATTACATCTATAATTCTAACACAATAGAAATATAAAATAAACAAGACAGGGAAGTTAAGCACATGCTCTTCTGAGCTCAGCGCCACTGCCTAAGCACCTTACCGCCCAGGCCCTCGCTCCTGTGAGCTTGTCCAGGTGGTAGCCCCAAGCATGAGCCCAGCCCAGCCATAGCACCACCAGAACACACCATAGCAGCAACGCAGCACATCAAGGCAGTGACAGCGGCAGATCAGCAGTAGATCCCTACAGCCTGTAAGCACTAGTAACCCAGGCTGAAGCATCGATCCAGTAGTCCAGGCATCGGCAGAAGCAAGGCTCCAGTCCAGGCATCGTCTCTCAGATCTGAAGTCCCAGATTTTTAGTTCCATGACGTCTCTCCTTTTTCCCTGCCAGGTTCGAAGGGGCATGGTCTGTTTCTTGATATTTATGGCTTCCATGAAGTTTGCTTTCTCACAGCGCCCATGATAAATCCTGCCGCCTTGGTTCAGCAACCCGCACCCTGCTCTATAAATTGCCTTGATTGCTCTGTAAATCCCCTTGATTGCACAAATTCAGTCTACATGCTGTGATATTTGCTCAATACCAGCCCTTGTTTACACCCAGCTATAACTAGACTTTAACTAGGATCCATTTAGACCCACCGAAGGGGGCGCCAGATTAGCAAGTAGCAGGCTTGCTTGCAAAGTCCTACGCCTTGCAAAGTCCCACGCCATGACCAGACGGACTCGATGTAAAAATTCTAGTGCATCCAGTGGGGACCTTCTAAAGCAGTTTCTCGAAATTAGAGACCAATTGAGCCCACAGCTCTCACTGTCAGAACATGATACGTTATCGCCTGCCTTGGAACAGATGATATTTGCTCCCACTGTCATGATGGAAGCTAAGCAATTCCTTCAAATACTGATTATAGTTACTTCGAAGACTCTGCCGAATTGCCCTACAGAGCCACCACCATCTCCCAGGCCGCGATTAATGCGGATGCCCGGTATGCGGTGACTTAGGCAGGGGACGGGCCACAATGCACAGATGCCAGTCTGCAGACTGATCTAGAGCCACACATGAGCGCAGATGCCATGACCCAGACAGGTCCAGCCTCATGCAAGGATACCATAATGATTGATGCCCAGATACCTCCACATTCAGCAGACACGAATTGTGACAGGCAAGGGGGGCAGGTTCCATCTTCCATGGATGGTCTCGAGCAAGATAGAGGCCTCAATCTGCGTATAGTAGGGCTACGAAGCGATTCTTGCCCGGACACCTCACAAGCCGTGAACTTTTTCACGGATGTCATGCACATGGGCAGACCTAGTATCGCCATAGCTCGATAAGTTGGGACCCGAGATCGGATCGACCCCGTCATATGGTTGTGCGCCCGGCACCTCTCGGGGCGGTACGTATGTCTTTTTTGCGACGGCAACCATTTAAAGAATACTAGTTTCTCCGTTCGGCGGATCTCTCCCGATACGATCGGCGGGAGTTGTGTAAAGTCCAGAGAGGCTCGGGCTGCGAGAAAAAGTGGGGCGTGTATAGGGCGGACACGGCTATCATCGCGACCGGTGGCACGAGAACCCACGGTTGGGATATTCATAGTGCTTTCAGCATACATTAGTTCTTTTCGCTATTTCTTCTTGCTATTTTATTGGTATTTTGTCACGCGGCTTAGTCCCTATGACGTGTTCTGTTTGGGCTTAGGCCTTTTGTTTTGTTGGGGGCTCATGCCCTCCTTCTTTGTTCTGGTCCCATAACCCGATTGGGTTCTCGTGGACAATAAAAAACTCTTATTTTATCTTATCTTATTGGGCCCTTTGACAAACTAAACTAAAAGAATGTCTATTGCAATATTTCCCTTCCCTTAAAGATAACATTTCTCAAAATCAATAGTGCCATTTAATCCGTTACAATGCAACACAATAAATCTCCAACAAAAAGTTGAATATAACACTTTATAACATAGGCAGTTCGCAGGTCCTTTTGAGTCGAATAAGCATGTGAACTAGACCTCAGGGTAGCACTACCTTACACTATCAAGATGGATTTTATATATGTTTACCTAATAGGATGTTGCTAGACCAAAATTGGGTTGCTCAATACAATCCAAGACTTCATGGCTCTCTATTTCTCATGGTTGTTCATGAGAATTTTACAGTTCTGCAGCAAGTTTTTTTACTCTTTAATGCTCTTAAACTTACTCCTCCTTTCCTGCCTAGAGTCTCCCACAAGTCGTTCTTCAAGAACACATGGCTTCCTCAATGCGGTCTATCATTTGAGATGGAAAAATAAATCGTAATTCCCATCATCAAAATGTGAAATGGATAGATTACAAATGAGATTGCAAATCGAGAGAGATACAAAGAGAGGAGGAACATAAATTAAAAAACAAACAAGAGAGAGACAATCACGAAACATTTGCAGAGTCCGCTGTAGGGCATTTTATGTGTGTATTTATCAAAAACACTGAGCAGAGAGCCTCTGCCCGTTGCACCATTCCTTCCTACCAAAAAAAGAGACAAAGAAGGGAAAAAATGAACAATAAACCATTGATATTCTTACCTTTTTTTTGGGAACTTATCGGGAACACCGTTCCCAGGTAGCAAGCCGTCCGGAACTGGGACTTGGCGTTCCCAGAATGCAGAACCCTAGGGAACAGGTTCGAGGAACGCATTCGGAACAACATTCCCCGTAACTATGCATCAAACTGGCCCATCCACCGTCATTTTTCTATCATTTTTTATACGGATACAACACTTTAATCATGAACAATCTTATATTATCCAGTATCTTTTCCACAATTGCAGAACCTTATGCATTGCAACAAATCTTACATAACCTCTCCTTCATTTGCATGTTGCACTTCAAACACAACTACTATTATCTCGAAATACAAAATATCTCAAACACTAAACCATATAGTTTCTAGAAAAGCATACATATATTAGAACATGTGCGTCTTCTAAACGACTAATAAAGGTTTATATAAGTGCAAGCTTGTATAAGTTTTGGACTTGTGACCATCCCCCATTCTTGGCTCTTATACATATGCCTTTGAAAATTCTAATGATGTTATGTGACAAAAAAGATGGCAATTTAAAGAATAATGTGGATTGGTATAATTATCAAAAGCAAGTTCACATGTTTCATCACTTGTTGCACCATATTTATTATTTTGAACCTAGTTTTGTGAAAAACAGAACCATTTCTATGCAAAGTAATCAAAAGTGCCTTTTATTAGTTTTTTTTTTTTTTTTTTTTTTTTTTAGCAGGCTTGCCTTACCTAACCTGATGTGCAAAGTTTTCTGAATTCTTAGCCTGGCCGCGTGTAAGGACATGTCATCTTACACGTCCAAACCTTTTCTCGCATTTTTTTTCCCCTCTTTTTTTTTTAAAGCACAGGTGACATAGGTCTAAACTGTTAAATCTTGCTTTTTTTCAAATCGATGGCCACCAAAATCAGATAAGCCAAAAAGACACTAAGATGCTGTTGGACAAAGTCTACGGAATACAACTAGTTTTCTATTAAGTCAATGGAAAGTTCCACCTCTAAACCCCGGGGGTGGACCTATCATATAAGGGGTACCTCATGTGCCTACAAGGGGCCGCCAAAAACCCCCTTGTATATGCCTTAAAAATCTTTCAAAAACCCCCATTTCAGCCACATAATGAACCAGAGTCACCTAAAAAAAGCTCCCTAAGTAAGAGTATATGTATGGTTCAAGCCCAATATAAACACTTTTGGGCCACTCACCTAAATTGTACGGCTATAACTATATGAATCTCCTTTGCTCTAAACACAAGATATCCGACTGACCAAAGTAACCATAGAAAATTTTTCGATGAGACCCCAAAAGTTTGCCCAACATTGGTGCCGCGTTAACTTAACTTGCATTTGTTTCTTACTCTCGACCCCAATCTCATAGACTATGCTTTAGAATTTCGATACAGACATTTCTATCATTTTCGTGGATTTTCAGACCTGGGATCTGGTTTCAAAATGATGCAAGCTTTCTTTTGTGAAAAATCACTGTGTAAGATGCCAGCACATTTTGTAATTCAAGTCGGGAAAATCACAGGTTAAAGAGTTTACACGATTCGTAAGCATACACAAGCGTCAGGTTTGGCGACTTCGAAAAAAAGGGCTTTAATATAGTAAGATGAGGGAGCAACACCACTAATCTTGTGACCACTAGAATTACTTCTTTTTCCACGCTTTTTTTTAACCCCAGAAGTGAAAATTCCATCCAAAATAATGAGCCATGGCTCCAACGCATGTCCATATGCATGCCAAAAATGGACTCTAGAAACCAAGTCCAATGAAGAAAATAAGTTGGGAGAGCTTTGGGCTATTTCATCCTGGCTTATTGATGCGGTGCATGTTCTTCAATTTTCCAAAAGGAATTGCATTCCCTTTAGATGTTTGAGCTACCTGATAACCTTGGCTTTTTGCTTGAAGCACTCAAAAAACACGATCCATGAACTAGCCTGAAGATCAAGAGATAAAGTTATTCTATGAGGAAGGAAATATTGAGGTGTAGTAGCTCTCTTTAACATTAAATTTTCATAAGGTAATTTTAATTGGGTTTCCATTTGCATTAAATGTTCGATTAGGGTCCAATCAACTAAGTAACTGTGTTTAACCCCTTACATCAGCAGAGACAAGTTGAAGCTTCTCTTTCATTGGGTCTTCCTAGTCAGAAATCTTGTTTTTGTTCTTCTTATAGTTTATAAACCATGAAAGCAGGCCTCACAATCTTGTGCCAACTACTACCCCCAATGTTGCTTGAATACTCTCTCGGAATAGATATCTCTTTGCCATTGTGAGGGAATGGGGTTTAGAGTTCCTATAATAATGCTCTATTCTTCTATCATGCCTCACCTTATTATATTCTAAACTCTAACCCAGCTTTTTTGATATTGGTCTTGGAAACCCATTTGGCTCTAGAAATAATCTGTCTTGTTATTTTTAACCAATATGTTTTATACAGCAGAGACAAGTTGGACACCAGACATGAGCAGTAAACCATGCAAGGATCTTTAATGGAAGAAATGAGTAGCCCATATAGTTTATAAACTATGGAGGTAGTGCCCCACAAACTTGTGCCAATCCTTTAGAGCCTTATTTTGAAGTGACAAACAAATTATCAGACAATAATTTCTGCCAATATAAAAATGTGTATCAGCCATCTCATGAAATACTTGCCGAGCATTTTCAATTTGGAGTACATATTAAAAATTTCAAAGAGTGAAGAATTTAGGGATGCAAGGTTGATCAAATGTGCAAAGTAGGAGCTGAGCTCAGAACTGTTAAAGGTAGATGTTGAGCTTGGATGAATGTCTGGACTCTAAAACAAACAGCTGACAACCCTACATATGTTTTAGTTTGCATGAAGTGTAGATAAGGGGCACAGAAAGGGTTGGCAGCTCAGTGGTAGAGCACTTGGGTTCCAAGTAGGATTGATATCCATTCATTTTGGCAAGTGCTCCGACACAAACGAGATTGAACAGACTTGAGTGATGTCCCAATCATAGTCTATTTCAGGGATGCAATGTCGTGGGAATCTTATTATTTGCAATAATACCACAAAATGGTAGAGTTAATAAGTATGTTTATCATTGGCAAAATATGTAATGTAATGTAATGTAATGTGGCAAAATATGTAATGTAATGTAATGTAATGTAATGTAATGTAATGTAATGTAATATAATATTATCACATCCACTTTGGACATTGAAGGCCATGGAGCAGTAAATATACAATAATTTTCACATTTTCGGTACCAGTGAACGGTGTGATTCTATAGCTCTAAAATAGTGATCAAGCATCATAGGATCATGATCAAGTAGTGATATCAATCATTAGTTTGTATACAGAATGTTAGCCATGTGCTCAAAAACACAGGACTATTCCTACTGTTGTACATGGGCAAGACACATGGGAAGAACCCTAAGCCCCAAGGGAAAGGAAGAACATAAAGAAAGTCACGTCAAAGAAGATATAAAGGGATCCCAGGGCGTGAAGTTACCACGGAGCATGGAGCATGAGTCCTCCACGGCATGTTTGGGAGTAGGTAGTCGCTATCCCCAAACTACAGTTTTGCCATTATGGGCCTAAGGCCATTGTACTATATACTAGTAACGTGTGCCCGGCGATGCCGGGCATTAGTCATAGGTGCTTGAAATGTGTAGAATAGTAGAATAGGTTGAGATAAAAATGGGATAGGATGGGATGCCTGCATAGGTGATGGAATGGATAGTGATTATCTTGGAGTGTAGATGGACTGAGGGCTATCTACTCAATAGACGTAGTGGAGTATAGCTGGACTGAGGGTTATCTACTCAATAGACTTCGACTTTATTGAATATTTAACTGAATTGTAATTTGGAGAAATGTCTTTACAATGTGATTTCGAACTTATTTGTGTAACCAAGTGAAAGAGAAATCCGCTAGCCCTACATCTAGCTTTTAATTTGAAAGTAAAGGTGCTCAAACGACTTTTTGCAAAAATTGAGGCGATATTGCAATATTGTAATGTCCGCGTTTATTGCAAAATGAAGTCTTTTTTTTATGATCAAAGTAGAAATGAGGGGTGATTCAATTGTCAAGGATATGGAGCACCAAGAACAATGCAAGCAAGAATGCCTGACCCCTTCACATTCCACATGATAAGGAATAAAATCGTATAGATTGTTCTTCATCTTTATTTGCAATGCAATTTTCTTTGTGCATCCCAAAAAAAAAAAAAAAAAAAAAAAAAAAAGACCCAAAAAAAAAAAAAAATCAAAACATTCTATACCACCCCCTTGACCTGCAGAATTCGGGTGCGCCTGGCGGTAAGTCGACTTCATTCTCCCGGTTTATTGCATGCCACTTTTTATTTTGGATAAGAATGATCCTTGAATTTGCAAGAATCTATATTCACTTACCCTTGCGTAGAATATAATGTCTCTTAAGTGTTGTCTAATATTTGGATCTTTTTGTGTTCTAGGGGATGGGCGGTAATACAAAAGTGAATTGCAATAAGCTTACTACAATTTATTTCGTATTGCAAAAGGGTGTCCTTGCAATGGTTTGGACTATGATTTAGGTACGGTATTCTATTGAAATTTGTATTTTTTTAGTGAAAATGAGCATCTTCTTTGGTTTTTCCATGTTATTTCTATTTTGGATAATTTTTTGGCTTTTTGTGGGCCTTTTTTTCAATGGTTTGCAAATAGAATACCCTGTAGGTGGAGATAGGATTTCTCTGTGCTATAATTAGAGGGGGATTTATTAATTTTATGCTGCAGGATCTGGGAAAAACTGACTTCTTTTTTGTCCCTTCTACATCTGAGTTTGGGTTGATTCAAGAGTTTTTGTTGTTAACTTCGTTGTACGGAGCAGGATTCATCCAAACATTTCTTTTTAAATCAAGCCCCACAATATGGGTTCTGGTGACAATATGGGTTTTGTTGAGGCTGCTATGGTCTGGAGGTTCTAATCCTCCGGCACTAATTTCTGGTGGCCAGGGGATGGTGGATTCAAGAAGCTTTGGTTGTATGAGCTTGTTTTCTGTGTCCTTAATTTCTTAATTTTTGAGCTCTAGCTTTTGTGGGTCGCTGTCAAAGAAAATTCCTTTGGGTGCAGTTATGTTAGACTCCTTCAAAGATTTTTAATTGTGCCTTTAATTTTGGAGCTCTAGTTTATATGGGTAGTGCTAAAGCAAATTCCTTTGGGCACAATCATGTTAGACTCCTTCAAAGATTTTCAAGTTATGTCTTCTTCCAAAAACTTTTTGCTGCACATCAACGTTGCTAGGAGTGCCTTGGCTTCTTTAACTGAGTTGCAGTTACAGCTTGGTTATATATTTTGTAGAATTGTGCAAGCTTCACAACAATTAAGCAGGCCCAACAAAGGGCTATTATTATAGAAATCATGACGACTATATTAACCATATTTTTCAAGCTTCATGTTCTTGTTTGCCCTCCTTATATTTATCTACGCCTCAAATTCTAAGGCATAAAAGGTATTTGATAATGCCAAGAAAGAGGGGAACAACATGCAGAATCATCTTACAGATAATATGTTCACCTTGGACACTGTGTTCACCATGCCAAGTTTTTTGTCTTGAAATACTATTGTGATTTGGCACGCACATCAATAAAACTGCACATCCCGGTTTTGCGAATCAACAATGTGATGCTCCATTGTCTGCTTATAATAAGCGCTGCCATTTGCACAAAAACTGCCAAACTACCACCAAACAATATAATTGAAAAAAGGAAATAATGTCATTCAGTAATATTGACATAATGGGAACCCTTTTGTTATTATGATTTCTCAACTTTTTATGTACGATCCAGCTTATATTTTAGTACGATTAAATGCTGCCTATGATAAAATTGTAAAGGTATACACGACATATATCTAGATCATATAAGCTATATACTGACTAAATCAATGTTTGTTAACATTAGATCCGTTGCATGAGTACTTGAGACCACTACCAGCAAGCACTCAAACAGATATGGAGGAAAAAATGCAAAACTATTCTAGAGAGGAAAGTAAATCATAAATGAAGATCGCCAAGCAACAACATAAATCACCAGAAACTAAACAATGGCTTTAATATTCACTCACCTCATAAATATGAAACTCACAAAAAGGATTAGCAGCCCCAAGCCAAATCCAATGACAGAGCACCTTTTCAACCTGCAAATAGGGTGCCAATTACAATTAGCAATCGAAAGTAGCACTCTAGCATAAACTCAGGACTAACCATGCATTATTATATGTGGTATGTGGATTTGTTCATTAAGGTACTGTCCAGCAAAGCATTTGTGGAGAAGAATTTTGTGGAATCAGGCACACATATTTATACCACTATTAATCAAAACGAATCTCTAATATATAAGGGCTCAGATAGCATAGAGAGATCCCATTTCTAAAAAATAAATTCTAAATGCACATAGACTATGCATGCCTACTTAACTTTTTGCCATGCCACGAACATGTTCCAGAATTGTGAATAGAATATATTTGGTCTGTGATACAGCTATGGCTGCATCTCTGTCTCTGCACAAATCAGAAAAAGGAATGAGCAGTGGACCTTAAAAATGTTTCAATCATCAAAACTCTCTACTTAACTAAATTGCAAAATCATTGAAGAATATATTAAACATTTAGAGAAATGGAGCAAGTACCTCCATTGCATACGGAAAAAGAAGCCCGAATATCTCTGTCTTGTTGTGCATTCTATGCAGAACCTGAAATTACCAAGTTAGCATCCTCCACAATTAGCATTCTATTCCAAATGATAAACCTCAAAAATGGAAATAATACCACTTCAGCGAAACATAAAATGGATTGTTATAACAATTGCTCAAAAATCACGGTACAATCAAATCACAAAAAATTAGACTTACATCCAAGTGGAACCACCCAAAAGAATCACATTAACTAAAGCCTACACGATAGACATGATGCTTGATTCTCCAACATTCCCCTGAAATGTCCAAAGTTTCATCAGGAATATTGAAGTTCATAACCAGACCAGAAGCCATGAGCAAACTATTACTTTGGTGCGTCAAACCCAACCCTGCAAAACAAATGCAATACTGAATTCAGGAACAATAAAGGATTCTAATAATCCAAAATGGGAATGCGAATGTGAAGGACCTCCATCGTTGCCATTGGAAGGAATCAGAATCAGAGA
This sequence comes from Isoetes taiwanensis, assembly GCA_021234155.1. Taxonomy (NCBI): domain Eukaryota; kingdom Viridiplantae; phylum Streptophyta; class Lycopodiopsida; order Isoetales; family Isoetaceae; genus Isoetes; species Isoetes taiwanensis. The sequence continues at coordinate 310,130 of JAJEKV010000237.1, forward strand.
AGAAATCAGGAAACTTGGCTAAATGTATTTGCTTTATGCCTTTCATGAAATGGCATAACATCCACAGGTAGACCTTAACAAAGCTCTGACTATGGTGGTTTGTGCCTCCAGAACCTTGTATGTATTTTCGAAACTTCATGCAATTTTTCCCATTTCCCACGTCACATTTCTTGCAAAAGACGAATTATCCTGTAGCAGAGAAATTTACTCGACATAACCGACTTCCTTCTCACACTGCAGAACCTAAGAAGCTAAAAAATCCACTGCACCCGGCTAGGTATGGCAGAGCGGGGACGAAAAACGCACTGAGTTCTCATGCACTGAGTTCTTATGCACATTCCGATCCACCTGCAGCTCTACTCACCTTAGAAATCCGATTGTCCTGGCTTGTGTGCTCTTGAGCCGGCTGAGAAACCTGAAAAAAAAGATCATGAACTGAGTTTTTATGCACATTCCGATCCACCTGCAGCTCCACTCACCTTAGAAATCCGATTGTCTGGCTTGTGTGCTCTTGAGCGGGTCACAGATTTGCTTGAGGCGCAACGAAAATGAGGCGAGCATAGTTTCGTAGAAAACCAACCCACCGAAATGCAAATTTCGTCATTGAATGCTGGCGGGGCTATTCAAAACCCAGATTTAATTTCGTCAAGTGGCGGGGGAGTTGATGCCGGAGGGGGGGCTGCAAGTTGAAGGGAACGCCGCATGCGGCGTTACATGCGGCGTTCCTGGCACAGATACCAAGACCCTCCAAAAATAAGAAAGAAGATATATATCAGAACCTTAGACTTAAGAGGTTAGATGAGATCAGACAAGATTAGCCCTCTTCTTATTTCAGTATCTGCAATTCAGGCGAGACTCATTGTCAGTATCATTTTATCAAGAGATGTTTTTTCTTGTGTTTCTCTCTCATTTAGCTCTTAGTTCTTGGTTTTTTTCAAAATCCCGTCTCACACTCTTTGTTCAGGATCTGCCTGTTTGATCTATGGGCCCTCATCGAGGGATGTCTCATAGATGATCCCGAACTTGACAAAAACACCAAACACTGTCATCGATGCCCAGTCTTGACTCAACTTTTTCTCCTCCAATATGTCAATTTTTTTGCAATGCCAAAGGCAAACCCACTCACGATCAGAGTGTCGAAGACATATGGAAGAGTTTGGAGCTTTAACTATTCTTAATGAACACTCACAGCCTCAGATCAAATTCCACATTTTATTTTACCACGCTGCATGGAGCACCATATCAATGGCTCATGCCTAATAAGAGCCACTGGAAACAAAGTTGGCGAGAAATGATAGTAGTGTTTCTTGCCCATTATGGGTCCTTCGTGAATGATCAACATATTCTGAAGCAACCCAACGATACACAGCAATAAACCTCTGAATCAGCACGGAGGAATACACATGCGCTCATCCCACACCTTTTCTACAGATAATGGTATTTCAAGTACAAACCACGCCCCAGCAATACCAACAAAATCCACAATAGCAAAAACCCAGAGGTCAATCTTCTCGAACTCTTTTATACACCACACACCAGAATAACAAAAACACTATTACATCACTTGTATTCGCACATTGAAGCTTCCTCTCTCTATCGCCTGCCTCTCTCTCTAAAAATACAAAAGAAAATTTTGCATACAGAGCTGGGGGTTAAGTTGCACAACGCCTTATGAAATTATGCGAGCCGAATATGACATGATCCCACTAGAATGTGAACCTATGCGTAGCTCTTTGACATACTTGGTTAGAATGATGGGAACAGATGAAGATAGTTACACTCAAATGGCTTTGAAAGAAACACTTGAAGTGGTTGGTATGCGGATGGCTTGATTTGATTGCATAAATGGGGGCTTTCTATTGAAGATCTGGTGCTCAATAAAAATAAAATTCATGACTGGGTTAGAAATGAAATGAAATGAAATGAAATGAAATGTTTATATATAATACGTCTGCAGACCACCAGGTCTATGAGACGTTCAAAAAACCGTACATTCAACATTGTAAAAAATATCTTCTAATGCATCTTCAGAAAGAAATGCATCAGAGCTCTTTTCATCTTCCTCTTTCTCATTACCACCAGTAACCTTTAGCACTCTTCCTTTGTTCCATCATTTCAATTGTGGGCAGCGCAGGAGAACATGTGCCTCATCTTCAATTTCTCCCATAACGCATAATTTACACATTCTGAGCTCATGAGGTATGTTGCTCCATCTACCCACTTCCACTCCCAATCTGTGTGAACTGAGCCTTAGTCTACTAATTGCATGTCTACATTTCATTGACACCCCTTCACTCAAATATCCGGGTTGTTGAAGAGAAGGATTGATGAACTGTTTATAATATGCTTTCTTCACTTCTGGGACACACCATGATCTCTCAATCACGTGTTCCTGTACCCAAGCCGTAATATCTCCACGTTGGATATGTAAATCATTACAATCCAATCCCCATTTTCTCATCCAAGCCTGAACATCAGAATACCATCCTCTGCTCATCGTCGTATCCATGGCAATTCTCGGCAAACTTTCTTCATGCATATCCATTTGCAGTTTGCAAACATATTCAAGGGTTCTACACAAGGCCTCTACTTCTAGCGGTACCATGCCACATTCTGCCAGCATCATATCATATGGCGTTTGTGCCTTAACCTCTAACTCTGTTCTGAAAATTTTCTTCTGAACCTTTTCTACTTTTTTCCAAGTCTCTTCAGCTATAGCCCAGGTGCCCACATCTCGCAGCCATACAACACAACAGTTTGTACAAGCATTTTGTATAACATTTTCTTTAATTCAAAATTCCAAATATCAGCCTTTGCACTTCTGCGTTGCATGTTGTATAAAGCCTTCAGCCCACCACTTACCCCTTTGATCTACAGCTTGATTCCAGCTTGGAGTTTTATCCACCTGAATCCCCAAATATTTATATGAAACTATATCCACCTGCTCTCCTCTATAGAGAAATTTAAGATGCCCCACCTTAAGTGCCCCAAAAACAATCAATTTAGTTTTAGCCAAATTCACCTTCATACATTTATTGTCACAGAAAAGAGATAAGGCGTCTAAATGCTTCTGCATGCCTGCCACCGACCTGGATAGGATAACTATATCACCTGCATACAATAACATACGCAATGTATAGCATCCCAGGACCATACCATCTCCTCCAGATTGTGCCACCCAGTCTTCCAGCTGATCTATAAATAGTCCAAACAAAGTAGGGGACATAGGGCAGCCCTGTTTAACCCCCATGTTACCGCTCACCTCATCCGATCCTACACCAGAATAGGGAAATGAAAGCTGTACCAAGAGTGAAAGTTAGACCATGGTCCAAACCAGGGGTGGAAATGGGCATGTATAGGGAAACTATGAAATCAAGTCTATGTGAAATGAGTTACTTGAGAGTGAGCATACCAGTAAAGAAGCAGAATGCAATTAATGCGGATGTTTGTACATCGTCTAAATGTGGAAGTGAGAAGATGTCAAGGTGTTGCATGAGCTTAGAGAATACAAGATATGCAATTCTAATGATAGAAGATGAGAAACATGCAATACTAGAATGCTTTGCATACCACCATTTGAGGGAGAAATATGGTATCTTTGTTTCTAATACATATAATTTCTTTGATATGCCAGCTTTGGTAGTGGGTAGTTACCTATCTGAATTATTCAGTTTGAGAGAGATGTTAATAAAAACTATAAATACTAAGATTATTTATGTTGATTGAAAGAGAGATATAGGATGAGGATGAGCAACTATCTATGAAGTGTGCTTATCGTATAGTATATATTTCAATTTGAAGTTGTAATGAGTCTCACAAGATGGATTAAAACACTCTTCTTGACCATCATTCATTTAAATTGCGCCATGTCTATTTGAAAAGCATGCCACGTTTGCAAACCCCTTATCAACTGTAGTGTTGTGAAATAGATTTACTATCTTGCAAGAGTACAATTTTTAATCCATTTTTAGTAGATATTTTGACTATTACTTTGAATATAGGAAGGAAAGTGATGTTTTATTAGCACTTGCAGACAACTATGCACACAAAGATTGTTTATATCGTATTGAGATAAGAGATTCATCCTAATTAGAATTTTTGAATGCATAGAAAAACAATAATTAGCCTTTTTTTTGTGTGGTTGGGACCATATGTTAATGATGCATTAATAAACAAATGGATACTTGTAACCATTGTAGACCATGCAGGTCATGTAGAGTTGCTAATTATAGTTGCCAACATGGCCTTTCAAAGCCAAAGCGTGATTTTAAGTCAAATTGCATTGCATCAATTAAGAACGTAATTCATTCTACTCACTTTAATTAGTATTCAAAAATTCTCAATGAAGTCAGTAAGCCCCTTGTTTTTGTTGATTTTTACAAAGATGAGCCTTCAATGAGAAAGACCTGGAAGACAAAAAATTATATATTAGCAGTTACGATGAAATCTAGGAGCATTGATGAGTAATATAAAATATGCGAGAATTGAAAATATGAAAAGTAAATTTGAACTTCATTGACTAATAAATAGTGTTAAAAGAGGCTTCCAGCAGAGCCAAAATATTATTATTTAACGAGAAAAGTAACGAGGTTCTGAATCTAGAGGTTTGATTTGGATGAAAAAGCAGAGCACCATGAAAATCGAACAAAAAATGCAAGGATTAAAAAATAAGACGCACATACTGTAGATAAATAAGAGCTAAATTAACTGAGGTTTTTTAAGATAGAATGGAATGGAATAGAATGGAATGTATTTTTATCATCCACGGAGACCAACTGGCCTATGGGACCCAAACAAAGAAAACAACAAGTGTATTAGCGTCAGGAATAGAAAATCCCTGCCCTGAAGGTTTTTCGCGGGAAAAACCTTCGTGGTATTAGGCATGCAGATAAACTATACAAAGTTGTACAAGAATATATTATGGTACGATTCAGCGTCGTGCCAGTGGACATAGTTGAATGTGTGTATCTATGATCTCTTAAAGATATGATATCAATAAGCCCACAGAGGTCGTGTCTAGATGTATACTTACTAGCTGATTAGGCAGGAGTGAACATAGCGTGCCCGCAATATGGTCGTATGCTTGACAGTTTTGAAGGGCATGGCATTCATCCTCAATGGCTCCCTGCTGGCAACATTGACAAATCCTGTCCTTGCATGCCTCCAGGGTCTATCTGCCTATCTTCATGTGGAGGCGATACGCCCCTGTTTAAATGGAAGCTATTTCATGTATAAATATATACACAGGTAGCATTGTAGACCTCTTGTCAGCATGGGATTGATCTGTTGCTTGTAGTGTGCCATTTTGACATGTCTAGGGTGTCCACATCTGAGTTTGCTAATGAAGTAAGTATCAAGACACTGCCGCAAATGCTGGTGGTCCTATTCAGTGTGGACCTATATGTACCTTTGCCTCTGCACATTCCATCGCGAGAACCATTGGACTCATTTCTCCTTCCAACGAGCTTTAAGACGTTGTTGCCCCAGTGCCATTGAATAAGCAAGTTTAGGGAGATTAGCATCATCCATATCTACCACTTTTGAAAGTAGATGATGTGGTGATCAATGCAACCCTTTTGAGGGGCAAGAGACATGTTTCCGGTGAGCGGGATCCGATAAGGGATTGTGGACTTTACTCCAACCTAGGTGAGCTAAGAAGGCTTTTCTGCGACTTACTCTAGGTCATAGGTGGCAAGTGATATTACCGGGCCCCAAACCTTGACCACATATAGGAGAAAAGACTCTACCAGTGCTCTGAACAAGTGTGGCTGATGGCTCAGGCATATAGCTCTGCTTTATGACTGTTGTTCCACATGGTATATAGTGCTTTCCAGCCTGCTATGATGCGTAATCGAATAGAAGTGTCTCAGTATATGGTTGAAGGGGACTGCACTTTTAGATACTTGTAGGTGGGGGCTATCTTTACATTTAGCCTCTGGTACATGAAAGAAGAAGTTCTTCGCCAGCGAATGATGAGATAAGCAATGTCTTAGTCTTGGCTAAGTTGATGCACATACAGTGAACTGGAAAAAGGTGTCCAGAGCATCCAAATGGCGTTGCACGTTAGCTAGAGTGTAGGCTAAGAGATCCACATCGTCGGCATATATAAGCTGCCTAATTATGCGGTATAGGATCTAGGCTCCCCCTCCAACTTGTTCAATGAACCAATCTTCTAACTGTTCTATATACAGGCCAAAGAGCATTGGAGAGAGCGTGCATTCCCGGCGGACTCCAATGCTGCTGATAACAGTCTGTCCTGACAGTGTCAGCCTGCCTCAGCATACATCATACAACCTGTATTTCATAATTTGCAAATCCGTAGGGGCCCTTAACTACCTCATTCTACATTGGAACCTCGGGCTTCCACATTAGCCTCTAAAGTTGTTTTCTCCATTAGCCTCTAAAGAAAATTGTGAATCCATGCCATACTACAGTCGGAGGAACGAGAATGATACTCTCTAGAACGTGAGAAAACTGCTTGCAATGTTCTCGAAGACTTGCATTCTTGAGGAAGTCAATGTAGAGATTGAAGCGTTGACGGGAAAGCAGGTCTTCTACCCTAGATTTGTCAAGACACGGAGACGCAGTTTCCGGGATGTTACAATTGCAAGGAAAATATCATTCTCCAAATGCGACATATGTGAAGTTATTCGCACGAAGCTGTTGAAGACCAAAGATGTGGCAGAAAGGAACATACTACATGAACAGAGGACACTAGAATGGAACACATTTCCTGTCCTACACAGATTGGTCATGGAGGGTGTACTCCCATAGGCATCCACGGGAAGCGGTGTGTATCATTCATGACAAGATGGACCCATGGAATAATTTAAGGGCTAAACTTAGCTATTTGGCGATTTTTGAGCACATTTTCAAAAAAAGATGGCTAAAGTAACTGGAAAAAACTAGGAAAAAAAATATAATTTTAGCTTAACTTTTTTCGGGACTGTGCCAACCCTGGAGCTCTTTAGCCAAACACTAGAAAGTAAGAGAGTGAAATTTTGTATTGTTTAGCTAAACCATAGAAACTTTTGGAATGAATTTCGGGCTAGTTTAGCTAATATCATTCTAGTTTATATGAAATATATGATTAGTAGTTTAGTTTCTAGCATTATGAATTAATTTCAGTCCTAGACTTTGCTAATTAGCATTGTTTTAGAATGTTTTCACAAAGAAAATGACTAAAATAAGTGGAATATATTGAAAACAAAAGTATAGTAATTTGGCTTAATATTTTCTGTTGGTCACACTATTCTAGTGCAAAGTCCCACGCCATGACCAGACGGACTCGATGTAAAAATTCTAGTGCATCCAGTGGGGACCTTCTAAAGCAGTTTCTCGAAATTAGAGACCAATTGAGCCCACAGCTCTCACTGTCAGAACATGATACGTTATCGCCTGCCTTGGAACAGATGATGTTTGCTCCCACTGTCATGATGGAAGCTAAGCAATTCCTTCAAATACTGATTATAGTTTCTTCGAAGACTCTGCCGAATTGCCCTACAGAGCCACCACCATCTCCCAGGCCGCAGTGCACAGATGCCAGTATGCAGGCTGACTTAGACCCGGACAGGCCACAATGCACAGATGCCAGTCTGCAGACTGATCTAGAGCCACACATGAGCGCAGATGCCATGACCCAGACAGGTCCAGCCTCATGCAAGGATACCATAATGATTGATGCCCAGATACCTCCACATTCAGCAGACACGAATTGTGACAGGCAAGGGGGGCAGGTTCCATCTTCCATGGATGGTCTCGAGCAAGATAGAGGCCTCAATCTGCGTATAGTAGGGCTACCTGAAACAGATTCTTGCCCAGACACCTCACAAGCCGTGAACTTTTTCACAGATGTCATGCACATACAGCAGCCTAGTATCGCCATAGCTCGATAAGTTGGGACCCAGAGATCGGATCGACCACGTCATATGGTTGTGCGCTTCAGCACCTCTCAGGACAGACTGTATGTGCTGCAGCACGGCAACCATTTAAAGAATACTAGTTTCTCCGTTCAGGCGGATCTCTCCCCGATACAGTCGACGGGGGGAGTTGTGTAAAGTCCGAGAGGCTCGGCTGCAGAAAAAGTGGGCAGTGTATAGGGGCGGCACGGCTATCATCCGCGACCAGTGGCCTGAGAACCCCTGGCTGGGATATTCATAGTGCTTTCAGCATACATTAGTTCTTTTCGCTATTTCTTCTTGCTATTTTATTGGTATTTTGTCACGCGGCTTAGTCCCTATGACGTGTTCTGTTTGGGCTTAGGCCTTTTGTTTTGTTGGGGGCTCATGCCCTCCTTCTTTGTTCTGGTCCCATAACCCGATTGGGTTCTCGTGGACGATAAAAAACTCTTATTTTATCTTATCTTATTGGGGCCTTTGACAAACTAAACTAAAAGAATGTCTATTGCAATATTTCCCTTCCCTTAAAGATAACATTTCTCAAAATCAATAGTGCCATTTAATCCGTTACAATGCAACACAATAAATCTCCAACAAAAAGTTGAATATAATACTTTATAACAGAACCAATAGTATACTGCTCAAAATGCTTACAGATACAACAGTTTTCTGAGCGCTAAGTTGGTGGTGAGCAAGTCACAGGCAGTTCGCAGGTCCTTTTGAGTCGAATAAGCAGGTGAACTAGACCTCAGGGTAGCACTACCTTACACTATCAAGATGGATTTTATATATCTTTACCTAATAGGATGTTGCTAGACCAAAATTGGGTTGCTCAATACAATCCAAGACTTCAAGGCTCTCTATTTCTCATGGTTGTTCATGAGAATTTTACAGTTCTGCAGCAAGTTTTTTTACTCTTTAATGCTCTTAAACTTACTCCTCCTTTGCTGCCTAGAGTCTCCCACAAGTCGTTCTTCAAGAACACATGGCTTCCTCCAATGCAGGTCTATCTGACTGAGATGGAAAAATAAATCGTAATTCCCATCATCAAAATGTGAAATGGATAGATTACAAATGAGATTGCAAATCGAGAGATACAGCAGAGGAGGAACATAAATTAAAAAACAAACAAGAGAGAGACAATCACGAAACATTTGCAGAGTCCGCTGTAGGGCATTTTATGTGTGTATTTATCAAAAACACTGAGCAGAGAGCCTCTGCCCGTTGCACCATTCCTTCCTACCAAAAAAAGAGACAAAGAAGGGAAAAAATGAACAATAAACCATTGATATTCTTACCTTTTTTTTGGGAACTTATCGGGAACACCGTTCCCAGGTAGCAAGCCGTCCGGAACTGGGACTTGGCGTTCCCAGAATGCAAAACCCTAGGGAACAGGTTCGAGGAACGCATTCGGAACAACATTCCCCGTAACTATGCATCAAACTGGCCCATCCACCGTCATTTTTCTATCATTTTTTATACGGATACAACACTTTAATCATGAACAATCTTATATTATCCAGTATCTTTTCCACAATTGCAGAACCTTATGCATTGCAACAAATCTTACATAACCTCTACTTCATTTGCATGTTGCACTTCAAACACAACTACTATTATCTCGAAATACAAAATATCTCAAACACTAAACCATATAGTTTCTAGAAAAGCATACATATATTAGAACATGTGCCTCTTCTAAACGACTAATAAAGGTTTATATAAGTGCAAGCTTGTATAAGTTTTGGACTTGTGACCATCCCCCATTCTTGGCTCTTATACATATGCCTTTGAAAATTCTAATGATGTTATGTGACAAAAAAGATGGCAATTTAAAGAATAATGTGGATTGGTATAATTATCAAAAGCAAGTTCACATGTTTCATCACTTGTTGCACCATATTTATTATTTTGAACCTAGTTTTGTGAAAATGTAACCATTTCTATGCAAAGTAATCAAAAGTGCCTTTTTTAGTTTTTTTTTTTTTTTTTTTTAGCAGGCTTGCCTTACCTAACCTGATGTGCAAAGTTTTCTGAATTCTTAGCCTGGCCACGTGTAAGGACATGTTATCTTACACGTCCAAACCTTTTCTCGCATTTTTTTCCCCTCTTTTTTTTTTTTAAAGCACAGGTGACATAGGTCTAAACTGTTAAATCTTGCTTTTTTTCAAATCGATGGCCACCAAAATCAGATAAGCCAAAAAGACACTAAGATGTGATTTATCACAAATCATTGTGTGCCACATACTGTTGGACAAAGTCTACGGAATACAACTAGTTTTCTATTAAGTCAATGGAAAGTTCCACCTCTAAACCCCAGGGGGTGCACCTATCATATAAGGGGTACCTCATGTGCCTACAAGGGGCCGCCAAAAACCCCCTTGTATATGCCTTAAAAATCTTTCAAAAACCCCCATTTCAGCCACATAATGAACCAGAGTCACCTAAAAAAAGCTCCCTAAGTAAGAGTATATGTATGGTTCAAGCCCAATATAAACACTTTTGGGCCACTCACCTAAATTGTACGGCTATAACTATATGAACCTCCTTTGCTCTAAACACAAGATATCCGACTGACCAAAGTAACCATAGAAAATTTTTCGATGAGACCCCAAAAGTTTGCCCAACATTGGTGCCGCGTTAACTTAACTTGCATTTGTTTCTTACTCTCGACCCCAATCTCATAGACTATGCTTTAGAATTTCGATACAGACGTTTCTATCATTTTCGTGGATTTTCAGACCTGGGATCTGGTTTCAAAATGATGCAAGCTTTCTTTTGTGAAAAATCACTGTGTAAGATGCCAGCACATTTTGTAATTGAAGTCGGGAAAATCACAGGTTAAAGAGTTTACACGATTCGTAAGCATACACAAGCGTCAGGTTTGGCGACTTCGAAAAAAAGGGCTTTAATATAGTAAGATGAGGGAGCAACACCACTAATCTTGTGACCACTAGAATTACTTCTTTTTCCATGCTTTTTTTTAACCCCAGAAGTGAAAATTCCATCCAAAATAACGAGCCATGGCTCCAACGCATGCCCATATGCATGCCAAAAATGGACTCTAGAAACCAAGTCCAATGAAGAAAATAAGTTGGGAGAGCTTTGGGCTATTTCATCCCGGCTTATTGATGCGGTGCATGTTCTTCAATTTTCCAAAAGGAATTGCATTCCCTTTAGATGTTTGAGCTACCTGATAACCTTGGCTTTTTGCTTGAAGCACTCAAAAAACACGATCCATGAACTAGCCTGAAGATCAAGAGATAAAGTTATTCTATGAGGAAGGAAATATTGAGGTGTAGTAGCTCTCTTTAACATTAAATTTTCATAAGGTAATTTTAATTGGGTTTCCATTTGCATTAAATGTTCGATTAGGGTCCAATCAACTAAGTAACTGTGTTTAACCCCTTACATCAGCAGAGACAAGTTGAAGCTTCTCTTTCATTGGGTCTTCCTAGTCAGAAACCTTGTTTTTGTTCTTCTTATAGTTTATAAACCATGAAAGCAGGCCTCACAATCTTGTGCCAACAACTACTACCCCCAATGTTGCTTGAATACTCTCTCAGAATAGATATCTCTTTGCCATTGACTGGGAATGGGGTTTAGAGTTCCTATAATAATGCTCTATTCTTCTATCATGCCTCACCTTATTATATTCTAAACTCTAACCCAGCTTTTTTGATATTGGTCTTGGAAACCCATTTGGCTCTAGAAATAATCTGTCTTGTTATTTTTAACCAATATGTTTTATACAGCAGAGACAAGTTGGACACCAGACATGAGCAGTAAACCATGCAAGGATCTTTAATGGAAGAAATGAGTAGCCCATATAGTTTATAAACTATGGAGGTAGTGCCCCACAAACTTGTGCCAATCCTTTAGAGCCTTATTTTGAAGTGACAAACAAATTATCAGACAATAATTTCTGCCAATATAAAAATGTGTATCAGCCATCTCATGAAATACTTGCCGAGCATTTTCAATTTGGAGTACATATTAAAAATTTCAAAGAGTGAAGAATTTAGGGATGCAAGGTTGATCAAATGTGCAAAGTAGGAGCTGAGCTCAGAACTGTTAAAGGTAGATGTTGAGCTTGGATGAATGTCTGGACTCTAAAACAAACAGCTGACAACCCTACATATGTTTTAGTTTGCATGAAGTGTAGATAAGGGGCACATAAAGGGTTGGCAGCTCAGTGGTAGAGCACTTGGGTTCCAAGTAGGATTGATATCCATTCATTTTGGCAAGTGCTCCGACACAAACGAGATTGAACAGACTTGAGTGATGTCCCAATCATAGTCTATTTCAGGGATGCAATGTCGTGGGAATCTTATTATTTGCAATAATACCACAAAATGGTAGAGTTAATAAGTATGTTTATCATTGGCAAAATATGTAATGTAATGTAATGTAATGTGGCAAAATCTATTGTTTAAATTTGGATTTTCCGGTTTGATAAAAACTTTTTTGGTTTTTTTTTAACGTCATGTTCCTAAGGTTTAAGATTTATTGGCAGCCGGAAGATTTTTCCGACATCCAAAAATCTAGAAAGAAACAGGAGTTTTTGCCCTGCGATGATATCTGTTTTTGGAAAGCTTTTGATGAAGGGCGAGCATGGATAACACCTGTTTTCTAGCCTACATGGGCATGAATCGCTGTCATATTATGTCCAACCTTTGCCCTGATTGCTCAGCTTGGCCAAAGTAGCTTTCATTTGTTTATTGTTTATCCCGAAGGATTCCGTGTAGGTAGATTTGCTGACTTCGTCTAGCTTAATGCCAGACCTTTCTAATGTCTTTGCTCTTTTGCCAGGCATTTTATGAGTCTGTTCAGGAAGAAAACATCTGAAAAAGGTCAGAAGCGAAACGAGGAACATGCTTTAAGGATGGGGGTGATGCGTGCACAGATGCAGACATGGCGGCAAAGATACCAGGAGCAATTGCTTGCTTACGGACGATGTGTTGTAAGTAGGTCTTTCCATCGAATTTCCAGAGTGCATCCACAGATGATTTGCCACAGTCTATTCTCTTTAACCGATTTGCCAGGTAAAATCAGTTTCAGATTGAATCTCCACAGGTGATTTGCCAGAGCTGATTACTTTTAGCCGATTTTCCAGATGAAATTGATTTGAAGAATTTATTTGCTTTAGGAAATGGATATTTGGTCCTGATATTTGCCTATTCCACACAAGAAGCATGCTCCACGAGCTATGTTGCCATGTAATTCTTGCAGGACTTCATCAGAATTATACAGCCAAAGAGGGATTAAAGAAACATTTTCCCATTTATATGCAGTGGAATTGACTGAGCAACTCCCGGCACCTAAGGAGCTGGTTTCTTTTTGCAATTTCAATAAGAGTCTGTATAGCAGAAGATTATGACTGGAAACAAGTAAGAAATTCAGTCCTTTTTTGCATTTTCAGCTTTTTTTTTCCAGATTCTAGATAGATTTCTTGCTAGATTTAGAGATGTATGCAGTGCACTTCCTTATCTGCTCTTCTGATTATATCGGTGGTCGTTATTGTAAGAATAAATGAGCTCATGGCACTTACATGCATGCCTCTGACTCTAAATGAGTTTGTGACCCATTTATAACCCCATTTTCTGCTTTCTGATGCAAACTTGATATTTTCCATAAGATCTAATGTTACAGTCATTGTTTTCTTTTGCAAATATATTGGATATCCAGCTATAAATTGTGACTTGGCTCTATATGGGCTTCGATTTGGCACCAGATCGCCATGACTTAAACTAGATCTTTTAAAAAAGCAATTTTTTTGAAGACTCCTAAGGTTTCCCTGGAAGTTTATTTATGGTTGACATTTCTTGATTATGTAAATCTCATATGTATCCTTTTTCATTTTGTTGTTAGAGTCGGATGTTGCCTTCGATTTTGCACATGCTATGCATTGATGTTTTATAAACTCCTTAGCATTTGTTGACTATATTTTTGGAAATCTAATTGTTTGTGCTCAGTGAATCTCTTTGCCAATTTTGGAGGCTTCTTATTTGGCAGATATGCAGCCTCCTATTGCTTGAATAGTAGCAATGTTTGAGGAATAATCCAGAGAAATGATCATGTCTGCCTGTTACTTTGGTGAAACTAGGGGGAGCACTTCCATAAAAAACGAGACTTGATTAGAGAAAGTTATCACATTCTGATATAATTTTTGCTAAGGGCTTGATGCAGATAATTATTATTTTTTTCCTTTTTAGTGGTCACCAATTCATTATATTTGCATAATATTTGCCCTTCATCTCCATGCCTTCTCCGCTGCATGTTTCTATCATTGCATTCTAATGCCATTGTTATTTCTCATACAATAACTCCATCTTTTTCTTTTTTGCAGTCTACATTTATGCTGTTGCCTTTATAGTACACATTTTTATGCTCCTAAGCTGCATGTCATACATGATGCAGGCAAGTTGGTACCATATGCAGGCATTTTCGAGTAAGCTTTGCTTTGGTTTGTTCAATTTGTTCTTGGGCAATTTCATGTATTTAATATACATGTGCTGCATTCTGCTTGAATTTAGGATATGTTTAGTGTCTATCAAATTTAACTGTACTATAGCCACCCACATGCACTGCCATTAAAACCGTGGCTTGCTTCTCTACCTGCTTCCAGAACACTTCACCTAGGAACAACCCAGGATGTGGCAGGTGCTAGCCAAGTTACATGTTGAAGACTCTGTTTAGGAAGCACCGATTGATTAGGGACTGATGCACACATATATTTTGAATGTTGATCATAGTTTATCATGGTTCAGACTGAATATGCCAACCACATAAATAGTCTTTTGTAGCAGGTGATGATGACGCAAGTGCCTTCCCAAATTTTCTCAGCAATTGTCAAACAAATGTGATATATTATTCAAGTCAATCTATTGAATGCTCTTTCTTTTTCTTAGATGATGATTGAATGGACGTGTCAATGACTATTTGAATGGATGTTTCAAGCCCTTTACTATTTGTTGGTTGCATTGTCTGACCTCTTTTATTTCTGTTAACAAATGGAGACACATCTGTGTGAAAGCCTGCATACCTGGATTACTATACCTGCCAGCCATCTTCATATGTGCACTCACCATCAAAGCCCTGGTAAGTCGTTAGGTTTCTTTATTTATTTCAATCACTCTGGCATGTCAATGCATTGAGTTATTTCATGTATAAATCACCATCTTAGTTCCAACTTTCATGT
This sequence comes from Isoetes taiwanensis, assembly GCA_021234155.1. Classification (NCBI taxonomy): domain Eukaryota; kingdom Viridiplantae; phylum Streptophyta; class Lycopodiopsida; order Isoetales; family Isoetaceae; genus Isoetes; species Isoetes taiwanensis. The sequence continues at coordinate 325,229 of JAJEKV010000237.1, forward strand.
ATAGAGTATAAATTACCATCTTAGTTCCAACCTTTGTAAGCTATAGCCTGCCTACTTTCTAAGAGTCTCACTTGCTAATTGCGAGCAAGCTTGCCTTAAAGTTCTATTTGGCATGCAGAAGAGTAACATATTTCTGTGCTTTTATTTTTGCAAGACATTTTGATGAGTAAAATAGCATAATTTGTTTATGTCGTTGTCGGCCTATTGCAGCTCGAGTAAACGCATGGGCCTACTTTGGATCTTTCTGCAGGTTGAAGTAATTTACAAACTTTCAGCAACTTCTACCTCTCCTTCAATAAGAGCGCATCATCATGGGTAATTTCAGTTCTGTTGTTTTGCTGTAGAAATATATTGTCCCATTTGCAACGTGTGCTTGCAACAATTGCAGCCAAAACTTTCATTATTGCATCTTTCGTTTTTCATAGTATCAAAAGATTGTCCGTTTACCAGTTGCTTTTATATTGCCATACTATCTTTTTGTCTTTCATCTTTATGATTAGGTTTTGAAGGCATCAATTGTCATCGTCGTTGTCTGCTATCACATTTTCTTCTTCATGTTGGTTGCACATTACTTTTGTCAAGAACAGATCGCACATCACATTGCATTGAAGTCTCTTTATTACTAGAAATGCAGGATCTCTAATAGAATACGAAGAAAGATTACATGTTATCAAATGGGTCTTCGTTTCCTCTACCCATGATTTTGGTTAGTTCAAAGCCCAAATGGGTCTTCGTTTCCTCTACCCATGATTTTGGTTAGTTCAAAGCCATACTAGAAATGCAGGATCTCTAATAGAATACGAAGAAAGATTACATGTTATCAAATGGGTCTTCGTTTCCTCTACCCATGATTTTGGTTAGTTCAAAGCCCAAATGGGTCTTCGTTTCCTCTACCCATGATTTTGGTTAGTTCAAAGCCCATATATGGTTTTCTCTGTTTTTTACAGCAAATGTTATATCAGTGCCATGAATCTTTTGGCAGCAAATGTTATATCAGTGCCATGAATCTTTTGGCAAGTTTGGCAACTCTTATGACATTCACATATTTTTGGCATTTAATTCATGCATATCTTTTTGACAATTAAATCTGTAAGAAAAATGACTGGCTTTGTTATCAAATTTGACAGATGTTATCAAATTTCACATATGGTGTCTTTATAAAGAAGTATTAGCCCAATTTCAACAACAAAAGTCAATACCAATTGTAAAATGCAATTTGACAGATGTTATCAAATTTCACATATGGTGTCTTTATAAAGAAGTATTTGGATAAAATTTACATTTTTCAAAGCCCAATTTCAACAACAAAAGTCAATACCAATTGTAAAATGCACTCATCACATTTTGAATCTACATTGAAATAAACTTTGTGTTCTCCCAATGTATTCCAGAACTCTCATCACTATAACTCTTATCCATAGGGCGATCTGACTTGCAGTGAGTAAACCACTATGTTATCTTCTTATCACAAGAGGGATGACATCCCAATATCGATATCACCACTTGATGAACCAGCTTAAGATTTGACTTGCACATTCACAACTAGATGAACGAGCTTGAGGTTTTGACTTCCACATATGTATATGTGTAGCTTGATATGGCCCTAGCTTTTTTGAACTTTTTGGTTTTTTTTCTGCGTATTACTTCTTTCTCTAATTACCATATTTTAGGTGTAGGATAATTGTTCCTAATTTTGGTACGGAGAGGTGAGTCCTGTGACTGGGGTTAGTTGGGGCCAATAACAACAATCGTAAAATGCACTCATCACATTTTGAGTCTACGATGGGATAAACTTTGCGTTCTTCCAATATATTATAACTCACATCACTATAACTCTTATCCATAGGACGATCTGACTTGCAGTGAGCAAACCACTGTGTTATCGTCTTATCACAAGAGGGATGAGATCCCAATATCGATATCACCACTCAATGAACCAGCTTGAGGTTTGACTTGCACATTCACCACTAGATGAACGAGCTTCAGGTTTTGACTTCCACATATGTATATGTGTAGCTTAACATGGCCCTCTTGGTTTTTTTTCTACGTGTTACTTCTTTCTCTAATTACCATATTTTGGATGTAGGATAATTGTTCCTAATTTTGGTACGGAGAGTAAGTCCTGTGCCTGGGATTAGCTAGGAGCAATCACATCTCCGCAACAAATGAATACTTTGAAACAACCACAATTTCTCCTCACTATGCTCCATTGTGTTAGTTTGTAGTTTGAAGCCACTGCATTGTGAAAGCCAACACATCAATGTGTTGATTATTAAGAGCATCTTTGTGCATTGCTACTTCCTTTCCTCTCTTAATTCCTCTCAAATAAAGCTAGCGATTGTATAGAATCGTGTCTAGATAGAATTGTATCTATGCCCGGCAACGCCGGGCACCCGTTACTAGTATGTAATGTAATGTAATGTAATGTAATGTAATAATGTAATATAATATTATCACATCCACTTTGGACATTGAAGGCCATGGAGCAGTAAATATACAATAATTTTCACATTTTCGGTACCAGTGAACGGTGTGATTCTATAGCTCTAAAATAGTGATCAAGCATCATAGGATCATGATCAAGTAGTGATATCAATCATTAGTTTGTATACAGAATGTTAGCCATGTGCTCAAAAACACAGGACTATTCCTACTGTTGTACATGGGCAAGACACATGGGAAGAACCCTAAGCCCCAAGGGAAAGGAAGAACATAAAGAAAGTCACGTCAAAGAAGATATAAAGGGATCCCAGGGCGTGAAGTTACCACGGAGCATGGAGCATGAGTCCTCCACGGCATGTTTGGGAGTAGGTAGTCGCTATCCCCAAACTACAGTTTTGCCATTATGGGCCTAAGGCCATTGTACTATATATATATATCAGAACCTTAGACTTAAGAGGTTAGATGAGATCAGACAAGATTAGCCCTCTTCTTATTTCAGTATCTGCAATTCAGGCGAGACTCATTGTCAGTATCATTTTATCAAGAGATCTTCCTTAGTTTATGTTTTTTCTTGTGTTTCTCTCTCATTTAGCTCTTAGTTCTTGGTTTTTTTCAAAATCCCGTCTGACACTCTTTGTTCAGGATCTGCCTGTTTGATCTATGGGCCCTCATCGAGGGATGTCTCATAGATGATCCCGAACTTGACAAAAACACCAAACACTGTCATCGATGCCCAGTCTTGACTCAACTTTTTCTCCTCCAATATGTCAATTTTTTTGCAATGCCAAAGGCAAACCCACTCACGATCAGAGTGTCGAAGACATATGGAAGAGTTTGGAGCTTTAACTATTCTTAATGAACACTCCCAGCCTCAGATCAATTTCCACATTTTATTTTACCACGCTGCATGGAGCACCATATCAATGGCTCATGCCTAATAAGAGCCACTGGAAACAAAGTTGGCGAGAAATGATAGTAGTGTTTCTTGCCCATTATGGGTCCTTTGTGAATGATCAACATATTCTGAAGCAACCCAACGATACACAGCAATAAACCTCTGAATCAGCACGGAGGAATACACATGCGTTCATCCCACACCTTTTCTACAGATACCAACAAAATCCACAATAGCAAAAACCCAGAGGTCAATCTTCTCGAACTCTTTTATACACCACACACCAGAATAACAAAAACACTATTACATCACTTGTATTCGCACATTGAAGCTTCCTCTCTCTATCGCCTGCCTCTCTCTCTAAAAATACAAAAGAAAATTTTGCATACAGAGCTGGGGGTTAAGTTGCACAACGCCTTATGAAATTATGCGAGCTGAATATGACATGATCCCACTAGAATGTGAACCTATGCGTAGCTCTTTGACATACTTGGTTAGAATGATGGGAACAGATGAAGATAGTTACACTCAAATGGCTTTGAAAGAAACACTTGAAAGTGGTTGGTATGCGGATGGCTTGATTTGATTGCATAAATGGGGGCTTTCTATTGAAGATCTGGTGCTCAATAAAAATAAAATTCATGACTGGGTTAGAAATGAAATGAAATGAAATGAAATGAAATGAAATGAAATGAAATGAAATGAAATGAAATGTTTATATATAATACGTCTGCAGACCACCAGGTCTATGAGACGTTCAAAAAACCGTACATTCAACATTGTAAAAAATATCTTCTAATGCATCTTCAGAAAGAAATGCATCAGAGCTCTTTTCATCTTCCTCTTTCTCATTACCACCAGTAACCTTTAGCACTCTTCCTTTGTTCCATCATTTCAATTGTGGGTATGAGGAGAACATGTGCCTCATCTTCAATTTCTCCCATAACGCATAATTTACACATTCTGAGCTCATGAGGTATGTTGCTCCATCTACCCACTTCCACTCCCAATCTGTGTGGACTGAGCCTTAGTCTACTAATTGCATGTCTACATTTCATTGACACCCCTTCACTCAAATATCCGGGTTGTTGAAGAGAAGGATTGATGAACTGTTTATAATATGCTTTCTTCACTTCTGGGACACACCATGATCTCTCAATCACGTGTTCCTGTACCCAAGCCGTAATATCTCCACGTTGGATATGTAAATCATTACAATCCAATCCCCATTTTCTCATCCAAGCCTGAACATCAGAATACCATCCTCTGCTCATCGTCGTATCCATGGCAATTCTCGGCAAACTTTCTTCATGCATATCCATTTGCAGTTTGCAAACATATTCAAGGGTTCTACACAAGGCCTCTACTTCTAGCGGTACCATGCCACATTCTGCCAGCATCATATCATATGGCGTTTGTGCCTTAACCTCTAACTCGTTTACGAAAATTTTCTTACGAACCTTTTCTACTTTTTCCAAGTCTCTTGACTATAGCCCAGGTGCCCACATCTCGCGACCATACAACACTGGCGGTTTGTACAAGCATTTTGTATAACATTTTCTTTAATTCAAAATTCCAAATATCAGCCTTTGCACTTCTGCGTTGCATGTTGTATAAAGCCTTCAGCCCACCACTTACCCCTTTGATCTACAGCTTGATTCCAGCTTGGAGTTTTATCCACCTGAATCCCCAAATATTTATATGAAACTATATCCACCTGCTCTCCTCTATAGAGAAATTTAAGATGCCCCACCTTAAGTGCCCCAAAAACAATCAATTTAGTTTTAGCCAAATTCACCTTCATACCTTTATTGTCACGAGAGAAAGAGATAAAGGCCTAAATGCTTACGCATGCACGCCCACCGACTGGATAGGATAACTATATCACCTGCATACAATAACATACGCAATGTATAGCATCCCAGGACCATACCATCTCCTCCAGATTGTGCCACCCAGTCTTCCAGCTGATCTATAAATAGTCCAAACAAAGTAGGGGACATAGGGCAGCCCTGTTTAACCCCCATGTTACCGCTCACCTCATCCGATCCTACACGGAATAGGAAATGAAAGTTGTACCAAGAGTGAAAGTTAGACCATGGTCCAAACCAGGGTGGAAATGGGCATGTATAGGGAAACTATGAAATCAAGTCTATGTGAAATGAGTTACTTGAGAGTGAGCATATACGAAAAAAGCGAGAATGCAATTAATGCGGATGTTTGTACATCGTCTAAATGTGGAAGTGAGAAGATGTCAAGGTGTTGCATGAGCTTAGAGAATACAAGATATGCAATTCTAATGATAGAAGATGAGAAACATGCAATACTAGAATGCTTTGCATACCACCATTTGAGGGAGAAATATGGTATCTTTGTTTCTAATACATATAATTTCTTTGATATGCCAGCTTTGGTAGTGGGTAGTTACCTATCTGAATTATTCAGTTTGAGAGAGATGTTAATAAAAACTATAAATACTAAGATTATTTATGTTGATTGAAAGAGAGATATAGGATGAGGATGAGCAACTATCTATGAAGTGTGCTTATCGTATAGTATATATTTCAATTTGAAGTTGTAACGAGTCTCACAAGATGGATTAAAACACTCTTCTTGACCATCATTCATTTAAATTGCGCCATGTCTATTTGAAAAGCATGCCACTTTTGCAAACCCCTTATCAACTGTAGTGTTGTGAAATAGATTTACTATTTTGCAAGAGTACAATTTTTAATCCATTTTTAGTAGATATTTTGACTATTACTTTGAATATAGGAAGGAAAGTGATGTTTTATTAGCACTTGCGAACAACTATGCACACAAAAGATTGTTTATATCGTATTGAGATAAGAGATTCATCCTAATTAGAATTTTTGAATGCATAGAAAAACAATAATTAGCCTTTTTTTTGTGTGGTTGGGACCATATGTTAATGATGCATTAATAAACAAATGGATACTCGTAACCATTGTAGACCATGCAGGTCATGTAGAGTTGCTAATTATAGTTGCCAACATGGCCTTTCAAAGCCAAAGCGTGATTTTAAGTCAAATTGCATTGCATCAATTAAGAACGTAATTCATTCTACTCACTTTAATTAGTATTCAAAAATTCTCAATGAAGTCAGTAAGCCCCTTGTTTTTGTTGATTTTTACAAAGATGAGCCTTCAATGAGAAAGACCTGGAAGACAAAAAATTATATATTAGCAGTTACGATGAAATCTAGGAGCATTGATGAGTAATATAAAATATGCGAGAATTGAAAATATGAAAAGTAAATTTGAACTTCATTGACTAATAAATAGTGTTAAAAGAGGCTTCCAGCAGAGCCAAAATATTATTATTTAACGAGAAAAGTAACGAGGTTCTGGATCTAGAGGTTTGATTTGGATGAAACAGCAGAGCACCATGAAAATCGAACAAAAAATGCAAGGATTAAAAAATAAGACGCACATACTGTAGATAAATAAGAGCTAAATTAACTGAGGTTTTTTAAGATAGAATGGAATGGAATAGAATGGAATGTATTTTTATCATCCACGGAGACCAACTGGCCTATGGGACCCAAACAAAGAAAACAACAAGTGTATTAGCGTCAGGAATAGAAAATCCCTGCCCTGAAGGTTTTTCGCGGGAAAAACCTTCGTGGTATTAGGCATGCAGATAAACTATACAAAGTTGTACAAGAATATATTATGGTACGATTCAGCGTCGTGCCAGTGGACATAGTTGAATGTGTGTATCTATGATCTCTTAAAGATATGATATCAATAAGCCCACAGAGGTCGTGTCTAGATGCATACTTACTAGCTGATTAGGCAGGAGTGAACATAGCGTGCCCGCAATATGGTCGTATGCTTGACAGTTTTGAAGGGCATGGCATTCATCCTCAATGGCTCCCTGCTGGCAACATTGACAAATCCTGTCCTTGCATGCCTCCAGGGTCTATCTGCCTATCTTCATGTGGAGGCGATACGCCCCTGTTTAAATGGAAGCTATTTCATGTATAAATATATACACAGGTAGCATTGTAGACCTCTTGTCAGCATGGGATTGATCTGTTGCTTGTAGTGTGCCATTTTGACATGTCTAGGGTGTCCACATCTGAGTTTGCTAATGAAGTAAGTATCAAGACACTGCCGCAAATGCTGGTGGTCCTATTCAGTGTGGACCTATATGTACCTTTGCCTCTGCACATTCCATCGCGAGAACCATTGGACTCATTTCTCCTTCCAACGAGCTTTAAGACGTTGTTGCCCCAGTGCCATTGAATAAGCAAGTTTAGGGAGATTAGCATCATCCATATCTACCACTTTTTGAAAGTAGATGATGTGGTGATCCAATGCAACCCTTGAGGGGCAAGAGACATGTTTTCGGTAGCGGGATCTGATAAGGGATTGTGGACTTTACTCCAACTGTGTGAGCTAAGAAGGCTTTCTGCACTTACTCTAGGTCATAGGTGGCAAGTGATATTACCAGGCCCCAAACCTTGACCACATATAGGAGAAAAGACTCTACCAGTGCTCTGAACAAGTGTGGCTGATGGCTCAGGCATATAGCTCTGCTTTATGACTGTTGTTCCACATGGTATATAGTGCTTTCCAGCCTGCTATGATGCGTAATCGAATAGAAGTGTCTCAGTATATGGTTGAAGGGGACTGCACTTTTAGATACTTGTAGGTGGGGGCTATCTTTACATTTAGCCTTTGGTACATGAAAGAAGAAGTTCTTCGCCAGCGAATGATGAGATAAGCAATGTCTTAGTCTTGGCTAAGTTGATGCACATGCAGTGAACTGGAAAAAGGTGTCCAGAGCATCCAAATGGCGTTGCACGTTAGCTAGAGTGTAGGCTAAGAGATCCACATCGTCGGCATATATAAGCTGCCTAATTATGCGGTATAGGAGCTAGGCTCCCCCTCCAACTTGTTCAATGAACCAATCTTCTAACTGTTCTATATACAGCTTCCCGGCGGACTCCAATGCTGCTGATAACAGTCTGTCCTGACAGTGTCAGCCTGCCTGAGCATACATCATACAACCTGTATTTCATAATTTGCAAATCCGTAGGGGCCCTTAACTACCTCATTCTACATTGGAACCTCGGGCTTCCACATTAGCCTCTAAAGTTGTTTTCTCCATGTTTGTGAAAGAAAATTGTGAATCCATGCCATATCACAGTCGGAGGAACGAGAATGATACTCTCTAGAATGTGAGAAAACTGCTTGCAATGTTCTCGAAGACTTGCATTCTTGAGGAAGTCAATGTAGAGATTGAAGCGTTGACGGGAAAGCAGGTCTTCTACCCTAGATTTGTCAAGACACGGAGACGCAGTTTCCGGGATGTTACAATTGCAAGGAAAATATCATTCTCCAAATGCGACATATGTGAAGTTATTCGCACGAAGCTGTTGAAGACCAAAGATGTGGCAGAAAGGAACATACTACATGAACAGAGGACACTAGAATGGAACAAATTTCCTGTCCTACACAGATTGGTCATGGAGGGTGTACTCCCATAGGCATCCACGGGAAGCGGTGTGTATCATTCATGACAAGATGGACCCATGGAATAATTTAAGGGCTAAACTTAGCTATTTGACGATTTTTTAGCACATTTTCAAAAAAAGATGGCTAAAGTAACTGAAAAAAACTAGGAAAAAAAATATAATTTTAGCTTAACTTTTTCGGGATTTGTGCCAACCCTGGAGCTCTTTAGCCAAACACTAGAAAGTAAGAGAGTGAAATTTTGTATTGTTTAGCTAAACCATAGAAACTTTTGGAATGAATTTCGGGCTAGTTTAGCTAATATCATTCTAGTTTATATGAAATATATGATTAGTAGTTTAGTTTCTAGCATTATGAATTAATTTCAGTCCTAGACTTTGCTAATTAGCATTGTTTTAGAATGTTTTCACAAAGAAAATGACTAAAATAAGTGGAATATATTGAAAACAAAAGTATAGTAATTTGGCTTAATATTTTCTGTTGGTCACACTATAGAAATTTTTGGGATGATGTTTGGGTTAGTTTAGCTAAACGCTAGAAAGTATGAGAGGAAAAATGTGTACAGTTTAGCTAAACCACAGAAAGTTTTGGGATTAGTATCGAGCAAGTTTAGCTAAAGTCATTCTGGCTAATAAGAAATATGCGATTAGTAATTTATTCCCTGGATGGACCAAGCAAAGACAATGATGCTACGCGACAGTAATTAGTTAAATCTCTTTGGAGGTTGGATAAGTTGAAGACATCTCTAGTAGGTGTTATCACGCATGGGCATGGCAAGGGTGCGTATGGGAGTTTCTTTTTCGGCCTCTAGCCAAATGAAATGACTCTAATTTTCATGTTGGTTCAATAAATAGCACTTTGAAAAGGCTTGAGATGGTGCATGATTATAGTGGTGGTCATCTAACCAAACCTGAGCCTAGAGCACTAGAGTGGGTTGCTGCACTAAGGAACACCTCTGCACTTCAGGCGAAGTTGTCATTGACAAATGGGGATCTTCCAAAATAGATGCCAGCACCAAACGGCCCGTCGTTCAAGGCTCTCCTGAAAACGCTCCTTTTACAACTCGACAATGCATCTGGACAGAACAAGAATCGGTACGCATTCTCATATTTGTCCTACCTTGTGTATCTGGGTGTGTTTGAGGAGACTGAATTGGGGTTCATAATGATGTGCCACACGCATGAGGATATTGATGCTTTGTTCGGGAATTTGTCATCATCACTGAAGAAGGCTGAGGTGCTGACCATGCTTGAACTATTACATGAGTGGCTTAAATGCAATCTCAAGGCACCATTCCCCTATATTGTTGACAAAGTGCCAGATTGGAAAGGCTTCATCGAGGGCTACATTCTCGATGGTGAAGACAGATTGACGGGCCACACCAGCCATGTTGCATTCAAATTTGCTATAAATGGCGAGTGGCCAGTCATGTACCACAAAGCTAGATCTAGCTTCCTGGAGTGGCTAGTAGCAAAAGGAATTCGGATGTAGAAGCAGGGACCATGGGAGGCCATCGATGCCACAAGGAAACCCTAAATAGATGCCTCCCAAGGAGTCAATTAAAGACTTGGGCCAGCTATGCAACCGTATCTACAAGCATATCCTCCATTGGGTTGCAATCTCTACTACTAACAAGGGCAACCATGAGCAGGCTAACTATTCGATACAATTTACCTCCACCATTGAGTATTGGATGCAATTCTTACAGGGAAGATTCGTCACATTGAGGGATGCCACGAAGACTTTTGGCTACAAACTAAGCAGGTGCCCGTTGATTGTCCAAATGCAGAGTAGTGGAAGCACTTGCAAGTATGGCACCTGCTGATATAGGTCCTTGGAAAGATAGACCCATACCAAAATTTAATCCGTTCAAAAACCTGTCAAAATGCATGTTTGTTCTAGCACGTCCGGATGATGTCTTGTGACCCACCTGGGTGGGGTATACTACTGAAGAGCCACATATGGACAACAAGAAGGAGAACTTTGAGACCATTCAGGTGACTTGGTAGGGGCCAGTACCAGCGAGGAACCAGGTGTATTCAGCTATAATGAGGAACCAGGTGTATCCAGCTAATTATATCAACTGCTGGAAGAAGAGATGGAGGCCAACAGTGGCAGGTGATCGCATTGACATAGATGCCATTGACTTTGCTTGCACTTCATGTAACAAGAAGAAGCTTTCCACCACTATTAAGATTCCAATGCACGTAGCTGACGCTTATTCATCACTTATTGGGGACGGCAATTAAGGTGAGAAAAAACTCATTGATGTAAGAATTTAGCAAATGCTCCAAAAATTCAAGTTTTGTCCAGATATAATGAAATAGTGCTTTTGTTACAGTAATGCACTGATTTTTCACGTCTTTATGCAGAAAGAAGGCATCCAGGTGAGCCTTTCTTATTTGGCCCCTGTTCTTGCTCTAAAACTTCATAATTCTATGATATGTTCTTGTTTTAAACACAAACTGTGGTTTGCATAATGCAAGCACTTCCGTCCATGGGCCATTTCATGGTGCCTGTGCATCTTCTCCTTCCATCCTCCTCCTTGTTTTTGAAATAAAGAAAGCCACAGAGGGCGAGCTGTTCCTGCCTGCTAGAATATGAACTGCCCCATGTATAACAGACACTCAAACTTGGCAGCAAGCCGCCTGCTGCCAACAACACATGCTCATGCAACTACTTTGGATCAAACACCCGAGAAGCCTTGGGAGCAAGTCCAGGCTGATGATGAGAACTATGCAGCTAAAGCTTGCACATCTCGTTGAACATATAGAGTCTTCCACATCCGCATTACTAAAAAAATGGTTGGCTACGTAAAAGCAAAGCATCTCTAGTATAGAACTTCGCATGCGGTAATTTGTTGCTCGCTTTGACCATATGCAATTTGAATGCCACCAGGCTCGGTGGACGTTACCAAGCTCCAGATTGATGTTGCCATGACATCTGATAAGTTGGACACCATGTTCTAGACTATGGAATGCTTTGAGCAGGATATTGGAGAGAATAAAGAATGAAGAAGTTCGATTGGTTCCATATATCTTCAAAAACTGGATACTTTAAAGGTCAAATCATCTATCTCTGCAGTCACTTTAAGTGAGGTTTTTGAATAGATATCATAAATAGATTGCCAGAACTGATCAGGAAAAAGTCTCAAGAAGCGATTGACAATGGTCATAAGAAGGTCTGAAAAATAATAGCGTAAAGAACAAAGGTATACATTACCTTACTTAGTGAATCAACACTGTGGTTAAGTTTGTGACTCACATTTTATTGCGGGGAGATTCCTCAAAAAAAAAAAGAAAAAGAAAAATAGTCTTAGACATGCCTAAGTTCTTGTCCAAGTGTGGGGTAATTCCTTAGACAGAGTGGGTTTTAACAGCTTATGGTATATTCTGGGCATGTTTCAAGCAAAAAATGGACAAAACTGCTTTGAATTGTATTTAGATTTGAATGAGACTTTGGTGGATCTTAGTTATTGGAAAAAAAAAATGACATCTTAGGCATATAAGATAAACATTAACAAATATAAATACTCCAACACAAAAAGCATAAAAGGACTTTCAATGGCTAAAAAGATTTAGCTTCTCTAATCATTCATAGATTTTGCTCTAACTATATCCCAATACCTAATGAACTTAGAGATATTAATCATATAACGTAAATTCCTAGATTCAAAGATGCTATATTGTGATATTCTTGCACCTTGTTGCTTATGTGGCTAGAATTCTTGCAAAATAAGGCATTAATGTCATGGAAAACTGCCAATTCCAATTAAAGATAGGGTTCAAAGTCTCACTTCTACGTAGTACATCTCGAGGTTGAGGTTAATGAACTTAGAGACTATGAATGAATGCTCGGGTTTGGCTTTCAAGAATAGGAAACCTCCCCAGTTTTCTTCTATGGAAACCTCTCCAGCTTTCCATCAAAGCCTGAGGAGGTTTCCACTGTTGTTAACTTGGGGAGGTTTTCAACCTTGCCAATGATTTTTGGATCCCCGATAGCAATTGGTCATAATTAACCCAAATTGAATATCTACGGCAAAAATTAGTCTCTTTTTTTGTATAATTTTTCTATTCAATTTCTTATTGCTTTTTCCAGCCAAAGCAACATGCTTTTGATTGCTTGCAGGGCCAGCGACCTTCTTCTGACGATTGGTGATTCTTCTGGAGCGAAGGGTTTTTGGAGACCGATTTAGAAAAGCTTATGTTACAGTTACAGTTCATACGTAATAGGGTTCTTCTAAGGCGGCCAGATCATCTAAGTATGATGTTGCCCTAGAGCTTTCGTGGTGCATTAGAAATGGCCGATTATTATAGATCATCTTTATGAACTCTGAAATATGTGCTTGCTGAGCCATCTGATTAATCAATCAGAAATATGAAGACGGATTTGCACTGCCGATCAGAGAGGGGACTTCATTCTAAAAAATAATTCGGCCTTTTCTTCCTATTCTAACATGGCTGATCACATGGCTTGTGATCTAAGCATGCTTGTTGGGGTCTATTGTTTAGCGGATTGGCTGCATCAAAATCATGGAATCCGATCAATGCTTCTTGGCTTTGCAAGGGCATTTCAAAAAATAAGTTACATATTTTGCTGGCCACTCAGAAGAGCTTTTCCTCGAGGAATAGACTATGGCTTTGAAGAATAGGCTATGTCTAGAAATATACCAGTTGATTTTTAAATATATTTTTACCGGTTGATTGTGAACGAACCCTACAAACTAAGTTTTCGTTGCTATTTTTCTTTCCTTATGGGTTTTTTCTGCATCTTTGATTTTTGACCATTGATCTCTGGAATATTCCATGTTTTATGCCAGATCAAAGGCCATTAAATTTTCCGTCAACAATTCGTTTGCCACATCCAATGGTCCAAACCGGACATATGATTGCAAGCAAAAAATAAAAACTGGCGAAAAACCTCCAAGCAATGGTGTGTGGGCACCAATCCTTGACCACGCATTTCGTGTTTAGAGTCTACTCCGGCTTCAATCTTTGCCCCAAACACTGACGAAATACAAAACTCTGTTTAACACTTTCAAATCAGCACCTTCGGCCTGTGCCCTGTATCTCAATACTCTGAGTTCAAATGCCATAATCTTTGCAAGTCTTCCCCACACCAGGCCATCGAACACAATTGACACCTCCACGCCTCACCAGAACCCTATAATTTGAAGAACCCATTAAATTTTCAACGGAAAACCTCCTTGCCACTCGACTTTGCTAATTGGCTCAATCGGCTGCATGTCTTCATACTCATGGCACTTTGAATCGACCATGTATCCTGCACTATTGCCCTAACCAACCCTCAGTTGAATCAAACACTTCGATCCTCTTTCTCCACACCAGGGCTCACCAGAGCTCACCAGAACCAGCACTATGACTCAGAAGAGCGTGGGCTTCATCTGCCATAGGCATATCGGAACCCCTGCCTGCCTGCCTACCTGCCCCGCTGGGATTCCTTCCCAACCCTGCTGAAAAAAGAAAGGAGCATGTATTCTTATCCTTCTATCCTCAAACCATGCACATCGACGCCAAAATAATCATCCCATAGCCGATTTTGGAATCCTGTCCGACAAGCAGCTCAAGTCACTAAAAAAATACACTCTCACTACGGTTTTGCATACAATACACCCGTCAAATCTAGACAAAACCATGCCTAAAATACTGTCCCCAAATACCAAACTAAATAATTAAAAGTTTATATGTGTAAGTGGAAGAATGTAACAATTAGCCAGCACTTAAAATACTTCAATTCCATATTCTATCTTTGCCTATGTGCTTTTCTCCTTGCACATCTATGGAGTTGATTGAAGGAGCTTGTGCTCACAATGAGTTTAGGAGATTATGCTCACAATGACATAAACTCAACAAAGTGTGAGCTTTTACAACAATTTTATGGAAAGCTCCCCTAGATTCTTTGGAAAACTAGGGAGGTTTCCATAAAATTTAAAAAAAAAAAAGTTATTAATTTACACCACCACCTCATTAAGAAGCACGTGGATCGAGGTGCACGAGAGCATGAACCTTCGTGCAAAAATGAGGGTTTTCTTTTTTATTTTTTATGGAAACCTCCCCTATTTTCCATGGAAACCTCCCCTATTTTCTTAATTGGAAACCTCCCCAAGTCGTACAAAGAAAATAGGGGAGGTTTCCATGAATACCTCCCCTATTTTCTAAAGTGAAAACCTCCCCGGGTGTACGAAGAAAATTGGGGAGGTTTCCGTGGAAGACTGTGGAGGTTTCCAGGAAAGGTGGAGAGGTTTCCAAGGAGAGTTGGGGAGGTTTCCAGGAAAAGTTGGAAAGGTTTCCACTGGAGTCCATGGGGCGCCAATAAAACCATGGGGAATTCACATGGGCATTTTTTCTTGAGCGTTGAAAATTGGACAAGGGCATTTTTTCTTGAGCACTAAAAATTGTCCAAGTAAGCTGAAGCATTGCTTCAGCAGCATGCCGAGAAGCTGAAAGAGGTGAAGATAGCTGAAATTTTTGGTTTCAGCAACGGTAAGCAACTTTTTAGCTGGTCATCGCTATTTGTCCATGTGAGTCCCCCATCACACCCTCTAATATGATGTAAACTATTTTTCTTTTAATATAATTTTCACTTGTTGCTTCCTCCTTGCATTTGTTAGAAAATCTTTGCTATTCGTGTTACCTTTTCATACATTCTTGGTCTAAGGGTACATTCGCACACGCGGTTAAGTTAAGTTAAAATATGGTTTTTAACTAAATTTACATTCGCACCACTAGTTAAGTTAGCATATAGTTAAGAAATATAGTTAAGAATTTAGTTAACTTTTTTAACGAAAAACACTAACTAAACTTGTCTTCGCATCTTGTGCAGTTAAGTTAGCAAAATTAACCAAAAGTTAACTAAATTAAAAATTAGCACTAAAAGTTAAATGACCTCATAGAGGTCACTTTAAGTTTAGTTAAATGTGCTTATAATTTTTTATGCCTTTGGCTAACTTAACTAGACATGTTCGAAAGCATTTAGTTAACTAGTTAAGTTATTTTTTAACCAAAATTTTTAACTAAACGAGTGCGAAATGGTTTTCCGTTAAGTTAGCCTAACTAAATTTTTTAACTACCTTTGGTGCGAAGGCAATCACCCGGTTAATATTAACTTAACTTAATGGTAAAAATTAACTTAACTAAACTTAACCATGGGTGCGAATAGACCCTAAGATAGGCAATCATCAAGTGCTTATCCGACAACAAAAATAGATTCGTACCTCTTCTTAGAGCTAAATCGCACTTACAGCTATGGCCTACGCCTGGTAAACAATTTCGGATTAGGGTACGTTCCTATGTTGTCGCCTGACTTCAAATTATTGCCAAAGTTAATGCTAAAGTTGGCTTTGAGTTTTCAAAAATTGCAGAGGATTTTTAAAAGCTGCGGTTGACACCTTTGAATTTCAAAGTCCGGTTAGGCTCACGAGAACGTAGCCTTAGTGAGGCAAAACTGTTCTGCTGCAGTAGTCGGACAATTTAGAACGTGTTGAAGGCAAGCAAGCCTCGCAAGAAAACCATCTTCAAAGAAACGCATCGCAGGAGGTGGCACAAAAATAAGGGTGATACTACCATGTGTGATTTCAGAGGATCTGATATGACATGGGAACCAATAAATATGTGCATATTTCTTATTCGCTTCAATTTTAATTGAATACTGCCATTGCCCTTAGTGGAAATCCGGCCTAAATATGACATTGGATCCAGAGCCATCAGCCCAAGCAACAACTGGTCACAAAATCTTCTCTTTGAATACCTGTATCAGATTTGCAAGTGATTGACCATAGCGATGAGTACAAAATTACAAAAATGGCTACATTACAACTAGTGTGTACCGTTTCACGGTCTTGGATCTTTAGTGAATTTTGTTCACTCCAGTTATAAATTTCTTTTTGTTGCAATTAAATTATTTCATTAACTGGATTTGGTATAAACTGTCTAGATGCACATTTGGAACATTAAAAATACCAAAACTACTTCCCATCTGAAACTTTGCAGAATAAAAGATATATAGACTATAGTGGACGTTTAATTATTGAAGTTCGACAGTCCCATATCTGAAAATGAATTGTCTCATCTGCAAAAGCTTCTGAGACCTAAAGTATGGCTTCCCTTTCTACGACTTAGTGAAACATGACTATTAGGTTCTGCAGGTTATACTTGATTGAGAACACGTCATACATGTTTCCTACAACCAATATGATGAAACCATCACCATGTCGCATGTATTCCACAATTTCATAATCTGATATGATGCCAGTTCTTTGCACCTCAAAATAATTGATTGAAATCATTTGCTCACAAAAGCTGACAGCCAAACCAATCATAGCCTTACATGATCAATGGCCTGATCAATGCCCTTGTGTTCCACGATTGTATTTTCTATTGTGCTGAATGACCGTACTTTACCTTCCTTCAGTGCCCTCATCTTGCTTGCAACTAAGTCTTCTTGTGTAATCATGGCTAGCCACTTTGAAGATGAGAACAAGAGATAAGTAACCACAAATCAAAAAGAATTTACTGGTTGATCTTTGTCACCATTGTTGTAGCTGGACTTTGGATGGTGTTGTGTTGTGGGTATTGCATCAGTAGATAAATAAAGCTTGAAAGTAAAGCTCATATTACTTATTCGCAAGCCATGGGAAAACATCTGGGGAACCTGGCAGGCGTGCAGTGAGGACTTCCACCCCTGTTTCCGTTACCTGGCAAACAATAGTGGTATTAGACATGTCAAACAACACCATATCATGCTTTGTTCTGGTAAAGGGACTAAAACATACAAGAAGAGTATGCTCGAACTGGGCACTCCTTTTACCATCAGCAGTTACAGCGGTCCAACCATCTGGCCACATTCTGTCCCGCCAGACCCCTGCAAAGCCTTTATTGGTCAACCATGAAGCCCCATAAACATATATATCACTTGCCTGAATTGATCATAGGCTCAATTGTAAAGATCTGTCCAGCCTTCATAACTCCAACTGCTTTGTTTCGTGCGTAATGGGGAATATTGGGAGCACAATGGAAAAGCTCACCAATGCCATGTCCACAATAAGATTTGACCTGAAATGTTTGATTTTATAAATGAACTCATCTATTTCACTTACTTAAAAAGAGATATGTTGTGCAGTACCACAGAGAATCCAGAGAGAGATGCATGACGATTGATGATTTCTCCAACTTCCCGGTACCGTACCCCTGGTTTTACTGAGAGAAGACATGTATCAGAGAAACAACTGAAACACTCATTGCTTCAGCATAAAAACATGTCGGAAGTTGGAAAAAATAAGTCAGTTTGTGAAAAGGAATAACAGGAGGGAACGTACACATTCGATATATTACTGGCCCATTAGAATTAACAAGGTCATTCTATTAAATTAAGAGCTGCACAGAAACTACCAATTGCGATTGCCTTTTCAAGGCACTCATATGTGCACTGAATGAGCTGTTGGGCCTCCTTGTCAACATTGCCAACAAAGAATGTCTCATTTAAGTCCCCTGCAAAAAACAACCTATTATTTCTTCTAACGGGACATCATTACAACATTCCTATCTTGCAAAACTTGTAAATACCATGGCAACCATCCAAAAAGATAGTGACATCTACATTGACGATATCTCCATCCTCCAATACTCTATCAAAAACATGCCACGAAGTTAATGTCTATGAAGAGGTACAGAGGTATTAATTAGTCCACAGCCCGTTGTTACCTTGCATCTGGTATCCCATGACAAATGACTTCATTTACCGACCTGGAAATAATTGTAAGAACAAAATTATGTCTACGTCGTGCAAGTTCAGCCAGCTAGGGATCACAATAATCACGGCAGTACTCCATAGCTTTTTAAGGAAATTTCAAGGCCCAAAAAAACATGAAGATCTTTTACATAAGAACAATGTAAAAATGCTCACTAAGACAGAAAGAGACCAACATGAATTCAGGACGTATACAACCATGGCTCTAAGACTGAACAAACAAATCTCATCATTTGCTTCACTCACTAAGGTTGATTGTGGCCCAATTAATCAGGGTGGTCGAATTAAGGTTGATATCTCCTAGATTGATTCTTCAGAACCTTACCTAGCAAAATTCTTCATTAGATCTGTGAATATTTCATATGTTATGTACATTCAGGTCTGTTAGAAATGTTGATGTCACTCTTGGCATATTTCAGGTGTTTGATAGGGGATTTGAGCTTAAAAAAAAAAATTGGATCTTACGTATGACTCTAGCAAATAAACAATCAGGTTACATCTTCAATAAACTGCTACTTTCAAAGTCTAGCAGCAGTTGACATCTGGATAGTGCTTGCCGGTTCTTGATCACAACTTAAAGTTGGCCATGGAAAGCCTGATTAAATTTTATAAACGGAACCACCCCCCTATAAATAGATATTTCTAAGATGAAATGATAGTCTACAGCATATAAAAGAAATCATACTCAATGGAACGTTTTTGTTAGCTTTGCATTTAAGTAAGCATGCCATAAGTCAGCATATTTCATTCTTTCATAATAAGACCTTTTTGTAAGGAAGAGTTATGAACACTCACGTGCAGCAGGATTTTGGAAAAAAATGGTAGTTTAATGGGGATGGATATGCACCTGAATACAGACACAGAATCAGCACGAATAATGAGTTTAAATTCGTAGAAATTAAAGAGGCTACACTAATAAACTTCAGAGAGAAATTAGAATAAGAATAAGCAATTAAATATAACTGAAAAAGATTTTAAAAATACAATATATATCTTATTGCTCACCCATTGACTGGTTCTAAGAACTCAGGACCACAGAGACATTCCATAAACAACCTTATGCCCCTTATCAACTTGAATGTCTAAATTAAATTCTAGAAAGAACTTGTTGATAAATAGATGTCATTGTTTATAACGCTTCTACTGACAGGAAAAGAAGATGACATGAACCTGCTGAAACAGTTACATCATGGACAACCCTGTCAATTTCATCTGTTGTAATTCCTGGCCGGATAACTCGTGCAGCAGCATCCAACACCTCCCTTGCAACCTGAGAATAATGCCCCTAAATAAGTTCTACATTGTGGTGTATGGATGGGATTTCTAGTAAGAAGCAATGAAAAAACATATCAATATTGGTGCCAGTTCAGTGTGTTCCATCTGTCGAGACCAAATAAACAAATATCATCTCTAGCACTGGAAAACATCCCACATCTAGGTTATTTATTTTCCTCTTCCAATGTTAAAAATGAAATCACAATTCTAATCTTAATTCTTGATCGATGTGGGTCGATAATAAGTTTAAGGACATTCTGTCCCATGGCCACTTCAAACACTTGCAAACCATGTAACAAACACTTCACACATTGTAATAACATGCTTCTTGCAGAGGGCCCGATGTTGAGGTCATTTTCTCCTCCTCATTTTACTTCTTTAAAAATCAATTAATTTTAGTTTAAATTCCTGGTTGACCTTAATGACGGGGTTTTGAATTGAAGTTAAAGACATCTTATCCTGTGGTTCCCCAAGCAACAAAGAGGGTCAATTGCAGACAGCGTAACTAACATTTGCGATCACCCCAAGCAACAAGGAGGGCCAATTGCAGACTATGTAAGAGACACGTCAACTGTTATAATAACATCCGTGTCATGAAAAGCCTAATATACTGCTGAAAAAATCAGGACTTTTTAGAAAGTGCAAACTTAGTCCATGTATACTATCAAATTTGACTTTTGAATACCTTACAAGTTGTCCGCATTCTCTCAATCTGATCAGGAGATTTAATCTGGTCGCCATAACAAAAAATGTATTAACACACATATTGGTGCACAGTGTAAAACTGCCGCTAAAGAAATGACAAAAACGAGAAATTGTAAACTGGAACATGTCAGGCCTCAAAGGAACCTAAAAACTGTTTGCATACCATATCTACAAGACAACATCCTAGCATATTTTCGAACAAAGGTCATACCTCGACACTATTTTGCCAAGGACTGCTTTGCTCTTCCTTTGGTATTCCCTGAAGACCAGACAATTTAAAGTGCTATCATTATTTTAAAACTCCAACAATGATATAAGCTTACACAAAACAAACACCATAAAATCTGCCATCATTTACGAACAAAATAACCTAATCAGTCATTCCAACAATGTTGGCTTCATGATATCAGATTTACCACTTTGATGCCAAAAAATGCCTGACTGACTAGCTAAAAGCCAGTTGAAATAATCTTTAACAAGACACTTACATCTGCAGCCCAGTCGGGTCGTGGTATCTTCTCTGGAACTAATCTTCTCTGAGAAATAGGGTATGGTCTCAAAGGCCTAAAAGAATGACACTCCAGGCATGAATGATAACATAATTTCCGCTGCAGTGCTAAGCGAATCCAAGTTTCTTTACCCCGTCCAGTCAAAACATGGCATTTGTGCAGAACGTGTTTGCCCTTTCCGAAGGCAATACCGCCATCCCTGTTTTAAGGCTTCTACAACTGGATCATTGGTGCTTTCAATTTGGAAAGAATCTAAGCTTGTATGGACCAACTTATGTGTACTCCATGCTGCTTTGAAGCATTCTTGTGTGCTGTAAAAAAAAAGTAGACATTTACATCAATGAGTTACCTGTGATAAGACCTACCTTCTAGCGAACTTTAGTTACTTACAAAATGACCTAAGGTTCCTAAAATCAAGTGCGAAATGGTATTAAGGGAAGACTTCAAGCACCAATCAATGCCATTGGTTAAGTTGATCAAGCAAAAATCTAAAATAACTGCCCAACACATACATTGGGCATGTGTTAAATACCAGAAAGAAGCATTAGCAGCCGGCAGCTTGAGCTCCAGGCACTTTGGACATCTGTAAACAGTCCAAAAATTAGCATATCCCAGTTAAACGCTAGTTATAACAGTCCCAAAGTGGAATCTTTGAACCAAGTTTGTTTATAAACGGAAGTCCACCAAAAAACAAAAAGTTAAAGAAACGAACTGTAGAGAGGCTGGTTTGCTACATCGCAGGCAAGCCATCGATGAAGCAATCTCGTTTCCGACGGGAGATTTATCCATAAGGGTGCTGCAAGTGATCAAATGGCATATACAAATTCCCTGCAGGATCCGTGGATCGAATTGTCCGACTTCACGAAACCTGGTATCTTCCCGACATCAAATTGACACTAGGCATGAGAAATATAAGAGCATTGACGTAAATGAAGATGGGACTAGGTTTATGGTTTGGGGTGCTTCTAGAATTTTTTGACCATTGGATCGTGGTATATCCCGTAGGATATTCCCTCTAGAGGTTTGCATTGCAACCCATTCGCCTGAAATGAAGATGGGTCAAACAGCCTTGCCATCAGTCAATGGAGAAAAAAATCCAATATACAAGAAATTTATTGCGGCGGCCTTGCAGCCGCCGCAAACATTTCTCTTCTCCAACCCGTTGCAAAAGAAGTTTTGTGCTAAGTCGAATAGATCTCAATTCTGGACATCCTCGAGATGCGAAAGAACATATAGGAGTTGAACCTGCACTATTGCCATCTGTTTTATGCCCGTAGGATAGATAGGTGCTATAACTGACTACCATGGGATTCCCATTATTCTCTGTCTCCTCTCTTCTTTTCATTTATTTTACTTTATTTTTGCATCCGATGATAGTCAGCGGGTTTTGGGCACTGGATGGGGTCAACTATTACCAATTGCTTGACCACTAGGCTGTTATCGCGATGAATGTTCTATTCATTTATTTCATTTTATTTTTTACATCCAATGACAGTCAGCGGGTTTTGGGCTTTGGATGGGGGTCGCCCATTACCAATAGCTTAACCACTAAGCTGGCATCGCGATGTTATTTATTATGTTCTTTTGTTACATTTCTTTTCAACTCCTCAAAGAAAAAATAAAATGAATGACTGGGAATCCCATGGTGGACTTCTTACTTCATGCAAAGTTGGACAATGCCAAGGCCTCTGAATAATTCTAAAATAGCCATGCAATACCTGATTAGAGCATAATATAGAGAATGACTGTGCAAAATTAGGTAAGAAGTCTTTGCATCTCTTTCTGCGTACTACCTAGGCTAAGAATCAACAGGAACATGGCATTCTAGGTGATATTCTCTAAATAAGATCGTCTTTCCTTCTTTTCCCTGCCATGCATGTGCATAAATAGTTATTACCATGTTGCATTCCTTGCACCAACACAACTCAAAGATTGAATCTCGCAATCTGGTAGTTTCAACATTCCCATGTTTGCTACAACTTGCATTTTCAATCTTTGAAGCAATTATCAATCAATATCTAGCTGTATAACTGTAGCTAAGACACATACTTCAATAGGCACAGGCAATCATGCATAGCAAAAATAACATACTCAGTCCTTGTGCATGTACTGTCGTACATTCCTTGTCTATTAATTGAATCAAAACGATGAGATGCTCAAATAGAACATGAAGCATTTGCAAAACTTCTGAATGCAATTATATTTAACTCAACTATAGTGGAATAATAGAGGAGTTTTCTGCAGTCACATTTTATCAATAATATTTGTCTTGCAAATTTATTGCTAATTTATAAGGACATATTTACTTTAAAACACATTAGAAGCCATTTCAAAAAGCTAATGAAGTATCTAGGTTTAATAAATTAGGCTAGATGTGGCACTATTTATCATGTTGCTGAATGACAAAGCATATCCACAAAACTCTATAGCACAAGCACATTATAGTTTTTAGCTTTCTAAAATCAATTAAGATGGCATCTCCTTCTCAATTTTGCAAGGCTCTTGTTTTTTTCTCTCTACCTTGCACATACTACTCTATTGCATTAGACAGCACGCCAATAGATACATTGTGCTACTTAGACAACAAAGCACTGATAGTCTAGCTAGAGTGCCATTTACCACAAATATGTAGATGTGTCTTGGAAAATTGGAGCTTTCCATCAAAGATGCCCTACATATGCCACAAAGCCAAGTCAGGTGCGCTGCATGAAGACATTTACTACAAATTATTTGGAGCAGAGCTTACTAATGCAGGAATCAACTTTACATCTACCAGATAAATTATAGATTTACCTTCAAATGTGGCTACGTCGTTGCAATTCCTTTAGCTGCCTGAACTGTATAGCCTAGATCAATCTGCAGAAAATGTAGTCGAATAAAGCACAGCAAAAAGAACCATAATTTAGAAAATGCAAGGGAATGCAATTCATCTTTCAATTTGAATCTAAAATATACATGAATTGAAAGCTTAATATGTGCAAAAAATGAAAGAAATGTACTATACAATGCTGATGCCCAAACGCTCTTGCTAGAGATTGCTGCTTCAATTGGTTTATTTGTTTGCCATCCATCTTATAGAAGCATTACTTGAATACTTGGAGTTTTGGCAAGACAGACTTAACGTCCTAGAACATTTACATGAAACTTCAAAGACAATGATCGGATCAAATACTATTATAGCCAAATGTGGTAGATGCACTCGTCTCATTATTGCATTTGCAGCATTCCTCTATTTGACATGCACAAATTACTTATGGCCTTCGTGAAACAAACAGAGGCATAAAGTCTCAAGCCATAGATGCCCCAGGCTTCTATACAAAGGCAAACTTCAAAATAAGGTAAATCATGGTAAAATATTGTATCTCTATTCGATTCACCAGCTGCTATAACAGTGGCCATCTAAGTTCAATGACATAACTTCATTTTCTGCACAAGGGTGCTTCTCAAAAAGCCTATCATAATCTAAATTCTCATACCATAGATCTTTGATAATCAGATTGGAAAGTGCAATACAAAGATGTTGTAACAATTTCCATTGTTCCAGCTGCTGCAAAATACCTTTAACTTCTAAAACGCAGCTTCATTTTTTGCTTTTTGCAAAGCGTCTCAAATATTCTAATTGTTCTAAAATACTTCTCAAACTTGAGGCATGTCTAAGTAACCAACGCATCTCAAATACATTTGCATGCACTCAAATCTTGCCTGTATGAAAATTGAGACTCTAGATGTTGATTTGCTGTGGAAGATGCATTGATATTCATGTATTCATGTTTGGGAGAGTGATGATGACATTCATGACATTTAAAGACGCAATTTTCGTTTTGGAACCCCATAGCAATTGTTTTTGAGATGCTCCAATCTTGTAGCTAGAGTTAAAGATCATAATGACACGACATAATGACACAGAAAGACAGATGACAGGCTGCCACTCATTTAGTAGAGTTATACCTGGATTTTAAATGTTGTCTTGAGAACGGTGAACAAAAGAACTGGTTACCTGGATATAGAAGCGCAATCATGTGCTTATTCTGGTAGAAAATGGAAGCAACAGTGAGATTTTCTATTCAGCATATAAGTAAGGTGCCACATTGTTAAAAACCAAAGAGCATTGAATTTGTATAGATCTTCGTGTTGTTAAGACTAATTGAACAGCCAAAGAGCATTGAATTTGTATAGATCTTCGTGTTGTTAAGAATATTAACCTTTGCAGCAAAGAATACGCTTGTTGCAGACATGATTGTTGCACGATTTCGTCTTTTAGCAATCTGTAGACACAGTTGTTGCACCATTCCATCTCTCAGCAATCTTCTGGTCGAAAATCAAAGCAACATCAAAATTGCTATTTGCAACAACCAATTTAAATGTCATTCTACTCCATCCAGGAACCAGCTTTCAAACGTGGCTATAAAAACAATGCAAAGCCATAACCAGAATC
Source organism: Isoetes taiwanensis (assembly GCA_021234155.1). Classification (NCBI taxonomy): domain Eukaryota; kingdom Viridiplantae; phylum Streptophyta; class Lycopodiopsida; order Isoetales; family Isoetaceae; genus Isoetes; species Isoetes taiwanensis. Next base: position 350,759 of record JAJEKV010000237.1, read on the forward strand.
AATAGTTGTTATCTTACAGGCATTTCTATGCTTAACGATGCAAATTCTAACTGCATGTGCTACAGCACCGACTAAGGCAGCAGAAATAATGGAAAGCCTACTAGTAGGAAATGAAGGCGAACTCCACGCTGGCTCCAGTTGTTGCGCCCATAACTAAACAGAACTGCCCTTCAGAGCTATATCGGCTAAGGGAGCATGTATGCATCCGGCTACTTCGACTGAGCAGCTATGGCACCGGATAGTTCGGCGGAGCAGCTATGGCGCCGAATAGGTAAGGCGATGCCCTGCTGGCAACTGGATATTTTTTCAGCCTTTTTTTTTCATTATTTTTTCACCCGCCCGGGAATCCAAAGAATTTGGGAATCGAATCTTGGCGAGAATCGATTATATAAGTGTAGATTAGTCCTAATACAAATCAAGCATCCAACTATACTTCTTCAAACTAATACATAGAATAGAGCCTGAGGAACCAAACCCCAACGAGATGCCAGTGTTCTTTTCTTACCTCAATCCTCAAATAACCAAAACTGCATCTGCACAACGCGCGTTGCAGAAGCTTATGGATGGGAGTAATCAATTTGATGTCTCTCAGAGCTCCAACATTCAATGACATCTAAGTGATTACCACCATCCATAAGCACTATTAACTTCGTACAACGCTCTGAGGAAAAAAAAACAAGCACAGATTGTTGAGCTTGGGGAGTTGAACCCTAGTAAGATGCCCATGCTCATCCGAATATAGCAGCAATACCAGAGGAGGGATAACTGCTATACCCAGAGTTGTAGACCGCTGAACCCTAGTAAGATGCCCATGATCATCCGAATATAGCAGCAATCCTAGAGGAGGGATAACTGCTATGCCCAGGGTCGTAGACTGCTGAAAATTCAACTAAGTTAGTACAATACTTAATTCAATTGTATATTCTTCAATTCAGGTAACGTGCAGCAATCCCAGAGAAGGGAAAGCTGCTATACTCAGGGGTCGTTGACTGCTGAAAATTCAACTAAATAGTACAATACTTAATTCAATTGTACAATCTTCAATTCAAAGAACATGCACGGAATCAGAAACCATATCCAAATTGGCCTCATTCGCGTTCAACAGAGACAATACCAACTAGAAGTATACATTACACAACCAGCACTATACATAGCAACCAAAAGAATCCCTAATTGAGTGAGTCAGCAACAACATGTGACGTCCCCTGCTCGTATACAATGCCAATCATATATAAATCGGAGATTCCCTCCTGTCAGCCAGCACGCCAACATGGGGCCATCCATCTGGCGTCAGATTCTTGATGGTGAGCAAGAATCTGACAGGAAAGAATAGATGTGTCATTCATCCCTTCTCCCTCGGGATTGACGTAGTTGCGGAAGTGCATAAACATAAGCACAAACCATCACATCACATCAAATACATAACCACTTCGAATGATGGAATCACTATAACAACATCATATCTTAGCAGATACAACAACAACAACAACAACAACAACAACAACAACAACAACAACAACAACAACAACAACAACAACAACAACAACAACAACAACAACAACAACAACAACAAGGGGGAATTCCTATCCAGCCTCAGACTCATGAAGGTAGACTGATGGCTAAGGGCCTCCAGAAGTCAATGCAGACAGAGTTCATGGCAAATGTATTTGGCCGGCATAAGAACATGGTCGTTGGGTAGTCCACTCCATCCGCCCCTCATGTGCATGCTTTGCAGATAGACTGATAAGTATGGGGGATGTGATCATAGCCGGCCGGGTGCATAGTCAGAGGGACTACTCTTGAGTTGCATCTCCCCAGTCCTGATGAGGCAGTAGGGGATCACTCCCCTCCAGAAGGTCCATGCCAACTACAAGCCAGGGATAGGTTCTGTATATACAGAATTATTTTTTTTGGATGTATAAAGTAAAAAAATACGTATTTTTAGGTTAAATACATATTTCTCGTATTTTTTACCTGTCGACCGAAAAGAAAAAATTGCGTAAGCAAAACTTCACGTAAAAAAAAATTCGCGCAAGCGAAATCTTAAGTTCGCGTAAGCGAATCTTTTTTTTTTCCGCTTAAGTGAAATAACTATTTAGCTTACGCGAATTCGCGTAAGCGAAACAGTAATTTTGCTTACGCGAAGTTTTTTTATATACCTGCGATCAGGGATAGGTTCTGTACGTACAAAATTCAAATTCCTGACGTATAAAGTTAAAAAATACGTATTTTTTAATAAAATACATATTTAACGTATTTAAAGGTCGCCGGTCGTAAAAAAAAATTCGCGTACGCGAAACCTTCAGATTCGCGTACACGAAATGCTTGCTTTTGCTTCGCAAAATTCAAATATGAGTTTCGCGTACGCTAAAACTTTAGTTTCGCGTACGGGAAAAAATTTTCGCGTACGCGAAACCGGCGTGGTGTTCGCGTACTTAAATTACCACGTTTCACGTACGCGAAAAAATTTTCACGTACGCGAAGTTTTTTTATATATATGCAGCACGGTATTTCAGTTTTTGCGCCGCAAAGAAGGTATCTTCTGCGCCAAACCTTCCAACTTGCCCCCCAAAAACCTTTTTTTTTTTTTTTTTTTTTTTTCTTAGTAGTTGTTTTTTTTATAGTTAGGCCAGGTAAGGCCCTCAGTTAGGCCCTCGCCTGTTGCCCCCTGTGTAAGGGGCGTGAGGATGGTGAGTGCCTTGTTCTGTGGGCTAAGCTTGGCCTATTTTAGAAAAAGAAAATAAAAAATAAATAAATAATTTAAGACAAATAATAATTTAAGACCAAAATAAAAAAAAAAAAGGAAGAAAAAAAAAACAAATTTTGTTGCCTTCCCTTTTGAAAGGACAACTTGTTGACCCTAAACCTGGCTTAAGGATCAACCACAAGGAACCAACTTGAGTTTTCACTCAAATTGGGGTTAGAACCTCCAGATCACTTAAGGTGATCAATCTATGCAAGCTAATTTCAAAGACAAGTTCAAAAACTTGAAGTTTTATACCTTTCCCATTTCCAGAAATTGGCACCTTTGCCAAAACATGCAGATCAATTTTTTGAGTCAATCACTGTAGACTTAGTCAAAAAAGTTGTAGGTAACCAATGGTAAAGCTTCTGACCTCTTGGGAATATGCTAAGTCCTTGGGCATAATGATCAAGAATATTCCATAAGGTATACATGTGGCATGGCATAATGGTAAGGAATTGCAAAAGGATTTTGGCCAGGGAAATTTGCAAAAACAAATATCATAAGAAGTGAGAAGATATAGAGGCAATGGGGAATTTGGGCAAAGCAAAATAAAGTATGCAAGGGTAAACAAGAAGGAGGGTATGGGTGTGGGAAAAGTGGCTAGAAAATCTCAATGGATAGAAATAGAATATGAATAATGAATGGATGAGAATGGCTAAGGGATGAAATCAAGCACCATGGGGTCTTCCAAACTTTTGACTTCCAATCTTCAAAAAAATGTCTTCCAAACTCCATAACCCAGAATCTTCTAGAGCATATTTTTGACTAAGCATTTTGACCTCAAATAAAGTACCTCATGTGAATTTGAACCTTGAGCACTTGTTGACCTGAAGAATGAACATCTTTTGACCTCCACATCAATATTGAGTATCAAGAATCTTCCAAACTTTGACCTAGTCCTTTAAGATAAATCGACCTAGTTTGAATGCATAGACCACAATTAGCATGTTGCCCTTTGGGGGCAACATCTCGCCAAAACAAGAAAAAGGCTGGTCCCCTCAGCCATGTGATGTCAAAAAATGAATAACTAGAGGGGTCTTCAACTTTGTGCCAATGTATCCAAGTGGAGATATGAGAGTGTGAAATGCAAGTGTAGGTGAGGTGAGTATGAATGTGGTGATGAAATAATATGGATAGAAAAAAGGTAGAAGTGAGTGTGAGTATGTGAGTATGGATGTGGTGAGGGAATAATATGGATAAAAAAGTAGAAATGAATGTGAGTATGACAAAAGGGTGGTGGAATGATTGTGAATGGAATGAGGTGAGTGAAAAGAAAGTGAGTGTGGATATGGTGAGGTGGTGATGAACTGGAGATGAAGTGAGTGTGCAAGTGCTTGAGGCCTCGCCAAAACAAGAAAATGTATGCTCCTTCCTTGATCTTCAAAGGTTGCAGCTCTGCTATGATGGTAAAGATGAATTGCAGAGTGCTTGGGAATGGAAACAAGAATGAGAGGTTTTAAATGGTAGGTAGGACAAAATGTGACAGATGAGAAAGATGGAACAAGAGTGCACCTGTCATGGAAACACACAAACCAATTAGTCTCAATTACTTGCAACTCTGCTATGGTGGTGAAGGTGACTTTGCAGAGTGCTGGTAGAGGTATGAAAAAGGAATAAGGGGCTGAGTGGGTGGTAGGACTATTTGAAACAGATGAGAAAATGGAGGAAGGATGCTCCTGCATATGACACTTGGTAATTAGTAGCATCAGTCTTGTTCTTGAAATCATGTATACTTTGTCTGGTCAGGTCATCCTAGAAAACATGAAACCAATCATATTAGAGTAGTGTGCTCAAAATCAAACTGATCTAGCCTGCTGGAATAAAGGTGCTCAAAAGTCAAACAGATCTAACTACTTTAAACCTACTACCAACTTCTAAGCTTTTAATGTAAAAAGAGGGACAAGCAAGTATGCTGGTCCCAATACCTTTTCAAGTGCAGGATGTTGATAGGATTTGGTAGTGGCATCCCTGAAGCAACTTCTTGTAGCCAATAAGAATTTGTACCTGCAGGATCCAGCACTACAAAGGGTCCTTCCCAAATGTTATCAAATTTGCCAGCTGAATCCTCCTTTGACTTGTTCCATTTGAGAACAAGCTCCCCTTTTTTAAAAGTGCCTTGGATTTTGTGTGCAGCTTTGAATGCAGCCAGATCTTTAGCCTTCTTCAACAAGTTTGTGTTCTCAGCTTCCATTCTGTACTCATCCAAATGTAACAAGGCATCCAGTCTTTCCTGTAAAGCATGTTCAAAGGGTAAGCACAATTTGTGAGCTAATCTCAAGGAAGGTAACTCGAGTTCTACTGGGAGAACTGCCTCTATGCCATAAACCAAATTGAAAGGTGTATGATTTGTAGCTGTTTTGATAGTGACTCTATAAGCCCAAAGGGCATCCACTATTTTGATATGCCAATCCTTTTTGTTAATCTCCACTGTTTTCTGCAAGATATTTTTCAACACTTTGTTAGTAGCTTCAGCTTGTCCATTACCCTGAGGATAATATGAAGAACTTTTGGTGTGCTTGACCTTCAAAATACTCAACAAATTAGCAATGACTTCATTAACAAAGGGGGTACCTCTATCAGAATGTATCTGGAAAGGAATACCAAATCTGGAGCAAATAAATTCATGTAAAAACCTTGCAGTTGTAAGGGCATTAGCTTGTCTCAAAGGTATAGCCTCTGCCCACTTAGTGAAATAATCTGTAGCCACAATAATATGCTGATGTTGACATGTAGAGGAAGGATTAATAGGACCAATATAATCTAGCCCCCAGATTTGAAAAGGTCCTGGAGATATGATAGGATTTAAGGCAGCTGGTAATAAAATCCTTTTACTAAAAATTTGACATTGATGGCAAGTCTTTATAACCTCATAGCAATCTCTAAAAATAGTAGGCCAATAATATCCAGACCCGAGAATCTTTTTTGCAGTGGTATCCCCAGCAAAATGTCCCCCACAGATACCTTTATGCATTTCTTTGATGATCAAGGCAGATTCTTCTTCACTTACACACCTCAGCAAGATTCCATCTCTGTTGACTTTGCATAGGATATTTTCTATCAGCTTGAATTGTCTGCACTTGTCCTTAAGTCTTCTTTTCTGACTTGGGGTGAGGTTTGGAGAAGTGAATCCATGTTGCAAAAAATCCCTAATAGGTTCTTTGCCATCCTCCTTGGGCTTGATCTCCCCGAAGTTACTTCCAAATGTGCTACGCAAAGCGAAGTGTCAGTGAGTGTTCAATTCATCCTCATGATCAAAAAAATATATAAGGCAAGTAGAGGCTAGGATTTCGTGTCAAGTGCAACTCTTTACGTAAATATCATAACTTTGCAACTTACAAGCCCACCTCACGGATCTTTGGTTTATTAGTGGCTTTACCAAATAGCAATCCCATTGGATTTTGCTTCATATGAACTTGAACTTGGCTTTTCGTAAGTAGGTGCCCCCGCCTATTGATGAGGAACATGAGAGCAAAGAAACACTTTTTTCTATTACGGTATATCTTTCTTCAAAGAGCGGACCATTGCTTGCTTGCAAAAACTATGGTGTGTTTCTCGCAAAATGGCTAAACCTATAGCCTTTTTAGTAACATTGATATAAACCTCAAATGGCGGGGCTCAAATCTGGTTTTTAAAAGAGTAGCTTCACATATGGATAAAATAAGAAAGTCAAAAGCTTCTTGGCACTCTGGAGTCCATGTGATAGGTATGTGCTTGCTTTGATTTAGAAAACTTCCCTATCCTGGTCAACCTAGAGATAGGACTTAAGATATGAGCAAAATTTGGAATATACATCCTAAGGAAACTTGTCATACCAATGAAACTCTTAACCTGCTTCAAATTCTTGGGAGGTACCAGTTTTTTGAGGGCTTCAACTTTATCTCGAGCAACTTGAATACCTTGGCTGGATACCTCATGTCCCAAGAGTTGTCCTTTGGATGCAAAAAAAATGCATTTTTTTGGATTTAGATTGACTCTGAAGTCCCTGCATAAAGAACAGATTTTTGCAAGCAATTCCACATGGTTATTAGCATGAGAACCCAAGCAAAAGGTCATCCAAATACACTCTAAATTCTTCAAAGACCATGGTTTTGAAAATGACATCCATTGCTCTTTGGAAGGTAGTGGGGCATTCATTAGGCCAAATGGCATTCTTTTCATAGCATAAGTACCCGGGGAGTGATAAATGAAGTCTTTGGCTGGTCTTCCTCTTTGATACTAATCTGGTTGAACCCGAAAAACCATCAAAAATGAGTACATGTCTTTTCCTCGCAACAAAGATATAGAATTTCTTCCAAAAAGGCAAGGGGTAACAATCTTTTATAGTGGCTTTGTTCAAATCTCGATAGTCTATGCAAATTCTCAAAGTTCCATTCTTTTTTCCTTTGGAACAATGCGGGGATACCCATTCAGGGGTTGATGATCTCTACAATGACACTTGCATCCAACATCTTATGCAATTCATCTTTGATTAGATCTAAAAGTGAAGCATTTATTCTTCTTAACCACGGAAAACAGGGCTTACACCCTTCCTTAATTTTAATTTCAAATTGACATACCTCCTCTTTGATACCAATAAGCTCGGAATAATCCCAAGCAAACACATCACTTCTCTCTTCAAAGAATTTATTGATCTCTTCCTTATTTTGTGTGTCAAAAAAAGATCTCCCACAAACGAGTTCTTTCCCGCCATGCTTGTTGATTATAACTTCATTGATTGCCTTTTCACGGGATGCATTTATAACTAGTATGGGATGAGCTCCTTAGCCTCATCCTCATCGAAATCTTCCTCGGTATAGCTCCCTCGGATAAATAAGTCATCAAAGTGTCTGCGCACAAAGCATCGACTTCCCAATTACGCTCCCTTGGGATATGAGTAATTTCCCAAGAGGTAAAATGAGCAAGCATTCCCATTACCTGGTTTCTCCAAGCTCCATATCAGCATTCTTGGCTTGATATTCACCATTTACTGTACCTTGAGACTAAGCGTGAATCCCCATAAATATGTATAATTGAAATATCCATAGCTCTAGCTTCCGGAGACGCAATCAAAGCCTTGTATTCGCTACATTAGAAGTTATTTGGGGAAAAATCCTTCCTACCTTGGCCAAAAGTTTATTGGCAGTATCTTTTAATATAGCTGCAGATGAAGCTACATTCAATTTCTTTGATATTCCTCCATCAAACCATAAACAACCTCTTCTGCCATCTTCAGAGGGTAGTGCACACTCTCTAATTAAAGGAATCAACTCAATTTTCTTTGTGCCAGGAGTTGCTAGACTATAAGATCCTAGTGGTTCTTCTATAAGCATTTCTTTGATAAAATGTACCTCGTCATTAAAGCCATAAGAACCATCTTGATTGTAGATTGTGGCCACTTGAGTGCCATTTGAAATGGTGCATCTCCCTTCAGACCAGATTGGCCTAGCATCAACTGTAGCCATCCACCTCCTTCCCAGCAAGAGATCATATATATCTGCATCTTCTCCTAAATCATATTTTTGTTGGGGAGGTGGAGCTATTTCTTGAGGAGGGGCTTCCATAACAGGTGGTGGTGGCAGTGCTGATCTCCTAAAATGCTCTGGAACAAACTTGGTAGGCTCAGCAAGTTTATGGGGATCTCCCATACTTCTGGTTTGTACCACCATCACTTCTTCAGTCTTTGGCATCTCTGTAGCTTGTACAAACCTTATAGAGCTAGTAGGCTCTGCAAATCTTACATGAGGAGTTGCCTCAGACTTCTTTTCCCTCTCTTGCTTGGCAAAATATTCTTTAACAGTGCATCTGAGGTCAGTATGGCCAATTTCATTGCAAAAAGCACAGACTTGACATTCTCTACCAAAGTGACCTTTCTTTTTACATTTAGGACATATTTGCCAATAACAAATGTATTTGGATGTGAAGTTCTATTGCAATGAATACATTCGTGGTAAGTTCTACCTGCCCCGCTTGCCTTGAGCTCCACAAGTTGTTTGGTCACTTACGCGCTAAAGCTTGATCACCTTTGTCAGTGCGCCTTGACTTCTAAAAAATCGAGAATCGGCTTCTTCTTTTTTTTTTTCTTTATATGCAATAAATAAATAGGACGAATGATGAGATTCATAAGGGCCATCGGTGGCATCGGGGTAAAAAGGATCATGATGAAAGCTATGGTGTTTTTCGGTAGGATAGAAAACATTTTGGTCAATTCAGTGGTCTTGGCAAAAACTTTGTAGATGGAAGCAAAACCTTCTCGCAGCCTTGAATCTTGATAAGCTTCCGTGAATTTCTGGTCTAGAAGATAAGCCTTTAATAAAGGAGGACACAAAAAGAGTGTGGGAACAAGTGACTTGAACTTTTTGGCATCTATTCATGAAGGTGCTAAATCTCTCCTTATCTTTGGCTCACACTTTCACCGCATAAATGGAGAAATTTTGCAACTCGTTAACAAGGTCTTTAGGAGCAAAGACGTTTTCCAAACTTTGTCCAAAAACTTGGTGACAAGGTCATCCCAAGAAGTGGTTCCCATAAGCTTCCCATAAGTCAGCCAAGCACCCGGCTTCACTTTCCTCTTTAAAGCACTTTTCAAATTGTGATAGCTTGCATCCTTTTTGAAGCCAAAATCCCTGTAATAATCTTCAAAGACTCTTAAAAAAGTATTAGCACTCATGTTGGAATCAAAAGTAGGCAATGGAGTAGGCATATTCAACTCGAACTGATAAGGTAGGCTTTGAAGTAATCCACTTGCAAAATTAGGGGGAAGAGATCTATCTCTGAAAGGCTCAAAGTCTCGATCTTCCATTGGTTCTTGCTCTGCTGGAAACTTTTGTTTTGGAGCCATGAGTTCGAAAATCCAGGTAGATGATCTCGGTAGAACCTCCAAAATGTTGACCCTAAACCTGGCTTAAGGATCAACCACAAGGAACCAACTTGAGTTTTCACTCAAATTGGGGTTAGAACCTCCAGATCACTTAAGGTGATCAATCTATGCAAGCTAATTTCAAAGACAAGTTCAAAAACTTGAAGTTTTATACCTTTCCCATTTCGAAATTGGCACCTTTGCCAAAACGGTTTGTGGTATTGATATGCAGATCAATTTTTTGAGTCAATCACTGTAGACTTAGTCAAAAAAGTTGTAGGTAACCAATGGTAAAGCTTCTGACCAAGTCAGAAACATAGTTGGTGAGTTATTCGAGCTCAAAGTGCGGTCAAAATTTGGCCAATAGCAGTCAAATTTGAAAACAGTGATCAGAGCTTGGGATTTTGGAGTTGCCAAACGATTTTTTGAGAATTTCAAAAGCAAATGTGCTGTAATGATGATAAGGAATATAGGCAAATGGTCAGATTGTCATTTGGATAAGCAAAAGTATTTTTGTGTATGGATTTGGCAAAATACTGATCAAGAATAGTCAAAACAGAGTGCAAAAAATTTCTAACTTCGAAGTTGTGAGTGGGATTTTTTGGATTTTTCAAGACATATAGGTGCCAGATGCTTCAATGATTGATGGCAAATGGGTCAAAAGTAATCAAAAGTGCTCGGGGATTTTCTGTAAAATTTTGAACAGAGAAAAATTGTAAAGAATCATAACAGAGATAATTTCTTCAAGTAGGCATCGAATTTCATTGATAGGAATGTAAATCAATCATAATAATGTTGGATAATAATGCTTCAGTACTTCAAAATCAACTTCAGGTCAATGGAAAATTTCAATAGATAATTTCCAACCAAATCTCTTGTGACTTGATCGGGGAGTACTCAGAGTCTTCCAAAATCCTTCTAGTCATGCTCAAAGAATGATCACGATAAGGTTTGTACATACGGGCCTTCAAGAAAGTTCTTTTGTCGAATCCCATGTATTTATCTTAGTTTTCAAATGTTTGCTTAATCTTAGCCTTGATTGATGGGTTTATTCGGGTTCTAAAAAGAGGGAAGATTAAAATAGATAGGTTCCGAGGGCTCTGGTGCCAAATCCGGCGAGATTCGAGGTGGAAGCAGAAATTTAGGGTTCTTGGCTGTATTTTCTCAGAAATAGCGCGATACGATTTCGTATTTTTGCCCGTATATCCATGGAATATGCTGTATTTTTTAATTTTGCAAAGTTGGACCATGGTTTTGAAAGGCCACTTATAGAAAATTGAAGAGGTGGATCACTTTAGCAAGGGCAACCCTAATTTTCCTTGGGAATATGCTAAGTCCTTGGGCATAATGATCAAGAATATTCCATAAGGTATACATGTGGCATGGCATAATGGTAAGGAATTGCAAAAGGATTTTGGCCAGGGAAATTTGCAAAAACAAATATCATAAGAAGTGAGAAGATATAGAGGCAATGGGGGGATGTAATAGAGAAAGAGGAATTTGGGCAAAGCAAAATAAAGTATGCAAGGGTAAACAAGAAGGAGGGTATGGGTGTGGGAAAAGTGGCTAGAAAATCTCAATGGATAGAAATAGAATATGAATAATGAATGGATGAGAATGGCTAAGGGATGAAATCAAGCACCATGGGGTCTTCCAAACTTTTGACTTCCAATCTTCAAAAAAATGTCTTCCAAACTCCATAACCCAGAATCTTCTAGAGCATATTTTTGACTAAGCATTTTGACCTCAAATAAAGTACCTCATGTGAATTTGAACCTTGAGCACTTGTTGACCTGAAGAATGAACATCTTTTGACCTCCACATCAATATTGAGTATCAAGAATCTTCCAAACTTTGACCTAGTCCTTTAAGATAAATCGACCTAGTTTGAATGCATAGACCACAATTAGCATGTTGCCCTTTGGGGGCAACACAACTTTAGTGCCAATTAGGTTTAGTGCCTTAGGGTTTCGTGTTGCCAAGAGAGTAGGCATGCCCCTTGCCTGGTATTGCCGCATTTATTTGCGCCATGTCGAGGGTGGGTGGCATTGCTGAAGTTTAAGGCAACTAGGGTCTTCCCTTCTTTAAGAAGTATAGCCCTCGCCTGATGCCGTTGTTGGCCTTGGTCACGCGGTGTCGAAAGGTGTGTGTTGTACTCTTATTGAGGGTTACGAGAATGTTTTACTAATTCATACCCTAGTTCCTGATGGTGTTATTGATGAAAGTCTGACACCAATATAGGAATTGGCGTATGTTTTAGTAAGCGACCTGGGACAAGTGCAATGCATTTTAAACTTGCTAGCCTCGCATTTTGGCAGTAGCTGGGCTATAGATCATAAATCGTGTTTTGGTCCTTTCATGTGTTTCCCCATCCTTCGCCTTGCACATACATACTTATGAACCAATTAAAATTTACTAGTAGTAGGATAAAATATTAGGGTCTTAGCGTAGTAGCTTAAAATTAGCGTTTTGTTTTGGTTAAAATGAGTTGATTTACGCTCATGTGCTAAGCACGAAATTGAAAGTTTTATCTTTGCTTGACTTGTAGGTGTTGCTGTTGTCATTTGCGTATTGTCGTGGAGTCGCATTTTGCTAGCTAGCTAGACAATCCCTTAAAACAAGCAGTATGACTTCAAAAGAGAGAGCAGAAGTTAACTCGCAACCAAATGTGGCATTAGTGTCTCAGATAGAGCCGCAATCAGTAGAGGCATTGGCGTCTCAGACAGAGACTGCAGAGCTGCAACCTGAGTCATCTTCTGCAGCACTGCCATGCAGAAAAAGAAGTAGACCACAACAAGCATGGTCTACTTTGAGACCAGAATTCATGAACTGGTTGTGTAATCGGCTGTGCAATGCCTCAGCTCAGGATTTGGAATTGATTATCAACAGCGAGGAAGCATGGCTAGACTACCATGCAGGGCTGGTAAAAGATGCTGAGAGGGCTTTTAAGCCTCGAATGATAGCTCTAGAGCCTGAAAAGAGTGAGCAAGAGAGGTATACATGGATAGTGGGTAATATTAGCCGCACTACCGGGAATATGATCACAGAAGTTGCAAATTTGAGTAGTCATCGCTTGAGGCTAGAGCTAAAAGAAAAAGCCAGCAAGTGGAATGCGGCGTGGACCAACAGAAAATTGAAGAAAGAAGCCCATCAACCCCCTCATCTTGTTAAGAAAGTGTTGGCGCAAACCATAAAAGCCAAACGTCCTGGTGAGACAGATAGGGAGTGGGAAGCTCGTAGAAGAGCAGATGCCAAGACAACTTGGTTTGCGAAAGTAGATTCATCACAAATAATAAACAGACAACAAATTGGTTCAGGTTCATATGGCACAGTGTATAAGTGCAATATTTTAGGGTCTCGTTTTATTAAGGATGAACCTTATTGTGTAAAACTTCAACATAATAATTTTCAGCCAAGTACAGATTCCAATAAATTAGTGGAAGCTGTTGAAGAACATGAGGGAGTCTGGAATGCAAGTTAGGCACGGGTGTATAATACGCTACATTGGTAGCACAACCGGCCTAGAAAGACAAGGCTTAATTTTTTCTTTTTGGAATGGAGGTTCGTTGGCAACCTTCTTTACAAGTCATAGGTGCAATGCTTTTGCAGAGCTTGCATTTAAGAAGTTAGGAGCTGTCCCCAGAGTTGAGACAGACTTGCAAAAAGAAAGAATTATTTGTTGCCTCTAGGGTTGGGGACTTGGCAATGTCATTCTGCAGCAGCCTACGAAAACTCCATCAAGAAAGATATTTGCATATGGACTTGCATCCGGGCAATATATTGCTCCATTTTGATTATGGAAAGGAGAAGGGATGTATTGATCCTCAGGCTATATACATTGGCATTTGTGATTGGGGTGAATCCAGGTTGATGGGCGAGACAGTGGAGGTAAAACGATGGCATTACAAGGGTTTGGATGGCGAGGGTAAGAAAAGAATTGAGATGGAAAGGGCCAGGCATCCATGTATGCATGATGATCTTTATTTTGGTAGTGGCTCAAAGACAGTGCCTGCAAGGGTTGACTTTGATTTGCACAGGACAGCATACATTGTCTACTACTTGGCTGATTTTGCTAGTAAGCACTCCTACATGGAGTCAATGGAAAGCCTAGAGCAGCAAGGCAAGCATCGGAGAATGTGTGAAACATTGCATTGAGTCGCCTATGAGAGACAAAACACGAAAATTTGATATGGCCCAGCTACTTGACACCATGCGGAGCAGTTTTCATTGCTCTCCAATTCCGTGCACGAGGCCACAATTGGAATCAGATGGGATTCTTCAACTTGGCCACGGTGGAGACGACGCAGTAGACCAAGCTGGTCCTAGTCACGCTTAGCGTGCATATTCTATTATTCATACGACCATAAATTTACATTCAAACATTCTTGTACTATATAATATTCCAAAGAAATTCATTAAACGCTTGTTTGATGCTATTTGAGAAATTATTGTCCATGTGTATAGCTTAGCTCTTCTTTTCGTGTGTTTTTTGTGTTATTTATTATGTGCTTTTTTATATGTCGCAGCTAACAAAAATCATAAAGACAAGAAGTCAAAGCACACCTATACAAGTCAGCACACCTATACAAGTCATGTCTCATGAACATCACGACGAATCTCCACACAACATGGATACATCGGAGCAGCAGGGTCAGCCTTCGGGTCAGCATAATTTTTCATTACCTTCGCAATTGAGGACCCCCTCCCCTTTCTTGCAAAGCATGGAGAATGAGCTTGAAATGTCAGCTGCTCGGAAAATGGAGAGAGCAGCAGCACATGCAAGAATAAACGAGTATCGCATGGCTGAGTTGCGAAGGCTGCGTGCGATGGATGAGGTTTCTAAGAGAGAAAATTGCACCATCACAGAGGTGCATAATGTAGCTGGCGAGGCAGGGCCAGGCTATTGTCCGCAAGGAGCAGACTATGACGACATAATCACAAATTTAGATAAGAATGAGTTTGAAAGAGATTGGCCTAGTAGGAGGGGTAAGTATAAAGCTCACGAGTGCAAGATTGATGTGGTTCGAGCAAAAGCAGTCGAGCGGCATGTCCAAGTGAAGGGACACTTACCCCACAATGGTGAGTTTAGTAAGAGTTTTGTGCAACAAGTGGACACTAAAATGGAGGCAAGGAAGCGGTAGTGGCAGCACCAAAAGAGGGTTAAGCTATCGGAAGATAGCGAGAGTGGGGCGCATGGTGAGCTTGTCACCATTACATACCTAGTTGCTGACGCTATTCAACTTTTGGAAGTGGCAGGGGTAGCCGCGGCTGGAGCCGTGAATGACCTTGTAGATACTCGAGCCCAATTGGAGAATGAAAGAAGTCGGAACCTAACCCTTTCCGAATAGAATATTCGCTTAAAGGACCGTGCCGATGGGTATGAGAAGATGGCTGCCGAATTAGAGGACCTTAAACAGCAGTTAACGGCATTGAACAGAGAGGCAACGGTCCTCAGGAAAAACAACGATCACTTGCGCAACCTGACAAGATCGTTGGACTCTGATCCTTTTAGAGTGACTTCGCAGCAGTCGATCTCCTATCTCCCTCGCAAGTATTTGTATGAGAGCCATTGGGAAGAGCTAAAAGTTGATGACTTTAGACATTGTGTATTGTGTGCTGACAACCTAACACAGGTGGGTTGGTACACTCTAGGGTGTGGGCATTGTATTCACATGCGATGTGCTCTTGATTGGATGTTGCAAAGCCACTTCTGTCCAATGCAAGACAGATAGATCTTTCCTGAGTTACAATATGCCATATTAAATATGCAAGGTCGCATGCCAGCTTTGCCACAACTAGTCGTTCGCAGGAGGGATGGGCAAATGCATACTTTTGAGAGTTATCGGGAGATGGAATTGTGGAGGGGAGTGGAGAAGCCGCGCGAAGGAGAGGTAGTGCCAGACATTAACCAGTTCCTACCACCACCTCCTGGGCCGCAGGGTGATTGGGTTGATTCAACTGACCAATGAAAATGAGACATTAAATTTGGAGGCAGATTAAATTTTGACTTGTATCATTTTGTGAATGGATAATAAGGTATAATGACGTTGTTTCAAATAAACCTCTCTAGAACCTTTCACTCTGAACTCTTTGGATCAGCTTCTCCACACCCTTCGGGATGGTAATCGACTAACCAGGCTTGATATTGTTCTGAATCAAAATATTTGGGCCAATAATGCCTTTGACATATGGACCTCTTGTCAGGCCTTCTTTCCTTTGAGCAACATGACAGATAAAATCATGGTGACCACTGAAAAGAAGGGTCTGATGTAGAGGGACAGATTCCATTGGGATTAGCGGTTCAAGCGTGGAGGGGTTCATCACTTATCATGTGATTGACGAGTAAAAGCATCGAGACTTCCCAACCTTTCACCCTGGCTTAGTCTCTTTTGTTTGTCCTGTTTGATGTATCTAAATTGCTCTCTAGGATGATGTCGCTCACTCATTTTAGGTGGCAATTTAGATACATCAAGCAGGAAACTCGAAAAGGGAGTAAGCCTGGAGCGCAACCCTCTTGAATGGTTGTCAACTCACCAGGCTTGATGTTCTCCGTGGCAAACAATATAGACTTCTCGAAATTCTTGTTACCTCCTTTAGAAAGAGCGAGCTTTGCTCTGGCTCTCTTTTGGGATCTCTCTGTGTCAATGTAGCTTAGTTACTTTGCTAGGTTATATTACACAAAGAGACCCAAAATGGGATCTGGAGTCAAAAACGTTCGTTCTAGAGGAGGCAACAAGGTTTTTGAGTACTCTATTTTTATTGTGGCCACGGATGATATCAGCCTAGTGGTTGCTTGCGATTCTGTGGGTTCATTAGATGTTAGTGATTGATGAGTTCAAGCATCGAGACTTCCCAATCTTTCTTTCCCCTCCTCTTTGGGCAATGTAGCTTAGTTTACATGCTAAGTTCCATTGTCCAAAGAGGGGTAAAAGCAAGGATTGGGAAGTCTCGATGCTTACACTCAGGTTGATTTGGGAATTCGCGATGCTTTGACTCTGCCTGACGTAGAGGGACAGATGCCAATTAGGATTAGTGGACTAACTGTCGTCTCACCAGGCCTGATATTGTCCGTGGCAAACAATATCGACTTCTCGAAATTCTTGTTACTTCCTTTAGAAAGAGCGAGTTTTGCTCTGACTCTCTTTTGTAGTCTCTCTGTGTCAATATAGCTTAGTTACTTTGCTAGGTTATATTACACAAAGAGGCTCAAAATGGGAGCCAGAGCAAAAATCGTTCGGGTAGAAGCATGAAAGGGTGGGCAAAAAAAGTGCCCGTATTTTACATTTACAAATTCAAAATGTAAGGAAATCCCTCCCCCCCAGAAATTATTATTCTTGGAATGAATCATTAATAGGGCAAATAATTTTGAACTCTCCTCCCGCGCTCTGTTCAACCTTCCTCCCGCTCGAACCTCCATAGCCGAAAGCTTGACATCCACATTCGAACCTCCATAGCCGAAAGCTTGACATCCATATTCGAACCTCCATAGCCAAGATCAGGACCTCCATAGCCAAAAGCTTGCATTTTCAGAGAGCTGAAGCACCAGGGAAGAGATCATGACGAAGCAGCTTGGAACAAAGACATCTCAAGGAAATCTCTTCGCCCAACAAACTGTAAAAGCCCATGCCAAGGTCTCCCACTAGAACCGCTGGCTTAGAAAACTCAAGAGTGGGTCTTCTTGGATCGGGAGGTCTTGCTACCGAGTTTGACAAAGGTAAGCATCAGGCTGACTTAGGAGCAACAATTTTGATAGCATGTTTCTGGGGCTAGTGCAAATAGTCTGCGGGATCTTTGGGGTTCAAGCCCCCCTATTTGTTAGGGGTTATCAAGAGTCGTGATTAAGCTGGTTGGATGGCATATTTTTTTTACGTGTATGAACACGTTTTTGTAGGAGGGACATTGCAAATCATCACATTCCATTGTATTTTGCCCGAGCATATGCACTTCATTACAAAGGAGTAAGCATTGATTGGGATGAGGTGAAAGAAGTGTAAGTCTTCATTCAAAAGGCTCTCAAAAAGAATCGACCTGTGTAATTAGCTTCTACAAAGAAAGTCTTCCAATGTTAAAGCTATTAAATGTATGCCTCGGGTAGAATTGGGGCAGCAGTTGGAAATGATGAAAAGGTGGAGGGAAACAAGAGCATTAGATTATGCCTCCATGCTTGATGAAATACAGACTTTAAAAGAGAAAAGGAAAACAATGGAAATTGAACTGTTGAAGCATGAGAGTGATAAGAGCTTCTTGACAAGACTTGTGCGAGTAAAGATGCAAAAATATGTGAGCAGATTCAAAGATTATGGCGGGTTTAAAAGCAAGCGGGAAGCCAAACCGATGTGCAAATGGCTTTGGCATCCCATTTAGAGGAGGAGAAATCAAGTTATATTGCTGACTTAGATGCTCTAATGATTCCCATTGATTGTTTAAAGGCTGATTTGCAAGAATTAGAAGCTGCCATTGAAAACATCAGCAAGGATTTGGAAGTTAATTCCAAGCGTGAGAATAGAATAAAGGAGATGACTAAGCATTTGGAAAGATCGGACCCGATAGGCTTGCAGCCAGCCCCATACTTCAAACAAGGCGAGCGCTTCATTCTCACATATAAGCAATACTTGCAAAAGCGGTGCAATGATTGCCTTGATTTCGACCATGGTAATATCTCCACTTTGTGGTCATACATATTGTCTATTTTGTCTTGTATTCAGGGGTTTCAATGGCGAATACATGTGTACATGATTGTTCATGGTCCGAGGACTGCGACGACTTTTTAGGAATCCCTTAGAAGGTACATCTATTTCTATTTTGATTACATAATTAGTTTGAGTGTACTTAGATGTAGTTAGTTTCCATCATATACATAATCGTATTAACATTTGATTTGGCGTGGTTTTGTCTTTCTTGTAAAGAGGAAATGTATTTGCTTACATTACTTTACATTTACATGTGCCATGAAGTGCTTTTCGGAATTCCTTTCTGAGGGGTGTATTAATAGGGTGTATTGCATTGGTACTTTGCATTTACATGTGATGAAATGCATATGAATTGGTATTTGACTTTCCTTTACATTCAATCTTTGAATGATGTATTTGATAGGGTGTATTGATAAAATATTTTGTTCTGAAATGCATTTGAATTTAGTATTTGGTTTTCCTTTATATTGTGATAGCTATGTACACTAATGTACTTCTATTTTGTCGTTACATTATCAGCAGAAAGTTTGCCTGTAGTAAAAACCTACTTGCATGTAATTAACATTTGTTCTCTTTTGATTTGCATCGATTGTTTTTCTTGATTTTGCTTCTATCTACTCTACATCTCCCTTGATTCTGAATCAAGTGTTTACATTTCTTATTGACACCCAATTGTGTCAATGCAGACATGGGTAGTATCAAGAAAGGAAGAAGTAAAACTGTAGGTAAACTAAACAATTCATGTTTCATGCACTATGCTTAAGTTCTGAATATAGCAAAATTTCATGTTGTAGGTGAAAAGAAGAATGTTATTGGGAAGGGGTTGCATTTACCATTCTCGGACATCCCAATTCTTTGAACCCGGCACAAAAGATGCTGGCCGCTATCGATGTTGGAAGTCCATCCACATCTACATCACCTTTGAGAATTGCAACAACTCATAAGCAATCGACAAGGAGGATTTGGAGACAGAGGGGTATGTGGAAGGTAGGGTGATTACATTCCGATTACATTAAGATTGCATCTGTTGTAGTTAGAGTTCAAGAATGTTCAATATTTTGCAAAGAGAGGTTGTTTTCCAAAAGAGATCCCACATTTGAAGTTTGGAGCCGCTATTATTGGAGCAACTAGTTGAAAGCCCGAAAAGTAATTCTCTCTCCTTTTCGGGGTTTCTATTTTTTTTTTTTTGTATTTTGAAACTTACGTTGGCGTGTTTCTGAGATAAAATTACTGGAGATGTTGGTGGCGACATTGAAAATAGTCTTGAAGTTTCTTTGTTGAAGTTCAAGTTGAGGAAAAAGGCTTGTTCTTTGGCAGTGCACGTGTTTTTTTTTTGTCTTGCTTTCAAAACATTAGAATGAAGCACTTTCTTGCCGAGAGACTTGCGACGATTCAAAGGAGCTAGATGATGTTGAAGAAGCCTTGGAGATTGCAGCCAAGGCGAGGACTAAATTTATGGTCAAAGGCGATGCCAAAGCAATTTGGAAAAAAGAGAGTGCAAACCGGGCGGGGACATCCGCTGCAAAGCGGTAATTGCTAGCTTACATTGACTTACTTATACTTGGTAGCTTATTATATTTTACTCGTTTTGCAGGTCTAAACCCATTGGAAAGCAGAGATTGGAAGGTATCAATTTATGCTTTATTGTCATGGATCAATTGTTAATATGACACTAACATTGACTTACTTATACTTCAGTAGCTTATTATATTTTACTCGTTTTGCAGGTCTAAACCACTGGAAACAGAGATTGGAAGGTATCAATTTATGCTTTATTGTCATGGATCAATTGTTAATATGACACTAACATCTTGGATCTGACAACAGAAATGATGACAAGGATAAACTTATGGAATTCACGCCATTCAAGAAGCGGTCGTCGGCTGAAATGAAAGTGGTTGCATCTGACATAGCAATTTTATGTGCAACTAATTCTAAAATGAGTAGCCGCTTAGTGGATCTTTATGGCAGGTAATAACCTGGTTGTAACCGAGCTGTATTTGTTGCTATTCCTTGTCTATAATGTTAATCTTAATCTAATCCAGGTGCTTGTATGAGACATTGCCTTTCGAGTGGAAGAGCAAAATCTTTTTTTATCCCGCTTACAACTATATAAGGTTTAGAGAAGCTACCAGCAGCAAAAGAAAGGGTGAATCAGCTGAAGGATCACTGAATGTCATTGAAATAGTGAAATCGGGGATGAAGGGGATTGTGGTAGCTAAATGCCATCATATCCTTGCACCTATCCTTGAGAATGACCATTTTGTCTTTGGTTGTTTTTTACTTTCGCACCATCTGATTCCAAGATCCTACCTGCACCAGGAATCCACGTCTTGAATCCTATTACAGGTTATGCGACGAACGAGAAAGCAATCAAAGGGTATGTAATACTTTAAGTTGTTGCTTTGCTTTTCTTCGCTAATTCGGTCTGCTAAATTTAAGTGATATGTAGGCGCACACACAAATGTTAACCACATCGATCGGTCAAGTATCTAGAGCGTCGATTTCATGAAGAGAAATAATGTTGTCGGATTCAGCAAGTAGAGGTGCCCTGACAGCAGATTTAACATCATGTGGGTTGTATGTGATGGGATTTATGCACAAATATGTTGAAGCTCTTGTCTCCGGTAGAGATATGGAAGTAAGTTGTATGCCTTCCCTTGTATGTAATTGCATCTCATGTTCCTTTAAATATTTCTAACCTTATTTATGGATGTCCGCAGTTACATCTAAATGGTTCTCTCATGAATCATACGTCCACGACGACAATTTCTAATAGATGCTTTGGTCATGCATTGTGATGCCAATCGAAAGGGCGTGTCGCCACGCCAGATCCTCGATTTGAGCTGATCATGAGTCCGAGTATCCGATTTTGCAAGATGAACTATGTAACGAGGCTTATATATATCTTTTGTTCACATTTGTGTTCACATTTCCTATCATAAGGAATGTGTAAATGACACTATCTTTGAATAGTATACTCTTGATAGTATACTTTATGACTATGTAAGTTTTTTTTTTTTTTTTTTGAAGAAAAAAGATTTCTGATTTAAAGAAGCCTTGTACCCTTTTTGGTCAATCAAAACGGTTACTTGATTGTTTCGGCCCGATATATTTTTGTGACCTTGTACACCACACTTCACCACCACCACCACACTCCACCACACCACATCACACCACAATCCACAACACCACACCACACCACCACCACCACAACACCACACCCCACCACCACACTCCACCACACCACATCATACCACCACACACCACCACCACCCCCCCCACCTTGTTTTGGGGTCAGGACTCTGGGGATCGCTGAGGGGCGGATCTCGTGAGATCCTTGAAGTCAGCCGGGGGTAAATCACGAGCACTCTTTCCGCCTTGCGGGATTTTTGCTAACAGAGGAAAGAACAAGAAAAACTTCGGATAAAGCGGCAATTGCAATACACAATGAAACACACAAGACACTTGTGGAGAACCGGCAATCCATTGATCAAAACAAGTGTACAATGAAGGCTCAAAAAAGCACAACAAAGGCGACCCGGCATATGCGCTTTCTGTAGTGACACAAAGAACACTATGAACCCTTTTTTGGAAGGAGCAAAAATGCTACAATATATAGGAACGGGTGGCCCTCACGGGCCTGAATCTGATCCTCATCATGACAGCGTGCTCCACTACTTGGGCACTTTCGAGCAGGGAATCGAGCCCGTCGCGGCCGTGCTAACGAGACAAGTAGTGGCGTAGTGGGTCCTACCTTTGGGTCTTACGCTTCTTGGAGGAGCTTTGACCCGCCCGTGGCTGCTTGTGGATCCCTCTTCTTGGACACCGTGGGCGGTGGGGCCTCGCCCTCATGCAACAAGTATAGACACGTAGGTAATGCGCGGGCCGCAGGGGCTAACACTCCCCCTACCAAACTACACTTATTGGCTAGAAAGGGGCATGAATTAGGGGGTGGGAATCCTCGTTCATCTTTCGATCTTGAATATAGAGATGAGGGAGGCTCGGCTTCTTGTATTCGAGTGTTGTTCGTCTCTTTTCAGATTTGCTTGAGTCACGGATGCCAAGCGATTGGGTTGCTCCTATGAGAAAGCCTTGAAATCATGTTCTCAAGTGGCGTGGATCTCGGATGGAAGATTTGTGATCTCCATGTATAAGACAAGGTCCAACCCGAACTTTCCGGCATTTGCATTGGGGTTGCAAAAATGGATCGGCACTTGGCGCGTTTACGCATACTACGGAGTATGGTCATGAGTCTTTGCCGCGAAATTACGCTTTAGAAATCTGAGATGGATCAGCTGAAGTTTTGGCCTTGGCAAGGAAGGTTACAAGACCGAGAAATTGCATTACGGCGGTCTTCCCCGAACGCATTGGGCATGTATATCCGGTTGTTGGTGTTGTCCAAAGTCTCATCCTCCGCCATTTCGTCTGCGGATGAAGCGTGGGTCCCAGCGTTTTGTCCGCTGCAATTGCGTGGGTGTCCAATGCATGTTCTTTGGCTGCGGTAGTCGAATTCTTGTCTCCATCTTTGGGGAATTGACCTTGATCGAGGTGGGCATCAAAACTTGCTAGTGTACTTTCGGTTGTTTGGTGGGTTGGTCTGCGGTCATCTGCATCTGTTCTTGGAATTCCAATAATATCTTCTCGGGAGGTAGCTGTTTGGTAGCATCGTCTCCCATGCTTGGAATGTACATGTCTGCATCCGCAGTCTGGGTCCCACTCATCGGGGGGAGGGCGTTACGTTTCAGCTCAGGTGTGCGTGACTTGTGCAAGGAAGCATAATGTTGTAAGAACAAGCGTGCAAGGTCAAGTTCTTGTTGAGTTGTATAGTGTGCGAAGGGCGTGCCAAGTTCAGCTAGCCATAGCTCCACTTCTTTTCGTAGAAGAGGCATGTATATTACGAGGTAACGGTTTGCTGAGAAATTTTGTATCTTGGAGGTACTTGTTCTTCTTGGTCAAAAGAACCTGGCGCTTTGTATCTCCTTTAAAGTTCTCGGTCGTTTATCGGATGAGCACGAGTAACATGTGCCGGTAGAAGTCGTGCATGACATAAGCCGGGGGGCTATGGTTACGAGGCGAAATGGTCGAGATCGCAACACGGTAGGATATCAAAATTGGCCGAGCACAAAGTGTGCCTCGATCGTGGACGGACATCAAGGGCCAATTTCGTTCGATATCGGCCTTCTGATCCGGGGGACTTGTGGTATCACCCTTGTTTCTCGGCCCGAATAAAAAGAAAAATGTTTTTCCTTGCTTGCACATAGTCATGGTAGCGGCAAGCCCCGGATAGTCGGGGAATAGCGAAGCAAAGGCGATAGGTTGATTACGCTTTTTCTTACGCATCATCTGGCATGCGCTTTCGGCTATCGAAAAGCGTATCTTGTAATGTCTGCAATGATATCTTGTTGCTCGAGACCGGGTGGCCCCGGTCCCGTGACTTTCGCGTGTGAGGTGTCCTCGACTTATGGTTTAGAAGTTGGGAATCGAGGAGCGATTTCCGGGAGTGGCTGTTTGCAAGTCCTTTGGCTATTTTTCAAGAGCATCTCGCGGCGTGTGTTGCCGTGAGCTGGTCTAACTTGTTTGGAGAGATCGATGTGCATCAACCTTACGCAAGGTGTGTCAAAGTCGAAGATGGAGAACTCGATAATTGGCGGTCCGGTGAGCTTCGCGACTGGATTACATGCAAGATGGACGACGCCGATGGTATGCGTCGAGGGAATCGCACGGATCCTTATGGATCTTGTTTGGAGGAATCGCCGCCAACCCAGATAAAACTCGACGCCTCGAGGTGATCGCTCACCTGGAGTCGCGGTAATGGGGGCTTCCGCATCCGAAAGTGGAGTGCCCCCAGTAAAGGGGCTAGTAAGGCAGACATGATAGGGGTTTTCCCAATTTTTGTTTAGTTTAGGACTTTTTAGGTTGAAAAATCCCACGGTAGTGTAGCCCGGGCAATTTTGTACATAATAGAAAAGTGTTTCTCATAAATTTGTACAAGTGGTATCTTGTTGTAAATTTTGTTCTTGAGCTAAGGATCTTTGCGGCCCGAGGGGTTTGAAATTTCTTGAGTGAGAAAGCCATTGACTAATGTAGGAAATGGAGTGCCATCCAATTCTTGTAATTGTAAAACTCGAGGGATGTGGTATCTCGGGAAATTTTGTATGGTCCGACCATCCGAGCTTGAGTTTGCGGGATGTTGTTGATATCTCGAGTCGTAAAGAAGAACTAAGTCGCCAATTTGAAAAGTTTTTGTTTTGATGTGTTTGTCATGCCATTGTTTTTGGAGTTGTTTGCCTTGTTGAAGTCTAAGAAAAGCATCTCTTGAAGTTCATCGGTTGTTCGGTTGATAAACTTCGTTCTTGCAAAGCTGCTGATGGATTATGTTACATTTGCTAAGCGAAATTTGAGTGAGGGTAAAATGAACTCAAAAGGCATAAGAACCTCTTGGCCCATACACAAGTCGAAAAGGTGTTTGACCGGTTGCTACTTTGTATGTTGTATTGTAAGCCCATAAAGCGTAGGTAACTTATCTTGCCAATCTTTTCTTGTAGGATCCACAAATCTTCTTGAGAATGTGGATAAGCACCTTGTTTGTGCTTTCAGCCAAGCCATTACCACGGGGATAGTAAAGCGGCGTGCTTTTTACGTGATGAATGTCGAGATAGTTAGTGAGTTCAGCAATAGTGTGATTGATGAAATGAACTCCACGATCACTAACTAATTCTAAGGGACATCCAAATCGGCGTGATGATGTTCTTGTAGAGAACCTTAGCGTACTAGCTTGGCCCGGTGTTGTCGAGTAGAGCTGCGCTTCAGCCCATTTGGTTGCATAGTCCGTGAAGACTAGAATGTAAGCGTGCCCTAGTGTTGATTGCGAGGTGGGTCCATGGGACCAACAAAATCCATACCCCATTTGGCAAAGGGGAGGCGTGGCTATTGGCGTGGAGGCGGAAGGCGCGGGCCGTGGGTCTACCAAGCCTCGACAAACATCACACGGCGCGTGTGTATTTGTGAGCATCTTTGAAAAGCGTGGGCGAAGAATACCCAGCAAGGAGGAGTTTCCTTTGTGTTGTCTCCGTACGAAATGACCTTTGCCAAGTCCTTCGTGGGCTTGTTTGACTAGATCGGGGACCGTGAGGAAGAACACATCGTCTGAGCACATTGTCTTTGCCACATTTATAGAGATGGCCGGCAACCATCGTGATAATCTCGCCAGCGAAGGAATTGTTGTTTATCGCAGTTGTCTTTCCGGAGAGGCGTGGGGTCACTTGGCCGGAGTGCTCCGTGAGGAGAAAAGCGTTGATAGTCGTGGTACCAATGAGGCGTGGCAATTGACCAGGAACAGTTGAGCATCCGGAAGGGCATCGTGAACTCCTTCCGAGGGATCATCCGTGTGTATGCGTGAAAGATAGTCGGGGACCGTGTGGCGTCCGGCTTGTGAATAATTTCAAAGGGGCAAACTCTTGCAATATCAATATCCATCGAGCAATTCGGCCCGTGGGGTTTGGCTTATTGATTAAATATAGAAGAGCTTGATGATCCACATAAAAGCGGAATTTGACTACCAAGAAGATAGTGTCGAATGGCGTTGTACACAAAAGATAAGGCCAAGGGCTTCCCTTTCAGTGTGGCGAATAGTTAAACTCGGCCAGGATTGAGTTTTTCAAGGCGTATCGATGGGCTTGTCGATTTGGTGCATACTCTTGAGCTAGAAACGGCTTAATCGCAAAGCACGAAACATCAACATGGACATGGAATGGTTTGTCCCATTGAGGTGGTACTAGCGAGGGGGCTACGTGAGCTTGACTTTGAGTTCTTTAAAAGCTTGATGTGCATCGGATGTCCAAGTCCATGTGTATGGATTTCGGTCGGTTGTGAATTGGATCGGCAAATCGGTGCCAATTCTGGAATAAAGGTGGCATAGAAGTTGACTTTGCCAAGAAAGGAGCGCGTGTGTCCTTGATGTTCGCGGTGGATATGCTCGATGACCGCAACTGATTTTATTTGGGTCCGTTGTAATGCCGTGTCGACTCACGACATGTCCCGTAAAGTACACAGGTGACCACGAAGGTGCACTTTTTCGGATTGAGGCTAATTCAGATTCATCACGGCGTTGAAAAACTAGTTCAAGTTTTACCAAATGGTCCATAACGTGGGTGTAAGTGGAGAAGTCATCACGAAAGACTTGCGAGAAAGGGATGAACTTGCATGTACTCTTGAAAAACAGCAAGCATAATGCGTTGAAATGTGGATGGTGAGTTTGACAATCCAAAAGGAGCGACTTTGTAAGCAAAAGGTACCCCATGGAGTAGTGAAGGTAGTCTTTAGTTGATCTTCTTCTCGAATGGATATTTGATTATAACTTAGGAGAAGCCGTCCATGAAGGAGTACATCTGGTGGCTGCTACATCTTCCAACACTTGATCCGTGAAGGGGAGAGGGAAATGATCCCTTCCAGGTGGCTTGATTGAGTTTTCTATAATCCCACAAACGCGAATTTTTCCATTATGTTTGAGGGCAATAACAATAGGACTTACCCATTCGAATGTTTGACCTCGTAGATAAGTCCAACGTCAAAAGCTTGTCAATTTCGGCTTTAACCTTTCACGGTAGTTTGGGTTAAGCCCGATGCTGTCGTTGCTAGATGGGTCTAGCATCCGGCTTGAGTGGGAATCGAGAGTTGTCCCAATTCGTCTTGATACCTCGGAGGTCTTTGTAGCTCCAAGCAAAGATGTGCTTGAAACGTTTGAATAGCGCAATGGCTTGCTCCACGAATCTTTGGCGTGAGGTCGCGTGCCAATCGGATTGGTTGATTTGTTCCAATATCAATTATGTCTACTGCGGGGAGTTTGAATGTGTGGAATGACTTGATCATCCGAGCGGTGTGGGCTGGCTCCTGCAGAGTACGACAGGATGTTCATGTTGACCAATTTTGAAAAATAGTGGCGTGCCACTAGGAGTTGGTGTGGTGTCTTCTTGAGCAGGAGGAGAATTTGGGGGGTACCGTCTCCTCATGTGGAACCAATGTGACGTTGTTACAAGGTATCAAATAGGGGTCAACCGGCGTTGCTATGCCTTTATCAATATCCATGTCTTCCCATGGTTGATTGTATTACAGGTAAGCCGTGAGTGGCAAACCCTTGGCTTTATGGCGATAGGTGTTGCAAACTTGTTGAGTCCTTTGTCGATTCGGTGTGATCTGAAATGATCGGCCCGTGTCCGGATCCATCGCGTGTGATGAGCTTGCCATCCGTGATAACAAGTTGATGCGGGCCCGATAGTGAATGCTTTTAGCTTGTCTCAAAAAGGGTCGATCCTACTAACATTTCATAATCTCCGGGATCTTCTCCTCGCTCTCCAAACACCGAATTCCATGGTAAATTGTAGATCTCAATATGGGTTTGGTATTGGTTTGTGTAACTCCTTGTGGTCATTGATATGGCCATTATAAAGCTTGATGTCATAAGTGGGCAATTATGGAGCTCCCTTATGCCCAATTGTCGCGAGATTATCTGTGTAATTAAGATTGATTGCCGCCGCCACCATCGACCGAACATGGTGAGCGACCTTTTGGCCCACGTGTGCATGCACCGTGGGTGTTGATGTGGCGTGACAAATGCAATATCTGGGTTTTGTAAAATGTGCTCGTAGGCTTGCTGGACATAGTTGGAGGATAGTCGTAAGGTCGAGAGGAATTTTGATTTTAGCAAGTTCTTGTTGAAGTTAGGAGGGATTAGGGTGTAGTTGTGGTGGATCCGTGGGTTGTTGTTGCTCGGCAATAGATGTCGCTACATTGTTGAGGAGGTCGACTTCAGCGGCAATGTTGAGTGGTGGTGTTGCGGATGTCGTGGCTCCCGTCGGGTGGTAGCATTGACGAGACTTGAGTGCCTTGCCTTACATACGCGTTCGATGAGTTGAAGCGGACTTTTGCGAAGTTTAGGTTGAACATGAGGAAGTAGTTGATCAGATTGGGTGCAAAATGAACGATTTGGTTGATGGCTCGTTTGGTACGAATCGGCTGCAAAACTTGGTGCACGGGGGTGCTTATGGCGTGGGGAATGAGGGAGAACCTCAATCCGGTTGGAGGATTCTGGGTGGTGTTGATTGCATGGTAAATTTCTTCTTGGAGTTGATCATCCAATTGTTTTGAGTTGTTTCTTTGTTGGCGTGGTTGTTGTTGTGGTGGCCGTGGTGGCGGGATAAGCGGGCGTGGGCCTTGCCTTCCTTTGGCTTCCCATACTTGAAAAGGTGTAAGACGACTTGTCGTGGTTTTGATTGGTGCCGGGAATTTGTATTTGAACTTGAGGAAGTTGAGGACAACTGCAGGCCCGATGACCCCATTGGTCCACCAGTTGAAACATTGGGACTTGCTTGGATCAAAAGTGGAACGAGGAGGTCCCCGTTGTGGTTCTTGTGTTATTCTTTGAGGTTGTTGTTGTTGTTGTGGGTAGGCGTACTTTGTTAATGCGTGGTTGAGTTTGCGTGGGTACCTTCCGCACTTGGTGAACAAGGCGATGTCGATAATGGATTTGGTCGTGGATTTGTACATTCTTCGAGTGGTGTGGTTACGCATGTTGCGGCGTTTGCAATGGATCATGCTATCCCGAGAGTTACACTCATTCGCCCGGATGTCCCAATCTGGGCAAATAGTACACCAAATGTTATTTCTTGGGGAACCGCCGTGGAAGTCGAAGAGGTGCGATGGGTGTAGCCGAGGAAATGGGAGTATCGTGGCTTGATCACCGCGTGAGGAAACATGAACAGAAAGTGATTGACTAATTCAATGGCTTCTTGTAATGTCTTGGGCGCAAATATTTCGGTCATAAATCGGATGTGAGAGGGTAAGCCTTGAAGAAACCACACTAGAATTTGGCTTTGGGTTGGAAATTCCTTCAACTTGTTGACTAAGATCTGGCAATCGGTCTGCGCAAAGTCTCCGGGCAGATTCTCCCGGGTTACGCTTGAGTGTGTTGAGGTCGATTCAAAGCTTGTTGATCATCCAAAAGGGTGCCGTAATGGGAAAGAAAAGAGGTCTTCATGTGTATCCAATCTTGTTTCCAAAGTGGCTTTTTGTTTGCCATCAGCCATTCGTGGGGTGCTCCGCGAGGTCGTCGTCCGAAAAAGATGTGGAATTTTAGTTTTGGATCGGAGTGACCATTGAGATCCGCAAGTGACTCAAATTCATCCATGTGAGCCCTCGAGCACTCGGTCTATGTGTTTACCTTTATCATTTCCAAAGAGTGGATATGGGAGTTTTAAAGCATGTGTAGGAGTCGGGCAAAGCATGAATGGGTGTTTGCATTTGTGGAAAAGAAAAAACAAGAGGGGTGTTGGTTCTTTGCATAGGTACCGAAAACTGGCATAGGTTTGTGTGAGATTAGTAAAAGAGGTAATTGGCGGTTGTAGTGGGAACAAAGGTTGTGGGGCATGAGCACGGTGGGGAAACGATTAAAGGGAGCGAGCGGTAGGGGAATTGACAAAGGTGGAAGCGGTGGTCGAAGTTCCTAAAGAAAGATTACCAATAGAAAACATTTTGCGGATGTTCGAGGAGAAAATTGCGGTGGTTCTGTCGGATCTTGAGTTGGGGATTCGGTGGAGTAAATTCAAAAGGCGTGTTGCGCGGCCTGCATGATGATGTGGCGGCGAGAGCGGAACAATGGCGACCTTCCACCGGGGAAGTCGATTGCGGAAAGTTGTCGTGGTGGAGGTGGAGCGGCGCTCGTACGGAGAAGAGACAATCGAACCGAGTGTATGTGGACATATTCGCGGGAGTCGCCTTGCTTCATGGCGGCGGCGTCTTGACTCCATCGGTGTTGAATATGGCGTCGGGGAGTAAAGAAGGGATTGAACATGGTATCAATACAGCTTTCAGAAGTGAGCCCGGCAACAGGCGCCAGTGTTTGGGGTCCGGGCTCGGGATCGCCTGAGGGACAGATCTCTGTGAGATCCTTGAAGTCCAGCAGGGTAAATCCTGAGGCACTCTTGTCTGCCGGGATTTTGCTATGAGAGGAAAGAACAAGAAAACTTCAGATAAAACAGCAATTGCAATACACAATGAAACACACAAGACACTTGTGGAGAACCGCGGCAATCCATTGATCAAAACAAGTGTACAATGAAGGCTCAAAAGAGCATGGCGACCGAGCATGTAGATGTCCGTAGTGACACAAAGAACACTATGAACCCTTTTTTGAAGGAGCAAAAATGCTACAATATATAGGAACACGGAGTGGCCTACGGGCCTGAATCTGATCCTCATCATGACAACGCGTGCTCCACTACTTGGGCACTCGAACAGGAATCTGAGCTGTCCGCGGCCGTGCTAACAGACAAGTAGTGGCCCGCCGTGGGTCCTACCTTTGGGTCTTCTGCTTCTTGGAGGAGCTTTGACCCGCCGTGGCGCCTTGTGGATCCCTCTTCTTGGACACCGTGGCCAGTGGGGCCTCGCCCTCATGCAGCAAGTATAGACCTGTGTGTCTGCCAGGCACAGGGCTAACAACCACCACCACCACACACCACACCACCACCCCCTACCACCACACTCCACCACCGCTCCACACTCCACCATTTGGTGTATGGTGTCTGGTGTGTGGTGAATGGTGTGGTGTGTGGTGGGGAGTGTGGTGAATGGTGTTGTGTGTGGTGGGATGTGCTCGTTCTGGTGAATATGATAGTTGGTCTATGGTCTATGGTGTATGGTGTGTGGTGAATGGTGTGGTGTGTGGTGGGGTGTGTGGTGAATGGTGTGGTGTGTGGTGGGATGTGCTCGTTCTGGTGAATATGATAGTGTGGGGCATGGTATGGTGCATGGTTTGGTGTGGTATATACACCCTAACAGTTTAGTGTTCATTTCATGCAGATGGTATTGTTCAAGAGGTTTCTGGACCAACATCCAGAAATTTTTGGCAGATGCTTCAAGATGCATTTAAAGAAAAATACTACGAACATATTTTCCTATTGGTCTTTGGTTACCATATTTTGTTAGTGTGCAGATCATAAATTCGCACCTTGAAATTCCTTGTTGGCTTTAATGTTTGTTTTGGTATACTATTTCAGTAATTGTACTTTGCATTTTATAATTAATGACAAAAACTGTCATTAACTTGAGTTGCACCAAAAACTTGAGTTGCAAACTAAGTACCACACATGTTTCTTATATCTATACAGAAAAGGATAGAAATAGTTCAGCAAAAAAAATAGTCACAACAGCTGTAGAGAAGAGGAGTTCTGTCATTAATGAAAAAGCTTTACAAAAATGGAGTCACAAGGACTATTGCAAAACAAGTTCGTATTTAATTAAAAGCTTTTACAAAGAATAGTCACAAGGACTATTACCAAAAAATTGAAACCGGGGATTACAAAAACAAGGCTTGATCTTGAGGCCATCTTTAGCTCTATATGAAGGTCGTCCTCCATGGCATACATCTTCATTTCGAGGAGTCGCTCCTCGTCGAGGTAAACCTCATGCACCCACTCGATCACCCGCAACGAAGCGACAGCCTGATGATCCATGATGAGCTTCTCCACCTCGGGTGGAGTGAACTCCGCCCGACTCAGAACCGGGTGGCCTCCGGAGGAAGATAACTGATTCTCAGGAGGAAGACACGGATCCTCAGGAGGAGGAAGAGGAGGACCCGTCTTTGGCCGGGGGAGGAGCAGCACAATGGCCGGGATAGTGTTCCTGCAGAGTGTGGTCTTGAACTTGGCCATGGCGGAAGTGAAGGAGATGGACGGAATGGGGAAGGAGTGAAGGAGATGGCGGAATAGACGATGGGGACAGAATGGACGGAATGGAACTGCAGGGCAGAATTTTGGGAATAAAAGGGATGTTTGCATGCATACGATTTTGTTTTGGGAATTAGGCAGAAGAGGAAAGGGATGTATCCATGCATACGATTTCACACCTCGGGAGCCGATCCACCCACCTCAATATTTTTGCAAATGTAAAATGTATAGGTTGAACCATATTATGAGACCAATTGCTTGGTATGCAGTTAGCACAACCCTAACACAAAGTTAGCAATATCCCACATGCATATATCACAAAAATCATGCGCATATATAAATAGGATTTTGCTGCTTCATTGATAAGTGTGGATAGAGATTAGATGTTGAAAAGTTATGGCTCGCTGGCTTGTAATCTTCAGTTACAGGCCAGCGTGTCATAACTGTCCAAGATGTAATCCTAGTCCACCCTTTTTTTTAGTAATGGGCTCAAATATCCCACATGCATTCAATGTTCCACATGTTACCAAATCAACAATTGCCAAATCAACAAATGCCAAATGAATGGATTATGTTAAGGCATATTGTGTACCTATGCATATTGTGTTTGGTAAAGCGTGAGTCAACAATATAGAGATAACAAGGAATATTCCTTATTACCTTGAAAGGAATATTCCTTATTGCATTGAAAGGAATATTCCTTAGCGCCTAGTTATCAGGAATATTCCTTATTACCTTCAAAGGAATATTCTTTAGTTTGTTTAAGTGCACCCATAGTTACAAGGAATATTCCTATTACCTTGAAAGGAATATTCCTGTTTGCATTGAAAGGAATATTCCTTAGTGCCTAGTTATCAAGAATATTCCCTGGAAAGGAAAGTCAAGTTGATTGAAGAATATGAAGCTAAAAGTTTGGCCATAAAAAGCAGAAGTCTATATGTGAACTGCATGGATGATTGCAGCTCAAAATTCTTCTTCAGAGCTGCTAAAAGCAGAATTATGAACAATGGGATTGCCTCAGTTCGAGATGACAATCAACAAGAGCTCTTTAAACAAGAGGACATCCAAAAATTGTTCTACACTAAATACAAGGAGTTATTTACAGCCAAGGATAATGACAATGCTAAAATGGATGAATTCTTTGAATACCTTGGCCCAAAAGATGATCATATTCAGGATGTACAGCTTCTGGCAGTTCCAATGGAAGCAGAGATTTTAAGCACATTAAGGAGTATGGCTCATGGGAAAAGCCCTGGTCCTGACGGTCTACCTCCTGAATTTTATGATCATTTCTGGGATGTAATGAACAAGGACATAGTTACATTTATGCATGGGGTGCTTGGCGGTCGAGAAATTACACCCAGCAATTAATGCAGGTCTAATTGCCCTCATCCCAAAGGTAGATATGCCTATCAACTTTTCGGATTGGAGGCCTATCTCATTAACAAATGTGACATATAAAGTTTTGGCTAAGATCTTTGCCAATAGGATAAAAAAGATTCTTCAGAATAAGATCTGTCCAGTTCAATCTGGATTTCTTCCAGGGAGGTGCATCTTGGACAACTTCATTGGAGCTTATGAAGGTTTACTTTGGAATAAACTATCCAATCAAGGTTGTGTACTTTTAAAATTGGATTTCAAAAGAGCCTATGACACCATTATTTGGAAATTTCTTTACAAAGCCATGGCACGCAGTTGGGTTTTCTCGATCAGGTTATTGGGAAAATAGTTGGCTTCAATGTAACTGGCTGCTCAACAGTTTTGGTTAATGGCTCTCCCTCCTCCTTTTTTGAGTGCAAAAGAGGAGTGAGACAGGGGTGTCCTTTAGCCCCCTATCTCTTCTTAATAGTAGCGAGAAATGGTTACTAGATATATCATGAAGATGCAACAAGATAAGAAGATTAGTTGCTTAAATCTTCGACTCAAAAGATGCTTTTTATCAAGAATGCAAGATCTTGACGATACCTTTGTGTTCTTAAAAGACAAGGGGACAGTATTAGAAATTTCCTCTCTGCAATGGAACTTTTTGGGAAGGCTTCTGGGGTGGTCCTGAACAAGGAAAAGTGTGCCTTCATCTCTGACACCCTTGAGAATCACATTGAAGACATAAGTGTTTGTGGTCTCCAAAAAGCTACCAAATTGTTAGGTCTTCCATTAGCTCTCAACATGAGTCTGCATGGCCTTTGGGAACCCATTGTGACCAAGATAAAGAAAAAACTTCAAATGTATCCTAAGTCTTTATCCTTAGCTGGGAGAATAGAGATAATCAATAGTGTTATTGCCATCTCTCATGTGTACTTCTCTTCAGCAATAATTGCAGACAAGAAGACCTATCAGGAGCTAGAGATCATAATGAAGGAATTCATTTGGCAGGGCACACACATGGTAGGTTGGAAAAATTTGATTCTACCTAGAAGGAAAGGAGGGTTGGGATGCAAAGATCTTTTCCTGCAGGCCCAAGCTCTGGCAGCTAAGTTGGTCTGGAGAGCTCTGGACCCAGCTGCTAAATCCCCCGCCCTTGCCCTTACTAAGTATTGGATTGGGAAGACTACAATAGTGGGAAGTCCATCTACACCTCATCACCTTCCTGACTCAGCATTTTATCAACTTAATACAGGGTCAGGCACTTCCACCATAATGAGAAGGATCATCCAAGCTTGGAATCAGGTTTCTGTGTGTTTTAAAGCGAATCCAATTGAACAAGTCTCAGAAAACTTCAATTTCTTCTGGCATCAAGGGCTGGTTAGTGAAAATGATGGATGCTTAGCACTTAAACATCCAAGAAAATACAAGGAGTGGATGGATAGGGGCCTGGGTACAATTGGTAACATGGTAAATGGTGAGAACTGGAAAACATGGTTGGAAATCTCTAGTCTCCTACAAGATACCAGTTCCAATAGAAATATTTACAAAGCTCTAACAAGACACAATAGAGGGAGGGAGCATGGAGCAGGTGGAGGCGAACGGGCCATGGATGGCAAAGGGTATAATGTGGCTAAAGTCTATTCCTTGCTGCTGGGAGACCACAGAACTAAAGTTGCCAGTCAATGGGGTTGTACAGATCAGGAAGCCACTAAGGTTATAAGGAAAGGTTGGAAACTTCAATGTGCAAAGAAGGTGGGTCTTTTCAGGTGGCTTGTCCTGAACAAAAGCTTGAAGTCTAATGCTTACAGGGCTAAGTACAATAACCAAAACTCTGACAGATGCCCCTTTAGGTTGTGGCCAAGCCGAGTCATCCACACACATCTTTATTTGTCCTTGGTGGACCCCTTTTGGTCCTGGATAGGCAATCATATTGGTGCAATTCCAGCTGCTGAACAGGATCTTTTTGACTTTCTTGCAAGTTCTTCCCTTTTTGTGGACACAATTAGATCATTATGCCTGTGGGTAATTTGGAAACATAGGAACAATGTTGCCATTAACCACCACAGTCCAGACTTGAACTATCTTAAGACTACCCTTCAATTGGAGCTAGCAGAAGCAGCCATGGCTCATAGAATGAAAAAAGGATGCAATTATGACAAAAGATGGGATGATTTGGGCTCTTTTCAAGGGTTCTATGCTTTCTTTTCGTCTTATTTCAGTAACACTTCTAATGTCTGTAACAGATTATCTGGTCAATAAACATTATGAAGGCGGCCATGCCCGGGAGGTTCCGGAAGATACTCGTCCTATGACTCATCAGGAGGTGCTGGCAGCTCTGCAGTGGGTCAAAACAGAAACGATAATGATTCGAACCTTACAACAAGTACTGAAAGATGATGATATCTGGGTTTTCAAGCAGGAGATCAAGCCTTATTTTGAGGAGAAGCTTCAAATTTGTATGGAGGCCCGAGAGTCTTGGATCCTCTACATTCTGGATTCCTCTTCCTATGGAGCACAGGAGCTCGATGATCTGCTTTTTAGGTTTACCATTCACGCCTCGGCAGTAATCTCCTTAGACGGAGTCACAGGAAACTGAAGACTCAGCACACCAGCAGGATTTACCAGAACAAAAGAAACTTTAAGCTTTTATAATTTTGTTTCTGATATTCTGTTAAAAACTTCAATCAGTGTTTTAATCTTAGTAACTATCCTCCTCTGGAGTGTCAAGGCCATTTTCCAATTTGGCCTTTAGTACAGGGGGTTTCCCCCTGTCTTTTTGTATTACCATGTAATTACATGTAATATAATACTACTGCCGTTTCCACAAAAAAAAAAAAAAAGAATATTCCTTATTACCTTCAAAGGAATATTCTTTAGTTTGTTTAAGTGCACCCATAGTTACAAGGAATATTCCTTATTACATTGAAAGGAATATTCCTTATTGAGTATAGCCCTTTCATTTGAACTAGGCTTGTGGGATATATGAACCATTGGCCAATTGGGTCAGAAAAAGAGGACAGTGGGAAAGATTTTAAGAAAAGGATGTTGAACAAATCATTGGCACAAATCATTGGTTAAGGAACAAATCATTGGCATGGTACGAGCCATATCAGAAACAGGGGAGAAGGGAATAGACAGGGATAAAAATTCCTTTTTTACCTGTGGTGACTGGTTGATTCCGATGGCGGGAGGAGATCGAACGACTAGATCACAATCCATATCCCCAATTCAAATGCAAACTCACCTGGCGCACCCGATTCTTGAGGAGATCAATGCCGAACAGGAAAACCAATTGAACAAAATCAAACGGAGAGGATCCACGAAGTTCAGAGGTACTCCTATTCTTAAACATGCTTTTGTTCCTAATCTAACAATTGCTTATGATGTTCTACACAGATGCACAGAGGAGACTTAACTATGTTGGAAGCATGGATCGAGCTATGGGAGTAGCAGCGGACAAGGGGGATGAGGAATCCCAATTATCTAAAGCGAGTAACTAGAGAGTATTCTCATTCAACTTAAACGAGGAAGTTGTGCATGCAAAAGCAATCAACAAAGTCTTTGAAAAGGGCTGAGGTTTGGAGATTCAATAGCCTCAAACCATACTTTACCAATCTCTATCACAAATGGCAATGTGGCGAGAAGCACATGTCTTGCTTTCCTCAAGTAGACTTCACCAACTTCCAAACAACTGTCCCGGACACTCTTCTCACAATTTTTCGGGAACAGGGACCATTGCTGATCTCACACCGCGTAACCTTACGGATGAATCTTGAGTCTTGAATCTTGAATCTTGAGACCTTACGCTTACGGTGTTTTTTACAACTTACACTAAGTATATAACGATCTTGGAACTATATAAACAATATATTAATGTTTGTGTTTTAATCTGGTTCACATTTCGATTACATTAGGTTTGCAAGTCCATGCCTTAGTGCATAGAAAAGTTACTTCAACAACAGGTTAGCATGATTACGTAGATTCTACAATCTCTGGCAAATTTCCCAGCAACATTTCATGCCAATAGTTAGTCAGTTCATATGCATAAGATGTACCTTTAATCTTATGTTTGACTGGACAAGAACTTTCTTTCCTTGAATAAGCCTGTACTTTTGATGGCAACCAGGAATCAATTCAAAGTAGTTACCAGCTATAACTTCATTACCACAATAAAATTCATTTCCATAGTCATCCTTGGTGTCTTCTTCGAGGGCATGTTTCACTTCTGTGCACTGGATGAGATAATAAGGGACCCTTTTATAATTGTCTGGGGATGTGAATGATGCAAAATAATCTCCAACCTGCACTGTCTCATCCACATTGTCCACGTCATTTGCCCACAAGTCATCTGCCTCGTACCCATCTTCTTCAACATTGTCCCTGTTTGTAGGCTCTAGTTTTCTCAACTCCCACTTGCCACAATGATCAGCATTCTCACAAGCAGGCCAATCAAAATTGATGCATGCCTTACAAAAATATGAAAGAGATCTACACATTAACTTTGTTGGATCATTTGGATCTATGGATGATACGCTAATGAAGAGATTGCACCCCT
Source organism: Isoetes taiwanensis (assembly GCA_021234155.1). Classification (NCBI taxonomy): domain Eukaryota; kingdom Viridiplantae; phylum Streptophyta; class Lycopodiopsida; order Isoetales; family Isoetaceae; genus Isoetes; species Isoetes taiwanensis. Next base: position 388,671 of record JAJEKV010000237.1, read on the forward strand.
TTCACTTTGGGAGCACATCAAATCTTTGGGAACGGTCAATGTCGGACACCTTCCAAAATACCCTTTCCACATCAGAAATTTTCTCTTCAAGAACCTCACCATGCGGTTTACGCATTTTTTTTATCACTTTCCCATCCTTTTTTTTTCTTTTGTTACGCGCCGAGCCATAGTTTGGCTATGGCTCCTTCTCAAATCATGTGTGCCCTTCCCATGCCCCCGAGCCAAAGAAATTCCCGGTGCATTCTGATCTTACGCTCTTGATGATACCTAGTTACATGATAGAAAGCTCTTCTCGACTTGAATTGGGCTGCACACCCGTCCGAATTTAAACTAAGTGGTATTTCATATGACCAGCACCATTTTCTTCGACCAATTGAGGTGCATCTTGAATGCTTTTTGTACAAAGTGAGTATCATGTGTTTTGTCATCTGAAATAAAGAAGTGCACACATTTCCTCATTTTACCCTGTACCTTGAACATCGTGATGTGGACCAATATGCTGATTTGTTCATTGTACCAATGTTGTGCTTGAATCTCGTTGAATGGCTTCAAAGTATAATTCTCAGAAATCAACAACCCGATAATACTCAGTATCATCGAAGACTCTTCATGGATTCCTTTGAATTATGCGCTCGCCAATGTGCCACAAAGTTATGATATACAAACTTCAAAATATGATCAAACATGTTATCCAACATATTACTGGAGCTGCCTTTCTTGTCAATTAGCTTTAGTCTTCGTGAAGTTCCTTTCTTCGAGGGCTCATTAACGTAACCATAGACTTGCCAATCAAGCGTTTGATCAATCTGCTCCTTGTATTCTCTTGGACACAACTCAATTAATTGTTTCCCACAATTTCCACAATCGATTTGATACATTGTAGCTTATGCCACTTCGTTACTTTCTGCTGCTCTGTCACATACCATAGCCCTCAAAATGTGCTAACATTATCAAATGTCTTGTTCTTGGCTTGACATATTCCGGCATGAGCCGGATCGCACACACCACAATTGCACGAACAATTTTCATGGAGTCTTGACCTCATCAAATTAAATGCACCTTGTACGGATCGATTGCTCATGTTTCACGCAACAACATGTGTTTCTTTCCTTTAGCTTTCTAATGCAAGAAGGTTTTAAGTATTCAAATTGCCTAAGCCCAATCCGAACCTCTGGATACTGATCCACAAAATTCTGGAATAATTCAGCCTGTAAAATTACAGTGAAATAAAATTAGTCACCTCATTACATTACATTACATACAAATCTTTTACATATTCAAGACCCTAAACTCCCACACATACATGTACATTCGACATGATTTTTTTTTTTTCATTTACTATGAAGTCACATAATTTTTGACAATTAATACATCTCCACACTAATTTCTTCTTAGTTCTTGTCTACATCTACAATACATCCGAATATACATGTAAACAAATATACATCGGAATATACATGTAAACAAATATACATGTACGTGTTGCCATGAAATAATTTGACATTTCCATGTAGAACAACTAGGAAGGATTTGCATCTACATTACATTCAAAAAGTAAAGAAATCTGTTACAAACTTTACATCAAGTGTTACAAAATAAAAGAAGACATTTTATTACGCCAAAAAGTAAAGAAATCTACAAACTTTACATCAGTGTACAAAATAAAAAACATCTTTATTCTGAAAAACAAGATGCAATTCTGACTAAATTACGGTCGTATTTTTGTGTAATGTCAATATATTGAATTGGTTGTGTCCTCTTCTTCATGACATCTCTAATTTTTGGTGAAACCTTTGAGTTATCTAACCAAAACTGAGCAACCATATCCTTCATAGCCCGATCTATCATATTTGTTCTTGGATTTCGACACGCTAATGCCCTGATTTGTTCCACCTAATGACATTCTTTTCCTTCTCTCCTTTGCTAGTTTCATATTTCTAGGATGTATTTTCAGCAACTTAGGCTGCTAGTGAAGTCTTACGTAATTCTCCTTCCTCTCCAACCACCATAGATAGTACAGAATGCTTTGCGGCAAAGTCTGTCATTGCTATTTTATTTTTGACGCGTCTTGGAGGCCATCCTTTAAATTCTTTACGGATCTGTTTTTCACGATAGCCTCTTGAGGCCTTCCAATGGCTTGGCTCAAATAGGAATTGCAATCTTTTGTCCTGCAATAATCTTCTTGCAAATGTATTTTGCTGTTTTGGAGTCAAATTAGATACCTCATTCATTATGAGATTTATAGAAGCATTCACCTTTCTTCTAATTGGCTTTGTCACATATCCACCCCTACAAACCCTCTGTTTTCGATTTTCTTTTGCACGCTTGTAATTGATTGCTTTAGAAACTTCATCAACGGGGAGGATTGAAATCTGAACCCGATGCTGACCTCGAAGTGCTTGCATGAGAGTCCAATCCTTCTTCCATAGTTTCTTCTTCAACCGATGCTTTAAGACATCGATCCATTCTGCGAGAGAAGGGGATACAACATCCCGCACAAAAATCAGATTATTAACCAGATTTGTATTCTTTGCTTGAAGGGATTTGTATTCTCGCTTGAAGGAAAGGGATTTCAATTTCTTCAAGATACATTTGTTTCTTGAAATGCATTCGATTTAGGAGCAGCTATAATCGATTCGGGCCAAGTTTTCGTTGAGGTAGAATTCGGAGCCATGTTTGATCGATTGAGGAAAGTTTAAAATGTGCGCCAAAGTTTTTTTTTTTTTTTCGCAGGCAAGAGTACAAGATTTCAGGAGGATTTGGTATAATTATGGAGAATATTGTACGTCAACCGCCTTTATTAATGATAGGCAACTCCATGTAAAATTCAAAATGTACATTACAAACACTTTAACCCAGTTCAAATTTTTACATCAATATACAAAAAAATTCAATCACCCTTTCATGCTTCTACCCGTTCGTTCTAGAGGTAAAAGTTCTCTTATGCAAGTTGCTATGACGTCAGAGGTGAGAGCGTACCCTAATTTCAAGCCAAAGTGGTGCCTGGGCGTTGTCCATCTATATAGCGGCTCTTAGGCACCAAATCATGGAACATCCTAACTTCTGCTATTGATGGAAAACCTCGAGCATCACTATGACTTGAAATTAGAGGACGCGTCCCCTTCGGCGTCGTGGTGGATTGTACAAGGACGGAGGTAACAAGGTCTTTGAGTACTCTATTATTGTGGCCACGGATAATACAGGCCTGGTGGTTGCCTGGTCCCGTCCCGTCCACTGTATAGGTAAGGCGTAACTCCGATATGCCAAATGTGCGTTTGAATGTCATCGGGATCGTGTATCTGTACCTCGATTCCTTTGGGCGGCACCTGCCATATAAATCCATTAGGTATGTAGAGCATGTGCCACCCAAAGGAATGGAGTACCGGTACAGGGTCCTGATAGCATCCAAATGCCAGTTTGGCGTACCGGAGATACGCCTTACCTATCTAGTGGATGGGATCGAAGTTACAAATTGTTGAAATGACCTGAACCATCATACATGCATGAAAGAAACATAGAGCACGGTAAGGAAATATATAGAAGACAAAAACTTGTAACAAAAAACACAACTTTTTATTGATAGTGCCAGGGACTATTACAATAGTTTGAAAATCCTCATGCATGGTTACAATATACTGAACATACTCATCACATCATCTATCTAGGCAGACACCATCTTCATCAGTTTCATCGTTCGAAGTTCCATCCTCTTCTGCCTGGTGGCCTAGGTTCAACCTCCGATGACCCTTTCCCTTAGTGCAACATCCTCGAGGTATGTTTCTTCTAGCACGTTCTCTGTTTGTCAAGGTAAGCGGCATTGGAGAATCCAATGGATCACGTAGGCCAGTCAAGTCCTCAACTGCATTGCTCGGACCTGGCCTTTCTGTATCGGACTCCTCGGTATCTTCGCTGTCGGCTGACTCGTCTGAGAATACGACTTCCTATATTATCTTCGTCATCAATGAAGTGGGTACGCTGAATGTCTTTGTCAACATGGTTTGCAGCATTTACTGCAAGCAGCTCGTCCTCGCTGTCTTCGAAGCTGTCCTCTTCCACTTCGGAATCTGCATCCATGAAAGGAAACTGTAGCTTATCGATTGCGGATGTACCACTGTTGTGATTCAATAGCCGCCAGTTTGAGAAGTTGTATACAAGTTTGTCTGCCTTCTTATGTAGCAAGCGATTGCGGGTGACACTGTGTATATACTTATAGGCACTCCAATTCCTCTCACTTGCACTATTGGAAGATACCAAGGAGAGGATAGTCATTGCAATTGCCTGCAAGGTATCAGTAACTTGCCCGTGGGCTTGCCATCATGCATAAGATTCCATATTTGGTTCCTTCTTATGACTCTCCAGTGCGTCGTGAAGCTCTTCATATGCCCATCTTCCACTTAGGTTCTGGTATTCAGTTAACTTGGCAAGGAAAAGCTTGTAGTCCGAGCTGTTAGGATAGAACATCTTTGCAGCCTTCTTCAACGAACCCATCACTTCTTTATCTGTATGCTGGTCCATATCATGGTTGTGTGGGTCTAAGGCATGTGCGGCGCCATGAAGATCATTGTAGGACTTCTTCCATCGTTCATTGAAGTCTCTTAGCAGTGCTGCGCGCTTAGCATTGTCAAATGGTGCATTGGGGCCATCACGTTCTAGGAAGGATTGAATGGAGTGCCAACACCTCCAGACCTTTCCAGTGCTTGTCTTCGAAGAATCAAGGGTTTTGATGGCATGACAAACAGGTTGCATGCACCTCACAATATTCTTTACGCCTTTCCAAAACGTCTCCCGCCCAAGCATTTCTCGAAGGACAGCGGCTTGTTGTCGGTGTTTGGAAGCGTTTTTACCTTTCTGCCTCCTTTCCCATTCAAAAAACTCTGTATGATTGAAGGTTGAGATAATCCAATCACGACACTTAAGCACTCTTTCAAGACAGATGTAATTGGAACCAAATCGCGTTTAGCCAGGATTCATGAGTGCTAGGGCCTTCTGACGCAATGACTTGTAAATGGCATAAATTGCCGGCTTCTTTGTGATGAATTTTACAAGGCGACGCGCTTTTTGAATGGAATATTTAAACCACGTGTGTTGTGAGAACCAATCCTTGAGCAACGGGTTCAGGCAATGGCATTGGCAGCTAGTAGCATGCAACCCTGGAAATTCAGACTCCAATTATTCACCCGCTAACTTGCAATTTGACGCATTATCCATTACAACCTGAAATATTCTCTTCGGTCCAAAACTCTCTATCACAGCTTTTGTTTTTTGAAAAATCCAATCTCCTATCACTTGGTCAGTTTTGGTTTCTACGGTTTTCAAAAATACTTCAACCCCTGGATACACGATCATGAAGTTTATAAGATGGTCCTTGTTTACATTGCTCCAACCATCAGTCACTAATGAGGCTGGCCTGGCTTCAGTAACACGACACAACTTCATCTCCACCCTCTCGACCATTTTTTCATGTATTTCATCAACCATTTTATTGTTGGCATGCTTGTATGAAGGCAACCTAAAAGCCGGTCCTGCTTTGGCAACTTCATGGAAGGCTTCTTTCATTGCTTTGTGCTCCAAAACATGTGGAGACAACCCGGCATATAAAAATGCCTCTACAACCTTCAACTGCGTCTTCTTCAGTTGCTCTGATGTCAAGCAATGATCAACCCTCTATTGTTTCGTCTGTCTTTCCACTATTTCAATTGTCTCTATCATTCTCTGCTCTCCCATGCTTGTACCTATTGACCCTAGTCCACCCTCTGATTGGTATGCTGTCCCAATAGGGGGGATGGTATAGTTATCTTCGTCTGCTCCTGCTCGGCACTGCTCTTGAGTATCCGTAACTCGTCTTTTTTTTTTTCATATTGTTCTTCGTTTTGCGTATCACATACAGTCGAGACAACCTTTCAATGGCATCCTTTCGTAAGTCAGCAGATGCAGTACAAGTCGCGACACCGACGTCTCGTTCACGTAAGATGTGTGCTCGAATTCTTGTTGCAGAACCATTTACCGAAGAGTATCCACAAAACACACATTCCCACTCATTTACGCCAAACTCTTTCACAAAATCCCATTCTGGGCCTCTTTTTTGACCGGCAACCCCCAGTAACGCACCACGTGCACGTGGTGCAGTCGCCGTGGCCCTGCCACATGCGTGCGCAGTCCGATGCCTGCACCTCCTGAGGTAGATGCATGACCAGTAGCTATTGCTGCTACTAGCTTGGCTGACAATGTCTGCTTGTCTGACTCCTTGATTATACGAACTAAAGGAAGACGTATATATACAAAGGAGCAAGCTCACAATGCATATGTTACGTTGACGTTCCGTACGAGAATCAAGGGGGGTTGGACGGAACCCTATAGGATATTCTAAGGAAGCAGATGCGAACCCAAGGCTGGAAACCACTGGGATAGAGTAAACTCATATTCCAGTATCCAACGTCAGGCCCGCGACACAAAAAATGACACCTCAAAGGCAGACCGTTTCCCAAGGAGTATTTTGACTCAACCTGGCAGTCAATATTTGAGGTGAATTCTAGGGCTAATCATATTTTTCTTATATATACTATTAACAGTGCCACAAAACAGGCCAAACAGAGGCGCAAACATTTTTTTTGCTTTGTAAAACGGGAAAAAACAGCTCGAAGGTTTTCGCGTACGCGAAAACATCAGATTCGCGTACGCGAACCCTTTTTTTGCGTACACGAACACATAAAAACGCGTACGCGAACTTTAAAATTTTCGCGTACGCGAAAACATCTAAATCGCGTATGCGAAAAACGTTTCGCATACGCAAAACTGATGTTTTCGCGTATGCGAAAAAAAATCGGTTTCATGTACGCGTTTCTAAATTTTGCGTACGCGAAATAGAAGTTTTCGCGTAAGCGAAAATCTTCCCACGCCGGAATTTTTTTTTGTCGTATTTTTTTACGTTTTATACGGCAAATATGTGCCGTACCATACAATTCATACGTATTCCGTATAAAACATATGGCGTATTGAACCTATCCCTGCCTGCGATACTGTTTCGAGTTTTTTGCGCAGAAAAAGATAAATCTTATGTGCCCTGCCCCACAAACTTTGCCCCTTTTTTTGTTTTTTCTTAGTTTTTAGGGCAAAATTAGTTAGATTTTGTTTGTTGTTTCTTTTTTTAAGTGTAGATGGAGGCCATGGTTAGGCTTTTTCCTGTGCCCCCCTCCACCGAGGGACGTGACGATAGCCAGACTCTTGTTCTATGGATGAAGCCAAACTTAAGTTTTTAAGTAAAATTATAAAAATAACATAAAATAATAAAATGGAAAATGGAACTTTTATTGGCTACCCTTTTCATCGACAACATTACTAGTGTTAGAGAGTTGAAGAGAGATCTAGTGTTAGTGTTTCGGCAAGTTCTAGGCTTAGATAGTGATCCTCGCCTAGTGTGTCACAGTTGAATCGTGCCATGTCGAGGGTGGGTGTCATTGTTGATGTCGAGGACAGCTAGGGTCGACCTTTTATTGAGGTGTATAGCCCTCTCCTGGTGCCGGTGTTGGCTTCGGTCACGCGGTGTCGAAAGGTAGGTGTTGTACTCTCATGGAAGGCTCAGAGGATATCTTCATAAGATATACCCTAGTTTCTGATGGTGTTGTCGACGAAAGTCCAACACTAATATAGGGACTGGCGTATATATATTTAAGTATCCTTTTGGTCTTGTCTTTTGAAAAAAGCTTGATATGGCCAAGCGCAATATGTTGAGTTGGGTCTACCAACCTCTATGAGGGAGCTTCCTTGTGGAGTCAGGAGCTGGGTCAGATCATATCTTAAACTTGTCAAAGAGAACGAGAAAAATGCATTTCTAGGGTCCCTATAACTGTTGGACTTGAAAATTATTTGTTTACTTGAATCTTAGTGAATTAGTTTATGTCTTACGATTTCGACACTCACTAAAGTGGAGGCATGAGCACTCTATTTCATGTAAAAAATTAAAAATGTTTCATCCTATTGAGTTCTCAGGTGAGCTAGAACGGGAATTACTTGGAGACACTGAAGCGCTTCACGTAGCCAAAGATGTTCAGAGAATTTCCCAGGCCATAGAAGTGGATGTGTCTGATGTGAGGGGCTATTCAGAACTTTTCAGGCTATAAAGATTGGGAGAGAGCAAATTTGGCGTAGAGCTAATGAACTCGGTGTGATACTTGAATCTATATCAGAAACTCAGTGATTTCATCGTTCAGGCGATGTCTTATAAATTTTATGCCAAATGATGAATAGAAATTATGTGTTTGCTTGACAATGTTTTTAAGTCTTTTATTAATTACATCCTTTACTGTTGTCGAGAAGATCGCCACAATGATCTTCTCCAACATATTGTATTTATAAATGATGCTACATCCTAGTGTTCCGAATGTTAATTATACGGATTGTCATTTTCTAAATTCCATTTGCAGTTCGCCAAGTGACAAATCAATTGCTAGAAAGTTTCGCCGTCACGATCTTCACAACCATTTTAATGTGTTTTTTTTTATCAGCCTTTATTCAAAGAAGAGTTCAGAAAGACCTTCGTGATGGCCCAATTCAAATAAGATATAACTTTCTTGCATCTTTTCTGAAATAAAATGCAAACTTCTGCTCCAGACCAACCATTCTTTGCATCCTATAGGTGGCCTGCAACCTATTTCATACACAAATAGAATTTCAAATTTCTCAAATTAATTAATATTTGCTTAATCAGGATACCAAAAATATCTTCACCCGCTTTAACCCTGATGTGCCTGATTCGTCTAGTACTCCTTAAATAGCATGCAAGAATATCTTTCGTCATCCTTCCTTTTTGCTGTCTGGCCACTGATCGTGATCTAGTGTGGCTCGCTTTGAAGACATTTTGGAGACCTTGTGGACAACATGAGGTACCCCATGAGGTTTTCATGGCAAGAATAGGTCACACGGACTATGACTATTGTCTTTTGGAGGGCAATATTCCCCCCCACGACTTTGATGAGTTGCTTGGAAAACTCCTAATCTAAGCCAACAGTAGTTAGGTGCTTTTCACTTCAGGACTTCCTTCGAGTTGTATTTCTATTGGACAGTAAGTGATGGTTGCACTTGTGTGACGCTCCCTACAAAATATACGACGCCCGGCCGTACACTCCGTAGGAATCCCCCATCCGGTCCTTCGACCGCACGGGCGCTCCGTCTATCCTGCACTCCAGGCTATCCCTAGTGCAGGAAAGGGACACGAAGGTGTCTTGCGCGCCCTTCCCCTATGGGCTCCTATAACAGCGGAAGCATAAACAACGTCAGAACTAGCAACAACAATACATCAAGCTACCGCAAAAGGTAGCACATCCATACATCCATAGATACAATAGAGATAAATATATGCCATAAAACATGAGAGCTCCTACCCAAGGCTCGGACTCATGGGGAGGTAGACTGACAGCTAGGCCACAAGATAGAGCAGAGTCATAACAATGGCGGGGCTGGCGCTAGGGTTGACCACTCCATCCGCCCCTCCTATGCATACTTTGCAGATGGGCTAGATCGGGCTCTGGTATGACTCTAGCCTTCCGGATACGCAATCTCATGGTATCATCTATCGAGACTGTTCTGGGTTGCATCTCCCCAGTCCGTCGAGGCAGGAAGGGTTCCATATCCTTCCTGCGGTTCCATAGGCGGCTAGAGAATCGTGGCGATACGTGATTCTTTCCTGGCTTAACCCCCCCAAAACAAGAGCCAGGTCGTCGCAGCTCTTGAGAGACAGGGCGACATCATTGCCCCAAGAGGTGTCGGACCCATGACCGGCCCATTCGAAGCGACCGACCATAAGCCTAGCCCGCTATGGGGTCTCCAGTAGCCGCGTCAGCAGGGACCCTCCCTCCGTCTTGCCTCTAGCCCCGTTATGTAGTGCTGAGTCATATCATAGCCCCCGTAGCCCCGGTGGGTTCCTATGCACAGGCCGCATAATAATAGGAACTAAAGGGTCTAAACTAGGAGCATTACTAAGTAATGGCTACTAGGTCTCTACCCCCCTCCCCAATACAAGAGGAGCAAACATGATCAACAAACATCGCATATCCACATAACATGATCATAATGAGAAGAACATCTAAACCTAATCATATACATCTAACTTACAGTTAGGGTTCATTGATTAGGATTCAAGATCTATACTGAGGTGTCTAGAACGGCTCTACTAGAGACACGAAATGCTAACTCATCTGGAATCCTAACTTCTACCACCTCAAAGACTGAGCGTTTCCCAAGGAGTATGTTGACTCAATCTGGTAGTCAATATTTGAGGTGAATTCTAAGGCTAGACACGTTTTTCTTATATATAATATTACAGCTGCTCAAAACAGACCAAACAGTGGCGCAAAAACTTTTTTTCTTAACAAAATGCACCAAAATACTTTGCAAATTTTCGCGTAAGCGAAACTGAAGAGCCGAAATTGTTTTTTTGACATATTATACTTCAAATTTGTGTCATATCATTCGAATAATACGTATTGCATATAAAACGTATACAGTATTGAACCTATCCCTGCTACAAGCGGGCTAGAGAACCACTGCTCGACTATGACTTGAACCCCACTGAGGCGACATATCACCCAGGAGGTGTCGAGCCCATACCTTGCCCTCACTTAGTGGCAAGCTATTGAGCCTTTCTTGTCATTGTCAGCCGGTCTAACCCTGCCACCCACAGCCAGGTGGGCTCATATGGATAGGTCGCATTAATTGGGTAGGGCTCTGGATCTCTACCCCCCTTTCCAATACACAAGAGGTGCGCACAGAGATAAACCATCATCATCAAATGAATTTGAAATATTAGAATAACTTCTAATATATCTACTCTAACATACATAGATAGGTTCCTTTGTTAATGGCTGAGATTCTAGCTCTAGGGGTCGTCTATAGCTAATAATCGATGCAAAACTGATACAATGCCAGTCAGGAAACCTGAATCAACCATCAAATGAATCACTCATCCGACCCTTGGCTGGCCCGCACTCCTCTAAGGTCATCCATCCTACTGAGATGATCTCGGATCGTCTACAATTATTTAACTAAACAAGCATTATATCCCAGCATAGGAAGAGGATGCTTCTTCCATCGTGGCCGCGGAGACAAGCGTCCTATCTTGCCTAATATGATTTCTAATGCCTACACCTTTTGTCACCCTTGGCGTGGAGGATGGCTTCTTCCTCATAATGGCCATAGACTAGAGGTGCTTTTCTATCATGCATGATCCTATATGACCTCAGCTTTTCTATCATGCATGATCCTATATGACCTCTTATCTCTCATATCTGTCTACTCCTATCTCATCGAAGAGTAGACTTTAATCTACCTTCCACTCACCTGTCGGTTCTGTGTCAACTACTTCGGTGACGAGCTAACCCTTGCATTGCTCCATGAATTGTGGGTATCGCTTCTTAAGATCTGATTGGAGTATCCACATTGTGTCTTCCACAAGTACGTGCGTCCATTTGACGAGGTATTGGAGAAATTGTGACCACCTTGTTTTCTTGTAAGATCTATCAAGAAGGACTTCTGGAACAATCTCAAGTTGTTCATCGGTCATTTCCAGCAGTGCCGGTGTATCTAATACTTCCTCCGGATTAGAAGTGCGTCTCTTTAGAAGACTTACATGGAAAACTTTATGGATCTTCAGGCGTGCTAGTAAGTCCAATTTGTAGGATTGGTTAGCTAGTCTTTCGACTATTTTGAATGGTCCAATCCACCTTGGAGCAAGCTTCTTGCAATTGCCGATGTGAAGCTTCGCTTGTTTGACATTTATCTTCAACCAAATCTTGTCCCCTACTTGAAACTCCCTTACTGTTATGTGCTTGTCTGCTATGCTCTTTTGACGGCTTCTTGCTGCTAGAAGGTATCCTCTAACTTCTCCGATCAATTGTTGCATGTCGGCTAGCATCTGTTGAAAGACCTCTACCTTGCGACGTTCCCTTGAAATATATGATATAAATATGTATATTTCTAGGCCACATCACTATACAAGCCTACCTTAGTAGCCTTGTATCTTGTAGTGTGTGGATAAGGGAGCATGGCTAAGTTATTTACACAACTTAGCCAACCTTAGGTATGGAACCATTTCCACATTGGGCACCGGCACACGGACGCACTTAATTAGAGCCATGTGGCATGGCATGGCAACCCTAATCTATTAATGGCCAAACCTTAACCCTAGGCCATTTTCTGATTCCAACAATCCTGGAACCTTGTTTACGCACAAAACTCTGTTTCGTGAATCGTCTGCTGCAGCCAACATAACTCAGCAATCTCCAAAGCATGCGCGCGTCAGAAAAAGTGGGAGCTACTCCGAGTCACTTGCAGAGTTGTGGAGATGCCAAGAGCGGGTGGAAGTCCTCCAAAGCAGGTAGTTGGAGTAGATTCCTTGGTAGATCATCTGAAAGTTAGGATTCCAAACGAGTTAGCATTTTGTATCTCTAGTAGAGCCATTTTAGAACCCTCAGTTTGGATATCAAACCCTAATCAATGGACCCTAACTGTAAGTTCGATGCATGTGATTAGAATTAGATGTTATTCTCATTATTTATCATGTTATGTAGATATATGATGTTGGTTGATCATGTTTTCTCCTCTTGTATTGGGAAGGGGGGTAGAGACCTAGTAGCCATTATTTAGATGATGCTCCTAGTTTAGACCCCTTAGTTTCTATTAGTTGCGGCATGTGCTAGAGCCCACCAGGCTATAGAGTGGCTAAGCACCACATAACTAGGTTAGTGTCAAAGTGGAGGGAGGTCCCTACTGAGCGCGGCTCCTGGGGACCCATAGCAGGCTAGGCCTATAGTCGATCACTTTGTGTGGGCCTGGTATAGGCCCCCAGGCCCGACACTTCCTGGATCAATGTTGCTCTAACTCTCAAGAGTTGCAGGTGTCGGCTTGGCTCTTCTTTTGGGGAGTTCAGTCGGGTACGGACGTGTGTCGCCACGATCCTCTAGCCGTCCATGAAGCCACTATTCTCCGGGAAGGGGAAATGCAACCCTTCCTACCTCATCGGACTGGGGAGATGCAATCCGGAGCAGTCTTCTCTGCTCCAAAGTGAAACGCAGACATAGATGTAAGAAGAATGGAATGCTGTGCTATTTGGACCTACTCAACCCTCTCTGATTTCTCTCCTGCATGATGCCATCTGCAATCTCCCTTCTGGCCACATGCAGCTTGCACATTCTCTTAATGCATACCTTTTTCGTCATCGGTTAGACGGTTTGAAACAAGGGCCAATACAACAAGGGTAATTTACCTGGCATATTTTGAGTATATACCAGTATATACCCAGAATATCCAAAAATCCAACATAAGCGAGGGTTTGCCCCTCTAAGGGCAACCCAAAACAGTTGAAATTTACTTCTTCCAAATGCAAGATATAATGCTTAGAAAAGCATATAATCTTACACAACAAAAAAGTGCTCAAATCCCCTGGAAAATCCCCCATTGAGGAAGGGGGACTTGGAGAGCAATGGGTTGTTTTCTTTGCAATGAAAAATTTTTAAACAAGAGGGTATATCCTATGGGGGGGAGATTAATAGAAATAGGGGATTCTTGAAGAAAAAGAGTATATCCTAAAGGGGAAATTAGTAGCTAAGGAGGAAGATTAGTACAAAGAGAGGATTTTTGAACAAAAAAGGTATATTCTAATGCCAGAAATTAGTAGAAACAGGGGATTGCGAAAGCACATTGAGGTATTTTCAAGAAAAGGGGATTGGGTCAAAATGGAACTTGCAAATGCATTGGGGTATTTTCAAAAGAGAGGGACTTGTTAAAAAAAAGAATTACCATATAACAGAGGAATTGCAATAAATACCAGGTATTTTTAAGCAAAATGGGGGCAAAACCAGGCACAAATCAATGCAAAGGGAGAACTGCTGCTCGAGGTGCGCACGGCCACAGGGGCCATCATAGCCAATGGGGTACAGAAGTGGGCAGGATCGGGGGAGTTCACGAGTCAGAACATATACGGGAGAAGTATAGTAGATTACGTAATACTGAATGAGCATGCAACGGACACAGTGTCGGAAATTGTGCCCCTAGAATGGCCAATCGGGAAGAGGGAAAGTCATAGACCCATGCAGTTGACACTTACACTTACAGTGGGGGAACAACCTACCAAAACTGAAGGACAACAGAGAAAGGAAAGAGACAGGGGAAAGCTGAAAATACATTTCCAAAACAAACACGCAGATACGTTTGTACAATCCATCAAAGAAGAAATGGGAAAATGGAAGTGGGAGGTGCATAGGGCAAATGAAAATGGGGATGCGCTCAATGACATAACAGTAAAAGTGGCATTAGAAATTTTCGGGAAAAGAAAGAAGAGAAAGGGAAATAATGCCTTCAAGGCCTCAATCTGGTATGACAATGAATGCAGAGAACAGAAAAGGAAAGTCAAGGCGCTCAGAGGCAAGGAAACATATCAGGATGAAAGAGCGGCATATCTGAGGTTACTGAAAGCAAAGAGAAACAAAAACCTGATGCAACACCAATGGGGATTGGCCAAACTAATCAAAAAAGAACCCCGAAAATTCTGGGGTGGATTTAAAGGGAAGGGACAGGGGAATAGGAGAAGTGAAAACACACAAAGCGACATTGGAACAGCCAGGTGGGAGAGTTATCTTGAAAAATTATATAAGACAGGGGCATCTCCGGCACCAATACCGGAACTGCAGATGATGGACCGACCGTGTTTCAGTATACAGGAAGTGATGATAGCGTTAAATAGGATGGCCAATAACAAAGCCCCAGACTTATATGGATTAACTATGGAAGTACTAAAATGTGCAGATACCATAATAGGAAAACAGGTGACAGATATATTCAATGGTATAATACACACAGGGCTCCCGGACAGATGGGCGTACAACAGGGTCATACCCCTACACAAAGGAGGGAGCAAACAGGAACCTGGAAACTACAGGACAATAATGGTAAGCTCCATTTTTGCCGTGTAGTACGGGAAGGTCTTAGACAATAAATTAAAGCAATAGGCAGAGACAGGGAATTTGAGAGCACAGGGGCAGGCAGGTTTCAGACCAGAACACTCAATAACGGACCACCTAGTAACCCTCCGGATACTGATAGAACATAATAGAGGCCAGGGAAAGAAAGTAATATGCTGTTTTGTGGACTTCAGGAAGGCTTTTGACACGGTCCCAAGGGAAAAGCTCATACAGAGACTCATAGACATGCAGGCACCGAGAGGCATGGTAGGGGCAATTGCAAGGTTATATTACAATGTATATGCAAAAATAGAAGAAGAAGGAAAAGCAATAGTCTGTGACACGGGAGTCAAACAGGGGTGTCCACTATCCCCAACATTGTTTGGAATATACATAGATGCACTACAGGATTTCATAGCAGAACAACAAGGGGATGTGGACGCCCCCATACTCGGGGAAACCAAGGTACCTATCATGTTATATGCTGATGACCTGGGCATGATGGCCACAAAGAACAAGGGAATGCACAGGTTACTGAAACTGCTAGAGATCTTCTGTGAAAAGACAGGGCTAACAGTGAATCTTACAAAAACCAAAATAGTCTTTTTTGGTAACAGGAACAATCACAAGCCGTTCAAGTACTTGGGGACAGAATTAGAAGAAGCAACAAAGTATAAATATCTAGGGTATGATACACACGGCACAGGGAAATGGGCGAAGGGGGGCAGACGCTAGATTCCAATCAGCCATTGGGAGCTACTACAACATGAAATTTTTTTGCAATAGAAGCAGAATAATAGACTGGAAAATCAAATGCTACTTATTCAGTGCAGTAGTCGTGACAACACAGCTATATGGGGCGGAGGCTTGGGGACCGGGGCTAACAGACAAGAAATGGGAAAAACAAGAAGGTATTTTCAGACAGCTGCATAAACAGGAATTCAGATTGAGAGCAAACACACCACTGACAGCCATAGTATATGAGACAGGGCAGAAGCCTATGGAGGTGAGAGCATGGGAAAAGATCATCAGATACATCATAAGAAATAATGCAAGTGGGAAGTCAGATAAATTAGCGACCATCGCGATCAACGAATCAGCAAAGTCACACATCATCACGAGCAGTGGGATGTAGCAATATGGACCAGAGAAATGGGAATGAATCTGAGCGAACTGATCGATGAAGGCCAATGGAATGAGGACTGGGCAAGCAAAGCTACGCGAGCATGGCTGCAAAAACACACAGGACCTAAAACACCCTGGCTTATGGCAGTCTTCAACCCAGAGCGGATGATAGGGCAACAGATGTACCAAGATAACATGCTTGGAAAACAGAGAAGAGACATCCTAGCAAAATTTAGGATGGAGTGCCATGATTTAAGAATTGAAAAGGACAGGTGGAGGAAAATAGAGAAACATGACAGAATATGCAGAGTCTGTGACAGAAAGGAAGTGGAGGACGAAAACCACATGCTCAATGAGTGTCCAGCATACAGAGACATCAGGGACAAGTACAGAAAAGTAAGATGGGGACAACCAGTACATGCCATGATGGCAAAGACAGAAACAATGAGAGAACTGGCAGATGCAATACAAGAGATGTTGACTGACACCAGGAAGTACACGAACAAAAAGGGCTTACGATATGAGTCGCCCAAGAGGCGAATCATAGATGCCCATTAAATGTACAGCTTAAAGCTGTTTGATATAGACGCATCCCTGCACGGCCTAGATGCTGAGTCAAAGTAGGGTGCCGGCATTAATAGAAAAAAGTGAGCCTTCAGAAAAGGCTACAATAAAACAGCGTGATGTGCTAGTAGCCCCCATCAGGGAGCTCGCCCATGCTACACAAGTCCAGTGGTCTCAAGGCACAAGGGACGATAATGTATTCTATTCTATTCTATTTTTTTATGGAAAATAGTATTTTCAATTAAAAAATAATTTTATGTTGAGGTGGATCTTGCATACTCGAATTCTAGACGGCTACAAAATTCCACGAATTCTAGACGGCTACAAAACCTAAAGCCAATGGCGCATGAAACAGCGGCACTCATCATTTTTCCTATTCATTTCTTTCTAGTCTGGCGCTAGTCCGATGTCCATTTCTTTCTACTCTGGCGCCCAGGCCTTGACACGCCAGTAGAGATAGATATTTTGATGTTGCATCTATTCTTATCAGTTTTTACATTCCATGAAGTTCTTGGTTGTTTTTAATGATTTTATTTTCTATGCAGCGATGCCGTTGAAGAAAGCTTGATGATTTCTCTATGTACAGGACCTCAAATCTTTCACAGATATTTCGATAGGAACTTGCGATTTCGACACTCTTACTTGCAGAAACCAGAATGGATCTGGCTTTGTCCCCCATCTTCCGCGGCCTGATAAGATAAGCACCAATATAAATTGGGATTTCCATTTTTTATTTGTGAACTTCTGTCTTATAATCTTCTCTTATTGTGAACAGATGCCAAGATCAAGCTACATTTTTAGTGCCATGATGCAGCTATGGTGCTTATATTTTCTCGAGATCAAATTGACACTCCAAGTTCAGTTACCTAGCTATGGCGAGATCCCCCTCCCCCTCCCTTTTGCTCTTCGAATGCATGTAATGTCGAATGCATATCCCGCATCTTGCATGCCATGACAAAAACTTTCTGAATGAGGCGCTCCATTTGTCGAGTGCTCCGGGCAACCAGCGAACACAAGTCAGGTATGATATTCCTTACTTCTTCCTTTGAGGTTTATGGAAAAAGATTAACTGATCAGTTCTATTTCGATGTCGGGATATCGTTTACAAGAGAGTGAACTAAGCCCTCCGATTCCAGGTTCTACTTACGGCTCCAATGCAAGCGAATAGTCACAAAATGCAGGGCTACTTCAGATAAGCCCCCCAAACCTTCTATATTTTATTCACTTGAAAGCCTTTCTTCTATCAAATCGCAGGCAGGATGAGTAGGAGCTACCTTATCATTTGCTAATAAAATAACCAATCTAGCAGTGACCAATGCCAGGTGACTTCCCTGTTAATTTGCAGAATATTGGGGACCATTTTTCTGCCCATTTCATAGCTGAAGATCATGTTGTGTTGCAAGACGAGAGCTTTAATAAGTTTCAAAATATGCAGCAAGCAGAATACTATGATGACCTAAAAAATATCAACAGTTACAAGCTGACAAATGCCTTGAAGGTCAACCCTTTTTTGTCTTTTTCCAGGTAAAGATCAAGCAGGTTTCATGAAAATTGAATATGTATATTGATGATCACGTCTTTTTTTCATCCTTTTTTAAATCTTGTTAAGACTGCTTGGATGCTTCACAAGTTGGTATTCAGCTTTGGATTCTCCTCCAGAATTTATAGGTTGGCATCAACAACCCCTTTTGATCTTTCCTATATGAAGAGCTTGCTACAATCATGAACCTTAAGTCTATAATAAGGTGAAACTGTGTGTCGTTGGTATAATGTGGAGACTGGAACTTGATGGTGATGTAAAAAAGAACCTAGAACCATATGAAGAGCAAAATTACTTGTTATCTCATATAATCAGGAGAAATTACTGTTGATCTCTCAACTATGGCTATCGTCTCATAGTTTACATATTGAGAAGGGGCGGTGGAATAATATGCCTCGAGAAGAAAGATATTGCTTGGGATGTCTAGATCTAGTGGTCGAGACAGAGCATCATACTTTTCTTGAGTGTGCTTCTTATGCTTATATACGTCTACAACATGATATTCAAGTGTCTACGCTTAGAGAATTGCTTAATTCAGCACATGCTTTGAGCACCTATATCAGAGATATATGGCTAGAGCGGTCATAAATCATTGAACTGTATAGTTTGATGTGTGATTTTGATACAGACATTATTTTGAACTAATATATATTTCGTTCATTGTACATATACCATAGAGGTCTGAGGGCCTAAAATGGCTTGGTTACTACTACTACTACTACTACTACTACTACTACTACTACTACTACTACTACTACTACTACTACTACTACTACTACTACTACTACTACTACTACTACTACTACTACTACTACTACTACTACTACTACTACTACTACTACTACTACTACTACTACTACTACTACTATATTTGTTTGCTCAATATAGCTTTTATGGTGCTCGCTGGTGTTAGTGCAGGAAAACATATCTTCAAAAATTTGGTGTATCCAACACTTGAAAAAGTTGCAAAATGATGATTCTTGTTGTAGTTGCTTATTTGTCAGCTGGGAATTCTACTTCCACATATCACTATGTACCTCAACATTGCTATGAACTACTGTGTTAACTTTATGAAATGAAAAACTTCTGTACTGGAAATGTAATTCTTTTGCAATGAAAACTTAACTTTTTGTTTGCAAATGAAATTTTATGATGTGAAATTGTGAATCTAGATTTTGAATTTAAAATCTGGATAAGTTGCTTAAAATATAGGTAACCAAACTTACCGAAAAATATAATTACCAGCAATGTTTTACAACCAAATACATTTTACAACCAAATAGTATAACAGGGTATTATTTACAAATGAGGGTACTATATTACAAATAAGGAAATGGGAGATTATGGCCAAATTAAGTTATAGCCAAATATAATAGGGTATTGTTTTACAAACAAAAAAAAGAGGAAATTATGGCAAAATGTAATAGGTTATTATCGTACAAATAAGGAAAGGGGGATTATGGCCAAATACCCCAGTTCTAAAAATCCATTTTATACTTCATTGTTCTAAAGAAAAAGGGGATTCTATAGGCATTTTTGAGGGGGTATTTTTGGGGTATTGGAGCATTTTGTTTTGTTACGTTATAGATATGCAAACCGTACACATGGCACGACCATGCAAAGGAAGGTTTTACTAAAATAAAATTCAACCCCTTTGTTTTTGTCTAGTCTAGTCTAGTATATAATCAAATACAGTGGCGTATCGTTAGAGCCACATGCAAGCAACACTATAAGCTTCCGACACGTAGCTGGATTCTATGCTTGCTATTGAAGCGCCCCCTTTGCGCAAGCTTTGGCTATGGCGCTCGAATGGGCAGCTCTGGCGACGGTAGCAGCGGCAGAGGCCGTCCTTCTTGTCTTTATGACCTTGCCAGGCCTTCAAGGTCTTCGCAGAGGCATAATCAGCGTTGCAAAATCCGCCCTTCGGCCCCTTCTTGCCGTTGTTCCGCTTGCCCTATTCTTGATGCTCGATATTTACATGAAATATGATGGCAGATTAAAATGCGACGAGCGTACTTGTTCTTCCGCTGATCGGGAGCGCCAGGCCAGAGCTATTTTTAAGAGCCAGCGCAATGGCCTCCTTGTGATTGTGGCCCTTCTTTTGTACTGGCTCTTGTATAGGGTTACTTATTTGCTTGTCAATCTGGAACGCTTCTCCCAGCAGGTTAAGAGGCTTAAAGAGTGAAAGAATCATTTTCTCTGATTTCTATTCTTGTGATCCAAAGAGGTATGCGTGGTTTTTGTATTGATTTTGTGCCAGTAAATAAAGATCTACTGTATTTGGTAAGATCTGAAGATATATAATATTTTGTGAATGCACAGAATCTCTCTTTTGTATGAAAACATGTTGTAATATAACAAATCTGTGTTTGGACAAGTTTTATATGATTTGTGAAAGAGGCATCCTGTCTCAGCCATGAGGCTTTTGGAACTTGGGCAATCCAAATTGTTGTCAGCATGGCTTAACTGTAATGTTCAAAAAAATTAGCTTGTCACTTATCCTCGATCTCTTAAAGTAGATGTTGCTCAAATTCAAAGCTAAGAACCTTTATCCTGCAAGCCTCAACTGTCAATTCATGTCACGCATGGCTCCTCTAGGCATGCCATATATTATCCCATCTGGCTACCATTTCTATGGCAACATGTGACACCAGCCAATATTACAACATGGCAACTAGGTCGGCGATTCCGCCTCCGAAATGGAAAGCAGCATAGCAATTCTGCTCAAGCGGTCACCTGCAGGTAAGAATCAAGCTAAACTCCGCAGGTAAGAATCAAGCAAAACTTCGCAAAACTCCCAGAATCAAGCAAAACTTCGCAAAACTCCCAGTTGCCATGTTGTGGCGGCCTGGAAGTGGGTCGCGGATTCCAGACCCACTCCCAGCTCCCACTGGTAGTGGGGCCCCTGGAATCCGCTTCCCACATTCCATGGAAGTTGGGTCTGTTATTTTTAGTGGCGTGCATTTTGGTGCCGACGTGTGGCATCAGCCAATAACGCGGAATGGAACTTGGGTTAACGCATTCCAACTGACTGGCTGTCGACGTGTGGCATCAGCCAATAACGCAGAATGGAACTTGGGTTAACACGTTCCAACTAACTGGCTGCCAACGTGTGGCATTGGCCAATAACGGGGGGTGGAACTTGGGTTAACGTATTCCGACTGACCGGCTGTCGACGTGTGGCATCAACCAATAACGTGGAATGGAACTTGGGTTAATGCATTCCGACTGACGGGCTGCGCAGGTTAGGGCTTTTTTAGGTTTTGTTTTAGGTCTATAGTCGCCGCCAGTTCTCGCCATCGCCAGTTCTTCCTAAATCGTCAGTTCTTCCTAGACCGGAGTGCTTGCCATCGCTAGTTCTTCACAGATCGACAATTCTTCACAGTGCTTGCCATCGTTGCCATAACAAAGCATTTCGAAGCTCGCTATGGGCAATTCTTCCTCTGTTTTCGATCCAACACCCAAAATTCACCAGAAGAAATGCTTGCCATGGCCTTGTTCTTCGGCCCAATGCCTGCTCTTCGACCTAGTTTGCATGTAGTTAACTTCTGCACGGGTAGCAGATCTCTTCAAGGGTCGAAAAATCGCAGGTTTATCGTCGGATCTGTCAAGGGACGAAAAATCTTTGTAAAATCTTGTCGGGTCTAATCTTGTAAGAATGTTGTAAGTCAGTTGGCAAATGCCCTATAAATTTGTTGGATCTGCAGAAAGAAAAAAAAGGTCCCCTACTTCTATAGTGTAGGGGAATGGAGGTTGGGGCCTCCATTCTGGTTTCCAGGTGACCCGTTCCCGGCTAACGCTGATCGCGAGACCCCACTTGAAAACCCAGAATGGAGGCTCCAACCTCCATTCCCCTATACGAAATGGAAATAGGGTTCGTTTATTTCGCTTGACTAGCTGTGCAAGTTAGGTTAGGGTTCTTCAAGCACTGTCGTCACCAGTTCTTCACGATTCTTCAAGCTCTATTGCCGTCAGTTTTTTACGCTGATCACAACGTTCAAGCACATGGTTCTTCATTCTTCATTCAACCACAGGGTTCTTCGTTCTTTGCAGGTAAAACTCTGTCGGATTCGAGCTAATCTGAGCTGTTCTTTGCCAGATTCTTTCTGAAACTCTGATCTTGCAGAAGATCCGGCCTCTGTTTTTGCCTAGATCCGACTTCTGTAAGTCTGTTTCTGCCAAGATCCGACCTTAACCTCCCCTATTTTTATCTTGTAGGGGAATGGAGGTTGGTCCTCCATTCCCGGTTTTGCAGGCGACCTGTTCTGGGCTAACGCTGGTCGCGGGACCCCACTTGCAAAACCAGGAATGGAGTCCGAACCTCCATTCACCTATATAAGCTGGCATGCCATGTTGCATTATTTAAAATTATACTAGCCATATTATATATGCCTGCTAGGAATAGGATTGCTAGGATCATTGGATTGCTTGGAATAGATTTTCCATGTGCACTAGAATGTTATAGATAGAATTGTACATGTCTTGTTCGTATATGGATGACCAATCATCAATACTAAACATTGCCCGGCATTGCCGGGCTTTAGCTACAACACATTGTGTATCATGGATGTATAAATTCCAGACACCGCATTTGTTTAATCTAGTTTGTGGAAGAGGTGATCATTAGGTTCACTCAATACGACGTGGCAATGAGGATGAAATGTAACATTTAGAGAGGGGCGCATGTGTAAAATAAAGTTTCGATTTGAGGTTGTTCTTCTGTTTTATGTTGTTACTGTTTGTTACTTGAACTGTAGAAGGACAATGAACGTTGCTCTTTGATGAATAGAATGTAATTGTTTGAATTTGGAAGAGCAAGGAAAACAAGACAACAGAGTACATCACACATTAACTTCCTTACTTTCATAGTGAGGTAGCACCAACGACATGGATGCTATGCTACACAAATGTAGGAGCCTTGCAACTTCTACCCGCTATAGTACATTGCGATAACAAATGTTTTGCAGCATCTCACGAAACGGTTTTCAAACCTATCTATATCCTTATAAATTGGAAAGGATAATCAAAAGAACACGTGAATGCTTGACTTTGTAGACATTTTGAAAGAGAAAAGAAATATTATGGGAATTGAACTTAAATCCTTGCATTTGTAGATGAAGTTGCCTCTTGTTGCACTTGGATAATTAGTTATTCTTTCTTTCAGGTGTCTTATGGTTTTAACCTTACAAATGAGAGGGAGATGCAATATAGCCATGTTCTAACATGAACCTTGTAAACCATAATAATAGAAACATGAAGAAGGCACATGTAGGATACTCTGTCCATTTATTGACTATGTAGTCAAATGCATAAATATATAAATTACAAATGTCAATAGAACACCTCCAGCCTTCTTACAATGTACATGCACCACCATGATGGTTGTGTTCACCTTTATGCTTGGCGTAGTTGTTCATTGTGACGACACCAACAGAAGTTGCAACACCATTGTTTTTTGAAGCTAAAAGTCTACTTCTATGCCCAATTATGATAAAATGTTTAGATGAATGAGCATGTACGCATTTAAGTTGGATTGAAGAGTATGTATTACTCGACTTTATGAACTTTAGAGTAGCTTTGATTAGGGTTCTTGCATTATGCGCAAAGTTGAATCATACAACACCCTAAGAACTAACATTTGCAATTGGGTCTTGAGTTGCACAACATTTTACTACATTCAATGTGGCATTAATGTTGAATGCTAAATAGCTAGTATGGCACTTGAATTATACACCACCATAAGAACTACCAGTTGGAAATTGAATGGCGCTTGAATTATACAACACCCTAAGAACTAACAATTGCAAATTGAATGCATGTGTACATTATCTGATCTTCAGTCACACAACATTTGCCTACATTCAATGTGGCATTAATGTTGAATGCTAAATAGATTCGAATGCTAAATAGATTCAATGTGGCATTAATGTTGAATGCTAAATAGATTCAATGTAGCATTAATGTTGAATGCTAAATAGCTAGTATGCCTGATTAAAGGAAAAAAAAAAAAAACATGCAAAATCTATTTAGGCATTTGATCAAAATAGCAGCTGCAACTCATAACATTCCATGCATCTCACTACTTGTGCAGGTGCTCGCTAGTGTCACTGGCCAAGTCATAGAAATACAATTTATCTTTGATAGTTACTCAAGGCTACTACTGATGGACTTCAGTTGTTAATAACTTCTTTCACAAACTTAAGATGATGATAATCATTAGCACAGCTAATAAATTTAAACACTTTCTCAGAATTTTCATTGGCCTGTTGACCCTGTACTTGGGATTTCAATGTAGAAGAATAGAATAGAATAGAATATGATTTTATCGTCCACGGAGACCAACTGGCCTATGGGACCCAAGTACAAAGAGAGAGCAGCAGGCGTATTACTACCAGGATTAAAAAACCCCCGCCCCGAA
The DNA here is from genome assembly GCA_021234155.1 of Isoetes taiwanensis. Taxonomy (NCBI): domain Eukaryota; kingdom Viridiplantae; phylum Streptophyta; class Lycopodiopsida; order Isoetales; family Isoetaceae; genus Isoetes; species Isoetes taiwanensis. Next base: position 413,266 of record JAJEKV010000237.1, read on the forward strand.
GGGTTTTCGGGGGAAAAACCTTAATAGCAATAAGGATGCTGACATACTACACAGTTATATACATAATCACAAGTACAGCTGAGGTTAATGTCGGACGGGGGCAACAACCGAAGTCAGCGTATCCATTACCTCCCTGAGGTAACGATCCCAACAAGCCCTCTGAGGCCGTGCTCGGTAGCTCATGTAGGGCCCGGATGGGGCACAACTAACCGAAAGCATACCGAGGCGGATATGCTCATTACACCGGGGACAGGCCCGAGGGCGTGACTTTCATCCTCAATGGCCTACTGAAAGCGGCGATGGCGGACTGGCCCTCACTGGCGACTCGAATCCATCTCCCCGTCTCAATGCGGAGGTGGTGTGCTGTCGAATGGAAGCAATCACCTAGCGGCTTTTTCATGGGTAGATGGGTGCGTAGTGGTGTGGGCCCTCGTGAGCATGGGATTAACCTGGCGTCGATAATTTGCCACCTTGACATGTGGCGGGGCCTGTGATCCCAAAGCTTGGCCATGAAGCAAGCATCCAAATCTTGCTTCAAGGCGTAGCGTTCCTTCGGTGTATGCACGGGTCCACATCGTGTGCCTGCACATTCCATCGCGAGAACCACTGGGCTTGCTTGTCTTTCCAGCAGGCTTTGAGTCCCTGCGGGCCCATCGCCACTGCCAAAGCAAGGTTGGGCAGCCGGGCTTCATCCATAGCCACCACCTTCTGGAAGTAAATAATGCGACGTTCCAGCGCAGCCCTCTGTAATGGAAGGAAGCATGTCTCCTAGAGCAAGATCTGATATGGGACCGTGGATTTCACTCCCAGTGCCCGGGCCAAGAAGGCCTTCTGTACCTGCTCTAGATCGTTCCAAGTGGTGAGGGATATCACTGGCCCCCACACTTCTGCCCCATAGAGGAGGACCGGTTCAACCAAGGCCCTGAACAAGTGTGCCTGGTGACCCCTGTTGCCTCCCCTAGAGGCAACATCATTTTTCGCCATTTTTACACGTTTTGGTGCTGAAGCAAAATATGGGCTACAATAGATTTCTCAGGACTTCTACTTCAAGAGGGTATCTTCTGAGTTGCAGGGAGAAGTTTGCAGATACGCATATGGTTGTTTTCTACATCAACAAAAAATAATGATATTAACTTCAACCTTTAAGATATTTTTTTGCATGTTATCTCAAGAAAACCCTAAACGACCTGTTTACCCTTTTTGGACGAACCCGAAGAAGCTCCAACGAACTGTTATCATGAAGTTCTACTCCAAATCTGCCGATATCATGCACAGGTATGGATCTAACCATTTCTTGGCGGGATCCAGAAGATGTTTAAAGAGAAGAGGAACCCGATTTTACTCTCTGCGGGTAACAGCATATGATATATGTGTGCATTCGCCGAATTCAAAACCAATAATATATTCTGATTGTGAAATTCCAGTTTTCCTTCAAGAAGACTCCAAAATGTTTTATGCTATGTTCGGTTTCCAGTAAGCTCATGACTATGGCTGATTCAAGCTGCTCTTAGGAGTATTTGTTTCCGGAATCAAGCAAGGACCTATTGTGTATTCTCCTTAAAATCTTTGTTTCTTTGAATTTCGTGTGTATTTATTTTCTGAATCAAGCAAAGACCTATTTTTGCATTCTTCTAAAAATCATTGTTCTGCTGTATTTCCTTCAAGAAAAGCAAAAGAAAAATTAATCTACTATAAGAAAAACGTTTACTATTTGATAGTAAGATTGTATCTTTTATGTTCTAAGTTCTTAGACTTTATTTCCTTATAGTTTGGGGTTGATCTTCCCTCTAATTAGATCTGGAGGTTCTCACCATATCTTCCTTCTGAATGTTGGCCAGAGCCAGGTTTTAGGCTAACATCTGTTGGAGGTCCTACCGAGATCGAGCATACCTGGTATTGAAACTCTATGGCTCCACGAAGAGCTAACGAGAATGGTGAAATTGGTTACAACAGGGAGACTCATGTGCCAACCCATTCCCAAAATTGTCCGCCATTTCCTTGTCACATTGAAGTTAACATGCGGTTTCCCAGCCTATGTTTGATGCTACTAAGAATCCTTGAGGAATTTTTGCAGTCTTTGAGGAATATTACGCAGAGCATGGGAGAAAGAGAGGTGACATCATCTCGGTTTTTGAAAAAAGCATGAAAGGGGAGGAACCAAATATGTGGTTTAAGTACATGAGAAGCTGCAACGTCTCCTCATGGAAAACAATGGTCCAGAACTTTATAGAAAGGTTTGGTGTTCCTACAACTTGTGGTAATCTTATTGATGAATTGCCTCTCTTTAGTATTAAAAAGAGAGAAAGTGTCCCAGCTTATGTAGAGCGATTTAATGCCTACCTCTTGAAATGCCAGCAGGCTCAATTAGAACATCCTACTGCACATCTAGTTCATTACTTCATCTTAGGACTGAAATCCCAGTTCAAGATCTATAGGAAATTCTTTGAAACATGAGGATCTGAGGAGAATTAGATTCAATTCATAAGGCATTTGCCAAGGCCATCTCTATTGCAAAAATATTATCTCATTTGCCGGAAGAAGACCATCCTTCATACCCTCGGGGAGACTTTCTATCCAGATTGGGAACAAGAACCTTCTGCTCAACCAGTCTATGCAGTTTCTAAAGAGAAAAGGGTTAGATTTGAAGATGAAGTGAGGGCAGAAATAACTAAAGTTACAGAAACCCTGTTGGACATGTCGAAACAACTGCCAGAAGTTCTTAAAGGTCAGAATGTCTTGCCAACAAATACTAATACTGCTAATGCCGCATGCACTATTTGTCAAAGAACTAATCATTCGGACAATACATGCTTTCTAAGACCTTGCCCAAAATGTGCTAAAAGGGGACATTATGGACTAGAGTGTCCTCAATGTTCCTTTTGTAAACAGATTGGTCACACCGACCTTAAATGTAGTGTCAAGGAGTATTTTGCTAAACAAGAAGCACGAGAAGCGTGCCTCTAGCGGTTCTATTCGGTTTATAGAGGTACAAGCGGATGATACAACGGAGGAAGTGTTGGCTGTCCGGATTCAGAAGAAAAACTATAGTATCACCAACGGATACGTGTACTGATGAACCTTCCGAACCGTACATTCCGCTTCCTCCTAGCAAAAATTTCTGCCCAAGGAGATGGATGATCTTGATATTACGCTAAAAACTCTAAAATATCTATTGATCCGCTTACACTTCTTGGATTGCACCCGGTTTAGGGAAAAGGTGTTGAGGGATATGCTACCACATGAAGATGCTAGTAGTCATTTGGTGCTGCCACAAGCAGACGATGACCCTCGATATTCTTTTGTGAAGCTACCATAAATAGTTCTTCTCTTTCTAATGTTATCTTAGGCGGTGGGTCCGGATTGAGCGTAATGCCTTATCATGTTCTCAAAAGGCTTAAGCTGCGGATAAATAAACCCACTCCCCTCATGTTGAAGAGTTTTTCTAATCAAAAGGTTAAGCCCAATGGGGCTCGTCAACGGGGATACGCAAGTCTCAATTGAAAATATTATTGTCTCTACTTGATTTTGTGGTTATAGCTTTTTGCTCAAGAAGGCGAGGATGAAGTCTACGACCTCTTGCTAGGAAGAAGATGGATGAAGACCGTTGATGCTCCGGCCAATCTGGAAACAAGGAATATGTACTATTTGACGGCGGTCAGGACCCTTTAATCGCTACCCTTTATAATAAGGATGGAAACTTATCTGCCAGCCCACAAATAAATCTGATAGATGAAATTTTGGTACCAGAAAGTTTAGGGTGCTATTCTCTAATGCCTCATCATATAGCCGCTCATTATTCATCTCTTATTCTTGAACAGACCAGCCAAGAACCAGTCCTTTCTAGAGCCTATTTATGGTTTGATGGAGGAATCTCTAGAAGATTGAATGTGGCTGCGGCAGGTGCTATTCTCAAGGATACTAACTTTAAGGTGATAGCTACTATAGGCAGGACCCATTCATCTATTACGTCCAATGCTGCAGAGTACCAGGCCCTTCTAGCTGGAATTGGTGAAGCCATAGCTTTGAATATTTCCCATTTGACAATTTCTGGTGATTCACTTCTAGTCTGTCAACAAGTCCAAGGGAACTTTCAAGCGAAAAATAAGAACATGGAGATGCTTAGGAACAAGGTATTGGAGAAACTTTCACTACTCACTTCTTGGAAAATTGTGCATGTCAATAGGGAATTCAACCAAGAGGCCGATCAGCTCTACAGAAACACTCTGATGCAATATTTAAGTGAGGGTGTTGTCCATGAAGATGAACTGCCAGAGAAAGAATTACTACAACTTCATCCTATATTGGTGATCAATGCTTCCCAAGAGGAAGACACCCACGAGATAACTATCACCAAGAATGGCCAAAACAGAAGCATATTCATGGGGAAATTGACCAATGCATATGAGCGCCACCAATTTCAAGAGCTCTTTCAAGGTATGGCTGACGTATTTGCATGGGATTACTCCGAATTAACGGGGGTATCTAATAATGTGGCTGAGTTTGAAATTAAACTTAAGGAAGGAGCCAAACCTGTATTTCAGAAGCTACGAAAACTTAATCCCTCATTGCTACACTTGATCAAGGAAGAATTAGAGAAGATGGTGACCGCTGATCTCATTTATCCTATTAGCAATCCATCTTGGGTGTCATGTATTGTACCAGTCTTAAAGAAGAATGGAAATTTGCGAATCTGCATAGATTATAGGGAATTGAATAAGGCAACTCTAAAGGACTGTTATCCTCTTCCCTTCCTTGAAGATACCCTGTACGCTATAGCTGGCAAAGAAATTTACTCTTTCTTAGATGGGTTTTCAGGATTTAACCAAATAGCTATCAGATTGGATGATCAACCTAAAACATCTTTTGTGACGCCTTGGGGTACTTATGCTATGAAACGAATGCCTTTTGGGTTAATGAATGCACCTTCTACATTTCAAAGGGCCATGGATCTAGCTTTTAAAAACATGCCTCCAGAATCCTTTAGAATATTTTTGGATGATTTGTGTCTTGGTACTACAAGGGCCCAGCACTTTCAATTAGTACATGATCTTTGCATAATGTGTAGGCAAGCTGGAGTAAATTTAAATCCTAAAAAGTGCATTTTTCTAACGCCCAAGGGGCAACTACTTGGCCACCAAGTTTCACATGCAGCCTCTGGGTTTCTCAAGAGAAGGTAGCACTACTCAAGAATGTACCCTCCTACTAATGTCAAAGAAGTTAAGAAATTGATTGGTATGGCCGTTTCTTAAGAATCTATGTACCAAACTTCTCACATATGATCAGTCCTATTTCTGCATTAACAAGAGTAGGATATATCCCTAAAGGACAGAGCAAATTTATTAGGGTATGTTGGTCTAAGGAGTGCCAAGAGGCTTTTGACTCTCTAATAAGTGCTTTAAGTGCAGAAACCATCTTGATCTCGCCAACCATTTCTGAGGATTTTCAGGTTTATATCACTGTGACAAAGAAGGCATTGGGAATAGCACTTATCCAAGGAAAAGGTCTCATAGGGTTTTCTGGCAAGCAATGGTCAAAGACGGAGGAAAAATATATCGAAGTGCGGAAAAACATCTTTTTGCGCTTTATATTTTTGGTCAAGAAGCATGGACATTTGTTGATGTGCAGCAAGATACTAGTGTTCATGAAGCTGAACCCATTATGTATGCTTTATGGTAAGGTAGAAAAAAAGGCTAAGCTTCATCGTTGGGCAGTCAGGCTTCAATCTTTCGATCTTCAAATCTGTACTACTGCTCGAACTACTAATCCTAGTCTATACCTTCCATATGCTTTCTATGATCATGAAGTTGACAATGATGTGCAGGGAGAGGCTGAAGTCTTTCAAGTCCTCAGTTATGATTCTTGGCAAGTCCCAATTATCAAATATCTTAAGTGGCAAGAACTTCCTGCGGACATGACCAAAAGCGCCTTAAGGAGATTCAAAGAAAGGTGTTTAGCTTATGTTTTAGTAGGTGATGTGTTATGCAAAAGAAATAGAGATGGGTTGCTTCTAAGGTGTTTGCGAGGAGCAGGGAATATGCATTGGTTTCCGCGGGGAGTGTCATCATGGAGTGTGCGGAGGCCATTTTTCATCTGAATCCACAGCCAAAAAAATATTACGAGCTGGTTACTTTTGGCCTTCAATGTTTAAGGATTGTCACACTTATGTAACAAGATGCCACTCTTGTCAGATTTTTGCCAAAAGAATATTACAGCCCGGTGAGCTTACAGCCATCGTCTCCCCAGGTCCCTTCCAGATTTGGGGATTGGACTTCGTGGGGCCTCTCCACCCCACGTCTTCGGCTCAACACGAATATATACTGGTTGCTACAGATTTATTTACAAAGTGGGTGGAGGCTATACCTGCAAGGTTCAAGATCAAACATGTTCGGAGTTCTTCGTACTATCCACAAGGAAATGGCCAAGCGGAAGCATCCAATAAGGTAATCAAATCCATTCTACAAAAGACTGTTGACTTTTCTAAACAGGATTGGCATTTAAGGCTTACAGATGCATTGTGGGCATATCGCACTACTACCAAAGTGGCTACAGGTCACACCCCTTTTAGGCTTGTGTACGGTCTAGAATCCACGATACCCTTAGAATTGGAAATTCCTTCTCTCAAAATGGCTTCAACTCTTTGCTTAGAAATGGATAAGGCAATCAAAGACAGATTGGAAGTGCTTTTGCAGCTAGATGAACATAGACTAGATGCTGAACAAGCCATTAAAGTAAAAAAGGCCAAGGACAAGGCCACGTTGAGGGCTAAAAATAGGTCAGGGGTTGTTTTTACAGTGGGGGAGTTAGTGCTGAAATGGAATCGATCTAAAGAGAATGTTGCTTCTAAATTTGACAATATTTGGGAAGGACCTTTTTGAGATTTTAGGATCTGAGGGCAAAATTCTTATTGGTTGTGAGGCGCATTTGGTCGGGGAATGCATGAATCCTTGCAATACTTATTTCCTTAAAAAATATTATGCCTGAACAAACTTGATCTTTAGTTAATTTGCATACATATTCCTTTTGTGTCATTGTCATGCATACGTAACTCTTTTGGTCATTGCATACATATTCCATCTGCGTCATGCATACATATCTCTTTTGGGCATTGCATACATATCCCTTTTGCATCATATCTCTTTTGGGCATTGCATACATATCCCTTTTGTATCATGCATACATATCTCTTTTGGGCATTACATAAATATCTATTTTTGAATCTAGAAGTCTTTATCTCCCTTAAACATTATATGTGTATCTTTTTCAGTCTTGTAGACATATCTCTTTAGGGCATTCTCATGTTACTCGATCTTTTCATGTGCAGAATCATTTGATGACATTCCAGTCTTCCATTTTGTCATGTGCAGGTGCATCCTAGTCTTCCATGTCCACCCGTTGATCGTTGCCCTATTTCCCATCAGAACTTCACACATCTATCTTCCATAACTATTCGTACCCATGGCTGCTATTCATCTCTGTCCATTATTACAGCAGCCTTCTAATGTTTATTTCTGTCATGAGCAGGTTTATCCGTTCCACATCCACACTATCATCTGCTTGTCATTATCACCTCTTCCATCACTCATTCCTACACACATGCTACCTCCACATCATACCTTAGGGCTGAGGGGACCAGCCTGCATCTCTTTTGGGCATAAATGTTGCCTCCCCTAGAGGCAACATCATTTTTCGCCATTTTTACACGTTTTGGTGCTGAAGCAAAATATGGGCTACAATAGATTTCTCAGGACTTCTACTTCAAGAGGGTATCTTCTGAGTTGCAGGGAGAAGTTTGCAGATACGCATATGGTTGTTTTCTACATCAACAAAAAATAATGATATTAACTTCAACCTTTAAGATATTTTTTTGCATGTTATCTCAAGAAAACCCTAAACGACCTGTTTACCCTTTTTGGACGAACCCGAAGAAGCTCCAACGAACTGTTATCATGAAGTTCTACTCCAAATCTGCCGATATCATGCACAGGTATGGATCTAACCATTTCTTGGCGGGATCCAGAAGATGTTTAAAGAGAAGAGGAAGCCGATTTTGCTCTCTGCGGGTAACAGCATATGATATATGTGTGCATTCGCCGAATTCAAAACCAAGAATATATTCTGATTGTGAAATTCCAGTTTTCCTTCAAGAAGACTCCAAAATGTTTTATGCTATGTTCGTTTTCCAGTAAGCTCATGACTATGGCTGATTCAAGCTGTTCTTAGGAGTATTTGTTTCCGGAATCAAGCAAGGACCTATTGTGTATTCTCCTATCTATCTATCTATCTATCTATCTATCTTAAAATCTTTGTTCTGCTGAATTTCGTGTATTTATTTTCCTGAATCAAGCAAAGACCTATTTTTGCATTCTTCTAAAAATCATTGTTCTGCTGTATTTCCTTCAAGAAAAGCAAAAGAAAAATTAATCTACTATAAGAAAAACGTTTACTATTTGATAGCAAGATTGTATCTTTTATGTTCTAAGTTCTTAGACTTTATTTCCTTATAGTTTGGGGTTGATCTTCCCTCTAATTAGATCTGGAGGTTCTCACCATATCTTCCTTCTGAATGTTGGCCAGAGCCAGGTTTTAGGCTAACAACCCCATGCATACAACTCTGCCTTGTGACCGTTGTTTTGCATTGTATACAGGGCTTTCCAGCCTGCAGTGACCCGTAACCTGATGGATGCATCCCAGTGTGTGGTAGTAGAAAACTCAATGGCCAAATACTTATAAGACTGAGCCACCTCCACTACCTGCCCCTGGTAAGTGAATGAGGGAAGGCGTGGGTGCCGGGATGATGGGACCAGCAGCACCCTCGTCTTGGCCAAGTTAACTCTCATGCCAGTGAATTGGCAGAAAGTGTCCAAAGCATCCAGGTGGCGTTGCATGTCCTCGGGGTATATGCGGCGGGGTCAACATCATCGGCATATATGAGTTGCGGATTATGTGGTGCATCAATTGCGCCTCCCCGTGCTTTCGGCTAGCCATTCTTCTAGTTGGTCAATGTACAAGCCAAGAGCGCGGGGGATAGAGGGCAGCCACGGCGCACCCCAATGCTACTAACAACGGGCTCCCCGACGGTGTGTGAGGCGGCCAGGAGCAAGCCTCGTGATAGAATACGATATATAGCATTACGCAAGTCGACGGGGTCCCATTTGTCTCAATCTGTCCCACAACTTATCCCGAGGCACTGTGTCAAAAGCCTTTGCGAAATCCACAAAGCAACAGTACAGATGTGTTCTGGCGTTGATTCCGGCTATCCTCTATGAGTGTTCGCAGAGTGAAGATATGGTCAATAGTAGAATGCGGGGCGGAAGCTTGCTGCATGAGCCCGCACTTCTCCATCCTCGCCCAAAGTGTGGGGTATTTGCTCAAGAATCCGGCAAGCAACTTGGCAAAAGCAGAACCGACCATAATGGTATGATAGTTCATTTGGGCCGTGGGGATCCCTGCTTTGTATATGGGCACAACTCTCTTTGGTAGTCCGGTCGGGGAAGCCTTCTTGCAATGCCCTGTTGAAGAGTCTTTGTGAGAACCGACACCATTGGGGGCCCGCCCACTTGAGAAGCTCTCCGCACGCATACCATCCAAATGGCGCGCCTTCGGTTAGCGAGGCGTTGCAGGCCCATTATGACATCCCTTCAGTAATGACCAGTGCTAGGCCTGTCTGCGGAGGTACTGCTGCCCGGCTTCCCATTGGGTCATACAGCTGCTGCAAGTATCTCACCCATTGTTGGGGGTAATATTTCACGTGGGTCATTGCACTTACTCAAGACCTTTCTCGAGAAGGCCCTAGGGTGGCGGTCTAGTAGACCAAACATCACATTCTTCCGGTGCTCACTTAAGGTACCGGGCTTTCTTGGTCTTGAGGAAGGAGCGATATTATTGGACTTGGCTGAATGGTGGGGTCCGGACTTGGCGGAACCATCGTTTCAACTCCGGCATTCCGTCCATCGAACGGTGATTGCTTGGGGAAGGTGGTTGCAGCCCCCGTGGATTGTCGAGAGCGGCCTCTCTCCCAAAGCATATGTGTCCCCTACCCTCGGAAGGAGTTCGGTTCACGGGGCGCCCTCTTTGTTGAAGTGTGGGAGCCGCGGCACTCCGCAGCTCATGCTCAAGCATCCTCGCATAGAGCCGCAGACGATCATAGTCCGGACGCAACCGCGGTGGTACATGGGGTGTTGGGGCAATGGGTGCTTTCGGTTGGCCCTGCCAATCTATGCGCAAGAACGGGGCTGATGGTCGAGTCTACTTCCTTCGTCCGGCCACCTGTCCGACTAATCAAGCGAAGTGATCAAGTGTAGGCATTGCTGGCGTCCGCTAGCACGTAATCCACCACACCGGGTGCGCCCCCCGGTTCTCATGTCTACAAATTGAAGCGGTTGGAGGATGGCCTTTGTGCTAGCCCATTGCAAATGACCGGGGTCAAAGATATCGCTTGACAGCGGCGGTGCCGGCCATACCGTGTCACCGGGCTGTCATCGATGCCCTTGGCCAAACCATCTCTGGGGGTCCATTTGCAACACATCCTCGATTAGAGGTGCTAATTTTTGAGATCTGCTTTCTTCCGCCTGTCGCGGCGCATTGAAATCTCCAAGCAACATGACCTTGCCCAATTATGCATCGGGGCGTATGTCATCATATAGATCGACATAGGGCTCCTGCGCCCGGCCCACATCAAGTGCGTGTGGTAAAAGTTGCTCTCAAAGATGTGGGAAGTAGCAAGCCGCCACAAAGAGAGGCTGCCATCGCCGTTACTCGCACTTTTCGTACCCACGGTATCTGTTAGCTGTCACGCCTTGCATGGGGAGACCGATTGGGCCAAAGGTCATGCGGTAGTAACACGCAATTCCTCCGTGTCCCGTTTTCGGTGCACTCATTGAAGACGGAGTAGCGCTGGTATCCTGGCAAATCAGGTAGCCTGTGACCAGCATGTTCCCATGTTTCCATGAGGAAGATAAGGTCCATGTCCATGGCGACGGAATTGAGACTGTCCCCCTTCTGCCATGGGAAGCCACGGCAATTCCAGGATACCACGCTGAGGCACGATCCCTATTTAGTGGCATGCATCGCCACTTCCAGGTCGGTGGTAGTGGTGGACCTGTGGGGAGCGGAAGATGTGGATGCTCAGGCCGCTGGGGCCCCTCGAGAGGGACTCGAGGGGCCGGAGTGCCTGCATCCCTGTTTGGCTGCCTGAATTCCCGCATCCTTCCCCGGACCAGCCCCGCTGCCCCTCCATGTCTGCGGCAGTCCCTGACTTTGGCCAGCTCACGCCTTCGGGTCTCTTGCTGTGCTGGGGTCAAGTCCCGGTCAATCGCATCTGCAGCCGGGCCCCTTCAACTGGCCCCTAACGCTAGATGGCCATCCCGGGCTTGCGGCTCTCAACCGTGGAAGATGACCACCGGGCGATCGTGGCGCCAATTCCATGATTCGCCTTTACAATGGTCACGTGTGCCAGGAACATCATCCGGGTCCAAGATCCGCGGTATGAGTCGGGAAGTGAGATACCCTCCCTCCTCCGCCGCCTCGCACTACCACATTGCGGCTCCTGCCCTCTCCGTTCACCGAGTTCGGGGGGGGGCGCACGGTGTTGGTTGAGGTGGGTGAGGCATAGGTCAGGCCGGGCGCCCGGGGGTGGTGGCGGGCGGGCGTGATCTGATGTGTCCACGGCGGGTGTTCGAGTTGATGCCACTGTAGGTTGGTGGGTTCCGGGGGTTGGTGTGTTCTTTTCTTTGGTTTGTTCTCCCAGTGCAGGCTCGGCTCTTGCGGGGATGTTGTCATGTCTTGCCATCTCCGCGTGCAATGGCGAGTTGCTCATGTGCCGACATGGAGGGCCTTGCCTTGGCGGGCAACGGCAGCCCCGGCTCCTGTAGCTCGATCTACCGTGCCAAATCCTTACTCGGCATCGGTTTACGATGCTGGCTAGCTTCCAAAGCGGCTGGACTCCTTGTCTCGGTGGCGGCCTCCTCAACCCTCGACAAGAGGGCGGCTGTGCTCCTCGTCTGCGTGGCCTTAGCCTCCTCAACCTCGGCTGGATCGAGGCGAGGGTTATGAGTGTCTCTGCTCTACCCGGTTCTGTCTGTGTCCCGGCTTCCATAGCGCCAACCACGGTGTCTACCGCCCCCTCATATCTGCAAGCTCCCGCGGTATTGCGTCTTTCAAATTGTAGCAAGCGGCTGCTATCATCTGCACGTAAATCGACGCGATCCTCCAATTCGTGATTCGTCATTTTTACGCACCAAGCTGCGCCGCAGCAACATCCGAGATGTTATGTTCTCCACCTCTCGGGAGGCTCGCAAGGCGTGCCAATTGGCCTCAACCCTCGCCCGGATGCGGCTCCAAGGTTCGGGGGCGGATTGCGCGTGTAATATTTTTGTTGGGTCGACCGGGCCTTGGCTCGAGCCCTCCCTCTTCATGGAAGACGTCTCTCCCTCGCCTCGAGGCCTCTTCCTTGGTGGCCCGGCTTCATGGTCTTCCCGAGGGCTCGGCTGCGTGGGGTCAACCGGGTGGTTGGTGTGTTTGGGCCTTCGGGATGGGTTGTCGTGGTCCGAGGTAGCTCACCAACCAAGTGTGGGTCCACACACGGGACTGTGTCTGTGGCCATGGCTTGGGGTATGACTTGGGCCATGGCAGGTCAAACATGGTTTAGGTAGGCTATGGCAGGGGCTTATCAGGTCTGGCAGGGCTAGGCGGGCCGTGGCGGTGGTCAGGCCCCGGCGGGCAAGGCCAAGAGGCGATTGGTTGGGCTATGGCAATGTCAGGCAGATGTTGGAGCCTAGCTCAACATTAATTTGTATGCTCTGACTGCCCAAATTAGGGTTGAAAGCAAAGGGGCTGAAAGGGGGCAAAAAGGAAAGTGGCTAATAGAATCCTGGATATCTAGTGTGTACCGGCTGCCACCAAAACCCTAGCACACAGCCCAGAAAAGTGCAGATTTGAGCACTGAAACAAAGACAAGCATGTAGGTATCATACACCTTGGAAAGCTCTCTGAACCAGCTTGCCAACAAGCCCAAGCACATGAAAATCGACCTTTGGATGTGAGAGATACAGTCCGTCGAAGTGTGTACCGGTTGCCATAGATACCCTAGCACACAGCCCGGAAAAGTGCCAATTTGAACACAGAAACAAAGCCAAGCATGCAGGTACCATACACCTTGGAAAGATCTCTGAACCAGCTTTCCAACAAGCCCAAGCACATGAAAATCTGACACCGGATGTGAGAGATATGACCGATCAAAATTCTGCCGCAAAAACCCTAAGCCCTAAGCATGAACCCGATACATGTAGTCCCCTCCATTCAAGATGGAGCCGACCCAGTACCTTGATCAAGCAAAGGGGAGTGCCCACAATCAGACATCAGATCAGATCAGAGAAGAGGCATACCAGAAAGAAGAAATGATAGGATGGGGTTGCCTCCTATGAGATTGTATAATGGATTGGCATTATCCTATTGTTGGCAGGAAGCTAAACATATTCTTGACTTGTAAAGAGTATTGTTGTCTGGCCAGTTAATGCCTTCAAATAACTGTTCAGTTTGAGCACTTTATTATGTGGCACGACCTGTTGATGCCTTCAACTGCCTGCATATTTTATGTGGCACGACCTGTTGATGCCTTCAACTGCCTACCTAAATATGCAAAAGGACCACAATCCATTCATACACAAAATATAAGTGTGATGCGATCAATTAATCCCTCAAATAACTGCTTAAATATGCAAAAGGATTACAACCTATCCATCTACTCTAATGATGACAGTGATAAAAAGCAAATCAAAATGCTTGAAACAACTTACTTGGAGACATTCTGCAAAATTGAAGCAGTATACTAAAATCCTCGAAATGTACACTAACAATATCTGCACATGCTTTTTGAAATCCGAACCTCTTCGTTATCCAAAACTCTTAGAGCCTGACATCAATGCATTAATTCCATCTTATCTGCATGGTTGATGCTGTGCTGGCCTTTAATTCAATGGGCAGGAAAAAGTCAGTCGCATGGAATGCATTTTTAGCAGGTTATGCTCACCAAGGTGACTAATTGAGGACATTCTCATACACACCATAATGATGCGACCATCCATACACAAATTATAAGTGTGATGCGACCAATTAATCCCTCAAATAACTGCTTAAATATGCAAAAGGATTACAATCTATCCATCCTCTCTAGTGACTGACAGTAATAAAAAGCAAATCAAAATGCTTGGAACAACTTACTTAGAGACATTCTGCAAAATTGAAGCAGTATACTAAAATCCTCGAAATGTACACTAACAATATCTGCACATGCTTTTTGAAATCCGAACCTCTTTGTTATCCAAAACTCTTAGAGCCTGACATCAACGCGTTAATTCCATCTTATCTGCATGGTTGATGCTGTGCTGGCCTTTAATTCAATGGGCAGGAAAAAGTCAGTCGCATGGAATGCACGAAGTCAGTCGCATGGAATGCACGAAGTCAGTCGCATGGAATGTATTTTTAGCAGGTTATGCTCACCAAGGTGACTAATTGAGGACATTCTCATATACACCATAATGAGGTTCATGGTTGTGCATTGTTACTTCTATTGGACCATCTGCTATGAATTCCCTTAGCAAACCATCTAAAACATGGAGCGTATTCCAAGTGCCCAATGTGATAGAGTTGCGAACTGCTTCCCATAAGCCCTATATTCTGTGTGCAAATAAGTTCCTATCCGTAAACACATGTTTGTCTAATGATGAATCTATGCCATGTAATACCCATTCATATGATCCAATTATACTCACTTTTCATTACTTCTGTTGGACCATTTCCTATGAAATGCATTAGCAAACCATTTAAAACATCAAGTGTATTCCAAGTGCTAAATGAAATAACGTTGCCAACTGCTTCCAATAACCCGTATATTCTGTCTTCAAGTAAGTTCCTATACGTGTATCTGTCTTCAAATAAGTTACCATCTACAAATACATGTCTATCCAATCCTGAATTTATGCCACATAATACATGTACATAAGATACAACCATACTCACTTTTCATTGCCTTTGGTTTGTATCATTAGATTACTCCAACTCCATGTCCTATGAGCTCTATTTGTCTGTAAATGATCTTTATGAGAACGTTCCGTATATGTGCCAATGTGTAACCTTCTGCATGCCTGCCAATGTGCGATTGTCATTATACCAGTGTATACACACATGCTCTAATCTATAGAACATTCTTCCAAACATACCGTTATATGTAAATTGCTAGTTCTACACAATTTATAACTCGAAACACAATGCATTGAACAGTTTCGTTCCGTTGAGCTTAGCATGCCCTCTTACCAAATTCAGTAGTCATAAGGCATGCCACCCCTGCGTCTACCATTTTCTATAATCAAGAATAGCTATACTGCAAATAAGAGATTCTAACTCTTTCAAAAACTGGTTGCCCTGCACATCCTTCTAAAACTCAGCAGCAATTTTTGCCAACCAAATCAGTAGTATGCCAATAATCAATTCACATGTAGTAGAAGATTAGCAAATAAGATCTCTTAGCTACTCAGGCCCAAATCAATGCAGTGAAAGATATAAACACGATCAAAGGACAAAGGCAAACTAAAACCCTAAAGATGCCATTTTGGAATTGAAAGCTAGAAAAGAATGAGATGAATAGAGTAACCCATTCAAAACTCACCTGCATAGTTAGACAAACAGCCATAAACTACAGATTCGGCCTCCTCAGATTAACCTGGTAGCGATTTTAGGCGATTTTCAAGATGCCAATAGTAAGAGCCGAAATGCAAAAACCCCATTAAATCAAAGCTTTACAGCCCGGAAGCCTGAAGCAACAGGTTTTAGCATGCAAAACGCATCGTAGCATGCATCTTCTTGACAGCTTGCAACCCGATAAAAGAGGTGAAAGAGGAATGATAGTCCAAATTGGTTTGCTCCTCGAATCATACGAAAGGGAATTTTTTATTTTTGGGTTATCATAATATCTTTCCGGCCGCCAAAGTCCCTATATTCTTAGGCAACTGGCCTGAAAAAAAAAATCCAAAAAGATTCTCACTTGCCGGAAAAACCAAATTTAAACAATAGATAGATAGATAGATAGATAGATAGATATGGATGCCCAGTTTTGGGACCTCGCCTTTTGTAGAAAGATGTAGAGAAATTGCAATAAGTAGAAAGATAGAGAAATTGCAAAAACGATTCATCGTGGAAGAGCTAGGCGTGAAACAACAAACGCCATATGCCTTTCAGAATGTATAAAGATGTAGAGAAATTGCAATAAGGGAATGTAGAAAAATAGAATAGAATAGAATAGAATATGATTTTATCGTCCACGGAGACCAACTGGCCTATGGGACCCAAGTACAAAGAGAGAGCAGCAGGCGTATTACTACCAGGATTAAAAAACCCCCGCCCCGAAGGGTTTTCGGGGGAAAAACCTTAGTAGCAATAAGGATGCTGACATACTGCACAGTTATATACATACTCACAAGTACAGCTGAGGTTAATGTCGGACAGGGGGGCATAACTGAGTCCGCGTATCCATTACCTCCCGGAGGTACGATCATTTCATTGTGGAAGAGCTAGGCGTGAAGCAACAAATGCCATATGCTTTAATACTGGTTGATGAGTCTAATTCCTTGAGAGGCTGAAGCACTATGCCAAACCGTGGAGTATTTTTGTCCGTTGAAACAACTAGGTGATGATAGACTCCCTCATCTTGCACTCTTGGAGTCCACTGCAAACTAGCTTGGGCTGGTATAAGCAATTAACCAAATCATTAAAGCAATGGGGGATGGACCACATACTTGAGGTTGGTATTAGATATCATGTTACACACAATGTTATTTAAACTTTATAGCCAATCCTTAATCCAGGATCGCCCTAGAATATTGCACTTGAGATGAAATTCTATATCTCTGGATAGGAACTAGCATAAACTTTAATGGTCATATTTAGGAAAATGGCGCTAACTATGAGCCTTTTATAAAAGATTTGAAAAAAGAAAAATTAGCCAAATAGATTGGACCTAATACTATTTTAGCCAAGCATTCAAAAGTGTGATGAAAAAATGTGGAAAGTGTTAGAGAAGCAATGATCCTATAACTCATTCTTGATGAGATGGCACATGTGACTATATAGTCCCCATTTCATCTTTGCATGCACACTTCATTTTCACATCAATAGGAGATCCCTATGGCAGCATGCATCTCATTCTCATGACCCAAAATTCCTTTATGGTATCATGGCTAAGTCATAAAGAACGACGTTCGCCAGATCTGTCGATTCTGTTAATCTGTATCTTTTGCTACCGTGATAATGTTTTCAAAAAGCTTCTAGGATCTGCAATGTATTTACATCAACATCCTATCGAGCCAATTGCCGGCGAGTTCAAGAAAGTATCTACAAAGATTTTTATTTTTTTGTGCAGACAAATTGCCAATTTCGAGAATGTCTGCGACAAGTCTTGAGTAGATCTTTGTTGCTTTCGCTTAATACTCTAATGGGGGCTTTTGACAAGCTTAATTGGATTTACAGATTCAAGAATTTCTAGGCCAGTTCTTGATCACTTTGATGAAATTATAGAAGGAAAATACAATGGAAGTAATATAGATCCATGGGAATTCTCTACTAATCCAGCGTTGAATGGCACAAATTATCAGGTCCTGGATAGATTTCTTTGAAGTATATGTTGGCTTGGTTAAACTGAAAAAAGTTTTGAAGCCTTGGGATCCAACAATTCCATATGAGGTTGATGAGAATTATGTTCCGGATCATCTCAAAGCCTTGGTAGACCAGATCTAATGAGACAATTAAGATCTTAAAAAACATTCAAAGAAGCCTATGATTATCTAAAAACTATATGTACTATTACTAGAATTGCAAGACAATCTCTAGTTAGAGAAGATACGGCACATTTGAGGCACAATTGAGGGTAAAACATGTGAAGGACTTCAAACCTCTCTTTCTCAAATAAAAATATTGAAGATAGGTTTGGTCAGTGTTGGAGGAGACATTAGTGAACCCGACATGATCATATTGATTTGAAGGGGATTGAGATAAATTTCAGCATATTACTGGACTTATCAAGAAATGTTCACAAAAGAGAGTTAACTGGACTTTTAATCAATCCAAAATCTGTTTCAGGTTATAATAAAGGAAAACTGTTACAAAATGATAAATCAAAGATCAAGAAGGATAAGTCTTTTTATTACCCGTACGACAGATATCCCTAGGGGGTATGGCATTCATTTTCAATAGCCCCCATTTGACAACATCTATAGAGCATGTCCTGTCGTGGTCCTTGAATCCATCTCCCTGTCTTAATGCAGAGATGGTGTGCACTTGTGCGGATTGAGGCAATGAGTCTGCGCTTTTTCATAGGCAGATGGGTACGCATGTAACATTGTGGGCCCCGTTCCAATGGCGGATTGATGTGACACTGGTAATGTGCTGTCTTGAACGTCATTGAGCTTGTTGAGGATGCATGCATCAGGTTACTATTGTCTCAAGCTGTGGTGATCTGCCTCTGTTTGCACATGTATGCACATGTGCTCCTACACCTTTTATCTGGCAAGCTATTGAGCTCCATTTTCCTTCCAACAGGCCATGAGGGGTTACGACCCCATTGCGATAGCATAAGCCATGGTAGGAATCCCTAGTGGCCACCTCCTAAACTAGACGATGTGCCAATTCATGGTTGCCCTCTGAAGAGGAACAAAAGTTGTCTCCCGTAGCAGGATCTGATATAGGACCATGGACTTCACCCCAGTGCTCAGGCCAAGAAGGCTTTCTGTACCTGCTCCAAATCATTCCCCGGGGGATCCACCTTCTTTATAAGGGATATGCCACCTGCGTGCATAGGGTAGCCGAAAAACCCCTAGTATACGTGTTTCTGAAAGGCAAATTTGACCCCTTTCCGTATGGTTTTACAACTGGGAGAACATCCCAAAACCCCTATGACCTCTAGCATACATACCAAAAAGGGTAAAAAATTGCCCCCTCCCATTGATGCACGTGGTTTTGACAGGTTCCACAAGGTGACGCCCCCTTGAATCATTCCAGGCAACAAGGGACACCACGTGGCCCCAGACCCCGACCCCATATAAAAGGACAGGCTCCACCAAGATCCTGAATAGGTGTAATTGATAGGCCCATCATATAACTCTGTTCTGTGGCTATTGTTTTGTATGGCATACATCGTTTTCTAGCCTGTTGTCGCCCACAGATGGATAGAAGCATCCCACTGCATATTAGAGTGGAACTCTATTCCAAATACCTGTATATGGATGCCACTTCCACATTTTGCCCCCAGTAACTGAAGGAGGAAACTCGTGGATGATATGAGGATGATATGAGGACCACCTTAGTCTTGGCCAGGTTGACTCTCATGGCAGTCACCTGGCAGAATGTGTCCAGAACATCGAGATGACACTTCATGTCTGCTGGAGTGTAAGCAAGGAGGTCTACATTATCAGCATATATGAGCTGCCTGACAATCTGGTGCATGAGATGAGCTCCGTCGCCCCTTTTTTAGCAAGCCAGCCTCCAACTGGTCAATGTATGGTCCAAACAATGTGGCATCCTTGGCGGACCCTGATACTGTTGTCAAATGGTTGGCTTGTTAGATGCAACCAGCCTGAACATGTCTCTTACAACCTGTACAATGCATTCTACAAATCAACAGGGATCCCTAGGTCTTGCGATCTTGCCCAAGCTTTTCCCGAGGCACCGTGTCAACAGCCTTTGCGAAGTCCACAAAGCAGCAATACATGTCTCGTCGTCGGTTCCCGCTACCCTCAACCAGGGTCTCAGTGTGAAGATGTGACCAATGGTTGAGTGTCGTGGCCTAGACCCTACTGTGTGAAGCCCAGACATCTGCTGCCTCTTGCCCAAGATGTCAAATGCTGCTCTAAAGAAGAGGTCAATATCACAACCACTAAAGCATAACATCACAGAGATATCTATGAATCTCCCTTCCCCAGGCTAGAACAATTTCAATTTACCCTTCTTCATAGCCTTAGAAGGGCCATGCATTTCATCCACAACAATCTTATAAGTTGCCTTCGCCGCCTTCCTCATGCCAATTCGAGAAACAATTGAGAAGAAAGAGGTCATCTAGAATAGATTACCAGAAGCTTCATCTGCAAATATAGGTGTCTCAAAGTTCCTGGCAACAAGAGTACCTTTTCCAAACATAGGCTAATCAAAGTCTAGCCTAATCAAATCAAATCAAACCCAAGCATTAACGATAATAAAATCTGGTATTTTGCAAGAGCTCAAATAAAAGCGAATCCTTCAACCATACAACAGAAGAAGAATACAAAGACAAGAATCCGAACATATTGGAATAGAAAGGATCCAACATTTGCAACAATTCCATAAACTATATATGTAAATTAACCCCATCAAATCATACTGCAAGATTTTTGCAAAAAAGGAAACTAGTCAAAAGCACGTTTGATTACTTTGCAGAGCAAATTAAGAGCTATCACAAGAATGCATGGAAGAAGAGAACCATCAATCTGGGGAAAGGGACGCCTGTTTTGGCGTCACGCCATTTTGAGCGTCAGATCTATCTATAGCCTGAGCCTTCTATGGCGCAGGCTTTCTTTAGCTCTGTCTACTATATATCCATATTGCCTGCTAGCATTCCTCATCGGCATTTCCTCTGAGGTGAATTCTGTTGGTTCTAGAGTTTCTAAGCTGGTTTTCTCCATCTTCGCTATCTCACTAGTTTTCCAAATGATTCTGCTAGTTTCTTCCTATGATGCAAATGATTCTGCTAGTTCTTCCTATGATGCCCTACCATTTCTTGTCTTGCGATGCCCTATCGTTTCTTACCCTGTAAGGTTTTGTCTCTGAGCGTTTCTTTCTGATGTGTTATGTCCTTACGCTCAGAGTGCTAGCCCAGCCAATTGAGTAAATCTCTAGATGGAAAAATTATTTGGGACGAATCACAATATTTTTGGTGGTTATCGATGGTGCTGGACCAGTGATCTGATATTGTCTGCAAGAACATGGAGCTGGATCTGCAGTCGGTATGGTTGGTTGCAGCTTCGCTATAGAAGCGATTTTTCCAGATAAGTTACTATGATCAGGGTTTTCTTTTGTATTTTTTGGCTCTGCTTTTTACAGATGGGGTCTGGGTTCTCTGATGCCTTAACCCTGATTGCTTTACTGTGCCTTCTTTCACGATTTGGGGTCTGGAGTATATCCCCACGATGCCAGTGATTGCTTGGTTGTTTCGCTAATTCACTGCATTCTTGATGGTTCTTGTAGCTCAAAAAACTAGATCGATGCCAGATTCTTGGCAGTTCGAGTAGCTCAGAAAAGCTGGATTGATGCCAGATTGGGTTTCTATTTGGTCGGATTTAGGGCCAAATATCAAGCTAGATCTTGCCGATTCAGACCCAAATTTTCGAGCTTTTTGTAGATCCACATAAGAAAGCCTTCACGATGTCGATTCTTTGCATAGGTAAGTTTATTCTTACTTAAGTTTCATTAATTGTCTGTACCCAACTGATATATGATCCTTAGTAGACTTCATTATGTCAAAAATTGTAGTTTACATAGACTGCACAGACTCCAGACTTCTAGATCCCAACCCCGTTTATAGTCTTGAACCTATACTCGTGTGACATTTCCCTGTTTGCCGATGTTTGTTGTCTTATTAGCCAGAATTTGTCATGTATAAGTCCTTCTATTATTCTGAGTCTTCTAACAGATGTCCATTGCAGCTATGTTGTTAAGCTTCAATCTACTGTACATGATGTATATAAGATCCTTCATCTTGCTCTCGAGTGAGATGCATTAAGTAGTTTCTCATATTCAATCCAAGCTCTTTATGCATTATTCCAACGCATTGTACGCAGGAGATGCCAATTTTGTGATTATGAGGTGGACATGGTGCATAAGTGCTTTGCTGCATTCTTTAGTATCAAGACTGTGTTCTGGATTACATTGGGACTGTGTTTTTGTTGATCACAAAAGCTTATTAACGCAATATTGTTTGAGAAATTCCAAAATTACAGTTGGTTGGCGTGCTAAGCTGTTAGTTCTCCAGTTTGGTGATGCAGGTATTGACGGTTCAATCAAATCCAAGTCAAAACATGTAACCTCGCTATTGGACAATTTCAGATTCAGTTTGGCTCAAGTTTATCTGCATCTTGAACATTTTATCCAAGTCTGGACTCTTAGCCTCGATATAAATGGGCATCGGTCATCTGGTGCTCCGGATCATTTGCCTTAAAACGGCCATGAGATGACCATGAATCCATGGGCATTGCCGCTCTATGACCATATGCGTCTCTGTGATCATCTACCATGAATTGGTCATGAATCAGCCATGACTCTGTGAGCATCACTGCTCTATGATCATCTGCCATGAGTCGGCCTTTGGGCTTCATCCTCAAAAGTCAACGAGCATGATCTACGTTGGGTTCTTTTTCCAAAGGATACCAGGGCCAGCTTATCCCTCCTAGTTTTATCTATGGCTTGTCAGGGACTACCAGACCTGGTATCCCTTAAGATTCATATTTTTCTAACATTTAATCTTGTTTTAAGTACAGTGCTATGGTCCGGGGGGTTGTTTGGTTTTACATGAGGTTGAGTTTAGGATCTATTGTCTTGCTCTCCTAGGTCTTCAATGCATAGCCTAAATACTTCATTGTACTCTTCCGATGGGCGGTCCTGGATCTTGCGCTATGAGTTCCTTGTTTTCAGGTTTGCATAAGTCGTTTCATGTTGCTTTGATTAGGCTTTGCTTCTGGGAGCTTGTCGAGTTATTTGGTCATAGAAGTTGAGATTGTTACTGTTGAGTGCTATTTTTGTGCTTCTTGCTTTGGAACTAGAGGTATGTTTCTTGCCGTCCTAGGCTTTTTGAGGCTTTTTTGAATGGTCAATCCTTGGTTTGACTTTGTCCTTTTTCATTTTTAGGTTAAATTGTTTGGGTCGTATTTTCGGTATTCTAGTAGTGTTTCGAGTTCTTCTTTGTTTGTGGATGCTATGGATGCTTTTGGTAGTTTTACATGCAGTTTCTTGGTCTAGCATCTTGTGTCTTGCTCTCATAAGTTCATTAAGTAGTATAGCCTAGATACTCCATTTGTACTTCTTGGTTGGTCGGTCCTTTTTTCTTGCACTGTCATTCATATTATTTCGGGTTGTTGCATGGGTCAGTTAGGATGCTTTGCTTGGGCCTTGTTTCTTGGATCTTGTTGAGTTGTTTGGTCATAGAGGTTAGGTCTATTTTGTTGGTACATTTGCTGTATTTCTTGCTTTGAGCCAGGGTGATGGTTGGAAACGTTTTGCCTAGGTTAAGATGCTTTGTTGGTCTAGGGGGGGGGTTCGCCTAGACATTGCTTAAATACATGTTTGTCATCGTATACAATAATAGAGCCTCTTCATATGCATTTTGTGTTTTATGCATGTTTGTATGCCCTCATCTAAATACATATTTCTATTTGCTCTTATTGACACTCAATTGGTCGAGTACACTCTCTTAAACGACCCTTATATACATGGTTCACTTATGATATGATAGAGGCCCTTCATATGCATTTTTTGTGCTTTATATCGGTATCTTGCCCAATTTTCTATTTTTGCATGGTTTTCTTCATAGTTTGCTTGGTTATTTTCCGCAGTTGGGCCCATGCATTAACGAGCTCGATGTTTTTGGAAGATGAGATATGGCTTTTCATTCATGGCTTTTCATTCGTCTTGGATTAGGCAAGTACGGTTATATAGTGTTTGGTGCTTATAGTGTCGAATTAACCACATTTGGCTTCGTTTATTTTTAAGGGTTCCTAGTTGTTTGATATCTTAGTCTTGGTCTAGCGGCTCGCACATCTCGACTATTTGTACAGTTGCGAGTCTGCTTGCTATCGTGATGCACTAAATTGAAATTATATTTATTTGCATGCTTGCTATCGTGATGCACTAAATTGAAATTATATTTATTTGCATGTTTCCTTTTGCTTGAAATTAGAGATATGCTCTAGGTCCTCGAGGGTTTTTTTGTTCATTGAGTATACTCTATTCTCTGGTAGTGCGTATGTTAAGTTCAAGTCCCGTTTGGCTCCCTCTTGTTTTTCGTTAATTGATTCGTTTAATATTGCTCAATCCATGCACCGAGTCCCTCATCTTCAACTTGTCAAGCACTTGCATTATGCCACCTCATACAAGTATTGCCGAATCATGGGCATGGTTAGTATATGGCATGGGTTCGTATCTCTTGATGACGGGATGGAGATTTGATGTGTTGGGAGACTCGATATTCACGGTTAAGTATCTATATTCACGGTTACCGCACAGGTTCACGGTTACCGCACAGGTTCCCATAAGCTCCACATAGAGACGGGCAGATGGGCAGGTATCCCAAGAGATAACCGGGTTTGTTCGGTATGCACAGATGGAGATATTGAGGATGAGGAGCATGTGTTCTTAACATGCACAACATATGCAGAAATTAGAGATTCCTTTGGCATCTGTTTTCATAATTTTCATAGCCTCCTGGATATGGATCCAAAAACTCTAGGATGTTATCTTAAAAAGGTTGAATCTCATAGATCATTTCTGATTCAAGTACAATTAAGCATTTAAGTGTAACTGTTGCTCCATGACCTCAAGGTCCTAAGGGGCATGATAATAAATATTATTATTATTATTTAATTTTGCTTGCATTTTCTACACGTATAATCACTTTGCACATGAGCATTTTGCACAGAAATTTTTCTTTGGGTGAGAGCATCCATTTGAGCATATAGTAACTTTAGTCAAATGTCTAATTCATTGCTTGGCTATTCCAGGGATTTCTATCTTTGTAGTCTAGGGTAGCGTCCTTTGTACCATAGGGTTTTTAGCAGTAGGGTGCACATTCGTTTCTCCATGTTACATCGTTTTCTCCTCGGATTTATTGATCTTGTTCTGCAAGTTAGGGGGTTCCAGTCCTCGCTCATTTATTTCTATGATTACATGGTTCATTGGTTTAGTTCGAGGTGGCTCTTTTCTCTCTATCTCTCTTGCATATAGTTTCATTTGGTATTCACTGTGCTTGCTCTATTTCTTTTGCCTCATGACTTCTCTCCTTCTTCTTTCCTTGTTTGGCATAAGTTTCTTGTCCTCTTCGACATTTTGCTTCAGTGGTCTCAGTTCTCTATTTGTCCTTTTAGTCCATGCATCTCACGATGTTCCCTTCGTTTGTTTTTTCATTCCTTGATCTTTAGATTTTTGTACTCAAGTCATCTTTTCATGATCCCATTTCTTCATCCATTTCATTTGCTTCTGTTTTTTGCTATAAGGTTCTTGAGCTTTGTTTCTAGTGGTAAGCATAGGTGGGTATGGTGCATGCTTCTTTCTGCATTCTTTCCTAAGGAAGGAAGGAAGGACTGCACATCCGCCCCCCAGAAACCCTAAAGCGCTCATGGTCCTGGTCGCACGTTTCTGATCACATCTAGAGATCCAGAGCTCCGTTTCAGCTAAAATTTGTTGCGTTGGAAAGCCCTCTCAGAGATCTTTCAGTAGGTATGTGATTTGCATGTGGTTGAGTCATATGTCCAAAGCAAAATTGTAGATTTCCGGGCTGCCAATAAAACGCTCTGAAAAACCCTGAAACGCTCGTGGTGCTGGCCACACGTTTCTGATCATATCTGGAGCTTGGGGAGCTTTGGTTTCAGAATCAGGGACTTCACAATAGACTTGGTCTCAGGTTCAGACTTGCAGTAGTGAGACTCTAAATGACCCAGGGCGTGACTCTCGTGCAGCGAGACAATGGAAGAAAAGCTGCATGCACTAAAGAAGCGAGCACGCGGGCGGAGAGGGCTCCTCTCCCTCGAGCATGTCACGGATCCGAGAATATAACGAGCCTTGGAGGCAAAGTTGACAGCCAGCACAGGATAGGTTGGCAAGTATGGAGGCACAAAGAGACACCCGACCAACGGTAGCCATCCTCAAGAAACGGTTGGTGAAGGAGAGAGAACGGATCTCCACATTAGAAGAGCGGTGCGGCCATTGAATGACCGCTTTGGGCTGGCCGACTTGGCCTTGATCAAGCACCGGTATTGTCGCTCGGTTAAGAAGTGAATTCATGGCAACATCTCAAACACCGAATGAGGTTACCCAAATGGATTGATAGGATCCATCGGCCAGTGACGATGAGATATCACAACCGCAGAGAGAGCTCGTGCAAGCAAAGGAACGCAGATTAGCTTGGTTAGCTCGCAAAGCGCGCCCGCCTTGCGGACCATGAAGCTAGAATGCATCAGATGCAAGCAAGGTTGGACACCCTAGAAAAGAGACAAACGAAGGACAGAAGAAAAGACACCGGGCTCTCGGCCCAGAGAAGAGGATGGCCGAAGTTCAATCGAGATGTATGATCCCGCTCGGAGATGAAACGAAGCAGTATTGCCGAGGGCGGCATCAACAGTCGCCCAATGCCGGAGGCGAAGGTGGCCCAGTGGAATCGAGGCGGGTCCTTCGGGGGAGGAGATCGCCAATCGGCTGAACCTCATTGTCGAGGGGCTTGCACGAAGATCATGGGGAAGATCTGTAGGCTAAGCTTAATGCCCCGTGCCGACGGACTACAACCTGCGGTATTTGGGGTGAGAAACCCGACCAGAGTCGGGGGGCCAAACATGAGACCCCGACTGGTCAAATTCACAGTGTTGGACCAGGCATCCAAGACTCTATTGCTGCAACGCGCTAGCCGGTTGAAGGGGACATCAATATACTTGGACACGATCTTACTCGGTGCAACAAAAGGAGAGCGAGAGGAGTTCACAAAAATCGGGCAAGTCGACAGAGGGGGGGATTGGCGGGCTTGGTTAATGGCAAGATGAAGGTGTTTGTACCTCCGGCCAACAAAGAGAGGCAAAATGGGCGATGGGGCCAAGGACATCTAGACCTTTCACCTCGAGGCGGCAAACCAGATGCAACAACCGGGACCCAGTGCTCGGGCACCACCTTGAACGGCCCCTGCAACCTCCTCGGGAGCTGGTGCAGGACAACCGCCACAGACAGCATAGGGACAATGTCTTCGACTTGTATCATGGAACGTAGGGGATTCCCCGGAAGAAGGGCGTGGCCTTGTTGGGATCGCCACGGTATGGACATCATCTTCTTGCAAGAGACATGGGAATATCGTGGGCATCACCGCCGGACATCCGGGATACCGGTGCTTCTCGCCGCTAATCGCGGCGCCATGGCAAGCGAGGATATGGAGGGGTGGCATGCTACTTCAAAGATGCTATAGCAGCCACGGTCTCGCTCCACAAGGTGGCGGACTTAACCGCTACTGTGGGTGAGAATACCGGAGCCTCAAAGATCGTCCATTATTTATTGCATCTTTGTTATATACCCCATGCGACCTCTAAGTTCTACCAGGTCGGGAGGCGGAACCACGGATGTACAAATGCCTTTACAGAGATCACGTATGATGACATAGAGCAATATCGCCCGGCAAGGGCATGTGCTCTTGTTAGAGATTTCAATGCCCGACACGAGCTGCGCATCGGTTACCTTTCGTGGGAGAGGCCGATTCGACCCACTCGGCTTGAAAAGCTTGGTGCACCCCAACATGCCGGGCGGTCTCAAGATCTGATCCACCAACGCCTTTGGAAGGGAGTTGGTTCAACTCTGTCAGTCTTTAACATGGTAGTGTGCAATGGTATGATCAGATGGCCGCAATCAGGGGGTTTTACTTGCAAGAGCGATAGACATGATGGTGGAGCTAGCGTGGTAGACTATCTCCTTGCTCCGGTGGTAGGACTTGACATGATCAGTGAGCTCTCAATTGGCACACGAGCGGGGAGATGAGGAGGCTTTGTCGGACCACTATCCACTTTATGTCACTCTGGATTGGAAGCACTCAGTAGCGCAATCACAGAGTAGAAACCATCAGGGGTTGAGATACATCCCCGACTATCGAAAGCAAGCAGAATATGAGTCTGTGTTGGAACGTGAACTGCAGGGGATTGATGCCCTTTGCACGTTACATGATAGGTGGGAATGGCTTGTAAATGCCTTACTCACAGCAGCTAGTGCATGCTTTGCAGTGAGGGATCGCCTTGAATGGACACCTTGCAGTTCCCTCAGAATCCCTGGTTTGACGCTGAGTGCAAGGCTCTAAAGACCCAACTACGCCTCGTCTCAGATCCACAATTGCGGCAGCAGGCCATTCAGGACTATAGAGCATTCTTGAAATCCAAAAAGCATGCGTACATTGCAGACCATCAGCAGCGCATGTTTGATTTGTTGATGACTGAGCCGAAAGCCTTCTGGCGTAGGGTGTTGTACAAGAGGCATCAACCACCCGGCAATATTACCGTAGACCAGTGGATGCATCGCTTGGAGGAGCTGTATGATCCCCCAGGAGCGTGGCGGGGTTCCGTGATCGTAGGAGAAATCTTTGCGGCTCACGGAGGAAGACATCCAACAGGGCCTTAGACACCTGGCTAATGGCAAAGCGAAGGACTTGCAGGGACTTCAAGCCGAGTTATTGAAATGGGGTGGGCCAGCTTTGCTAGGGGCCTCGGCAAAAATGATTATTAACCGTGCCATAAGGGAGGGCCTCCCGAGAGTGGATGGTTAGCAAGGTCACCCCAATTCATAAGGCAGTAGTGGGGATGATTCGCCGAACTACCGCGATGATCATGGTGAGCCCATTACTTGCAAAGCTTTTAGCGGAGGTGTGGTGGAGAAGAAGTTAACTTCGATGGTCGAGGAAGTTGGAGTGCGTCTTGATTGGCGGCCGGGGGTTTCTACGCCCACTCCCTGTCGACCATATATTCTCTCGAGAATCCTTATGGAAGTCGCTTTCGCAATCTTGTGGCGTGACTGTACTCTGTTTCGTAGATTTCAAGGCGGCATACGATCACGGTCCCTCGGGACTTTGTTGTGGCAAAGATTTCGCGGCCGCATGCCCCACAGGACTTACAAAATGTCATCTATAGACTCTATGATGGGATATATCTGCATTGCACGCATCGGATCAGCGAAGTTGCTAGCACCATAGGGGTTAAACGGGGGATGTCCGTTATCTCCAACGCTCTTTGGTCTCTACATTGACAAGTTGGAGACTTGGATGCAAGAACATGGGGGCGGTGGCCCACGGCTATTTGAGGCATACGGTATAAGGCAATTGCTCTATGCGGATGATGTAGACTTGCTATCCCATACAGCCCGGGGTATGCGGCTGACATTTGGGCGCTCTTAGTGGGTTACGTGACACAACGGGAATGACGGTGAACCTGCGAGAAAACTAAGCTCCGGCAGTCCTCTCCTCATGACATGATATCCCGGATCTCTATTACGGAGGAGAGGGACGGAAGGTGGATGTTGTAAGGACCTTCAAGTATCTGGGAATCGACTTTTGCGCTAGCATGTTATGGGATGACTGTGTGGGGGTCTACGCACGATATTGGGGGACACTTTTTTGGTCTGCGACACTGGGTGCTTGTGAGGTGCTTTAAACACCATTTTCTTTGTATTTTGAAAAACAAAAATCAAATTTTTTTTTAATATTTTTCTCTAACACGCATTCATGTTTCGCCTTAGAATATAAAATTTCAGACCAAACAGACTTATAAAAAAAAAGATAAAAATAAACAAAGATATATAAGTGGGGTGCTGGTGCTATGCTTGACGGACGCGAAATTGCCCCCCAGTTTCGTGCGTAGACCCGTGGAAAGACGGGTCAGCGCGGGATGGAAAGCCCTGTATGCTATGCAGAATAGCTGCTACAGAATAGACCTATGTGACTGGGCACGTAGAGCACACCTGTTCAGAGCACTCGTTGAACCAGTATTGTTGTATGGGGTAGAGGTCTGGGGTCCAGCAATTAGCAAGAACACCTGGGATAAGCTAGAGAGGGTGCAAAAGGCCTTCTTAACATACAATTTAGGTATCAAGGACACGGTGCCTTATCAGATTTTGCTATATGAGACTGGGTTCTGGCCCCTGCAACATTCCGCTATGCGCAGACATCTTGCATATTTCCACAAGGTCACCAGCATGGATGCACAACGTCTTCCCCCGAGGGCTTTGTTATTGGCACAAGAGCCACAACATTTGAAGAAGAGGGTATGGTAGGAGCACTTGTCGGGGGTGGTTATAGCGTGGTCTATAGACTACCGGCAGATTGTGGCTATGCCTGATGCCCAGGGACAGGCTGCACACCTGAATGAGCGCTTTGCCACCACTCTGTGGGATGCAACCACTCGTGCAAAGCCTAAAATAGAGCACTACCACACGCAAGTTAATCCAACACTGGAACATGGCCCACACCAGTACTTGAAAGCGCATATATCTATGAAGAAACGGAGAGCTATTGCCTCCTGCGTGAGGGCCGGGTCCCATCATCTCGTAATTGAAACAGTCGTTGGACTACGGATGGGAGGCGAGAGAATCCCCGGCATGAGAGAATATGCGGTGTTGCCACATGCGGACGATGAGAGGATGAGCACCATGCTATGCAAGAGTGTCAGAGCATATCATATCCGAGCAACACATGCCGATCTTAGATGCTCACGAGGCACCACCATTTGCATCAATTCTTCGGCATCGCCAATGGTTGCACGTCTCGCATCCTACATTTTGCAAGTCTCTACCGTTAGAGAATCCCTTACAGGACAAGGGATCTGAGAGCCTACTACCAGGGTTTTTCCTCCCATGTGGGGGTTTTTTCATCCCAGTAGTAGGGACACATTGTACAGTAGCATTTGTCTTTTTGGTGTGGTTTTATCTGCTTTGTGTACTGCATGTACCGTCTCATAGGTCAAGTTTGGCCTCCGCGGACGTTAAAATATACTTCCTTCCTTCCTTCCTTCCTTCATAGGATTATTAGTTTGTTCATTTGTCCAATTGTGAGCGTGTTCCTCTTATCTTTCCATGTTCAGTAGCAAGTTTTATGCCATATTCCCCTTCTCCCTCCCCCCAAGTTTTTTCATTGTTCGCGTATTTTCTATCTAGTGTTGTCTAGTCTTCACTTAGTTTGGGGTTGTTCATCCAGCTGTTCCGCTCTATTCTATGGTTCCCTAATATCATCTTTCGACGGTGACAGATAATTCCATTCATTTCCTAGAATTCATTATTCTAGTCTCCATATACTGTCTAGTCCTCTATATTGCTTCATTAGCATGAGGGTCCCCGATGTAGTATTTCTTGAAAGTTCATTTGGTCCATTATGCAAGTATGATATAGGTTGGAATTTAGTCTTTGATTTTCACAGTGTTTGTCATATTGTTTTTTCGATGTCATTGTTGGTGCATTGATTCTCCAGTTTGTTTTCATGTGCTCGTTGTTGTGGTCATAGTTTGTGGTTTGTGTTCGGTTTTTGTGCCTTATTTGTTTACGCATTCCATTTGCCCCATAGTTTTGGCTTTATTATTTGTTAATAATCGTGGTTGGCTCGCATAATCTTTATGAAGTTTGTATCATTTGTCTCCGTCGTCCTCCCACCATTCCTTGTTAGGTTTTGCATTCGATGGCTAGTTTTTTCACCTTCAATGTTCTCACCTTTTGTCTTGCCTCAGCCAGCTTATTCATGTGTTCAATTGTCGAATTTGTTCCTCTCGCCCTTCTAGTTCTGGCGGTTTTGCTATTGCCTTTATCCAATTTCCTCCTTTTGCTTCGCCTGTTCCATAGTTAGTGGTCTCTTTAGTTCTATTGATGCTTTCCACCTTGTGTTTTGCAGCGTCATTGCTTCAGGGCCTGATCACCAATGTGCCACTTTATTTCTTCGATCTCGATGTTCCACTATCATTATTCATTTTTCATAGTGTCTGCCCTGATATTTGTTCTTATTTCGGTCATCCTGTTTCTTCCCATATGGACTCCTGCACTCTTGCTTGTGCTCCATTGCTTCTGTAGTTCTTGTTCCATTTTGTCTTACTCACTTCCCCCTTATTCCTCCAAGCTGATCATCGGCCACTTCCCTTTCCTGAGTTTTTTCTCTCGTAGTCTTTCATTGCCCGAATTGTCCTCTCCATTCTATGTCTAGCGGTTGTGTTCTATTGCCTTTAATCATAGTTGTATCCACTTGTTCAGCTTGTTCTATGGTTGGTTGGATTCATTTATTTTGAGTTTATTCTTTTACTCATTATTGTTTAGCTTTGTTATTTTAATTTTCCTTGTTCATGATTTCGTTGCTCATCTTCTGAATTGGCCTTGCGAGATAGACATTCATGCTTTGTTATCTTTGTAGTTTTCTTTGTCTAGGTTGCCCGATTCATTAGAGTCTGTTTTTACGCTTGTTGGCATCATTTTCCATTTTACTATTGGTTCCCTGCACCCCGCACGGTTCTTGTGTCTTGTTGGTCCCTACTATTCCCTTGTCTCATCAGTTCTATTCATCTTTTATCCCTTATGGCTCCGTTTTTGTTTCTTGTAGTTCTCACTACACTTTTAGTTGTGTTCGGGCTATGGGGATGTCACCTTGTGTCCCTTGCCCTTTGCTGGTGCATCGCTTTTTCAACTTATCATCATTATTTCCTTCTTAAGATATCAATCAATGTCTTTACCATAGGATTCGGGCCTTCTATTGTTTAGCCTATGTTTGTCACCAGGTTTTTTCCTTTATCTGCATGGTTCTTCTGCTTCTTCAGCTCCATTGCTCATACTGTTGTTTTGGTTGATTCCTCATTTCTTTGTAGTCTGACTGATCCATTTCGTTGCGTTCATTTTTGGTTGCTCCATTCGCACAGTTTGTGTTGGTTCATTGGGCCTCATGCTGCTTTTCTTCATTTTTCATGGTTGGCGTCCATTGCTTGTTTGGTGGTCCTTACCATACCTCCTTGTTGTCAAGTGCCTCATTGCCTCTAATGGCCCTCTTTTTTGTTCAATTTACCACTAGTTTACCCCGTTGTCTTCTCCTTCTTGCCTTGTTCAAATTAATATTAGTTACCCCCGTTGTCTTCTCCTGCTTGCCTTAATTGCCCTGTTGTTCTGTTGTTCCTTTGCTCCACAACGTCTGCTTTATTCTTTATCCATTTATCCCGGTCCTAGGGTAATCTGCATATTTTGATGGATTTTCGGTGATCTTACTTGTTTTTGCTTGCAGTCTTGATCTGTGATTGGAGGAGGTAGGTTCTTCTTTGTGTCGGATGTTATTGCTTTGCAAAGGACCTTTCCCTATAATGCCATGGTTCTCTTCTTATATAGTAGTGTGGTGTGGTGTGTGGTCACATGTCGGGGCGTGACGTTAAAACTACTATCTATCTATCTATAGAAGAGAACCATCATTCTGGGGAAAGGGACGCCTGTTTTGGCGTCACGCCATTTTGAGCGTCAGATCTATCTATAGCCTGAGCCTTCTATGGCGCAGGCTTTCTTTAGCTCTGTCTACTATATATCCATATTGCCTGCTAGCATTCCTCATCGGCGTTTCCTCTGAGCTGAATTCTGTTGGTTCTAGAGTTTCCCTCCCTCCCTCCTCTGAGTCTAGTCACCTGGTGTCGGCTCGTCTTAACATTTGTTGATTTCTTCTCGTTCCATCTAGTGAGGGTTGTATCTACTCTTCTCTTCTATATCTTTGTGGCTGGTGGCCTCTGCAATTTCCCAGCGTAGCACTTGTCACTTCGCCGGAGCACCTAGGGGGGTCCCAGGGTCGGGCCCTAGGCTCTCTCTCTCTCTCTCTCTCTCTCTCTCTCTCTCTCTCTCTCTCTCTCTCTCTCTCTCTCTCTCTCTCTCTCTCTCTCTCGGCGTAGCTCTGTGGCTTCCGAGTATTCTCATTTGTTGTGTCATTTTCTCTGGAATCCTTTTTCCATCCTGCTCATGTATTTTCGGATTTGGTTAGCATCTTGATGCTTGTCCGTGAGGGCGTCTATCCCTTTGTCTTAAACTTCCATGTGCTCTGTTTGTTTACAGCTGGCGCGCGATGGGTCGTTTTTCAATTTTTTGATATTGTGCTATTGTTGCTTTTGTTGACTATTAACTATTTGTTTACTACCGGGTTGATTCTCAGTTGGCTATTGGTCGTGCTTTTGCTCTCTCTCTCTCCCGGTGTAGCACTTGTCGCTTCTGGGTAGGCTCCAAAGGATTCTTCTATTGGATGTGCCTATTTTCTCTTCCTGGCGTAGCTTTGTGGCTTCCAGAGGGCACTGAGAGGAAGATCCCCGCAGTTGGGCCTAGTGTATCTATATATTTTCTCTCTTGGCGTAGCAATGTCGCTTCCGAGGATTCCTTGTAATTTTTCCATTCTGCTATTTTTTCTCATCAGATTCTTGTGCTCTGCTTTGCGTTTCGAGCATGATGCATGTGTGGCCATAGGGCTCCTAACCTTTTCACGTTAACCATCTGTGTGATTGTGTTTTGCAGTTCGGTGTGATCCTCTTTCTTGACACTGAGATGATAGCCTGAGGTGGTTGCGGTTGCAGTTTTCACTTCTACCCCTTCTTGTTGGGGTGGGGGTTGGGGGTCGATATTTGAGGGTTGCGTTGGTCTGGTCAATTCTGACTTGGACAGGCTTTGGATGCGGTTTTGGGTTCGGGAACTTTGTGGGTCGTGGGCCCAGTTATATGTTTTAAGCTAGTTATATGGCTGCGGTCATTGTTGGATTTTTTCACTCATATTCACTCATGTTGGGGCCTCATTGTGGGTACCCCTATGGGTCATTGTATTTTCACTCATTCAGCTCAATGGAACTCCACTTCGGATGTTATTTGCTTTGCAAAGAACTATCTCAATGTGGATTGCTATCTCAAACATGCAAATTAAAACAATATTAAAAGATTGAAAGAAATTTGAAAAGTCAATTTTCTTTGAACATGTTCGCAACAGTGTCCAGTAAAAATAAGAAAAACGGCAAATTAAACACAATATTAAAAGATTGAAAGAAATTTGAAAAGTCAAATTTCTTTGAACTTGTTCGCAATAGTGTCCAGTAAAAATAAGCAAAAAGAACCTGCATCAAATAGCATGATAAGTGTATATATAATAGATGTACATAACAAGGTAGCATCAACAGTCTATACTCTTGGCTTTGTGGTTTACCGGCAGAAGTTTAAGATGCGACTGCTTGGAAACATTGGCCATCTTTCTGTTGCAACAGAGATCTTTCAAGTTGCACCATCTTTCTATATTGTGGAATCCTGAAAGGCACGAAAAGAATAGAATAGAATAGAGCATGTGGAGTATAGGTCCTTCTACGGGAAGTTGTCTCAAGGTCTCAATGCCATATTCTTCTGATTGCATTTTTTGAGCATTTCCATGAATCCTTATTGGATCCATTCTCAGCATATCCAGAAATTAATGTGTTCCATGTCACAACACTACGAATCAATAGCTCGTTTAATACATGTTGTGCCTCTAGAAGTGAGCCACATTTGGCACACATATCAA
Organism: Isoetes taiwanensis; assembly: GCA_021234155.1. Classification (NCBI taxonomy): domain Eukaryota; kingdom Viridiplantae; phylum Streptophyta; class Lycopodiopsida; order Isoetales; family Isoetaceae; genus Isoetes; species Isoetes taiwanensis. The sequence goes on from JAJEKV010000237.1 coordinate 448,576, forward strand.
CTAGAGTGCTACCCATGAAAGGACCACCTTCCAAACCCAATCTTCACAGTAGAACATTACCCAATCTTTGTAATTTCTTCCATATGAGTCTTCTTTGGTCACTACCTTCTATTCAATGCCATCCTGTAGGAACGTAAAAGCACTTTAATCTCAAACTGGGCACGTAAGAGCAAATATAAGTTATTTATAAAGCTATACTTATCTATAAAGCTATCTCTATGAGAAAGCCCAAAAATGTTAGAAATAATACATATTCAGCGCATAAATTTAGCCCCCGCAAAACTAAAACATCAGATTGTTTGGGATAGATAATAGGTCACTCTGAGTCATTTAAGATTCTAAAGCTTTATATTTACCATCACTTTGGAGTCATCGGAGAATGCCTCGAAAGCATCTTTGCTGGAGGTAGAACGGTGTCACTTGGCAACACACTTTCCAGTGGCATTAAGCTTAGATGCAAAGATAGTATGACATTCTAATCATTTAAACTGAGGAAATAACCTAGAAAGTAATCTAAAATTTTGATTGAAACAAAAACTAGAGTCTCTGTGTCATAGATAAAGGTATCTGATGAACGAGTTGAACTAGAAGATGCATTGTAGAGACATCATAAAGAATCTCTATTCAAACGTTGACCAAACATTCGAAACTAGGGAAATAAAAACTGGGCTTGTTATTTTTGCATTAGCCAAACTAGGGAAGGGTTCGAGGTTGATCTTCAGAACTGATCATCTATGATCATTTAGGTCAAGACGTAGAGAAGGAAGTAGAAACTGCACTTTATTTATTAGAAAGCTCTGCAATCTGGATGTTTGTGCATGATATGTGCACTTTGTTTATGGTTCTATCCATTAATGATATCACATTTGTGATAGATATAGAACTTTGAAATATCGTGGGCAGAATAGTCCCCATAAACTCCTCCAGAAAATTTTGGACTTGTTCCCTTGCTTTATTTTCGGATAGTAGTGCCTCTTCATATGTTAGATTTATCGTTCCTGTCACCTTGCATATCCATACTCTTTGTCAGTACAGGTTAATGCATTTAAGATACTCCCCGAAAGCTGTTAAGGAATATCAAAAGATTTATTTTATATGCTACTTAAAAAGGAAAAACAAAATATTGATAAGGATACTTGTAATGTCTAAAGATTTCTTTGGTAAACCAAACCTGGAAAACTACCTTGTTTGGATTCAAATCTTCTGGGGTTCTATGAACAGGAGAACTTTCCTTTCAAAAAGTGGCATTTTTACTCCCATTCAATTTGCCTTATACTTTCAACCTTCTGCTATTTTATATTCTTTGAAATTATGCCATGAATAGTAGAAAAATCTCCAAATTTTCAGAATTACCGACAATTCAAGGGTGTGGCCCAGGTGGACATGCCTGCTCCCAACGATCTCCAGAGCATGGGAAGATAGCTCTGTATCAGAAGAAGCAACATCATATAGTCTCACCAGTGTAGTTGCTAGTGGAGGGAGTTGCAGTTGCCGTATATTAGGCTTCTTTAGTGGAATGGCATATGTCAATAAAATCGTAAATGTTCAATAGATTCATCTGTTGCCGCCATAAGTCATATTAAGCAACATTGCTCTGGACACACAGAACATACTCTACATTGGATGGCTATCATGCTAGTATAAGTTGTGCCTTGTTCCATTGTAAAGGCTGCTCACTTACTAAGCTACAATCCTTATACAAATGAGAGTTTTTTTTTTTTTTTTTTTTTTAAACTAGCATGCTTTGCCATAACAAGGTCCGCACATAGGTCAACCACTATAAGCATTAATTTATCATTCTTGGATCGTTCTGACATTTCAACCTGCAGAGAAAGATAAGTTATCTAATCTTGACGTGGAAGGGAACCTGCCATTCTTGTGCAAGTTATAACTAGATTTGTTAATTCAATGTTCAAGCATTGCACGTGCATATTACAAGCCTTCATTTCAGAAAATTTACACTTTAAATAACTTGTTCCAGGAACCATCATTTCAGTTCAACTGTGCGATTTCATGCTAACAACACAAGCATGTTATGGTCTACTTATCCGCCTTGACCAGATTGCCTCCCTCCGCCATCTCTACTTCTATCTTCTCATCTTGCAAGGGTTGTTTCTCCTCATCATTAGATGAGTCTGATATAACTATACTAGGTTTTGCCGTCGACTGCTGATATAAGATGCCTCTAGCTATACATGTTAGCAGTCCCATAGTTCCAACAGCAGATGCGTGCCTTTTACACACAAAAAGATTTGTTACCACTGTAGGCAGCTTGTTCAGAACCCCCAAGACAGTGAAACTGGTGGCAGAGATTGACCTTCTACATGCAAATCCAAAAAATGATATTGAAAGGCCAAACAAACAATACAGCCCAATGGGCAGCCAAAGTTTTTACGAATACCATGAATTTTGATGAAATTCTTTTCCCAAGTGAATGCCTTCACCAGTGACTAAAAGCTTAAGTGGGAAAAGAAGAAGTGCTTCAAAATTATTGTACAGAACCAACCCCCTTATACTCAATCCAATGGTCATTACTATGTACTTGATGTACACAAAGTCTATTGTCGTGCTTGCTAAATATACAAAAGCCCAGGTGTATGTTGTAAGAGAGAATAGCGAATCTGTCAGTACCTAAATCACGAACCCACCAATATAACTAGAAGCGTGGTCCATGTGTAACAAGATGGCCAAGGCTTTTTTTAGGAAAAGTGATTCTCCAATGTATTGGCTGGATGGACATGTAGATTTTTCCTTTTATCAAGTGTTGCTGATATTTTGACCGGATTGGCAGATAAATATGGTAAACGATGTCTTTTGTGAGGATAACTACCTTTTTTTCATGTGTATTACGCGTTCTTTTATTGGATATTGATCTAGGATTTCAAATAGTGATATTGGCTTCTCTTTATGGATATCCCAGTTTATTAAAAAACAGGTTCAATTTTTTTATTGCTTATCATGGATTTATTGCTTGCAGCTTATGATAGATTGTGAAATGCAGCACTTGAACATGAGATGAAGATGTGGAGATCATATTGCAAGACATTGCACTACTTGCATATAAATTGATGGCTTTTAAGATTTAATTTTCCTCTTATGTTTGTAGTGGTCTCAAAGATTAGATAGAATCCAAGTGATCTGTTGCATCAGATGCTATGCAAGAATGTTTTTGTCCAATATATTAGATTCAGCTATAGGCACAGTTTCAAACACAATTTCATTGACCAACCGTTTCAAATTTGGAAACAGTTTCCTGGAACACAATTTTAAAATTGGAATGGACAATGAAACTGTTTGTTGATAAAGCTAGATTTTGCTAACATGTTTTCCTTTATTTTGTTGAGGCTCAAATGAAGTTTTGAGGGTTTCGCTGTAACTATAGATCATTGACATGGTGTACTTCCAGTATATGCATTTATCATACACTCTATTCTCACCATTTAATCCATCCTGAAAATGCTCAAGGTGTCGGCATGATAACTGTTAATACGCAATATTATAAAACTTTTCTTTGTTTGTTTTCTCATCTACAAACTGTGAATCTTAAACTATGTCATCTACTTCATTTTTCAATGCACAAATAAATCAAGTGCAATAGATATGCTAGCTTCAAGCTCGAATTATACTTTATGTGAGTTAAGATATTAGCCATTAGCCTAATGTAGGGCAAGTATCTTTGAAAATGGACATTCTTGCACATCGCATGATTGTTAAGTTGCAACAATGCATAACAAAGTTCTCTAAATTGCGACATAAAGCATCAAAACAAAAGCCTAGCAAGAACAAACATTCTCTTATATGGCATATATTTTTTTTTTTATTGAAGGCATGGTTGGTGGGACTTGCACCCACCCACATCTCCCACCCGATGGTAGCCAGTGGGTTTTGAACCCTGGCGAGGATTACCCCAATCCAAGGCCTTACCACTAGGCCACCACCGCGATGGGCCTTATATGGCATATAGAAAATATTACTTTGAGAAAATTAATGAAATGCATGCACATATCCAATGTAATACAAGCATTGCATTTTAACTATCCACATTTCACACTTGGCAATAATGCCCCCCATCATTGGCACTTGACTTTTATAATATCCTACTTGTATATTAACATTGTTTTTTAACAAGGTGCACAACTTGAAATGTTCATTTTCACGTGATTGATAACCACATAGTTTTGGACATGCTTAACAAATATATGAAAATAATCTAACATTCAAAGGTACTAGTTATGGTGCCCGGCGTTGTCGGGCTTAGTAACAATTCGAAGAGGTGCCTCTGTCATTGTTGAGACAATATGGTTTGGAGGGGCAAGGGTAGTATAGAGGAACTTTTTAAAATTCATAGACACAGAGTTCAATATATGGATTTTATGTGTTGTATTTAGAACTTTAAACTTGATTATGCTATATTGGACCGAGTACAATTACTCATGACCTAATGTGGAACCTGGATGTACTTGATAATTGCTTCAGATAGTTGATCCTCTATATCGCTTAAGGATAATAATATAGGACGAAGACTATTAGAAAGATATTTTGAAAATGGCAAAAATGAGGGTAGTAAAGCAACTTAACCATTAGTAACAATTTGAAGAGGTGGTTCGAAATACACCTGGGGTTTAGCTTGGACTTTCATAATACCGTGTTATTCAGTATTGGTGTGTAGATGTGCTCACATGGTTCACTTTTATGTATGCACAGGTGGCTTTGAAATTTAAATGGGTTAGAAGTTGGAGATTTTTATTTCTATTAAGATGGTAGGCGTATATTTTAGGTGAAGATGGTAGGAGATCATAATAGGGGCATTTTGTATGTTGAATTAGAACATGGTCTCAAGGTTGTATTTGGAGTCTATAATGTCAAAGTTGTATTTGTAGTCTATAATGTCAATTTTGTGCAGGGTAGAGAGCATGAGACTTGGGTTGCTAAATCCAGTATATTAAATGCCTATTTGAGTGTCGATATTCATAAACCAATTTATAAAGAAAGAACTTTCGTTTGTTGGATCAAAGAAGTGACTATGAAGTGTAAGATGATGTAATAACTTAACATTTCGCTGCAAATAATTTAAAAACACATCATTTGGTAAAATAACAAAATTATAATGTTTACAACTTTAATAACTTTAACATTCAAATGAAAATCCTGTCAATATACTCTCCATATAGTCTGGTGCTTGTCTTATTGATATCCCTATGTGGTAAAGTAGCGTGATCATAATGTTTAAAACCGCAAAATACCGGAAACGAGATTCTCGTTGGCCAAATATAACAAATTCATTAAGTGTACCCCAGTCATAGACAAAGGAACATACAATAACTACCGAGTGGAATTGGGACTCATTTGTTAATGGGAATAATGAGTACAGCTCTAGATATAAAGATAGAGAAATACAGTACTCCTTCAGGAAAAACCTTTTTTATCCCTTGTCTTATAGGCTTACAACTTATCTCTGTCCAATCTGTTCGTATCCTTCCTATTACTTCTGCTAGAGTTTAATGTCGTCCTCTTGCTAGAGTTTTAAAGTACTGGCTGTCAAAACAAACCCACTCTTGCTTTTCAAAGATAAGATGGAAGAGTTGTTGTGTGGGGCCATCAAACAGGGGAATCGAGAAAAAATAGCCAGCAGCCATAAATAAATCACAATGTGAAGGCTACCAACAAAATTTTATGTACCATGTAATGTGACACTAATTAAATGTTGAAAATTTGTTGTCTCATAAGTATATGGTACAGAACAATTAAATGAAAGATAAAAAACCCAGCACATGTTCAAAACAAATAAATCGAACAAACTTATATTACCTTCATTGTTGAATATTTTGAGAACAAAATCTTATCATGCACATGTTCAAAACAAATAAATACCAACAAACTTATATTACCTTCATTGGTGGATATTTTGAGAACAGATGTGCTAACTCCAATGCAGTAATTCCAAGTGACCATATATCGGCTCTAGCACAAAAGCTTCATTATTATTGGAACAAAGCAGACACTTGCATAGTAAGATAATGTCCTCTTCTTGACAGATTCATAGAGGAACAACCCAATCTGAATTAATGCTATGTAAACTGGGAGGAACTGATCGAAGAACCATGACAGTCCAATCTGAATTAAATTTATGTACACAGGGGATGATTTGATTAATTTTGCCACATTATAATTAATTATATCATAATTCCATCCTGCTCATAACCATTCTCTTTCCACATGTTCCCCATCCAAAAGGAGAAGCAGAGCCTTAATCACAGATTGTTGATGCAGCTAAAGTTGTTTTTAGGATTCTATAGAGACATGTTGCATTTGTGCACTTGAATCCTTTAGCTGCAAAAACTTATTCTCTATAAACTCTAATCAGTACTATATTGCAATAAAAAATCTTACTCAAAATCATAGCCATGTAGCTGCTCCATAACCTCGGGTGCCATCCTATATGCATATGAACCTTAAGGATGTTATTGTATACATCATCAAGTGCCAGGCCCATTGGTGATGCCCAGCATAAGAGTAAAAGTTGTAAGAGAGAGATCTAAAACCAAACAAAGTACCAATCTCACTCGATCTGAGCATTCTACCAGCATTGTAATGGGATATTGAATACAAGCATAGCTTATCTGCCGTCCATTTCTTTAAGAAAGCACTTTTGCAATCTGCTATCCCATCAACGGTTATTGGTTCTATTCAAAATTTAAGACCTAACAACACTTTGTGGCTTGTCCAGAGATGCACATTCCTGAAAATCTAAGAAGCAATGTGCCACCATTCTTATTGTTGTTCATGACACTGACAAAATCTAATCTTTACCTTTCTTCCAATCGTGAAAAGCTTGAAGAAGTCACAAACCTTTATTTCACCAGATTTGAAGAGCGCCTGACACCATGATCTAAAACTGGCAATCCATAGCTTGTTTAATTGATAGGATCCTTGCTTCTCTAGGTCTCGGACTGACGGAGACTAAAATTCAGGGCATAAACATGGGTTAAACTACAATACTATGCCTCACTATCATGCAGACACTTTGATCCTTAGCAAACCTTACTCTGCACTTCGCTGCAGAAGCAAATGGAGGCCTGTTGACAGGAGCACAGTAGATCTTCGGGCAAATGCCAGTGCTACTTGGATGTTGTCGACAGGGACAACTTGTATGCAATGCTGCTGTTTGAGCATATGCCTGATCTTAATGTGGTCTCTTGGTCAGCAATTGCACTTGCAAGTCAACACTAGGATAAGGGCATGTAGATTCAGTTCAAGAATAGAATAGAATAAAGTGAAGTATCAAATCCTGGTAAATGGCTGCTGCAAAGAACAATAGAATACGAATTCAATACAAATAACAAAATGAAGCAACAAAAGCTAAAGCATCAAATCCTGGTAAATGACATCTGCAAAGAATAAGCTAAAGGATCAAATCCTGGTAAATGGCATCTGCAAAGAATTGCTCATCCATGCTTGAAGCAATAGAATAGGGTTTCAATAGAAACAAACAACTAGAACAAAGAACCAAAAAGTGCATATGAATATCAAAGGCACAATGTAATTCTTAGATGAGCATTGGAGGTTCCGATGAAAACCATAAATGTACCAAATCTAACTTGTAATAAAGCATGAATGATACCTTCAAATAAAGTGTCGTTTCTATTCTTGCAATATACTTTCGTCCATTAAAGTCATGTGCATTAGAGACAAACTCCTTTACCAATTCGCTCGCATCTCCTCTGTTTAACACCAGTTTCAAGATTGCATCAAGGGCTTACAAAACAAATCAGAGTTGCCATGCATTTCAGAAATTGCAGCTATTGAGAGTCTTTATCCTCAAGGCAATGCAGAAAAGCATGGGCTTGCAGGATCTCCGGCATGACATATCTTCTCCAAGGTATTGACCATGCTTTAAACCACAAGGAAAGGGTATGTTTGCTTGCACATAGGTCCATTTTACAAAGATTAGCATATGTGAATCAAATCAAAACAAACATTAGGCTAAGAATCCTTGAAGAGAACACGACTGCAGATGGATTTGCAACCTTCAAATTAAAAAAATGCCTGAAAATTAAAAGGCAATCTATACAAGACAGTAAGCGAAGTTTATCCGAGATGGATATTATTTGCTTTAGTTGGCAGTGGCTCCCTCCCAAGAAGCGGCTATTACTGCTATAAGAAGTGAATGTAGTTGTTTGAGGGCACTGCATTTTCAGACTGTTCTAAGCTGTAGCCTGACCATTACAAACAACTCTCAACCCTTGATTCTACTAGCAATTTTATGTTGCTCTACCTTGATAGAGGGACTAACGGACATTGTTTCTTATGGCAGGAGAACTATGCCGGACTGTAAATTTAAGAACTGGATGTAAATTTCAAAAAAATGAAGCGTACCAGATTCTAAAAATGGAACTGCTACCGACAGAATTTGATTTATAAAAATCAGCTCGATCGCTAATTCTCTTCAACGCGGGCATAACTTCCCAAGCACCCAAGAACACCCCATGAACACCTGGAATTTCAAGGAATTTTCCCAATCGTAGATCAAATCCAATGACTTCGAGGCGTTCCACGTGCACAATAATCTTAGCTGGCTGATAGGTTATCTCATTTTCGGAACTGTCTGCAAAGAGAAGCCAATTTAATCATTGTGCATGTACTTGGAAGGACTAGCCAATTTCATCTGTGTGCAGGTGTTCAGGGTGTAGGCTGCTTCTGCCAATTTACTGGAAGTTGAGGCTTGGACAGTCGAAAAGCAGAAAGATTGAGGCATCCGTCGTAGAACTCTGATTCCGAATTTGTTGGTATATGCATCCTGGAAACAAAATGCAACTCGTAAAACAATGCATAGTCTTTTGCAAAATAGAGAGCAATATGCATCGATTTCTTGGAACTATAATTTATGATCCTTAAAGCTAGAAGCATACAGATGAGCATAATTGTGATTTGAACATATATACGGGCATACTTAATATGCAAACCACAATATAGAGCTTATATACAACTTTTATATACCTTCATTTTGACCACTGGTGCAACGAAGTAGAACTTTACGCCATTATATATCACCAACAAACCCAACTTTGATGTTATCCAAGTCCCCAAGTTCACGTTGGATGGTGTACACATCTAATAATGCCTGCACAGCAACCACCTCATTTAGTTCAGAGCAGCTCTCCCTTCCATTGATGTTGGCATACAATATATCAATATCTTTGGAACATGGCAAGCAGCTCATTTAGGCCCTTTGACATAATTATGACACAACTAGAAGATTTGAAGTCCAGAATCTTATTGAGAAAAATCAAACATTTGAAGACTCCTTTTTTAAAGCATAAATGGACAAACAGGAATGACTAATAATTCGTGTGCAGGCAAATAAATCACTTGCATACAGCTATATTCTTAGAAAATTATACACTACATCCAAAATATTATATCTCAGGTCGGTAAAGAGAACCTGTGTAGGATGCAACAAGACTTCATAGCTTGACAGCACACATATCACATGCTACTCCAATATCATACTGCTAGAAAGATTTCAGGTTTCTATACATTAAAATTTACAAGCTCAATCGTTCCTCTCGCATGTAGATAAGTACAACCTTCCTATTATGTGCTACTCTATGCCCTTGGCAGTTTGACATCTAAAGACTAAGTGATTCGTTATGTGATCTCTGTAGGAACTCGGGTTTCAAGAACCTCTGGGCAGAGCAAAAGTCTTAACTCTGTTGCTTTGATAATGATTGACACTTCAGGACTCAAATACTGAGCATTACTGTTGTGAACTCCATTTTCATCTCTAATTTTCTTCCCCAGTTGTAAAGCTCCATTTATGTGAAACCATCCATGACAAATTCATCAAAAAAAAGGCATTCTGGACCAAATAGGCCCATTACAATCCCTGCCTTCTGAATTTCTAGGAAAATCTCACAAATTTCGAGGCTTATATGCACCGCATGTTGGAACTGTGCAACATCCACTCTTGCCAATGACACCATACCCTTTTGATTGCCCAAGGAGTTCTTGAAGAAAAAAGGTAATGCTAGCAAAAGGGGAAGGAAGGAATGTCAGCAAAGGCTAAAGCATACTCAAAATGAGGTTATTAATAAGCTATAGATTTTGGCTAGTTAGGATAGTATTTTGCTCAAAGCTCCCGAGAGTTTGAACCTTCTCTATACTTACCATAAATGGCCAACTGTGCAACACAATCCAGATGCCCTTCCAATGTTGCACTTTCCTTTGCCACCTGTAATACTTCACCAGACACTCCATTGGCATTGCAGTTTCTTTGTCACACTGAGTACTTATATAGGTTTCTGGCTCTGTAGCTCTAAAATAATAATCCTCTGGAGTTAATACCAAGACAGAAAGTAAGTATTCCAGGGCATCCCAAAATTCATGGATCAAAGTCCAGGCATCTTTCAAGAATATGGTAAAAACATTGTCCTTTCTTGTCCTTATCCATAGAATTGGTTAGTCTGCTTTTCACATTGACCTTTGGAAAGGCCTTAGCAGCAGACCATAAGCTACAGACCAAAGACGATTTTCCCATGGTGTGATTCTACTTAGCAAATAAATTATTTTGCTCACAGTTATTAACAACACAATGATAAGGAGTGCATTATACTATCTTGCAGATAATATGAACTTACATGCCAGATTTTTAGTGTATGTAAAGCTTAAAACACTCATAAGCTAACCTGAATAGGTTCACTCCACATGCCAGCATCTGATCTTGTATCCATAGCTCCTTACTTTCTACCAAGATCGTCTCTAGCAAACCTCTTTGGCATTGCATTTATGGCCATGTAATCCATCTTATTGTTCTTGTCCAGGCCACTAGGATACGCTTTGTCATAGCAGCTGCATTGTAAATGAAAGAAATCAATAGCAGACAGACCATGACACAGGAATGTAGACCAACTAGTCTAGGAGGTTGCCGCTTTACCAAAATGTCTCTATTATCATGTAATACAGCCTAGTTCGGATCATGTTGTTAAATGCCTGTTATGGCCACCACGAAAATTCGACCACAGACTGAAGGCAATCTACTTAATAAAAAACTAGACCACAGACTGAAGGCAATCTTGCCTTGTGAGTCGATGAAATATTTCTTCTTCGATTTTTTTATTGAGAGTTCCTTTCCCGCACTTCGGTTTTTATGTATATGTAATAAACGATAGGGCGAAATTACTGTCAAATTTCGCGTTTTCTATTTCACGTAATATTCTCCGCCGCTTGCGGAGCGGCGCCGCCTCTTCCCTGTTTGCCCTATTCATTCTGGCCCTGTTCTGGAGCCCCTGTTCCGGCCCTGTTCTGGCGCCATTCCGGCCCTGTTCTGGAGCCCGCTACTCCGGCCTGTTGCCCGCTATTGCACTGTTCCTTCTTGTCACAGGAAACATCGCAGGTTAGCCACAGCAGTTAGGCATAAACATCGCAGGGGAGCAGGTTTGTTTCCGGCGAAGAAGAAGATGTCATAGCATAAACATAGCCATAGCTGAAGCAGGTTTGTTTCCGGCGAAGAAGAAGATGTCAGGATCACATAAAAGATTTCAAGGAATACTTGTTTCCGGCGAAGAAGAAGATGTCGGCAACATTTAGGCATCACATTTAGCCATAGATTTTTTCTTGAAGATTTTTTCTTGTGAAAAAGCTGAGCCCCTGTTCTGGAGCCCGCTATTGCGCTGTTCATGGATCTTGATCGTAATTTCGCCCTATCGTTTATTACGTAAGGGAAACTACGCATCTCAAAGATTCCCTCGGGAATATTCCCTCGGCGGCCCGCCAGACTCGGCGGCGCTGCGGCTTCGCCGCCTGGGCGCCGCCTCGTCTGGCGGGGCCGCCTCGGGAAATTCCCTCGTGGAATCTTCTCGAACCGTAGTTTCCCTAGTACATTTTTCTAGCGCTTCTCAAGTACTATTGACAATTTATGGATTTGTATGAATCACGACAATTTATATGCCCCTTAAACCATAGGGGGAGAAGTTTTCATTAAAAGAGAGAAAGGGGCAAAAGAGGCAAAACAGTTTCTCGTAGCAGGGTTTCATCCGGTGGCGTCGACTAGGGTTTCTAATTGCACTAGCTCGTTGGCCGCAGATGTAAGTCCTGTGATGCAAGCTTCACGACAAGTTAAGGCCATCCTAATGAGTTTGCAGACATGCTAATCCTCATTTTTTTTATCAATGCCAATTATCTTAGCAACTTGCTGTTTGAGTAACTCTATTCCCGTTGCATTGCATACAGGTTCTCCACTTCCAAATTACCAATTCGCTGCTCCTGATCATCATGAGTAGTGGAATAGAATCCCCCCAGGATGATCAGGAGCAGCGAATTAATAATTTGGAAGAGGAGAACTTGTACGCAATGCGAGGGAAATAGAGTTACTCAAACAGCAAGTTGCTAAGATTGGCATTGATAAAAAATGAGGATTGGCATGTCTGCAAACTCATGAGGATGGTCTTAGCTTAATAAGCCACACTGGTTAAAGAAAAATATATAAAAATTGAAAGAAGAAAACAAGAAAAGTTTTACCTGGCAACAATGGCGCCACTGAAGATTGTGGCCATGAAGATAGCAGCAAAGGAGCTTACATCTTACATCTGCGGTTTCTCCAAATCGTGGCTACTTCAAGGAAAATGAGCAAGAACATGCTCGAAAGGGCATATAAATTGTCATGATTCATACAAATCCATAAGTTGTCAATAGTACTTGAGAAGCACTAGAAAAATATATACATAAAAACCGAAGTGCAGGAAAGGAACTCTCAAGCACAAAATACGAAGAAATATTTTATCGACTCACAAGGCAAGATATCCTTACTTGTCAATACTAGAGTGCAAATAACGTACATGGTCCCTTATAAAGCATTCGTGATACACACAAAATAACGTACATGGTCCCTTATAAACCATTCGTGATACACACGTGTTGTCCGTTCATAATAATGAAAAAAATTGTTACAAAAACAAATAAAACTTTTTAATAAGTAGATTGCTTTCAGTCTCTGATCGAACATAACAGACACTTAACAACATGATCCGAACTAGGCTGTATGACATGATAATAGAGACATTTTGGTAAAGCGGCAACCCTAGACTAGTTGGTCTACATTCCTGTGTCATGGTCTGTCTGCTATTGATTTCTTTCATTTACATGCAGCTGCTATGACGAAGCGTATCCTAGTGGCCTGGACAAGAACAATAAGATGGATTACATGGCCATAAATGCACCGCCAAAGAGGTTTGCTAGAGACGATCTTGGTAGAAAGTAAGGAGCTATGGATACAAGACCAGATGCTGCCATGTGGAGTGAACCTATTCAGGTTAGCTTATGAGTGTTTTAAGCTTTACATACCCCAAAAATCTGGCATGTAAGTTGATATTATCTGCAAGATATTATAATGCACTCCTTATCATTGTCTTGTTAATAACTGTGAGCAAAATAATTTATTTGCTAAGTAGAATCACACCATGGGAAAATCGTCTTTGGTCTGTAGCTTATGGTGTCAGGCATGCAGGCAGATGATCTGCTGCTAAGGCCTTTCCAAAGGTCAATGTGAAAAGCAGACTAACCAATTCTATGGATAAGGACAAGAAAGGACAATGTTTTTACCATCTTCTTGAAAGATGCGTGGACTTTGATCCATGAATTTTGGGATGCCCTAGAATACTTACTTTCTGTCTTGGTATTAACTCCAGAGGATTATTGTTTTAGAGCTACAGAGCCATAAACCTATATAAGTACTCAGTGTGACAAAGAAACTGCAATGCCAATGGAGTGTCTGGTGAAGTATTACAGGTGGCAAAGGAAAGTGCAACATTGGAAGGGCATCTGGATTGTGTTACACAGTTGGCCATTTATGGTAAGTATAGAAAAGGTTCAAACCCTCGGGAGCTTTGAGCAAAATACTAACCTAACTAGCCAAAATCTATAGCTTATTAATAACCTCATTTTGAGTATGCTTTAGCCTTTGCTGACATTCCTTCCTTCCCCTTTGCCTCTCTTGGGTGCGTTCATGGCTGATGCTTATTGGGGTCGATTTCGTACAATTATTGTCACATCCATTGTTTATTTGCTAGTAAGAGCAGAACGCTTTTCTTCTTCTTCTTCCTCCTCGTCTTATGTCAAAAACAAGATGCTTGCTCTGCAATTTATTTTTATTCTTATATATGATTGCTATGCTTGATTCTTAGCCCAACTCTGCATTTTGTCTTTTGGATATGGTCAAATAAACCCCAGATTCATGATGTTTGTCTTTGCAGGGTTTGATACTACTCACTTTATCAGCTTCACTTCGTGTGTCCAAGCCAAAAAGCTGCAAAGATTGGATTTGTCCCTCTCCAAGTGCATCCCATTTAGGGTTCTTCTACTTTGCCCTCTACACCATAGCTCTAGGATCTGGAGCCATGAAACCATGTGTTTCTTCGTTCGGGGCAGAGCAGTTCGATGAAAGAGATGCATCAGAATATAAAAAGAAGACCTCTTTCTTCAACTGGTGGTACCTGGGGGTTCATGCAGGTCTTATATGCTCTGTAACTCTCTAGTCTATGTGCAGGATAACGTTGGCTGGTCATGGGGATTTGGTATACCTGCACGAATCATGTTGTTTGCATTGGTCATATTTCTCTTTGGCACCCCTTCTTATAGATTCAAGTATCCAACTGGGACCCCCCTTACTAAAATAGCCCAGGTAATCACTGCTGCTGTAAAGAAACATAACATGAAGGTTCCCGATGATCCCACCATGCTCTACCGTATGGATGGAGTACAACACACACGTCAAATGTTGTAAGGATTTGAACAATTATGACTACTTTGGTCCATATACCCAAGACAATGAAGTCACCACATGTTGGAAAACCTTGCAGGTATTTGGACAAGGCCGCCATCTGCTTGCAAGAAGAAAAGGAGGATCACAGGTGGATCCTTGGAGTCTATGCACTGCTCAGCAGGTTGAAAATACCAAAACGTGTATCAGAATGATCTGGATTTGGCTTTCTTGTCTTCCTTATTATATTGTGACAGCACAGATCAATACCCTTTTTGTAAGACAGTCTTTTGTTATGAATAGAAGCTTAAAACAACACAGCTTCCAAATACCTGCAGCATCTATGCAAGTGTTTACTAGTCTAACAGTGGTGATTTTTCTTCCAATTTATGACCGAATTTTGGTGCCTTTGATGAGGAGGGCATCTAAGAATCCTAGAGGAATAACCCTACTACAACGGATAGGAATTGGCATGGTAATCAACATGTCATCCATGCTATGTGCTGCAGCACAGAAACTAAGAGATTAAAAGCTTCAAAACATGGAGAAGTGATATCAGTTTTCTGGTTGCTTCCTCAGTATGTGCTGCTAGGTATTGGAGAGGCATTTACAGTAACAGGGCAGGTAGAATTTTTCTATGACCAGGCGCCAGATACGATGAGAAGTTTTGGAGCTGCATTCTACTTGGCAAGCATTGGGGTGGGAAATTTCTTGACTAGTGTTTTGATTAGCATAGTAAATGGGATCTCGGGACGGCATGGGAAAAGAAGATGGATTGAGAACAACATAAATCAAGGCATGTTGGACCTGTTTTACCGGCTACTGGGTGGATTGATAGGGCTGAATGTGATATGGTATATTTCAGCAAGCAGGTGCTACATGTATAAGAATATAGCTCGAGAAAAACGGGAGCAACTTGTTATCTAGGCCCATGTGGCCACTAGAGGACTTCAGTCCCTCCCTTTGTTGCACTCATTTGTTTTACCAAGTTGTGATATAGACCACCTCTCATCCTTTCTGCACGATAATATTAGTGTTCCTAACTACTACTAGAGTCTAGAATGGAACAGTTTAGTACTTTTACATTCTGACATGTTATTATATGGTGGACAAAAGACTCCTCAAGTGCTTACTAGTGGAGATTCCATTTCAAAAAATCGTTGGGTTAAAATGAATTGTCTCAACTGCTATCTATTGGGAATTCCACTCTTTACTTGCAGCTTGCGCCACCGTACTCTTTGAAAATGCATGCCTTGCTTGTAGCTTGCATAAAGAATAACTTCACAACTTTTAGCGCGGCAAGGTGAAAACAAACAATGATTCTTTGCCTTTGTAGTGGTGAACATATGCCATCAATACATGTCTCTCTCTTTTACTTTGCATCTTTACCTATAGCATTTTATGCCATGTGCCACTATAGCATTTTATGCCATGTGCCATTACTACATGTTTGTTTCCTGAACAAATCTATCAAGTAGATCCCCTTTTCTTTTTATCAAGTAGATCCCCTTTTCTTTTTAGGGCTTTTAAGATACTGAGACCCTATGAAGTAAAGCTACCTTTTCCAAAGATAAAGCAAATAACGTGCCCCGATCACCAGATTAAATTGGCGTTCCATCTTTTACCATGATGCTTGATTGCATCATCAAGACTATAGGGTTAAGAATATGGAAAAGATGTTGATTATTGCAATTTTGATTGTTAGGGATTTTATCTAAAGTTTTGGAATGACATGTTATTAAAGTAACTTCACATGATGGTTTCTTATGCCCTATGGAGTCATGATTTATGCTGTTTTCATTAGGTTTGAATGATCTCCTTTTTAAGAGCTTTTTTTACTTGTACATTCATCAACTTGGTAGATTTGTCTCTAAGTACTCTCCATAACATTGTATATTATGCCATAACGTTCCATTGTGCATAACATTGGAGTCACTTTTTCCAAATGCAAAAAGGATATGACATGGATGCTCATTGAAAACAATGACAAAAATTATGACTTTATTGACACTTTTGTGACACGCATGGTATATAGAAATGCAACTTATCCTATGTTTACTCTTTAGGGGTGAGTTGGAAAAGTATGCTTCCCGCCAATATATTTTAAAAATCATGAAAATTAAAGGATCAACGTCATAGCACACATAGCTAGCATGTGGTCAACACAATTAATGCTATGTGAATTAATGACACTAAGAATGGTTGTTTCTATGCATATAACGTGCATATATGTTGAGTACTTTTATATTCTACATGATGATTCTTTATAACACCCAATACAACATGGAAACTGGGGATAGCATTCTGCCTCTGGAATGGATAGCTTAACAGGTCATCTGCAGGTAAATCCCCAGTTAACATGTTGTGGAGTGATGTAACTGGACCGCTGATTCTAGGACCTGCTCTCGGCTCTCGCCAATCGCGGGACACCTTGGAATCATCTCCCCAGTTTCCATCCCCCACATACATAACAACCATTGACATTTAACAAAATGCATAACAATCATTCGCATTTATTAAGTCTTTCCTTGACCTCCCCCCTCCCCCTTTGTTTTGGTGCATATTCATATGAGGTGTCCAAATGTTAGCTCGGGCCATTGGATGCAGATTTAGAGCGGTCCGGAGCATCGGACCCATGTAAGTACACAGATAATATATGTTGTTTATGACAATGGTTGTATTAAAATTTTGTCGAATATACATATTTGAAGTCTTGCTATCGTCAAACTCCTTTGATGCTGCACCAAAGGAACAAGGGTGTTAAAGGGATTCAATTAATATTAATACTTACTATGCCGACAAGCGCTCGACGGCTTCTTGCCCATTCGGAGCTTTAGATCCCTTATCTCAAATGCTTGAGGTAAAACATAAAACTATATGTTGAAAGTGCTCCTGTAAAAGAAAACACGAGCTTTAGCTACTGAGCTCTACAGATGCTTCTACAGCCTGGGTTGGATTGTGGCACTATGGCTCTCAAGGTTAATGGTCCGCGCATTGAGCATTGCAGTAGAAGATCAACTCGCTGTCATGGCGCACTCTGGTACGTCCATTCAATATAAGTTGATTAACCTGGGATTTCTTGAACTTTTCCAAATGTACTGCAAATCAACATTGACTACATTGGATTATGATTCTATTATTCTATATTCTATATATTATTTGTACATAACATAAGGCTAGAATTGCAAGAATTACAGCTATAAAATCATTATGGTGCGAAGCAGATACTAATAGAGGCTATAATAAGATCCTAGATTGCAGGCCCAAGGATATTATGAGGCATATTCTGATGGTAAGCTCATTTTTAGCCCATTTTGCTGCATTCCACAAATAGGCTCTCTTCTCAAATGGGTAATCTTTCACTTTCACTGCATTGCACAAATTGGCACTCTTCTCAAATGTGCAATCTTCTCGCTATTGCCTTTCAGACTTCAGAGCCTATCGTTTGCATTTGACAGACTCATCATGGCTGTAGCTTTTGTCTGTGTAGATTTAATACTTCTTGAGTATTTCCATGTACAAGCACCAGATCATATTTCAAACTAGTACATTTGATATAAGCATTTGTCATATTAGCTTTTGTCTTTGACTCAAAACCACTCATTTATATAAGCTTGCAATTTTTTTACCTTTCATTAATGCAGCTAGATTTGCACAACCACCAGTTGCACTATCCGCACTATTTCTTGAGGCATGCATTCAAAGAGGTCAAGGCCATCAATGTATTTGTCCTGTAATCTAGATTGAAAATCTGTTGACAAATGATGAACTATGTGGAAAATGCAAGTCCTCTAGTCTTCCTTTGCTAGATATTTCTAAAGGAAGGCAACGTTCTTGGTGCCCTCTAATCATTTATATACTCTTTTGGTATGTAGGTTGTATAAAACATGTTTTTTGGGTTGTCCTAGAGGGGAAATCTCTTGCTTATGTGGATTTTGGGCTTCGTATATGCTAGTATATGCCCGGAGTATGCTGAAAACTGCTCCAAACTCGCTATAGGCTGTAAACTATCGGTCGTCCCTGTCCCTGCTGATGGGCGATTGCTTTGAAACCGTCTAAGCTAGGCTTGATGCACTCCATAGATCTTCTGTTCCCCTTCTTCTGCCCCTGTCAGAAGCTCTTCCGGTATGCCTATCTTTGTTATATCAAGGAGAGAATACATCTTTCGCTTTATGGAATAAACAATTTCAGAATGTTTATGAAAGATTGAGATTGAGAGGAAGCATCTGCCTATTGTCGGATTTGTGTAACTGAATCACTTTGTGGCTTCTTTGGCAGCATGTTACATAAGTCAAATGTATTAGTGTGTTGTCTTACTTTAACACGTCCCTCCTACATAATGGGGAGAAAATTATCTGTACTGAAGGAATATTATCCTTTGTATAAATGATGCAATATATAGCATTTGTGTTGGAAGTATTGTTTGTTTGTTATGTTAACAATTGTAGAGGGTTTGCATTTAGTGCTTTTCATGCATGTCTCACAATTTTGCTTATGCACTTTGTGCCGGGTTTGTTTGATAAATTTACGGAAGATAATTCGGCATATGCTAATAATATCAACTAAATAACTAACAGGGTTGTCATTGTGACGTAAAATTCAAGAATGCGAGGGGAAATGAAAGAATGTCGCGTAAAAACTAATAACAATGTCAACGCCTAAATTTGTCTTAACTTGCTTTTATATATCTTAAATTATAGTGCAACAATTTGTTCACGGTGCCCGTTCTATATCTCAAGTACCTGTAAATCATAGAGTTTTTTTTTTTGAAGAACGTCTTTTACTTCATATTATACACTCAAAATATTACAAAGTACTTCCAGAAGTAAGAAATGTCCCTGAAGCATCAATCACTTTTAGATGATCACTCCATATTGGAATTTTAATACGATAAGGCCAATTAGAGATCTGAAAGCAATTATACAACTTCTTACGAATTTCTTGAAGCACCACCTGAGAAGAAATACGCTTATCATAAAAGACCTTTCTTCGCCTTCGCTTCCATACACTCCATATTAGCCAAGACTTTGCCATGTGAAATGCAATCCTTTTAGAAGCAGTCCACTGATTTGGATAAATACCCAAAAGAAAGTGCTGACTATCCAAAGATACACCAAAAAGAGAATGCAGCCAGGACCTAAGACTACTCAGCTCTGCACACAAATATAAACAGTGCTCCAACGTTTCAATGCACCGCTCACACATTGGGCCAATATCAATTATCATAATATTGGGCCAATATCAATATCATTGTTATTCGTTGCACAATATCAATTATGTAAATTAGTTTGAAGTATTATTCTTTCCTCCCTCAGTTCTATAGATTGACCTTCACTTCGTAAACAAAACTCCTGGCCTAAGAAAATGACATCTTGTGTTCAAACAAAAAAGACCTGACACGAAACGACGAAACAGAAACCATGGAAACACACTTTCGTGCCATTGGAGGGCAACCCCTCGTGTGCAGCACCTTGTTTAATTTGGTAGATCTTGGTATAGCACTAAAGATATTAGAAATCGAGGTTTAAAGTTTGAATTTTTTTACTGAATTCATTTGTGCGCAGTTTGCCCTTCGTTGTCAGATATGTTCAAAATAGAGCAAATGTTTGGATTTTTATATATTGACTGCCAATGACAGACTGTATTAAATCATTGACGTTTAATGATTTCTGAAAATTTTGTACCACAAATAAAAATGGAATAAAAGAATATTCTGGAGATTATCATAATAATCTTTAGAATATTCTATAATCGTTGGAATTATTCTGAAGATTATGATAATAATCTCTGGGATTATTCTGAAGATTATGACAATAATCTCTGGAATTATTCTGAAGATTATGACAATAATCTCTGGAATATTCCAATGATTATAGAATATTCTAAAGATTATTATGATAATCTCTAGAATATTCTTTTATTCCATTTTTATTTCTAGTACAAAGTTTTCAGAAAACGTTAAAAATCAACCGTTTAATACAGTCTGGCATTGGCAATCAATATGTAAAAATCCAAACATTTGCTCCATTTTGAATATATCTGACAACAAAGGGCAAACTGCGCTCAAATGAATTCAGTAAGAGATTTTCAAACTTTAAGCCTCGATTTCTAATATCCATTCTAAAGAGCATCTTTGGTGCTATGCTAGGATTTGCCAAATTAAAAAAGATAGAATTTTTGTAAGACACCATTTCAGTATGTACTACCATGTTTGCAACATTGAAAGTGCAAGATTCAACAAATAAAAACAAGATGTTTCTTACTATGCAACAACAGCCGTCTTTTGCAATAGCAGCACCATACTTGTGGTCGTGAAGCTTGCATCACAGGACTTACATCTGCGGCCGACGAGCTAGTGCAATCAGAAACCCTAGTCGGCGCCATCGGACGAAACCCTGCTACGAGAAACTGTTTTGCCTCGAATGTCGTCCAATAGTTTTGCAAAGAGCGAATTGACCATGATTGTTCGATAATTGGCTGATAATGAGGGTCAACTACCTTGTAGAAGGAAGCAACCCTACTAGTGGTCCACTGTGGGAGAAAGCCTTCCTATAATGCCCCATTGAACAATGTCATTAGGATGGTTAAGGGATGTTTTAGGCTAGAGAAATGGGGGATTTCGTAAGTAAATTGGCTAACTACAAATCTAGGTACACGAGATTTGGTACAATCAGCAAGAGTTCACACTATTTAGAAAAACAGGTTTCCATTGGAATTCTACAATCTGGATGTGGACCCCATGATAATGTATAAAGAATAGGACTATATAAGAGATGCAACATTTAAAGACTTGAGACGAATAATTGCTAGATATAGGACAAGCTCTCATAAGCTTGCAGTGAAGATAAGAAGACGTCTAAAGATTTTGAAGGAGGATTGTATTTGTATCTTCTGTGACATCAATCAAGTTGAAGATGAGTTGCATGTTATTCTAAAATGTACAGCATACGAGGATATCCAGATTAAATTTGAAATCAACCGTGGAGATTTTTATTTCACACTAATGATGAAGCCTAAAAAACTGGCAGATATAGTAGAATTGCGTAGGGGCATCTTGAGTGTAAAAATTTGTTGTAGATTTTTCCTGCTCCATGCCCTCTTGGGTCCTACGGGTGCGATAATAAATTATTATTATAAATTTTTATTTATATCCTTAGTGCCGTCCTATGTTACCTTCTAGATGATAATCATTTTTATGTCTTTGAAGCGTATAGCACTTAAATTCTTTTGTACTCTCTCTAATCATTCTCCCTTTTCTTTCTTCGAAGTCTCAACATTTTGCCATTGTGTATCATGAGTAGTCTTAAATTGAACTTCTGCTGATTGTTGAGTGATCCCTCGCTTTATGACGTCATATCAGACAACTTTATTCTTCTAAAGGCTTGTTATCTTCCTTACTCGTGCTCCCTTTCAACATTCCGATGCTTACCATGGTTCTCAAGATGGTATCCATTCTTGTCCACTCGATCTCATACCATTTTGGGTTGGCACGCATGTTTTTATTAATATTATAGGAGCTCCATAGAATAACTTGCAAGAATATTTTCGATAAAATATGTAAGGGGGTTCCAAGGGGATTTGATATGGATGTGAAAATAAAAATTCCTGAAATCATAGACCATATATTCCTAACACAATGGAATAAGTTTGTTATAAAAATATATACAAGAAATTTATCGCGGCGGCCTTGGCCGCCGCGAACATTTCTCTCTCCCGCCTAGAACCCTGTTTGATCATAAAACATGCGGGATTGTGCCCATAGAATAGATGTGAGGTTTTATTTTTTAGATAAAACATGCGGGATTGTGCCCATAGAATAGATGTGAGGTTTTATTTTTTAGATGTGAGGTTTTATTTTTTAATCTGTATGACAATGGACCTTTTGTGCTCTTGTGATAACATGACTCTATTTATTGAGCAATCTAGACAACAATGTTAAGTTGTATTTAGCAACCTTAACCACGAGTTGTTTTGAATCCCACCGTTCCCCACCATCGGATCCAGATTGGGTTATATCCAAGAACCTTCTAGATATTTGCTATTTCTAAGTATTATGGCGTCTTGTTTAATTTTTATTCCCCACCGTCGATCTACAGAATATTCTACAAATTCTTTCAGATCGGTGGCTCACATCATTTTGGATGGAAATGATAAATAAGATTTCAATGGTGCACATTGGCTGCATGGTCGAAAATATTGAGGCCATTACTCACATGGAAAATCCACAAACAAACAATGCAGCAAACAGAAAATCTTTGTCAGGGTAATCCAGCCCTGGTATCCCCTGAAAATAGCTGTTTAAGCAGTTGCTCCTGGATGGATTCGCGACTAAGGATGCAAAACCGCTTACGCAAATGTAGACCTGTGTAAATGTGGAGCCTCATGCGCTTCTCACCAATGCTTCTGACCTACCCTCTGCAAATCCTAGCCTCAGCAAATCTAGATGGAGATGCCCGTGCCTCTGCCGAATCAAACCTAGCCTCTGCCGAATCTATCCTAGCCTCAGCCAATACCTGGCCTCAGCAAATCTATCCTAGCCTCAGCAAATCCAAACACAAATTCCTTTAGCTTCCAAGCACAAACGAATTCCGGTTTTTGAATCCCTGTCAAATTTAAAGACTCGTGTTAAATTTTGAAGAATCTGTCGCTATTTTGGAAGAATCGGGTTCTTCAGCTCGAAGTGAAGAATTGGCTATTCTGGCAGTGGGGCACCTTCGGATGAGAAATTTTGGAGTAATTTGTGGACTCCAACTACCTGCGGTTTAAGAATTGGGGGAATTACTTACGCAATAACAAAAAGCTGGCGCAAGATGCTCTACTCTAGCAAGCAATATATGCATCCGAAATCTAAAAAGGATTCGAAACCCTACAGCGGACCTCTGTAACCCAGATTTCAGTATGAGATTTTGAAGCAAGCAAGGATGATTCCGGATTAGCCTGAAGTCTGCCTGATTTGGCAGTAACGAATATCACTGGGAAGAAAAATGGATTAGTTGGAAGGGCGAAAGGGCGGACTCCCTAGAAATTGCCGGAACAGAGGCGCTCGGACAACTTCTTGAAGATTCCCAAAGTATAAGCGTGTCAACACTAAAATTATACGATTTTTTTTTCCCTTGATTTTTCCCCCGGACAAACCCGAGGACGTGGCGGCAAAATAGGAAGAGAATAAAAGGTAGATTCCCAAAGAATCTTGCCAATAACAATTATATAGTTTAGATATATATATATATATAGCCTAAACCAAGACCAAAACCTTAGAGTAGACCTCAACATCCAAAACCAGTCCAGGGTAACCTGTGACCTAGTTGGATTTATCGGTTCCGTGCTTTAGAAAGGAGGATCTTAAGTAGTATACCCATTCCAATACCAGTCCGCATGCATGTAGATAAGACCAAAATGTTCATTTGTAACAACGTATGTCAGTGACATTATGCTTACAAAGCGACCTCATAAAACCTATGCAATGAATTTAGCCTAGACTTTCATTTATTTGTGCACCAAAGCTATAACATGTGACCCCTTAATATATCAGCATAAACTTGGAGAGGTTCAGATTCCTGTATAATGTATCACTCATGTTCATTTGAAAAAGCTTTAGATTATATATTGGTGAAGTGGTTATCCATATGCCCATGCCTAGTATTCAGCTAATGATAAAGACAAAACCTGTACTATGAAGACATACTATCAAATCATCCAGTAAACTTTTATGTCATCAGTTTAATCCACGTCAAAAAGACATGTATCCATGTAGATGAAACTAAATGTTCATTTTTAACAAGGTATTTTGATTACATTATGCTTACAAGGCAGCTTCATATGCACTTTTTTAACAGAGTATTTCGATTTCATTATGCTTACAAGGCAGCTTCATATGCACTGGATTTAGCCTAGACATTCATTTACATATGCACCAAAGCAATAGCTTGTAACCATTAGACGTAACAGTCTAAGCTTGGAGAGACGCGCCCATATATAAACTTTAGTTAATGATTAATGCTAGATACTGTATTATGAAGCCCAAATCTCAACTCATAGAGGAATGCTTTATGCAGACCTTTTAAATCCATAGCAAACATGCCTAAAAGGAAATATTTAACATTGCTTAAGCCAAATCAGAATTGTAGCTCTCAAACTTTTCAGAATATTTTTCAGAATATTTTTCAGAATATATTAAAGCATGTCAAGATAACCTTTATGGTTAGATATGGTTATCCTTTTCAAAGTACAGCAGATAGCTTGCATGACACAAGTTCAAAAAGATGCAAGCAAAGGAAGTTCAAAGGGAAAACTTGAAGGCTGATAGGATATATCAGTGTTCTAACAGCCTGTTTAACATAATAGAGGCAGTGAAGAGAAATGCATAGTTCAGACCTCCTTTGCATCACATTTACTGCAAACAAGGTTGGGAAAATGGTACAACCTGTAGATCTTGAGGATGAGTTTAATATCCTGAAATCTAAGTTGATTTTTGAAAGATAAGACTTCGTTAAAGAACTTCAATTTGCTGGAGATACAATCTGCTGAGTGTTCTGTGCTAACTTGCTTAACCAAGACATGATGAAATAATGAGTAGGTAGATAAAACCCTGGTTACCTGCAGCCAAAAGAACATATATTAGCCTCCGAAAGGGTAACAATGAGCTGGCTAGCAGGTAAGCAATAGAGTTTTATGGCGTAAAGCCCATCAACCTGAAACTGAAACTAAGAATTACTGAAATGATGTGAAGCAGAAAAATTGAGAAAGATTGAGAAAAACTTCCTGTGGCAATATCAGTTCCATATGTGAAAGCCTGCAGCAGATTATGTCGCATAACCATGGATATAACGAATATATTCAAACAAAAGCATCAGGATACGTTTCCAGCAGTCAAAGAAAACATTTTTTTTCCGGAGAATAGCTGATTCATTCTTAAGTACATACAATACATTCAAAAGAATGATTTTCCTTATGGCAAATGAGCATTCATGACAGTATTGTAAAATATAAAGTCCCCCCATTTGTTTGTTACTTTAGAAAATGTTAAAAAACCTGGTTTAGCGGGATGTCTCCACTCAAGGAATCGCTAGATTGGCTTGCATCGATGTTGACCACGTTCTTGTTCTTTGGAAATGTGTGATCCATGCTTGTATGAGCTGTGAGGTCTTGAAAGCTCTCAACCACAGGTCTTTTTTCCATCATTCTTTTCCTGGCATAGATGTCAATCCCAGCCTTGATAGCCATGGCTTCAAGTTCTGCCTTTTTTATGGCTGCTCCATCATTTCTCCCAACGAAACTAACATCCACTCCAGCATTCTTTAGCATTTCAAGAATGTCTAATTTAGTGGGCTTTTTGTTCCCAGATCCTTCTGGTCTCGTCATGTATCTACTACAAAAGTAGGAAATATAGGAGGAGCTGTTCTCAGAGGCGGCTGGCTCCTTTCCTTTACACAAGGAAAGTTTGCTAAAAGATAGTGATTGCAGATTATCCATGCAAAGGCTTATGAAGGGAGATAGAAATATGAAGAACAGATCATAGCTCACTGCTTAATCGCTTGCCGTATTGCCCATAAATGAAGCAGATAACCTTTCAAATCCGAGATCTGCCAAATCTTGTGTAGAGCTGAAAAAGCGTACCTTTGTGGCATGAGATGCAGTCTATGAGGAAATCCGTTGAAGCAAGCAATAGCCATGGCTGCTCTGGCGGCTTGGCTACTGCAGATTCGTATGAGAACTTCTTTGAAACCCTAAAACCTCCGTATCATTTGGTCAACAAGGCAAATTTTGGTATACGGCTATCATGATTTACCGCCGTCGAACCGTCCAGCACACGTATATAGAGATTAAAATATTTTTTCACACACTTGGGTTTAGTATTGAGATACAGTAGATAAGCAGTAAACTATGTAGCAAGTTATTACTATGTAGATAGGGTCAGTCCAAAAAAGGCCCATTAAATAAATATACTAGGCTAAAGGTTTAGATATAAATCTCTCCCCCTTTTTTTTAAAAAAAGTCACCATACGTTTTAAGGTATAAAACCATGCAAAAACCACCACTTATGCTACCCATATATTATGTCTAGCCAGACCATTACGTAAGGGTCCTCTAAAATTTATGCTGGTCTATAGAATCAGGAACAAGTGTGGTCTAAAACTGGTCCTAAGGGTTAAATCATAAACCACGTGTCACACATATACCTCAAATATATGAAGTGGGAAATCATATCCTGTATGGCTTCAAATATCAAAGCGTCTCCAATGATGTAGAACAACTTATTGCAGTTGTTAGGGTATTAGGAAAATAGTGCACCACAACGTGCATCCAAAATAGTGCAAAGTAGGCCAAATTAAAGCCACTGAATTAAGGTCATCAAGGGTTTTGAACTGGACTATGTCAGGATGGAAAAATATTTCTGAGGATACCTTCAAAGGCTCAAAGCCTAAAGGGTTATGGTTCAGTCTAATAGATAGTGCTGTCAAATAGATCGTGTACTGCCACCAGCTTGGTCCGTGCTATAAAAACTTCGTATCCAGGTCATTTTTATCCAAATAGAGAGGAACATATTCCTATAGGATAATAGATCACCTATAGGCTAAAAGTAGATCTTAGGGTTAGAAAAGATAATTTCCTAGTGTATGGGAAAATAGAACTCAGCTCAGCCTTTAGGGGAGAAAACTGTCAAAGATCACAATCCAATTTCCAAACCAGCCATTTGGATATATGTATATGTATATTTATATAGATATATAGATTGAATATAAAAAATAATCGCATTAGCTCACTGGGTATATTGGTTAAAGTAGTCTTAGTTAGAACATTGAATTATTTTGGTAAAGGTTCGACCTCCCGTATTTCATATTCTAAAATCTTAGGCAAAGTCGTATAGAGGTTCGATATTCCCTCAAAGCCTTAGGCGAAATCGTATTTCATATTTCAAAATCATAGACGCCTCCAATCATAAATGACTATAAGCAAAACGAGAGGTGCCCAGGGACTCCAACATACGATCTGAGTCGTAGGATCGATGAATCCGACGACTGTGGTAGTTTAGGATGCACCTCGTTCAGAAATATGTAGCAAAATAACAGGGGGTTCCAGGGGGGATTTGATATGGATGTAAAAATAAAAATTCCTGAAACCATAGACCATATGTCCTATTGTTTAAATTTGGTTTTTTCGGGGTTCTGAAAACTTTTTGGAATTTTTGCTTAATTTGATTTCATAAGGTTTCGATGGTTTTGGCAGCGAGAAAACAATTCCAATTTGCCAAAAAATGGGAAAATTTCCTTAGCCTTGATTTGGGGTTTACAATTTTGCTCCTTTCTTAT
This sequence comes from Isoetes taiwanensis, assembly GCA_021234155.1. Lineage (NCBI taxonomy): Eukaryota > Viridiplantae > Streptophyta > Lycopodiopsida > Isoetales > Isoetaceae > Isoetes > Isoetes taiwanensis. The sequence continues at coordinate 476,638 of JAJEKV010000237.1, forward strand.
TTCGACTCTTCTAATCCGGCATGCATGTGCGACGATGAAGGCATGGAGGACGGGTGGAGCTAGAAGGGATAGAAGGTTTCCAGAGCCGTTTCATCTTTCGGAAAGGTCGGATGATAGCTTAAGCAGTCTATGGAGGCCAGTTTATCTAGAGTTGCTTATCCAGCATTCAAATATCTAACTTCTTCTAATTTCTTCTTTTTTGTTTCAATTTTTTCATCGAAGCCCTCATGCAATTTTTTCACCATTTTTGGAGCTCATCTAATAAATGGTTCTCCGGTATAGGTTTGGGTTTTTGCTGTAGACTCTTGCAATATCTCTCAATCAGATTTAGTGCAATACAAGATCTGTTGGTGCAGGGCTCTGCATAAGTACTTAGGGCTTCCGTTGACCCGAAAATCAGAAAACCAAAACTCAGACAGTGTATGATTTCGAGATTGGGGTTTGGCACGATTCCTTTTTGGGATGATCATAGGTGTCTGCATGCATGCCATGAAAGTTGGACATACCCGAATGCCTGGAGTTTACTCTGGAATTTGGAGTTTACTCTGGAATAGATGGCATGTAGTTCCAACCACTGCTTGAAATAGATGGCATGCAATTCCGGCCATTGCTTGGATTAACAGAGTCTAATCGGTTAATTTGGATTCCAAACAGGATCCAAAATTTGGATTCCAAATTGGTATTCGAACATAGATGTTTCTACAATCTCTATGTTTGCTGTTTTCATTCTGCTATGATTCATATCTCTAACTTTTCTCATCGTTACATGTTTCTACAATCTCTATATTTGCTCTTCGCTCAAAATTCTGATTGCGAGCGTATTTGCTCTTTGCCCTAAATCCTGATCGCGGGCATCTTAAATGTTTATCAGGCAGTAGCCCAGATTTGCGAATTGCTTCTCTGTCGTCTATCAGGCAGTAGCCTAGATCTGTCATAAGCGAATTGCTTCTCTGTCGTTAGGTAGTAGGATCCAGAAATTGCTTTTAGATTTAGAAATGTTTTTGTGGGCTGTGTTGGCATCTTCCGTGTTGCGTTGCTCTTTGTCCTTTGTCCAGGTTTTGTGTTTGATATATTTGTAATGGTTATCTTACTTTCTTTTATCTTTCATCAGGTATTTACAAAGAAGCTTCTCAATTCTTCTTGAAGGAAATAGATTTCATATCATTCTCTTTCTATAGATCCTCTTTTGCATAGATGCATCAAGAGGTAATGCATGAATTTTCTTGCTTTCTCGCGTTATTATATTATTCATTGTCAAATTCATTAATACTTGCTAGGTTTCAGTCCTCCAGTTCAAAGGCTTCTTTGTGCTCTATACATCATTGTGCTTTAGGCCAAGGTTGTGGTTATGGTCTTCATCAAAGGACGTGCTTCTGATTCAAGGTATTAAGTAACGTTTGCATCAAGAGGTAATGCATGGATCTTATTTTATTAAATCATTGTCAAATTTATGTATACCTACTAGGCTGCAGTCCTCTAGTTCAAGGGCTTCTTTTAAAGTAGAATATTGTTGCCTATTAGGCCGAGGTTGTGGTTATGGTCTTCATCAAGAGACATGCTTCTGATTGAAGGTGCAAAGTCACGTTCCTTTGTGCAGGTTACAAGTTCTATGCTGGTTTCCTTTTACTGCATCTTTTGGTTAAGTTATCCTTCGTTACCGTGATATGCTTTTGCTTTCTCTAGAAACCAATTTTGTTGCACCTTCCTCTAATTTTCTGCTCAGCAAGCAATAAAGCAAGATGTTGGGGTAACCAAGGGAAGTTCCATTATTTTAGAGCTCCTTTTGTCTAATTTCATTTTTCTTTTTAAAGCACATGCATGTTGTTTGTATACTTGGGCATAAGTTCTCTAACATCATGCCTGATGTTGTACACCTTATGCTTGATTACGGACTGTTGCCCCCAAAGGGCAACATGCTAATTGTGTTCTCTGCATTCAAGTTAGGTTAAGTTATTTCTGAAGACTAGGTCAAAGCTTTGAAGAGCTTGGCAGTCAACCTTGGTGCGAAGGTCAAAAGATGCTTACCCTCTAGGTCAACAAGTGCTCAAGCCAAAAAGTTCACAAGAGGTATTTTATTTGGGATCAAATGCTTAGTTAAGGATATGCTCTAGAAGAATCTGGGTTATGAAGTTTGGAAGACATTTCTTTGAAGTTTGGAAGACATAGAGTTTGGAAGACCCCTGCACACATGGCTCAAAATCTTGCCTTTTCCCCTCACTCATTTCCATGATTAACCCTTATCTCCATTTACCCCTTTACTCAACCATTGAAGCCTACATTATCATGACCATCAAATACCATCATGGGTTCCATCATTCTTTCCTCCTTGTTGCCAAAATCCTTAATCTCACCTTTTTTTTCCTCACCATTGCTCCATAATGCTTCCAGTTCCCCATGAACTCCTAAGCCTATATTTGCCATTTCCTATGGGTTCTAATGTCTACACTTGCTCCTATGGTATATTCCTACCCCAAAGCCTAAAGATGCTCTAGGAATATCCTATGATTCTCTCCTAAGGGTATGAAGTTCCCATGGTCTTAAGATACTTCAAGAAACCTTTGTTTATTTTAGAGAGAACTTCAAAACCATGCTCGAGTAATTCCAGATTATCAAAATACGGCATATTCTGGGAATATACATACCAAAATACAGAATCGTATCGCGCCATTTTCAGAGAAAATACAACTGAGAACCCTAAATTTCTGTTTCTAGCTCGAATCACGCCAGAATTGGCTCCATAGCTCTCGAAACTTACCTATTCTCACCTTCCCGCCCGTTAGGAACCTAATGAACCCATAAATCAAGGCTAAGATTAAGAAAACATTTGAAAACTAAAGTTATATACAGGGGATTCGACAAAAGAACTTTTCTGAAGGCCCAGAAGTATTCAAATCCGACATTGATCATTGCTGAGCAAGATCTGAACGATTCTTGAAGTTCCTGAGCACTCCTCAATTGGATTTACAAAGATCTAGTTGACATTACTTTCAAAAATTACCTTATGACTTGTGATGATTATTGTACTGTATCTGGAGCTATGAAGCATCCTCATCTATTGTTATCATGATATATTTACCTTCATATCAATTTAAATTGACTGCCAAGTTGTCAAATCCATCTCTAATATTTTTCTTAGCAATTCTTGCCTCAAAATATTCTACAGAAAAACCTTGAGTGTTTCCCAGCACTTTTGGCCCACTTGCCATCTATTCTTAAGGCCTGTGTAAGCCAAAGGATTTGAAATCATCCAAAAATACCACATCTAGCTCAAGTTATAAAAAATTGCTCTCTGTTTTGATCAATTTTGACTGTATTTTGCCAAAACCAGCCACAAAAAATACCTCTACATATCCAAATGGGAATCTGACTACATGCCTCTCTTCTTTATCACCATTGCAGTATATTTGCTTTGGAAATTCTCAAAAACACGCTTGGCAACTCTAAATCTCAGTTTCTGATCACTGTTTTCCATATTTGACTTCTATTGACCAAATCTTGACCCCACTTTGAGATCAAATAACTCTTAAATTTAGTCTCTGACTTGGTCAGGGGTTTACCATTGGATACCTACAACGTTTTTGACCAAGTCTACAGTGCTTGACTCGAGAAATTAATCCATATCTCATCACCACATCTGTTTTAGTAAAGGTGCCAGTTCTTGGAAATGGGAAAGGTATAAAACTTCAAATTTTTGAACTTCTCGTTAAATTTATCTTGCATAGAATGATCACCTTAAGTGATCTGGAGGTTCTAACCCCAGTTTGAGTGAAAACTCAGATTGGTTCCTTGTAGTTGACCTTTAAGCCAGGTTTAGGGTCAACATGGACCTATTGTGACTTGATGGAAGACCTATTGTGACTGCAAAGAGCTCCTACCAGTTATAACAATGTTATATCCTGCGAATCAATCTATTTATATCCAAATGGAGGGACATGGTAGATTCTGCATAGAAAAATTAAACGTAGTTGAGTTTGGGATTCATATATAGTTAAATTTATGATCCAAATTGTGAGTTTGTTCTATGATAATGCAGTTTCTGGCAGATTGGTATATTCATTACAAGCGCATGTTATGGTAAGATAGGCCATTTATTTCTATGAAGCCTTTGAGGCTTTTCCATCTCTTATTCTGTTTCATGTTAAAAGTTCTACATCCGAATTGTAGGTCACTAAACAATCACTGCGATGGATGGTTGTTTACTTTCTCGGGCAAACTCTCTATGGTCTTGGAGGTTAGATTTGTCCTTAGTTGATAGCGATTTATCAATGCCACTGATTTTTATTTGCTTCTTATCATTTGGCAGCTTTGCAATTGCTCCCAAAGTATCACTCCCACCAGAGATCTCCATGCTGACTCAAGGTGACTAGAGGGCCACTGCCCTTATTCGACTTAACCCACTGGAAAGTGAACTCCACTCCACGGGTGTCGAGCCCATGCCTTACCCACACTCAGTGACAAGCCATTAGACCTAGTCTACTGTGATCCCCGGTAGGCCTTACACACCAGAGGGATCGATCAAGAGTCAGAACACGAACCTCCTTCTGAGCCAGTCTGGCCCCTTCACCCACAACCAGGTGTGGTTCTTGTACACAGGCCGAAATCTAGTAATGCACTAAGAGGGACTAGCTAGGAGCATCAACTACTAAGCTGTAGGTCTCTACCCCCCTTCCCAATACAATGAGTCCACAGAATTCATCCATCCACCATCACATCATCATAGAACTAAAGAATAAGAACTAATCTATATCATAGAGTTAGGTTCTTTAGTTAGGGTCAGTCTGGGGATCTGCTTGGCTACTACGGGCAATTTAATAGGCTAAACCTATTGGTTCGATGGCTGGAATACGGTTTAGGCTATTAAATCAACTAAATACCTGATCCCTGGTTCACTCCTCTTGATCCGAATGCGTCCATGTCGCTGTTCTGCTTGGGGATGCGGTCGGAAGGAGAATCTGACGAGCTAGGGCGCACGGGCAGATCTTGGGAGTTGGAATTGACTCCTCAGGCGTGCGAACTGGAGCTCGGAAGGTTCGTGGATGAAAGGGGAAGAATTAGGGTTTGGTTACCTTATATAGGCTATCAGTTAGGTTTAAGGTTTCTATGACCCTTGGTCTGCCTTTAATGGGTTAAAGGTCTAAAGTGCGCACATTGCTAAGTGTGCGCACCCTTGCAAGTTGCCCCCTAGGGCGCCCTTGCTTGGTTACACGTCGGCGTACACGTCGATTGGAATGGCGTGTACGCGTGACGGTGCAGTACGGTATATGTCTTGAGACCGTATATCGTATTGGAATGTCACATGATTTATTGCAAAGGTGATCTTATTGCATAGCAAATGTTGTAGCACCATCCTTGGAAGTAAGTGTAAATGCATATACAAGGAAATAGTCTTTGCAATGCGCATTTGTGTAGATTAGCCATCGCATTTCGTGCAAATTAAGTCCTTCTATTTTTCTTGCTTACTAACATGTTTTAAGCTATATCTCTAGAGGAGTTGTGGCTACAAAACATACACTAGGGGATCTTTTCACATTCGAAGAGTCATATCTATCCTGGTAAGCCACTTTTAGTGGCGTATTTACTGCCAAATACAGTTCGAGTTTCTGCCTCCAAAAGGTACCCACATTTTTCCTACTCATTCTCTAATTCACACACAAACCATTGCATTTAACACATTTTAATTAAAATCCCTCTTAAACCCCCTTTGGTTTGGGTGCATATTCACACGGGGGGTTACTCCAGGCAACGAGAGCTGTCGGATGGGCATATTTGCCCTTTATTCCAAGATCTGGACTGTACATAGTGATCCTCGTTTGTGGGGTATGCATGTATAATTTTTGTATATTGTATATTAAGGTTTGCAAAATACTATAAGGTTTGAGAGAATGTACTTAATGGTGTTAATTTTGTACATGTATTGTAAATATATTTTTGGAGCTCTCGCTGCCCTACGCAACCCCTCGTGTGAATATGCACCCAAACCAAAGGGGGTTTAAGGGGGATTTTAATTAAAATGTGCTAAATGCAATGTTTTGTGTTAATAATGTTAATGGTAGTAGTGTGTTGATTGTTATATTAAAAAAAAGTTTGGGCCCTTCGGGCCCTAACTAACGCAAACATAGGTAAATGTTATGGGCCTAAATATAGAATAGAATAGAATAGAATAGAATAGAATAGAATACATTAACGTCCCTCAGGCCGTGAGGCCCCCGGACTTATGTAGCATCCTGCGAGCTCCTATAGGGTGCTGCCAGCAAACAGACGCATAGGTTTTATGTAGCCATCTAGCGGGCTTCACTTGTTCTTTATATATTACCCGCATCGTGTTTATATCTGGCTTCTTGGCCATACACAAATGCATCGTTATAAACAGTTTTGAACTGTACTTTGTGGGCTTCTCTGATCCGCCTCATCCGTGCTTTTCAGATTATTAGCCCTCTCTCTTTGTGCACCCCCCGGTGTCTTATTATCATTTCTTTTATAGCTTTCGCTATATCTGTGAGTGTCTCTTCTTTGTCCATCGTCTTTGGGAGTGGGAGATCCCACGACCTTTGTTAAATTTGGACCTTATGTCGTTGTAAACCGGGCACTCCTTTACCATGTGCTCTTTCGGTCTTCTATTTTTCCCGAGTCACATACTCGGGCATATTCTCTCTGCTCTATCTATTTTCCTCCATCTATCTTTCTCAATTCGGGTCGTGGCTTCCCATCCCGATCCGGCGGCGTTCCCCATTTACTCTTATTCAGCGTCTTTGCTTTTGTATGTGATATGTCCTATCTGTCCCCCTGGATTGAAGGTTTCCAATAGCCATTCTGCCTTGGGTCCTGTGTGCCGTGCCAGCCATAGTTACGGAAAACGGCCGTTTTGGCCGTTTTTCGAAAAAAACGGTTTTTGACTTTGCCGTTTTCAAAATCGAAAACGGCGCCAACGAAGCGGAGTTGCGAAAAACGGAGAAGAAACTCGTTTTCTTTCAAAAAACGAAAAAAAACGGCCGTTTTCAGTATGACTTGAAGAAAACCCCTTTTGTTCTTGTTTTGTTTCAACGTTAAACCTAAAAGCGAGAAAGTAGGCGGATTCGTGGCATTGAATCGTGGTGCTTTTGCATGGAATCAATTTAGCGATCTATATCCGGCTTAAAAGGTAAGTTTTGAATGATTTTTCCCGGTTTTAGGGGTTGTGCATGCCTTTTCCTTTTTGATTCTTGGTTGGTTCGTGTATTAGGAACAGTCTCATATAGCCTATAGGCTCGTAAAACTATGTTTGCTCTCGGCATTAGGAAGCTCACGGTATTAGGAAGCCCCTGGTAGCTTTTGTTCATAGCTGTTCATAGCTGTCCTAAGCCCCGGTATTCTCGTTCATAGAAATCCATTACCTCGAGCGGTTTTGTGAAATCCATTATCCGTGAAATCTAAGGAGTTAATTGTAAATGCATATGGAAGTTTCAAACTATAGAAGCCGAAGCCCGACATCAAACCATCTTGAAAACATTTGTCATCCCTTGTAATCTGTCAAGAGCAAAGCATTCTTGATAGTTTTATACACCTTTGCCATTTGCAAAAGCCATTGCTCTAGAGCTCAATAAAAGCGACCTAATACACATAAAGTTTAGAATTTTGCAAAATGCAAAAGAACACAGCCATACATGGTGGATGAATTTCCAATACAAGTTTATGGTTTATATTCATATAAAGGATAGCTCTGAATAGCTATGAACCATGGCCCCAAAATCGAAGAAGACTAAGAGAAATAATCTGGCTGGCGGCGATTACGTTCATGGACAACCACATTGCACAAACACCTTGTAATTTTTAGCACAAAAGGCAAATAAGCGGCTCACGGTACCTATTATGTAAGGATTCCCTTTGATTTGAAGCCACAAATAGAATAAACGAGCCTATTATGTGAGGATTCCCTTTGCCAAAGCCGGCTTATTCCCCAATCGCGTAAGCCGCAGACTCAGCGTGTTGAAGCAGAAACTCATATATTTTTCTCTTCAATCTTGCCAATGTCTCTGTTAATTGAGAATCAAGTTTGTCTTTAGCAGTGCCGACTTGATCAAGCCAGTCATTTACTCTTTTTAACTGAGAAAGCATGGCTGCCAACCGAGTATTATTAAGCTGCACATGCGTATCCACAATCCAAAGCATCCTCCATGTATTTAAGAAACCATTTCTGAGTCTCTACATGCAATTGCATACCTAATTCTATTGTCTCATTTAGACCAAAATCCTTGCTTTACTTTATATTTAAACCTCAAAGCTGAAGCCTTTGCTTGAATGCGTTTCTTGTGATGTTGTTTTTGAGTAAATTAATAGCATTTTCTTGTTAAATGACCCTATTCTGTATCTTTTGAGTACTTTGCCATTTTTTTGCCGTTTTCGTTTTCCGTTTTCGTTTTCCGTTTTCAAAAATGACTCGCCGTTTTCATTTCGTTTTTCGTTTTTAGTAACTATGGTGCCAACCGGTTTCTCATTACTTTTCTGTCCATTCTTCGTCCCATCCATCCGCTTTGTATAATCGACTTAGTTGCATCCCCATATTTCTTTGTCCATTTCGCCAATCGTTAAACCATCCCTTGCCCATTTGTTATGTCTTTTTTTCTTTGATTCATCTATCGCTATTGTGTGACAGTTTGTCCTCTTTCGAGCTATTGTCCTTTATTAGGTATCTAAGCGTTTTTCCAGGCCCTCACTTCCATTGGCTTTTCCCCGTCTCATATAAGATTGTTGCCAATGATGTACTGTCTTCACACGAATTCTGTCCGTCTGTGCCATTGCCTCGGTATGCCTTCTTGTTTTTTCCCATTTCTTTTCGACAAGCCTGGTCCCCATGTCTCACATCCATTACAAGCTGTGTTGATGCCACTATCGTGTTGAATAGATATGCTTTGATTTCCCAATTGGTGATCCTGTTGTTGTTGCAATAATTCATCATGATGTAATAATTGCCTATTCTTTGCTTGGAATCGGTACCGCTCCTTTTGACCATCCCCCCATGTGTGTCATTACCCCGGATACACTGCACCTCGTGGCTTCCTCCAGTTCCTCCCCCTTGTATCTAAATGGCCTGTGTTTTATCTTTGTCCCGAAGGTCACTATTTTTGTTTTACCCAAGTTGACTGTCAGTCCTGTCTCCTCACAAAATTCCTCTAGTATCTCTAGCATTCTGTGCATCCCTTTGGTTTTGGTCGCCATCATACCTAAATCATCTGCATATAACATTATTGGGACTTTTGTTTTCCCTATCATTGGTGCTTCACTGTCTCCCTATCTTTCCCTGACAAATTCCTGTAAAGCATCTATGTATATCCCAAATAGTGTGGGTGATAGTGGACAGCCTTGTTTAACTCCTGTATCGCATTCTATGGCTTCTCCTCCCTCCGTTGTTTTGGCATACACCTTTTGGTATAGCCTTGCGATTGATCCTACTAGCCCTTCTGGTGCTCTCAGTCCTATTAGCCTAAGTAGAAGTTTATCTCTAGGTACTGTGTCGAAGGCTTTTTTAAAGTCCACAAAGCAGCATATGATCTTCTTGTTATTCTCCTTTGTCTGCTCTATCATTATCCTTAGAGTCACCAAATGGTCTGTAGTCGAATACTACGGTGAAAACACGCCGACCTTGTGCTCGAGCTTCCCTTCTTACGCCCACATTTTCGGGTTTTTGATCCGGCGTTTTCCCGAACCATTTTCGCGAATCGAGCTGACCATAATAGTCTGTAATTGCTTTCGGTTCCTCCTTGTTTCCTCCTTTGTGCAGCGGGATTACCTTGTTAAAGCGCCATCTTCGGGAAGACCCAAATGTGCTACCTCATTGAATATTTACATTATAATCCCTATTATCTCGTCCCTCACGACTTCAAACATCTCATTTGTTAGCCCATATAGATCACGAGCTTTGTTATTTGCCATTTTGTTTAGTGCCCATGTCACCTCTTCCTTGGAGAAAGGGGTTTGTGTCTACCTTACGGGTTCATGATTGGTGCAGCTCTGTTTTTGTACAACCGTTCTAGGTATCTTGTCCGATCTATTTCTATCTCCATTCTTCTCCCCTCTTCCCCTTTTGATGTACCCGCTTTTGTTTTGAGCCTCTTTTCATATTGTTCCGAATACCTTAGGTCTCCTTTTCGGTCTTGACCAATCTCCATTGATGGTTTTTCAGGTCTGGGTTCTCTTTCTTTTCGAATTTTCGCTTTACTGCGTTCCTCTTGGTATGCCTCAGTTCCTTTTACTGTTTGGCTTTCCTTCGTTGTTCCATGCACCCTTCATCAAACCATCTTTGACCTTGAAATGCTATGGCCCTCCTTCCTCTTTCTCTTCTCGAATGCCACTCTAGCTGCTCCCTCAAAGATGTCGTTCATATCATTCCCTCATTCTTCATTCCCTCTCCCCATTCCTTCGCTTCTATTTCCTTTTGTACCGTTCTTATGAATGTTCCCGTTTTTTTTTTCTGAATTTAATTGTTATCTCTACTGTTTACCTCTTCCTTGTTCGCCATCCATTTCTTCCCTTGTCGCATTTATCTTGAGCAATATGGGTCTGTGTCCCTCCTTCTTCCTATCGGCCATTCCCTAATTCCATCTTTCCAATTTCCTTTATTGCTTCCTCATTTGCTATCACATAGTCTACTATCTTTGCTCCCGTGGGCATTTGTGCTTTGTGAACTGGCCTGAATCCTCCCATCTTTTTAAACCGTTGCATATAATTGTATCGTCATTTGTACATACCTCCCGATGTTTTTCTCCTCTCATTTCCGGGTTCCATTTGTCTCCAGTTTCCAGCTTTGCCATTCCTCCCCTCTTATAGTCAGGTCCCTTTATCTACTCTCGTTGTCTATCCCTGCTTTATGTGATTGTTCCCGTCCCGTCCTTGCATTAATATCCCCCACTATGATCAACATTCCCTTATCCCTATGTCTCATGATGATCTCTCCCATGCTTAATAGTTCCAGTTTATCACATTGAGGCGGATAGTATACTATTAGCACATACAGATTTCTGTAATCAAGTAACACAACATTTATAAGCATGTATCTTTTATTAATGTCGTTCTCCAAAATACATGCTTTTCTGATACTGCTATTCCTAATGTAACAGGCTATCCCTGCGCTACCCCTTCCTATTTTGTAGTTCTTTTCTCTCCAACAGGTGAACAAAGTGTAGCCTGGTTCGTCTGGTAGCCTCTTTGTGCTGTGTTCCCATGTCTCTACCAGACATATGATATCCTGGTCTCGTGCTTCGTTTAGGCGTTCCCCATCATCCCAAGGATATCCCGTACAATTCCAGTACCAGATTGTTATTTCTTCCTTCCTTTCTGCACCCCCCTGTCTCCCTGCTGTTCTATTGCGTGTCCTTTCCTCAGCTGTCCTCTCGTTCTTGCTCCCTGGTCCCCCACTCTCTCCCTTGTCAGCTTTATGTTCTTGTCTAGGTCCCTTCCGACCTCTTTTCCGCTTCCCCATCCTAACTGTGTTTGTGTTAGAATCTTGGGGGCTGTTTCCCGGTCTATTGCCCCTGATGGTGTTATTTCCCTCATCTGCTTCAGCTGTCCTTGCCCTCTCACTACCTCCGTTTCTTGACTCCCATCTCCCCTCGGTCCCTGCGGGTCCATCCCATCTCTCTGCGTTGTCGGTTCTTGTGGTGTGTTCTCCCGTCCTCTTTTGAGGTATAGTTTCCCATTCTTTACCCCTGCTTGTACTCCTGCCCGACTCAGTTCTCTGACTTTCGCCAGTTCTCTGTGTAACCCCTGTCTCTGCATGGGTGTTAGGGCCTCTTGTACTTTGAGTCCATTCCTGAGTTTGAACCCTGCGTGAATGATTCTTTCTTTGGCTGCCAGATCTCTCATAGTCACATTTATATGTCTCGCTCTCCCTCTCCAAGCCCCTGCTCTTGCTGCTTTCACTATCACATTCCTGTGTTCCTGAAAAACGTTCTCCATAATCTCTGCAGTGACACGAAACGTGTCTTCGTTAGGCCTCTCGGCTACTCCTATCAATCTTACATCAAGTTTAATCCTTTCCTGTTCTTTGAACTCCACTATGTGCGGTTTAATCCTATCAAAACTCTTGTGAGAATTAGAGCATAAATCAATAACTTAAAACCACATACTTAGATCAATCCAATGAACTCTCAATATATTGGATAAATCTTACAGTATTCAATTCAAAACCACAAGTGCCAAATTGCCAATGAAATGGTTGAATAACACACTTGTATAATTTACACAATACACAAGAATTGCAATCCAATGGTTGAATTAGAGCAATTCTTCAAACCTTCGATAATGCCTTCCCTTTTCTCCTTTGTCGCAACTGCACACGATCACTGTATATGTTTCGCATTCATGTCCCGGTATCTTAAGCTCAAGTTCGACGGTTTAGGAGGAGGTTTAGCAGATCGGTCCGGCTGTAGATAGAGTTTCCATTTTTGAGTTTCGTTTGCCTCCAAAACGCGATCTCCTCAAATCATATTTACGCATTAAATATTCAACTTCAAAGGTTCAATGGTTAAACGAACCATACTATCTCCTTAATATAACTTATTTAACCTTATGTCATAAGGTTCTAAGTTCCCCCTTATTTGAAACCCTGTGTAGCACAGATAAAACTGTACATGTGATTGCCATTTAGATTCACTGCACAGATTGAACATCTAGGGCATTTCGTGTTCTCTGCTGTCATGGCATATTGCCAAAGTGAATTATGCAATAACATATTCCAACACTCCTCCTTTATTGCATAATCACATAACCTCCAATCTATATACATTGAGCAGTGATGTGCATGTCTGAACTGCACTATTTGCTCATATTTTTCAGTGCATGTCTGAACTGCACTATTGTTGAAACAGCTTTATATTCAGCACACATAATTTCACTGAAACGACCTTTGCTCCAAATAAATTTGCAGTGACTACTGAATGTCTTATACAAGTCTGTACTACATCATCCAAATAAATTTGCAGTGACCACTGAATGTCTTATACAAGTCTGTACTGCATCATTTTTCTAGCTGCACATCTCTCACTGATAGGAACTTTAGTTCAGATACATTCTGCACAGAACAGTAAACTTTCTCCTCCTCTATTATATTACTGAACTTTGAGTGCATTCCTGAACTGTACAAATTTGCTTTCTGGCAAGGCCTTTGTGAATACATCTGCTACTTGTTCTGATGTATTCACATATACCAATTTAATGTAACCCTTTGAAACCAAATCCCTAACAAAGTGCATGTTTAACTCAATATGCTTTGTTCTTTCATGGTCAATGGGATTCTTTGCAATTGCTATACAACTTTGAGAATCAGTGAAGATCTCTGTAGATGTCATCTGCTTGCAGTTCAATTCTTCCAACAGTCTTCTTAGCCATGCAATCTCCCTTGCCACTAAGGAAGATGCAGCATATTCAGCTTAAGCTGAAGATAGTGCTATTGCACTCTGTTTTTTACATTTCCAGTTTATAGCTCCTCCTGCCAAGAATACCACAAAGCCAGAAGTGGATTTTTGTGAAGCCAGGTCTCCTCCCCAGTCTGCATCACTATAGGCATAAATATTGAGATCTTTTGAATCATACATTATTCCTTGATCTCTTGTACCCTTGAGGTATTTTAAGACTCTTTTCCCTGCCAGCCAGTGTTCTTTGGTTGGATTGTTGCAACTTCTACTTAAGATATTGACCACATAGGATATATCTGGCCTGCTATTGTTGGCTAGATAGAGTAAGCAACCAACCAACTCTCTGTAAGGTATTTTCTCCATTTCTTCCTTTTCTTTGTCAGTCATTTCCTTCTCAGCTGTCAACCTATGTCCTGGGACCACTGGCGTTTTAACAATGTGAGCATCTCTCATGTTGAATCTGTTGAGCATATTATCAATGTGCTTTCCTTGAGTTAATTTCAGCCAATTCTTTTCTCTATCCCTTGTGACCTCGATTCCCAAAAAATGCTTTAGCTCTCCTAAGTCTGTCATTTTATATCTAGCTTTCAACATGTTTTTGCACAAGTTTAGTGTTTTTGTATCATTAGCAACCATGATACAATCGTCTACATACAAAGCTATAATGCAGTACTTATTTTCCACCTTGTATCTATATATGTTACCATCATTCTGCAATTTTTCAAAACCCTGTTCTTGGAGATAATTATTTATGCAAAAATACCATTCCCTTGGAGCTTGTTTAAGTCCATAAACAGCTCTATTCAATCTCCAAACTTTATCTTTTCCCCTTTCATAGCCTGGAGCCTGCCTCATGTAAACTTTTTCATCCAATTTAGCATTAAGAAATGCTGTTTTCACATCCATGTGATGCAGCTCGAGGTTTAAGGCATTTGCCAATCCCAAAAGCACTCTTATACTTGTAAGCTTGACAATAGGTGAGTAGGTTTCTTCAAAGTCTTTCCCTTTCTTTTGTGTAAATCCTTGAGCAACAAGACGAGCCTTGTACTTTTTTGTACCATCCACTCCTTCTTTGATCTTAAATATCCATTTACTTCCAATTATATTGTGATCTGCTGGGCATTCAACCAGTTCATATGTTTCTGTTTCCTCAAATGAGGAGAGCTCATCATTCATTGCTTCTTCCCACTTGTTCTTGTCTGGACATGTCAATGCTTCATTAACTGTTCTTGGAATATTTTCATCTGCCACTAATGCCATTATTTGATCATAATCATGACCTAAGGCTTCAAGTCTCCTACTCCTCCCTGTGTCATTCCTTCCATAGATTTCTTTGTCTATATTAGCTTCCTCCAATAGCCTTTCAGCCTGTGACTTCGTTTTGGTTTTGGTTCCTTGTTCTTCAGCATTGTTCTCTTGCATGTCTTTTTCTGCCACTTGTCTATCCTTAGGATTTTCTACCTGATTTAGTTCATCATCATCAGCATCCAATATGCTGTCCATTGGCTTGTTACAGGTTTCTCCAACAGTGCCCTTGTCGAGTTCAGATTTTGTCTTATGCTGCCTGTCTTTATAGACAATGTTTTCGTCAAACAACACATCTCTGCTCACAACTACTGATCTTGAGCTTGGAATAAAAATTCTGAACCCCTTACTTTCTTCATCATACCCTACTAGAAAACCTACTTCAGCTTTATTGTCCAATTTCTTTCTTAATTCAGATGGTATATGAGTGTATGCTAAACATCCATACACTTTGAATATGTCATAATCTAAATTAATTTTGTTACTTGACCACACAAGATCAGGGATGTTACCTTGTAAACTTGAAGATGGTAGTCTATTTTGTATGGTTACTGCTGTCTTCAATGCTTCCTCCCACAGATAGTTAGGTACACCACTAGCCTTGATCATGGACCTGACAGCATCCATTAAAGTCCTATTTCTTCTCTCTGCAACACCATTCTGTTGAAGGGTGTACCTACATGTCATCTGCCTTTTTATCCCATTAGCAATGCAAAAAAGTCTGAATTTAGTGGACAAATATTCTCCTCCCCTATCAGATCGAATGCACTTCACTTTTTTTCCTGTTTGTCTCTCCATTTCAGTCACATAATGCTTGAAAGCACTCAATGCTTGAGATTTTTTTTTCTAAACAATAACATTTGCATTTTCTAGAATGATCATCTATGAATGATATAAAATACCTTTTGTTTGTTCTTCC
The DNA here is from genome assembly GCA_021234155.1 of Isoetes taiwanensis. Classification (NCBI taxonomy): domain Eukaryota; kingdom Viridiplantae; phylum Streptophyta; class Lycopodiopsida; order Isoetales; family Isoetaceae; genus Isoetes; species Isoetes taiwanensis. The sequence continues at coordinate 492,247 of JAJEKV010000237.1, forward strand.
TTTCACATTGAGAGGTCCACACAAGTCCGTGTGCACAAGTTCCAATACTTCCCCTGCTCTATTCTTGCTTCTCTTGAATGGCAACCTGTTAAGTTTTCCCAATGCACATCCTTCACAAAGCAGTTTTCCAGAATCTGTACTGTTGCATTCAATCCATCCTTTTTTAGTTAAACTCTTAATATTGTTGAAATGAGTGTGAGCTAACCTGCTATGCCACAATTTGAAATCTGGAGTACACACAGCATTAATTTCATCATAAACTGAATTTTCCAATTGGAAAAGATTTCCCACACGTTTGGCAATAAACTTCTTTTCATTTCCCAAAAAGATATTACATTCATGAGAGTCAAAATTGACTCTATAGCCAAGGTCTACTAACTGACTAACAGAAATCAAATTTTTAATTATGCTAGGCACGCATAAAACATTTTCAATATCAACTACATTTCCTTCTAGATCTGTCAACTGCAACAATCCTCTTCCTTCAATGGCTTGTAAAGCTCCATTTCCCACTTGCACACTTCTAGTACAATTTTGGAGACCTTTTTCAAGTAGATCAGTAGTTTGCACTCATGATCTTTTCAGCTCCACTATCAACTACAAGAGAATGAGAGGTTTTGTTAGCAACTTTTTCATCAAGAACGACAAATTCATTAGTTACCTCTTCCTCATCTTGATTGCACTCTTTATCTTCACTTTCATGTTCTTTAGCAATGAAGGTTCCAGCAGATTTTCTTCCCCCTTTTCCCCTTGCATCTCCCTTTTTCCCTTTTCCATTATAGTCCTTTGGAGTTGGACATTTGGCTGCCAAATGTCCCCTGCCTCCACAGTTATAACAGTTGAATTCCCTTCTCAATTTAGGGCATTTGTTTTTAACATGTCCCTCCTCATTACAATTGTAGCAAGTCAACCTCCTGAATGGGCCTTTTCCCTTTTTCCCAGCATATAAGATTTCAGCACCTTCCTCATCATTATTTTTGGCAACCTTCTTTTGTTCTACTCACTGAGCGGGCTTCTAGGCGCCGGGAGTGCAAATGAAGGGTGGCGCGTGCACTGAGCATGCCTGAGCGCATGAGCGCCTGAGAGCATGCTTGAGAGCTTGAGGAGGCACCTCCTCTGAGCGACTTCCCTGATTTTCCTTGGGCGCCGCCTTCCCTGAGCTCGGGTGTTTTGGCGCTCGGATCTATTGCATGCGATTCAGATTCAGCTTCAGCCTTATGGATGCATGTGGCGGGGCATGTAGATGCATGTGGATCAGCGTGAAGATGGAGATTTAGCGCATGCATGCGTCCGCGCCAGTACTTAGAATCAGCTGTGAAGAGGTTACGGTTTGGGGGCGTTTGGTGAAGGTTTGTTTTTTGGAGGTATGCTTGTTGCTTTTTGCAACAGCATGGATTTTTGGATTTGTGAGCAGCCATAATCATCCTGGTAATGGTTTTTTCCCAGGTGGTTTTTAATCCGGGCCATGGTGATTGTGCTTTTGCTCACGTTGTGCTTTTGTTTAAGGGCTTTGGCCCATGTTCGTGTTTGGACTTCGGTCCAGGACTTCGGTCCCCCATGTACTTGGTCCCATAAGCCCGGATGGGCTTCCGTGGACGTTAAAATGATTATCTTATCTTATCTTATCTGTCCTCAAAATATTCTCAGCCTCATCTCTATTCTTAGCCACATTTCTGATAAACAAACCCAATTGTTCATTCTCAATTACTGCCCTGGCAATAGCAAGCACTTGAAACCTTTCAGACAAGTCAACTCCAGCAGCAGCTAGGTCAGCTACAATATTGTCAAACTTGTTAAAAAAGTCTGACAAGTCATCCTCATCATGTAGCTTTAAATTCCTGAGTTCTTTGTCAAGCAGATCTATTTGAGAAGATGTCTTTTCTTCGAAATGTTTAATCAAGTACATCCACATCTCTCTTGGAGTCTTATTCCTTAACTTCAATCTTATAGTAGGACTTACCTTGGAGGATATAATTCCTTGTGCCTCCTTCACCCTTGCATACTCTGATTTGGTGCCTTTAACTCCTTCAGCAGATTCAGCTGAATTTACTTCTCCCGAGCTCTCTGACTCATTAGCATTGGTTCCCCCAGATCTTGCAACTACACTTGCAGATGATCTCATGCCTATGCTTGGTGAATTGTCACCTAAGGGATTAACCAAATCCCAAAGCTCCTCTACTTCTAAGATGTGTATTATGGAGTCCTTCCAAACTTGGAAACCAGGACCACCTTTATACACATCTACAGCACTCAAAAGACTTGCCCCGAATCTACTTGACATTCTGGACAATTTCCACTGACCACTTAACCTGCTCTGATACCAGATGTGAGAATTAGAGAATAAATCAATAACTTAAAACCACATACTTAGATCAATCCAATGAACTCTCAATATATTGGATAAATCTTACAGTATTCAATTCAAAACCACAAGTGCCAAATTGCCAATGAAATGGTTGAATAACACACTTGTATAATTTACACAATACACAAGAATTGCAATCCAATGGTTGAATTAGAGCAATTCTTCAAACCTTCGATAATGCCTTCCCTTTTCTCCTTTGTCGCAACTGCACACGATCACTGTATATGTTTCTCATTCATGTCCCGGTATCTTAAGCTCAAGTTCGACGGTTTAGGAGGAGGTTTAGCAGATCGGTCCGGCTGTAGATAGAGTTTCCATTTTTGAGTTTCGTTTGCCTCCAAAACGCGATCTCCTCAAATCATATTTACGCATTAAATATTCAACTTCAAAGGTTCAATGGTTAAACGAACCATACTATCTCCTTAATATAACTTATTTAACCTTATGCCATAAGGTTCTAAGTTCCCCCTTATTTGAAACCCTGTGTAGCACAGATAAAACTGTACATGTGATTGCCATTTAGATTCACTGCACAGATTGAACATCTAGGGCATTTCGTGTTCTCTGATGTCATGGCATATTGCCAAAGTGAATTATGCAATAACATATTCCAACAACTCTGCCACGCATCTAGATCTATTTGTTGCTTTTCTAATATCACCAACCTTTGTATGATTTCCGCTTTTTCTTTTTCTACCTCTTCCATCCTCTTCCGAATTTCCACCTCTGTATCTTCCACTACCTGCACCCGTTCTTCCACTTTCCCTATTGCCTCTTTGTTCTGTTGCACCGCGCCCGCCAATGTGTTCAGTGCTTCCATCCTCGGGACCCTGGCTTCCAGCCTTGCGTCCATCTGTGCCAAGAAGTCCTGCAAATCTTGCTTGAGTTCTTCCTTCGCTTGCCCCCCGGCTCCTGCTTGGCTAGCCATTCTTCTTTCTGTTTTTGTGGTGATTTCGCTTCGCCGAATTCCCTTCCCACCGCTCGCTCTCTCCTGTGCTTTCCTGTTTCCTATATCTCTTCCGTGGGCTTACTATATCTTGTTCCTTTATTTATCCGTTCGGTCCTTTTTCCCCCCGTATTCTTTCAGTTTTTGAATTTCAAAATTCGAATCATCCTATCTAAGATATGATTACTGGATGTTCGCGTCCGCCATTTACTATCGTCGTTTTATGGCTGCCCCTTAGATTTGTATTCAATTCCCTGGATTCAGTGATTTTCGGTACCATATGGACTGATTTGCTTTCTTTGTATCATTTTGGGAGTGGGTTTTTTTTTTTTTGTGACTTCGGTGCACCAGCCGGAGGATCGGATCCTCACTGTCCTGGTGTACGGCCGGGGAGTTGCCTCCCACTATCCCGTACTTGGCAACCTCTGTCTTTCCACTTCCATTTTCGTTTCCATTCTATGGGCTGGGTAAGTTGGTGTCTGTTGCTCAGCAGTCGGCACCAGCCGGTGGGCTATTTTCCCACTCTGTCCTGGCGTATGGCGGGGACACCCGTCCCTCTGTCCCATAGCTTAGCCTTCCACCCTTTGCACCATCTACTCCTGGACCCCCCTATTTATCTGGTTTCTGTTTGTCTCTTCTTCGTTTTCGTCACGTCTCTCGGGTTGATAGATTAATAGGGTTTCACGTATCCGCCCAACTTCTTCTTTTCACATGTACTGGTAACAGGTCGCTTGCACACGTCTGCGTTAGTACCTATCCTATTCCTCCTTGCAATTATATCTATACCTTCCTTAATACATGACTACCTCAGTACAACCTGTATAGTACATTTACACACCTCGTCATATTACTATATTTCTATTATTATATTTCTTTCGTCCTCTATATGGGCCTATGCCCGAGGAGTCGTTGCCACCTTACACATACGCCCTCCCTTACCTTCAATCGTATTTCTACTAACCTGCTATATGCATCTTCCTAGCTTCATATACCTGTATCCTATGTTTAATTTTGGCAGCTAGCGATTCCAGTTTGTGCATAGTTTATCGGTAAGCTAGCCATCCCCTAACTGAGCCCTTGGTACCCTTTCCTGATTTACTAATTTACTACATATCACCCAATATGGTTTCGTATAGTCACCCCCGAGATGTGTGCAGACATTCCCACTTACAGCTGTTAGTTCGCTGATTTGGTTATATCCTATTAGATCACGAAACAGATATGGGATATGTCTTTTTGCTTTAGGGAAAGAATAAGCGACATTGGGACAGAGTTACTATGGATAACATCCGATGCTATGCTTACTGCAAAAATTATACATTAACAGGAGAGTTCTTCTCTCACTTACATTTCTTAGCTTTTCACCAATTCTTATCCAAAATCATTTTTCTCACACAAACAAACAGGATTTGTATCCCTTCTGATCGGGAATACTTACCTGCATTGGTCTGTTACAGTCAGATGCTGATGCCTATTATCTATTCATAGTGCCTCCTTGAAAGTTGTTGCAGTTTCTGAACCTAACTATCTGAGCAACGGATTGTTTTGAACCGACCACAGAAAAGAGTAGAGCAAGAAGACAAAAAGATATAAAAGGATAAAAAGAGAAAAAGATAAAAAGATCAAAAGATAAAAAGAGTATAACAAAAGGAGAGCATGGCATGCATCTGCCTGGGCCTCCCTCCTTCTTTCTTCTCCTCCCCTGATTTCATGCTTATCAAACTCCTTTCCTGACCATAACTAATTTTTTAACTTCTTTTCGGAAGATGGCTCCCCGATTTTTTTTAACTTTTTCGAGATTCCTCCCCATGTACGCCGGGCACAAAAAATCGACGGGGTTCTTCTCACAGCAGTAAATACAAACCTTACCGAAATCACACACCAGAAGATTGTGTTGATAACTCGAGGATCTTTGTATGGCGGCATGAACCTGCAACCTATTGAAGCACTGCATGGTTCGATCCATGTCCTGGCGCCTCACCGAGTCGTTCTTGTCGCTTAATACTCCGAGTACTTCAAGCAATCCTAGGGTATATTGGCTATCCCGCATGGACTGCGTGTGGTGAATTCTGTCACAGTACAGACAATGCACTCGGCCGCAGCTGATGCATGATGGCAAACCTCTGCTCAGGCACATACATTTGTCGAAGCAAATGCACCACGGATTAAGCTCCTCAAGCTCGGGATTGAATGGCACTGTTAAGTTGCCTGGGGTGCCGGAGTTGGGGCGCTTCTTGCCGACCTTCTTTTCTTCATCTACATCCACAAGAATCTTCTTCCCCCTGTCCATACTTGATCCTGAGCTGGGACGGATGTTGAGACTTTGCCGGGCGCTTCCTTGCTTTCGGTGAATTTCGAGGGCCTCGGAGGGCGCTCAGCGGCCGGGAGAGCCCTGAGTTCTAAAAGGGCTTTCATCATTACTCTTTTTTTCGTTGTAAGCGGTTATATATAGTATTTAGGGTATTTAGGGTTTTTTAAATCTGTCGGTTTCCCGCCTACTTAATTCCGGTAGATCGCCTTAAATGCCGATCTTGTCCTATCCTCATCCCTAGAGTTTTTCGTCTGCGAATCCCGCCACACATCCCTAGTCCGGATAGGTGATATGTGTACCTTTCCCTATTTTCACTATACTACTCATTATTATGGCTATCTCAGATTTTGTCATGATCACTACTACCCGTCTTGTCCGGTCATAGTCGTTAATTAATTCGATGTTCTATATTTTATATATTTCTATATTTCTATATTTCTCTATTTTCTATTTCTATTTCTCTTTTTCTACCCTTTTTTTTTTTTTTTCCCTCACTTTGTCTCCCCACGTGTCGGATCCTTTCTCCATTTGGATAGTCGTCTGGTGTCATCTCGCCACGTTGCCACGTTTCCTCCCCTTTATTTCCAAATTCCTTTTTCACGATTTCTAATTTCTTTTCTTTTCTTTTCTTTTCTTTTCTTTTTTTTTTCTCTAACGGTTCCGAGATTTTGAATCGCCCGTCGCCGGAACCTTGAGCTCCCCCTTACCGATGTTCCCCTTTTATTCTCCAATTGTGCCTCTTGAATTGCCTGTTTTCGGTCCTTATCTATCTTAAATTTCAAATTTTCTACAACAACTGTCTGTCATGATCTATCAGCGGTACGCCCTGTTCATACATAGATATCTGGCTGTTCTTTCCCGGCCAGAGCAATCATACATTTGTATACTACATAACTTATTTCCTAAGAAGGATGAACATAATCTAATCCTAATCTTTTGAGAAAACTAGCGTATTAAGAACCATGAGATCTGGGAGAGATGCACTTAGCTAGACATTTCCGTCGGATCACCCATCGCCCCGTCGCCCCCATCGCCCCCCGTCGCCCTCGTCGCCACTAACTCCAAGCGTGGAGTTCTCAGATTTGATGACAATTGGAATGTCTCAAATATTAATTACTAAAAAGCACAATAACATCAAGACGAACAAATTATTCCCATTGCAAACAACTATGAGTACATTTTGTAATCTCAATTCCCTGCCAATTCAAAGAATTTGGAGCCTTATTCTGGCCCAGTATGCAGTATTTCATGGTGAAATTATACACTAGTTCATCCCATAAGCAATTGTCATGCTAAACTGAAGTGTCCACTAGAGAGATAGTTGTGTCTTGATTCTCTTTGCTCTGTGATTTACAAGTGAAGTAGAACACACTACTCAACATACAATCAACCAAGCTGATAAATGTGTACATCCCTATAAGAAGGGGGGCTTCCCACATCTTTGAAGCCGCATCTATCTTATAACCGTATCCAGGCACCCCAATCATCCTGTACTGGAATAAACTGTCCACAGATGCCATGCTTAAATTGTTCACGACAAACAGAAGAATGAGTTCTTCCTTTCACCAAAGCATAGGCTCTAGACAGTGCCTCCACACCATAGCAATCTTCTAATATAGATATTACAAGTGACAGATTGCACACAATCATGAAATGAGCAAATGCCACAGAAAATATTATGGCAACCATCACAAATGCGAGGAAAAACATCTTGATTGTAAAAACAACCAATCCTATGAACAGAGCAATAGAAATAAGGAATTGAAATAGTATGATACAGATCCAGAAATATGTTGTTGCAAGTCTCTTCCACAATTTGGGAACATTAGAAAGAAATCTCAAAAACACCAATCTTCTGCCAGTATAGGCCATTGCAACTCCACAAGAAACCATTAATTTGGCAGTTAAGCCAAACAGTACAAAAAAGGGCAATTGGAATGTATTGGCCACAATGTTCTCTGGAACTTTGACATAAAAGATCCTGAATGATGGAGTAAACCAAAACCCTTGTGATGTAGCAATAAGTTCTAACTTGCTTGCCGAATACCTGCCGGTTGTTACTGGTGCTTCTTGACCTCTTCAATCTGCTTCTGCAAGACCTCACAGAAATAAGGGAAGAGGATGGGAATCCCCACCACAATATTCCTGGCTACTTATTTAGTGGGAAAAAAGATGAATGAGCCAAACATGACTTGTGATCACATGCTTTATTACAAGACTGGTTACAACATACAGATAAGAATGAAAAATATAACCTAAGGGATGAAAGAAAGAAATGTGAAACACCAACCCTTCACTTGCTTGGCTTGATTGATGCTTAACTTGCTTACTTGCCACCATATAGGCCAGAATTGCTGAATCCTTAAGAAGGACTGCCACAGATTCTCAGTCGCATTAACAGCTTTTTTTACTTTGGGCACGAACATGCATGAAGAACATGCTCAAGACTGCTGCAGAGTCCTTCATTTTAGACAAATACCAGACAACCAAGAAAAACTCTAACAAAAAAGGCTGCAGACGATCTTGCTTGAATCACAATGCACGGCAGATAAAAATATATTTGACGCGCAGGGTCCATTGAAATGGCTTTCTAAAAGCCATGGCACCAAATATAATGTTGCCAAAAATGCTTATCCATATCTATCATATCTTAATCTGAGATTTGGATCACTTAAACTTTGGAGAGAGCGTCTGTCAGTTTGCATAATCCCTGGTCATTCTCTGGTGTGATCCATCTTTGAGCTCCATGTCTTTTACAGTTTTGACTCACAGAGAAGACACATACATAAAGACTCAACGAAAATCTGGCTTCAACGCCAGGAACAAGCACTTCATGGATTAGCTAAAGAGCCAAAGTTTTCAAGGAAAACGGAATAGAGGCCTGATGTAGAAGTAAATTCAAAGATAGGAAGAGAAACAAAGTCTGGGATTCACCATTTTGAAGCCCCGCAAAATCGAAAACATGGAGAGTGGAGGCTGCCTTCAAGAATGGAAATAAAAATCTACTGGGTGAATAAAGTGTGCACTGGATGAAGCCAGATTGAAGATGAACCACGATGCTCTACCATGCTGTGCGAGGGCCTGTATGGTACTGGATAAAGCTGCTACTGCCTATTTCCACCATCGCCATTTTGAAGCAACGATCAAAATGATATAGAAGCCAGAAGAATATAAGCTGCAAAAAATCTCTATTCAAAGGAATAAAATGGAGGACTTAAAGCGAGAAACCTAAGAGTACCTGCAAATATGAGTATTAAGCTTTGGATATGGCTTCAATTCCGGCAGACTTCTACCTCAAAGCTTTTCCCCTCTTTTCCAGCAGTTTCGGACGGTTCCTATGAGCAGGCATTCATAATCTGCCATGGCGAGAATTAACAAAAACATAGAGTAGTAGATAGATAAAATAATAGGATTTTAGCCTAGAAATCTGCAGTAGATTCCTGCTTCGACCTAGCAACCCTAAAAAAAACCAGACCATACCCTAATCCACACAACCCTAAAAAAACCCTAAAACTAATGGGAGGATATTCACCACATGATTTGCCCCCTTTTCTAAAATCAACGGCTAACAAAAGGGTGCACTCTAGAAATACTATTTAGTACACCTGGATGAATACGGCCACCAAATCATATGAAAACCTTAGAGAAAACAGTACAAAAACACAAAAAAACCCCTGTTATAATGCTAGATATTCTCTTTAAACATTTCTATTATTTATTGCAGATTACATCTGTTTGAGACATAGTGAGATAATATTGTTCATAGAAAAAATTTAGAGGTTCTGCTACCAGAGTTGCCAATGTATGTCCATGAACCATGCTTATGCGAGATTGCTTAATATTAGATATTTTCATATGTTGCCAAGGTTAGCACTTATGTTTAGAAGTTCAGATCTAGGAACTTTTGATTTATTTCCAACCCATTGTTCAGAAGTTCTGGCATTGTGATACTTCATTAGTGTCATCCCATTTGTTCAGCTTTGGATTTCACTTAATTACCATCCTATATTAAAGAAAGAATATTGAATTTGCATTTCTTCACTGTAGCAAGGCAAGTAGTTCTTATATTGTATTAACAGTTTTCAAGGGCTACAACAATGTAGATTTTTCCAAGGACATTTTTATTGCATAGCAGATGTTGCAGCACCATCCTTAGAAGTAAGTGTAAATGCATATACGAGGAAATAGTCTTTGCAATGCGCATTTTGTGCACATTAGCCATCGCATTTCGTGCAAATTAGGTCCTTCTATTTTTCTTGCTTACTAACATGTTTTAAGCTATATCTCTAGAGGAGCTGTGGCAATCCATACACACCAGGGGATCTTTTCACATTCGAAGAATCATATCTATTCTGATAAGCCTCTTTGAGTGGCGTATGTACTGCCAAATATAATTCGATTTTCTGCCTCTAAAAGGTAGCCACATTTTCCCTACTCATTCTCTAATTCTTTTCTCTTTAAACATAAGGGACTCGGTGAAAGAAAAGGTTCAAGTGAATATTTTCAAATGAATAAGTGTAAGTTAAGAATAGAATAGAATAGAATATGATTTTATCGTCCACGGAGACCAACTGGCCTATGGGACCCAAGTACAAAGAGAGAGCAAAGCAGCGATTACAAACCGGGATTAAAACCCCCACCAAGGGTTTTTGGGGAAAAATCTTAGTAGCAATAAGGATGCCGACATCTTTACTGATTATATACATAATCACAAGTACGGTGAGGTTAATGTGGGGACGGGGGGCATAAGCGAGTCGGCGTGATCCATTACCTCGGGAGGTACGATCCCAACAAGCCCTCTGAGGGCGTGCTCCAAGTAGCTCATGCAGTGGCCTGATGGGGCACAACTAACCGAGCATACCGGAGCCCGGATATGCTCAGACACGGACAAAGCCCCGAGGGCGTGACTTTCATCCTCAATGGCCGCTGGACAAGATCGACGGACTCGCCTCACGCTGCTCCCGAATCCATCTCCCCCGCCTCAATGCGGAGGTGGTGTGCACCGCGCGAATGGAAGCAATCACCTGGCGCTTTTTCATGGGTAGATGGGTGCTGGCAGTAGTGGTGTGGGCCCCTCGTGAGCATGGGATTAAACGCTGTCGATAATTTGCCACCTTGACATGTGACATGGCCTCAGATCCCAAAGCTTGGCCATGAAGCAAGCATCCAAATCTCGCTTCAAGGCAGCGTTCCTTCCGGTGTATGCACTAGTCCACATCGTGTGCCCGCACATTCCATCTTGAGAACCACCGGGCTTGCTTGTCTTTCCAAAGAAGCTTTTGAGTCGCTATGGCCCATCACCACCGCCAAAGCAAGGTTGGGCAGCGGGCTTCATCCATAGCCACCACCTTCTCGGAAGTAAATAATGTGACGTTCCAAAAGCTAAAACCCTCTCTGTAATGGAAGGAAGCCTGCCTCCCGGAGCAAGATCTCGATATGGGACCATGGATTTCACTCCCGGTGGTTCGGGCCAAGAAGGCCTTCTACACTGCTCTAGATCGCTCCAAGTGGTGAGGGATATCACCGCCCCCACACTTACGGGCCCCATAGAGGAGGACCCGGCTCAATCAAGGCCCTCGAACAAGTGTGCCGGGTGATCCCATGCATACTCTGCCTTTGTGACTATTGTTTTGCATTGCATACGTGGCTTTCCAAACCCAAAGGGACCGTAGCCCCGATGGATGCATCCCAAAATGTGGTAGTAGAAAACTCAATGCCCAAATACTTATAAGCGGAGCCACCTCCACTACCCCGCCTCGTAAGTGAACGAGGGAAGGCGTGGGTGCCGGATGATGGGACCAAAGACACCCTCGTCTTGGCCAAGTTAACCTCATGCCTGAATTGGCGAGAAAGTGTCCAAAGCATCCGTGGCGTTGCATGTTCTTCCGGGTATATGCGAAAGCATATGAGTTGCCGGATTATGTGTTGTGATCAATCGAAGCCTCCCCGCCATTCTTCTAGCTGGTCAATGTACAAGCCGAAGAGCGCCAGGGATAGAGGGCAGCCCCGCGCACCCCAATGCTACTAACAACGGGCTCCCCGACAAGTGTGAGACGACCGGAGCAAGCCTCGTGATAGTCTGTGGATATAGCATTCCGCAAGTCGACAGGGGTCCCCAAGCATAACTTATCCCAGGCACCGTGTCAAAAGCCTTTGGAAATCCACGGCAACAAGATGTGTGCTCAAGCGTTGATTCCGCTATCCTCTATGAGTGTTCGCAGAGTGAAGATATGGTCAATAGTAGAATGCCGTGGGCGGAAGCCTGCTGGAGAGAGCCCGCACTTTCCATCCTCGCCAGAGTGTCGGGCCGTTGCTCAAGAATCCCCAAGCAACTTGGCAAAGACGTAATCCGACCATAATGGTAATGATAGTTGGTCGGGTCATGGGGGTCCCCTCGCTTGTATATGGGCACAACTCTACCGGGTAGTCCCAAAGGCGGGGGAGCCTTCTTGCAATGCCCCTCGTTGAAGAGGCCGGAGAACCGGCACCATTGGGGGCCCGGCCCACTTGAGAAGCTCTGCCAGATACCATCCAAATCGGCCGCCTTCAGCATTAGGCGCTGCGTGCCCATTATGACATCCCTTCAGAATGACCCCGCTAGGCCTGTCTGCGGAGGGTATCGCGCCCCGGCTTCCCATTGGGTCATCAAACCGCCGCAAGTATCTCACCCATTGTTAGGGGTAATATTTCTCCGTGGGTCATGCGGCAGCTTACTCAAGACCTTTCTCCAAAAGTCCTTTAGGGTGGCGGGTCTAGTAGACCAAACATCTCATTCTCGAAAGTTCGCAAGGTACCGGGCTTTCTTTGGTCTTGAGGAAGGAGCAGAGATTGACGACACCGGGCATGGGCGAATGGTGGGGTCCAAAGACTTGGCGGAGCCATCGCTTTCAGCCCCCGGCATTCGCCATCGAACCTGATTATGGGGAAGGTGGTTGCAGCCCCGTGGATCGCCGAGCGCCTCTCCCAAAGCATCCGCCCCTACCCTCGTATGAGCCGGTTCACCGGGGACGTCACGTTGAAGTGTGGGGAGTCAGCAAAGACTCCCAGGGCAAGCTCAAGCATCCTCGCATAGAGCGCCGCGCATGATCATAGTCCGTGACGCAACCGCGGGTACATGGGGTGTTGGGGCAATGGGTGCTCGGCTTGTTCGCCAATCTATCTCGCAAGAATGTGAGGCCGATGGCTGAGCTACTTCCTCCCCGACCACTTGTCCCATTAATCGGCAGTGATCAAGTGTAGGCATTGCTCGTCTGCTAGCACGTAATCCACCACACGGGTGTGCCCCTCGGTTCTCCCGTCTACAAGTGAAGCGGCCGGAGGGCCATTTGTATAGCCCATTGCAAATGACCAGTCAAAGATATTTGCCAAAGAATAAAGTTTGCCGGCCATACCGTTGTCACCTGGTCATTATCCGACGCCCTTGGCCAAACCATCTCTCGGGTCCATTTGCAACACATCCTCGCCTAGAGATGCGAATTTGGGATCCGCTTTCCAATGCAGGCGGCAGATTGAAATCTTCAAGCAACATGACCTTGCCCAATTGTTCAGACGGGCCAGATGTCATCATATAGATCGACATAGGGCTCCCGCTCATCCACATCCAAGTGCGTGTGGTAAAAGTTGCTCTCAAAGATGGGAAGTAGCAAGCCGCCACAAAGAGAGGGCTGCCATCGCTGTTTCAGACTCGCATCCACTGTGTATCATAGCTCAGCTTTTGCACGAGAGAGACCTGTGGCGCCCCCTACTGTGATACGGTGCACTCACCGTGATACAAACATGAGTTCTTTCCCACACCAGCTCCACGCCGATACGTGGGCCCTCCACATATCACCGCACTGCGAACGAAGGTCGATTGGGGAAGAGTGAAGGTGTCATTCTACCCCGCCTCCCTCGTGGCCTACCTAGTCAAGGAAGCGTAAAAACATACATGTCAAGAGCACATACATCAACATCCCGTGACCATCTCAAGGATGGTCCTCCTCATATCTGCATAGACAAAGATCGCACATCACATAGGGGATCCTACCCAAGGCTCGGACTCAAAGGATAACCGACGGCTTGGGTCTCCGTGAGTTCGCTGGTGCATGTAATTCATGGCAATGGAATTGGCTGGCATAAGAACATGGCATAGGGTTGTCCACTCCATCCGCCTCTCCCTGTGCACACTTTGCAGAGTAGGCTGAAAAGTGTTGGGACTGATCAGAGCCCTCGGCGGATGCATAGCCAAAGGGGCTATTCCCCGGGTCTCATCCTCCCAGTCCCGATGGGGCAGGTAGGGATCAATCCCTCCAGAGATCTACATGCTAACTCAAGGTGACTAGAGGGCCACTGCCCGTATTCGTGTGAACCCACTGGAAAGTGTACACCACTTCACGGCAGCACGAGCCCATGCCTTACCCGCACTCGGTGGTAAGCCATTAGACCTAGTCACAATGATCCCGGTAGGCTTTACACACCGGGGGGATCGCTCAAGAGTCAGGACATGAGCCTCCTTCTTAGCCGCCCGCCCCTTCACCCACAACCGTGTGTGGCTCTTGTACATTGTGCCTAATCTACAATGTGCTAGAGAGGCTACTCTAGGAGCATCAACTACAAGCTTTAGGGCCTCTACCCCCTTCCCAATACAAGGAGTTCACGTAAATACATCATCCAAATATATCACGTAAGAACTAAAGAACTAGATCCAATCATAGAGTTAGGTTCTTTAGTTAGTGTCCGAGATCTAAGATCTAGATAACTACTATGGGCAATTTAATAGTCTAAACCTACTGATTCTATGACTAGAAGACGGTTTAAGCTATTAAATTGACCAAATACCTGATCCTTGAGTGGCTCCTCCCGACCCGAAGTTCAACCATCCCGCCGAGCTGATCGAATTCGTGGAAACCGATGGCATGAATTGGCTTTTGGCAGCCGTGGGAGGCGGTTTTGGCTCCTGGGGCAGCCAAAACTGAGCTCTAAAACCCTAAGGACAAAAAAACTAGCAAGCTAGGGTTTTCCTACCCTAAATAGACATGGGGTTTAGGCTAGGGTTTCCAATTACCCAATTTGGCATGTGGGATAATTGGAAAGGCCCCACTTGCCTTTAGTGGCTAGGTGGCAAAATATGCCAACATGGAAAGGTGTGCCTCATTAATGTGCACATGTGCACATTAATAATATATGAACACTCCTAGCAAGTTGCCCCTAGGGCTACTTACCCGCTATCCGTTATGCATACACGCCAATCGGGTGGCGGTACGCGTGACGTGGCAAAGACAATGTACGCCCCGGAGCGATATCGTCTTTGGAACGCCACAAGACCGATTGGGCCAAAGTCGCCCGGGTAGTAACACGCAATTCCTCCGCGGTCCTCGTTGGGTGCACTCATTGAAGACGCGAGTAGCGCTTAGTATCCCGCAAATCAGGTAGCTCGTGACCAAAGATGTTCCCATGTTTCCATGAGGAAGATAAGGTCCATGTCCATGGCGACGGAATTGAGATCTGCCCCCTTCGCCATGGGAAGCCACGGCAATTCCGGGGATACCACGGCAGGCACGATCCCTATTTAGCGGCAGTGCATCGCCACTTCAGTCCCGGTGGTAGTGGTGGTCCTGTGGGAAGCGGAAGATGTGGGATGCTTGTGCCGGGCTGGGCCCCTCGGAGGGGACTCGAGGGGCCGGAGTGCCCCGCATCCCCGTTTGGCTGCTGAATTCCCTCGCATCCTTCCCTGACCAGCCCCGCCTCTCCATGTCCGGGCGGCAGCCCCCACTTTGGCCGCCAGGAGCTTGCAGATATGAGGGGGCGGTAGACACCGTGGTTGGCAAATTTATGGAAGCGGGACGCAGGATGTGAACCGGTAGAGCAGAGACACCGTGAACCCTCGCCCCCTGATCCGTGCCGAGGTTGAGGAGGCTAAGGCCACGCGACGAGGAGCACAGCCCTTCCGCCGTGAGGTTGAGGAGGCCGCCACTATGAGATAAGGAGTCCAGCCGCTTTGAAAGCAGCCGCGTAATCGAAGCGCCGAGTAAGGATTTAGCACGAGACGGGAGCTACAGAGCTTCGGGCCGCCGCTGCTCAAAGAAGGCAAGGGCCTCCATGCCGCAGGCACATGAGCAACTCCGCCCATTGCACGGAGATGGCAAGACATGACAACGCCCCCGCAAGAGCCGAGCCCATACCCTGGAGAACGTAAAACCACAAAGAAAGAACACACCAACCCCGCGAACCCACCAACATATTGTGGTGTCAAACCGAACACCGGCTAGCGGACACATCGGATCACGCCGGCCGCCACCACCCAGGCGCCCGGCCACCCTTCACGCCCACCCACCTCAACCAACACACATGCCCCCCCGAACTCCCAGAAACGAGACGCAGGAGCCGCAATGTGGTATCGCGAGGCCCGACGGAGGAGTCGGGAGAACATCTCACTTCCCAACTCCAGACACAGATCTTGGACCGGATGATGAGGAAATGATAGCTGATTATAGGTAGATATATGGCATGTTGACAAACTAATGGTGAAGATAAGGAGCGGTAATGTATTGTTAGTGAGGCATAGGGGTAAAGGCGGCTGCATGGCAAAAATGAACCCCTGGGAAGCAAGTCGTTCTAGATACAAGTGCATTGAAGAACACAGTGGCAAACTACAACAGTGGAGTTTGAGGTTGCAAAGGTTCCATCCCTAAGGTAATGGCAATAAACCAAGGGGATTGTTAGTGGGAACATTGAACAAAGCCAACCAAATGAAAATAACATATCGCCTCGAGCTCATTTTCTAACTAGAAGATGAAAAAAGATAAGACCTCCAAGAAACGACAGATGAGCCTATAGAAGAAGAATGGAGTGTTCTGATCACAATACAAGTCCCAAAAATAAAAACCGCCATTAATCTAGCAACAACAGTTTATCTCCTATGTGCACAATGATGGTCCACCATAATAATGCACAAAAAATCATACAAATCAATTTTTAAAGCACGATAGATGTGCCATGCAACAAGGAAGGAAATGCCCAAGAGAATACAACAAGTTAACTCCAACAAATAAAAAGAAAACAACAGTATTAGAGGGACTGAGTGGCAATCGAGTTTAAAGTCGAGGTTGAGGTCAAAGGCATAGCCAAAATGGATAAAGAGGGCAAGCACAAATGACTGGGTTAAAAACCACGACTCATTGAATTGGCAGCGGTCAAGCTTGTTCTAATATGAGAGGATAAAAAATATAAGTTGGCAAGAGGAGCCCAGTTAAAGCTATCTATTATGAAAGGATAACAACATAAGTAGACGAGATGAGGCCCGCGAAAGCGAAGTATGAACGATGACTACAAGATAAGAAGCATACATTAGCGGGAATATTAAACTCAACCAACTAAAGCTAAAAACAAAATGGGTTAGCGGGAATATTAAACTTAACCAGCTAAAGCTAAAACCAAAATGGATTGACAGTACCATGGCTCGAACCCTCACCCATAAGATGACGAACCTACACCTTAACACGTCAACCGTCTATTATCTATGCAAAATATAAAAAGCAATCAAAGGATTCCATCTGAAAAAACAACCTGGACCAGTGATGCATGCGAGAAACGTTACTCCTTCAATTGACATGCATAAATCAGCCAGCATGCATGAGGCAATTGTGCTAAAGAAGACTGAATCACGCCTGCAAAATGCATAGAAATCTGACAAAGCAAGATGAAGACTTCTCAGATGCCTGAGCTGCCCAAATCTCTATGAATTGATTTTTGATGTTAGCAGAGCTACATGCGCTTAGAGTATATCCTTGGTTAGTTTTTTTTTTGAGGGACGTCAAGAATTTATATTATGTAAAGAAGAAAATACACAGGGAAGGATTAGATGAGGTGGAAATAATCCCCCCAAATCCTATCCTTCTCCTCACCTGGTAAGTTAGAGACTTGAAATTGATTATATAGCCTAGACTTGACTTCTTGGAGCAAAGATTGAGCAGTAGAGAACTTCCCATGAAAGATGACCTGGTTCCTTCTCTTCCAGATTACCCAACAAATGATAGCTCTACAAATGTTGAAGGCGACCTTCTTAACACGAGGCCAATTAGTTGGAAGAAGACCCAACAATACTTGTTGGCTACTAAGGCGATGTCGAAAACATGACCGTGTCCATGCCCAAATACATTGAATGTCGGCACAAAGGTAGAAGCAATGCTCAATGGTTTCCGGCACAATTACAAACCCGCAGAGTGGGCTTATTGTCGGCTTGAATGAGTGAACTTTAGTATTCGGCCCTAAGTGCACGATGCTTAATCCGCAGAGAAGAACTGGACCGCTTGGGAGGGATACTCTTACACCAAATGGAGCTCCAAACCTTCACATATTGATCCTCTTCCACCCTAAGCCGCCAGTGGGAAGAAGGTGGCCGGGCCCGGAAGCCGCCGATATGCATAGCTACTCTTGACAAAGTTTTTGCCAAACAAACTGGTGGGGGTAAGCACCAAACCCTCCTCCGTAGCAAAATTGGGGACCAGAGGAATGTTATCCGCAATCGCCCGCACAGAGAAGTCGCACCAACGCATGCCAAACTTACGATCAAAACCATCCCATGAAAGGAGACGACCATTCTCATACCACGCCTCCAAAGAAATGACTCCAGCAGCCCTCCATCTACGCTTGGTAGCAGGGTGCATAGTAGCAGCGATGGGGAGATGAGGCATGGGAACCCACAAGAAAGGAGAAGAGGTCTGGGACCAATTGGCAGGATGAAGGGAAATGAGAGGCCTAACTGCATCCCAAGCTTTAAGCAGTCCCTTCAATAATGGAGAGGCCTGAGGAGTGGGAGCAAGGGGATACAATAAAGCCCAAGGCAAAGGGGGTTCAATACCTAATTTACCAAGAGCTCGCGGAGTGCCGCAGACCGAGCAATAAGACGTGTGCCTGAAGACCGATGATCATTGCAAATAACTTGCCAGATAAGTTTAGAAGCCAGCAGCTTGCCATGTAGAGCTAGATCAAGCATCCCCAAGCCGCCATGGTTCTTAGGGCGGACACACTTACTCCATGCAACTTTAACTACCGCCCCCAACTCATTACCGCCCCATATGAAATTACGCACAAGTGCAGCCATCTCCTTGAACTTACTAGCGGGTGCAAGAAGCGCGGAGACCGCATAAATGTGAGTACTGCAGAGCACTGACTTAGCCACCTGTATCCTGCCTGCCATTGACAAAGAAGCTCCTCGCCACCATAGGAGGTGCCTCTGAAGACCCAATAAGACTTGATCCCATGCCTGGGCTAGAGAAACGTCCATACCAAAAGGGATTCCGAGTAATCTAGTCACCTCCCCAGCTGGTATGACTTGCCATGGGTAGCAGTACAAGCAATTGGGGGGAGGAGTGTCTAGAGCCCAGATTGCACTACATTTTTGCCAATTGAGCAAGCACCCTGAAGCCAGAGAGAAGATATCCAGGAGCTGCTTAGCTTTATCAAGGTTGTCCTCATTAGCCTTTAGTAAGAGAAATGTGTCATCTGCAAACTGATTACAGATAACTTGAGAACCATCCGCCAACTGCAAACCCTCAATGAGGTCATCATTTAAAGCACGACGAAGAAGCTGAGATAAACCTTCAGCCACAATGGTAAATAGGAATGGAGCTAGGGGGCAGCCCTGCCTAATGCCCCTACTCACAGAAAATATCCGCGAAGGCTCACCCTGGAACAGGACCGCTGCTTTGGCAGAACATAGGAGCTTCCACACAAGAGAGCAAAAGGATGGTCCAAAACCCAACCTAGGCATGATCCTCAAAAGAAAATCCCAGGAAACACTGTCATACGCTTTGGCAAAATCCGGCCAGATATGCGACTGCTGTTTGGAGGCACGTGCCCAATACATTCCCTCATATATTTGTTGCAACATTGTTCAAGATGTGTCCGCCTCGGTAGGAAACCCGCTTTGCTCCTCACCGATTGAAGTGCCAAGAATAGCTTTGAGTTTCTCAAAGATAAGCTTTAGCAATAATCTTGTAAACCACGGCAACAAAGTGATCGGCCTCCACGAGATATATTTCGAGGCTCCTTAACCTTAGGGATGAGGGCAATTAAGCCAGTGTTCAAAATTCTATCCAATTGGTGAGACTGCAAGAGCTCCTGATATGCTTGCCAGACTAGAGTTGATGACCATTCCCATGAAGCCTTGAAAAACTCAACTGGAATACCATCCATACCTGGACATTTGTCGTTAGCCATCATTTCTACAGCAGATTGAAGATTGTCAAGGGTGAGAGGAAGCTCCATCTCTAGTTGCTGCGTTGGGGAAATAATAGGTTGGAGCTTGGAAAGAACGATGCTCTTCGCTTCCTCCTGGAAAGGTAGGTTCTTTTCTTGAAAAAAGTGAGCAAAGTGTTCTGCTAAAAAAGTTTTAAGCTGGTTTGGATCAGTCACGCATTGACCATCAGATAATTGAATAGAGGATAGAGCTGATCTTTGACGTTTCAAACGAGTATATCCTTGGTTAGTGCTACTACTTTCTAGAAGTCTGCATAATGGGAGCTCTAGAAGGAAAAGACCAAGAACATGAATGTACAAGGAGAACAACAATTGTCTTTTAGACACTACATCTTTACATGTCAAGCTCTCTTTCACATGAGCATTATTGATTTCGAACCCCTATAATGAGAGCTGGTTGAAAGAAAGACCATTATTCTAGGGTTTGATAGCTTCCTTTCCACAAAATCCCTCTCTACTGAAATTACTGACCCCTCTTTTGCTCCTTCTGCCACTAGATGTCTTGCAATCTTGAACATGATGCCAGAAAGGTTGATGAATGTATGTTCCTAGCCATAGTCATTACATCTAAGGTGGCTCCAACACCTTATCTATTCAAGAAAGTTTAATGACGAATTTTGGTGCTTTTGCCAAAGCCACCACTTTCTTATAGGTACGTGCTTTCTATTCGAGAGGTAGCTAAATGCCTGGTACATAACCTATTGCAAGTTCAACCCAAATAAATTACCTACCAAAAGACTAACAACTTCATTGCCATTACAATGTTGTGCATCCTTTATTATACATAAATCCTCATCATATATTCATCCAAATATTAAAACTCCATTACAACCTCGTCAAATTACAGACACCCTCTAAGACCAACTATTCTAAGGTCTACAAGGGCCAATTCACTAAAACATCCTTACGACAATGTCTTGAGGCCTACAAATGCAAAATTGCATGCTTCCTTCTACTATCCACATTTGCTAAAACCCGGCAACGCCGGGCACCATAACTAGTCCCTAAAACAATCGATTAAGTTGTTATAAAAAAAAAAAAATATACATTCAAGATAAAAAATAATCGCATTAGCTCACTGGGTATATTGGTTAAAGTAGTCTTAGTTAGGACATTGAATGATTTTGGTAGAGATTCGAGCTCCCGTATTTCATATTCTAAAATCTTAGGCAAAGTCATATGGAGGTTCGATATTCCCTCAAAACCTTAGGCGAAATCGTATTTCATATTTCAAAATCATAGGCACCTCCAATCATAAATGACTATAAGCGAAACGAGAGGTGCCCAGGGACTCCAACATACGATCTGGGTCATAGGATCGATGAATCTGACGACTGTGGTAGTCCAAGGTGCACCTCATACTCTTTCTAGCCCACGTGAACTCCTGTAGATTGGAATAACCACCCACCTGCAAAAAAAAAAAAAAAAGGGGGGGGGGGGGGAGGATGCATTCATGTCCTCTTGTCTTGGGGCTCCTATTTCTTTTCACCTCTCTCGTTCCTCCACTTATTCCATAATCCAGTGAGCTTCCTTTTGGTTAATCTCACTTGATCATCAAATAGCATGTGTGGCATCTGGTTACATATAATAATGTGCCATCATCATAGTCAGGCATGGTACAATTCACACCTCGTTATTGAGCTTAAAAAGGACTCGGGTGGTGAGATAGAGTATAGACCAAGGTAAGCATTACCAGTTAATAAATCTCGCCATTGTCTCATTTAAAAAAGGCAACATCTGCTTTGGGGATTTGTCTAGATAGTTCCCTATCATATAGTTGGGATATAGAACATGTCTCCACACTATTAGTGAATTAGAACCTTGCCATGACAGTCAAAGGGGTTTGTTCTTGGGACTTTTGAAGATCTCAATATGTTAAGCTCAACAAGTTCTGCTCCTTTTAAGCAAGTGATCTCATTTTGCCCTTTCAAAGTTTTGCTGGAGATTCTTGCTAAACTTGTGACTCTTTCAAGTCAACATTTACCTTACTTTGTTATTTACAATACCCCCAACAAGTAGGTTGTTGGTATGCTATAGCATGAGTATCTTTCGTATTCTGGCCATATAATAAGTAAGTATTCATATATGAGGTTATTGCTCCTTAGATTGGGGTAAAACCCTGAATCAATTTAGGGTTGGGCCTAATATTAGATTGGTCATGCTAGATATATGGCAAATTCCACTTGGCCAATCGATTCATGCCAAGTGGCATTTTAACAAAAGATAATTAATTAAGTTAGCTTAATTGTTAAG
The DNA here is from genome assembly GCA_021234155.1 of Isoetes taiwanensis. NCBI lineage: Eukaryota > Viridiplantae > Streptophyta > Lycopodiopsida > Isoetales > Isoetaceae > Isoetes > Isoetes taiwanensis. The sequence goes on from JAJEKV010000237.1 coordinate 514,360, forward strand.
TTAGCTTAACTAATTATTTTCTATTATTATATTGTATAGCGTTGTATGTAGATAATGCGGACCTATAAATCCCTACCAGTATGCAACAACATCTAGATGCCTCCAACAATTTTTGCCAAAATACCTCTATGCAACTCAATTAGCCAAAGCTAAGGTTTTGGTCATTTTCTCTTGTAGGCAGCCAAGACCACCTCATTTCACATATGACGGTCAAACAATGGATGTGGCACAAACATCAAACTAGCTTGGTATAGATTTTACGATCACTACGCACTGGAATACATGTATAAAAAAAAGGAGTCACTTCAGGTTGGAAGGCAATATGTAGCACAATAACAAATGGTTTCATTTATATTTTTATCTGTTTTTCCCATGGTTTTTATATGATTTAATGATGGTATCTGATGAGACATACTAATTAGTACGTCTAGAGTGCCCATGCTATCACGTTATTTTTTGTGACATTTTCTAATGGTTACAACTATGATCACTAAATATCCCTAATCGAATATGCAAGCATCGAACAAGGTTATTGGGTTATTTGAGTTTTGAAGGTTTTTGCTCCTATATATCCTTTCAGGTCTTGGGGCTTGGAGCGACCACGAAAGCAGGATCCGGCAGCATCCTTTCAGGTCTTGGTGAGGCAAGGGCGCAACCACGAAAGCAAGATTCGGCAACTTCAAGGTCTGTTCTTTAACCCTTTTTTCTATCTGCATGTCTATTTCTTTACGGGCAGGGCCTTAGATCTATTTTCTCTGGTTCCATGGTTCAGGTGCAGTTGGTGGCTAGCAGTAGGAAAGAAAATAACAGACCTCATATCCGCAAACCTCATGCCGGCAGTTACTGAGAGAAATGTATTTATGGGCCTTGTAAGTTCTGAAACCTCCAACACGTTACCATGCAGAATTATATGCACCTGCTGGCAGTTTGAATCAAAACATTATTGATTGATTCCAAGTTTATGCCACCAGAGAAGATAATCAATTGCCTTCCCTGAATATTAAATCCAGGGGATAATCAGCTTAATGGATGTTCATATATTGCAGAAGCAAGAACGCCTCACTTTCAGTTTCCCACAATATTCTGCAGAGCAATTAAAAACAAACTTCTGATCGAATATAGAAGTTGAAGCTTCTACTAATGCTATCCTTACATTGCTTATAGCTAACTTCTGCAAACTTCCGCATAATTAATAGGCCCGCAAACACAATGAGTAGGTCAACTCTATCACTCATTCTGCCTTGAAAGCATCTCTTATGTAAAGTTCGGAATCCTGCTTATAGTTCCATGAGACATAACTAGCCAATGCCACGTCGAAAGCCATAGATAAAGTTTTGGGATATTGCAATTCCCAGTATGGAAACGTTTCATTACAAGTCTGCAGAGTGGTAAGCTGCTCAATCTAAGCTCTGTATTTTGCAGCTTATGTGCTTGAAGGCATGGTCATGCACTGATAACCAAAACACTTGCTAACATGCAATTTTGAATTTTTGGATTAAGACATGCCATTATTGCCCTTTATATTATGCTGGATAATTTATATTGTTAATCTGGAATCCCAGTGGATATGAATCTCAGATTTTGGAGAATAAGGCATCTCTGACATGGGACATAAGAAGTATGCAACTAAGGCTTCTATAAAGTTGCATTTCCATGGAGCAGATTAATGCTTGGTTTGAATTGCACAAAGTCCATGTGAATTCAAATTAAAACAACGGACAAGTTATATCCATCCGTGTTTGTGGTATGTATGCTTGCTCAATGTCATATAGGAAAGCATATATATCTTTTTCCTAATAAACCTATTACGGGCTATATGGCTATCTTCTGGAGCAGACTAAATTTAGGTAATGATGGAGCTTTCAGACATTGCACATTTAGCACATTGGCAGATGCTTGGATCACAAGCAACATTGCAATTTATGAGAATATAATACATTACTTATTTATTGTTATTTTACTACATGTTGGAGAAAGTGTACTGTAAAACTTATCTTGTCAACTCTGAATATTGCATTGTAAAAAGACATAGAGGTTTTATAGTTCTACACAAGGTATGTTGCTATCTCTTTATTTCCCTAAGGGCTCGAAGAGCCCAATTTTTTTTTTAAAAATATAGCAACCAACACATAACTACTGTTAACATTAATTAACACAAACTAGTACATCCAACAATTCTAAATTAAAATCCCCCTAAAACCCCTTTCGGTTTGGGTGTATATTCACACGAGGGATGACGTAGGATAGCGAGAGCCCTTAAAACCATATAATACATGTACAAAATTGATACCATTCAGTACATTGCCTCAAACCTTATAGTATTTTGCAAACCTCTTTATACAGTATTTCAAAATTTGTACAAGCAACCCCACAAACGAGGATCGTTGTCTATGGTCAAGATCAAGGAATAAAGGGCAAATATGTCCATCCGGCATCTCTTGATGCCCGGAGCAAATCTATGATGGGCCCCATAGGTCGATTCGTCTCCATGGACGATAAAGTCCTATCCTATCCTATCAAGCACACTTGTTTTTTTTTTTTTTTGAAGAACGACAAACTTTATTGAAACTCTAAGCCAAAAGCAAAATACAAATGCAGAGGCGGGAATAAAGTCTCAGAGGATAATCATGATCCACTGAGTAGAACCACCAGCCTATGCATAAGACAGGACACTCAAATAGGACTCAAATATCAACTGTCGCTTGGCAGGAGCAAGCGAAGAACAATGGTATGCCTTAGCGATTCTAGCTTGTGCGTCCTGGAGGACAACTGCAGGAGGAATATCCAAACCCTGAAAGATACACAGTCTTCTGCGCTTCCAGATGGACCACAACAACCATCCTGATGCTAAATGAAATGCTTGGCTCCGCAACTTATTCCAAGCATCTGGATAAATAGCCAGAAGCACTTGCTGACTTGTCAATGTCACATGAAAAAGAGAAAGCAGCCAAGACCAAACAGGCTGGAGATGAACACGTAAAAAGAAACAATGCTCAATGGTCTCGTCCCTTTGCTTGCACAGTGGGCAGAGTGCTGACACTCGAGGATCGAATATGTGGACAAGCACGTTCACACGAGGGCATCTGTGAAGAATCTGCCACCAAAGCACTTGTTTTGGGTGTTGGTTGAATCAATCCTTCTCTACGGTGTAGAAGTATGGGGTTCTATGATATCATTGATACTAATCCGATTTCGAGCACGTTCAGAAAGCCTTCTTGACTCGAGCTCTTGAAGTTAAGTCCCAGTCCCATATCCTATTCTTATGCAAGTGACAGGATTTCGTCCCATCAAAGTACTAGAAGGGAATGCTATATATATTCTATTTTCAAAACGTGGTCCGAATGGGGGACATGCAGCTTCTAAAACTTGCATACACAATGGTTGTGGATCCATAGCACCAAATGCTTCAAAGCCATTTGATTGAGGCTGGAACCTTTGTATCTAAAATTGTTATGCATGAATATAAAAGTAACAACTTCATCTAGCTCCATGACATCGTTTGATATTTCCATCTACAATGATGACGATGTACAGTCTATAGCAAAAATCGAACACATTAAAACAAATGAGTCCAGCTTTTACAAAATGCAGTGAATAACATGACAAACACTTTATCAATTTTGCAGTCTACCTTCACTCATACCTCATACATCCTTTCTAAGCCTTAGGTCAAAGCATGGAGCTAGGGGATCATTTTTGCGCCAGTCAAGCACCCCCTAAGCTCCTAATGCTGAAAATTTTACCTATTTTTATCTTTTTGGGTTGCCCCTAGGGGGCAAACCCTAGTTTATGTGGGTTTGTGGCATATTCAAGTATATGCCGGCATATACCTAGGATATGAACTGGCGGTCAAAGCAAGCATATCTAGATCGAAAAAATGGGCAAAGTGGCACTGCCATGGCCGATCGAGAAGCCGCATGCTGCAGCGGCGGTCCTTCTGCCCATGCCACAAGACCTACATCTGATATGGTTTTTCAGCCTTCGGTCAGGACTTGCCAATCAATAGGCCCATGGCAAGACATGAAGCTCATAAAGTTCCTATCAATGAAAACCTTTCAAATTTTGAGATTGTTTGATCATCCTCTCTATATAATTGAGTACTAGCATTCAACCGTCCTATTAGTTATAACCAACTACCTGACATCCCTGCCCCCAAATCCTATATCCTTATTGGAATGGAACATGGTCCTCTTATTAGCTTGAAGCCTGGGTGCTGCTGCAATAAACTGCAGATGGCGTTGATCCTTGAGCTTACATCCCTATTAAGATGTTTGATGATCCATGCTCCAAAACGAAGGAAGTTCAGACCAGGCAGCAGCATCTAACCTCTTAACATGATTCATGGCTTCGGTTTCGCTGCTTCTTCTGCAGCATGTTGGATTTTCACAACCAAGAGGAAGCTGTCAGTCAGGAGGCCTCTTGCTAAGGAGCCACTTGGCTTGCAAAGCAAACGCAACAAAAGACCTGTAAATCTCAATAAATCAACATTTAAAATGGTTTGCCGTTGTACTCAAAACTTTGAGAAATAATTTTTGAAATCAATGTGGGATTGGGTTTTGTGCAACAACTATCACAGTCTGCAAGAATAAGACCGGAATATAGCATGCTTTCAGCACCTACATCCAGCTACAATTGGATTTCCAATCCTGATAGCATAAACCTCATTAACCTCCTTCATGTTTGAGGGGTGCCGTCTAAGACAACTGTCCACTTTGATATTATCTGATAGAATCTGTGTATTTGACTACAAGCACCGCATTTATTTTAATGGTTCTGAATTGGCCAGGGCTTGGAGAATTTGTATTGAAATGTAAATTGTAATTATTTTTGTTCATTGGATATTTCAAATAGGAATGAAAGTATTTAGATGTCCAAGCTTTTCTTTGCAGTAGAGAAAACGAGTCCTCCATTTCCTTTAGATGTTTCAGCAAAGTGTTATATGTGCATCTGTGCTATGTATTCTGACAGGAAAAAAAACCCTATTCTTTCTATGTCCAAAAGGTTCAAGAAAAGTTACTAATAGTTATTATGTAATAAGAAAAGGTCGAGAGCGAACTGTTTCACTGTGAAATAGTCTGGTGAGCCGCCAAGCGGCGAGCCAACTGTTTCACCGCGAAACAGCGAGCTCCGACTTTTGTTTTACATAAAAGTCAAGGACGGCGACATTTTAGCCCGCTCAATTGTTTTTTCCGGCAATAAAAACACCTGTTTTTCAGGTGATCGAGAATAGAATGATTACAGGTTTAAAATGTTGGTTGAAAAAGTGCGAAATGTCGTCTTATTGACTTTTATGAGTGATGAATATATCAAATCTTCAATTGACCATTGGCCAGATTCACACAAGTATTAACTTTCCAGGATGTATTTTAATGTCTGCTTGGTGGAGAATTCCATTCCAGGAGCTTTGGTGCTGGCCAATCTATGTAGGTCTTGTGGTATGATGTCTTGTGGTATAACATCATTGTGCTGGCCAATTTAAGGCCATGTATTAAGGCATGGTTAACTAGTGAGAATTCAATCCATGCATATGAATATGACTCTCGCTTTCACATACATTTTATAAGTCGAAATCCATATTAAAATCCACACGAAGTCTTATAACAATGACATTCTTTGCAATATCTTGTTTTGAGGTTTTGACATAGGTTTTGCATGCATGCCTATTCTGTGGGGATGATTTGATTTGATAGTATACTCGATAAAATTACCAAAGTACTGGAGCCTTCTCTAACACAAAGATCACGAGAACGTCGTCTCCACACTGCACGTGAACATGTTGCAGACATATGCCAAGTTATCAGGGCGAGTATGAATAGCCCTCATTCTAGGTGAGTGCCAGATAAAGGCATTTGGTTATTAAGATTTGCATTGTGATTCTAATTCTTTTATACACATTTTATGCTACATATCTGATGTTGATATTGAATGGCTCTCTAATGGGTTATTATATTGGGTCTTCACTCAAAGGCTTTACAATGAGTTTGTTTCACGGTATACAATGTTGTAGATGATGATCCATCACCACGTACAGAAGTTATCGCATTCGCTAGAAGCCTGTTAAAGCAGACTGACATGTTTACCATCGACAATAGCAGGAGGAAAAATGGGAGCTTGATAGATTCCATTGCCGAGAAAAGAGTATCTAACCAGAAAATAAAGGAAGAACTTAAAGTCAATCTATTGTATCCTTCGTATAAGACTGGTTTGAAGTCTATTTTTGAGAGTGGAGCTTTTTGATAAGAAGTCTTGATGGGTCGGGTTTTTTCTAGATACAAAATCATTCTGCTGTTTATAGAGATAAATATCTCAAATGAGTTAAGTGTAGTGACAAGATAAAACATAAAATGTAATGCCTCCCGGGCAATGCCAGCATTAGCAATACTAGCGGACCGAAGCTACAGCAAAGATCATGTCCATGGACCTGTGGTGACAGGCCCAAAATATTGGTGGCTTGTGGGCACACCACGCGTTGTCTATCTAATGCTCGTAAGAAATGTAAGGTAGTTGCTAATAATCAAACTATGTTTTATGTATACGCACAAGCAGACGAAAAATTCCCAGCTTGAAATTCCAAGTGAAGCTCTCAGTTCACCATCTTTTAAAGTAGAAAAAAACTTGGGAACGTCGGCATCCTCGTTCATTCAGCCACTACAAAATAATTTAAGAGCAGCGGCGGTCCTTCTGCCCATGCCAATGCAAGGGCACATCAATTCGATGCGCGGCCTCGCCAAGCTCCTGGCATCGCAAGGATTCCAAGTTTTTTTAATAAACGTACAATCGTTTTGCCTTCTCTCCGCTTCCTCAAATCCCCAAAAACCAGCGGTCCCGCATCAAAATCCTTGATCTTCTCCCCCCGCAAGGCCAACCCCTTCCACAATGCCAAAATATGATGGAAACCATCATGGACGCCATTGAAAAGATGCGCTCCCTCTTTGATCGCCTTCTGGTGGATCTTACCCTTGATTTTGGCTACTCTGTCTCCTGCATTGTGGTGGATTCTTTTGTTTCTTGGGCTCAAGATGTGGCCGATCAATTCTGGGTCCCCAGAGTTGCATTTTGGACCTCTTGCGCTGCGTGTGAGGTCGTCTTTTGCTACCTTCCTCGCCTTATTTCTGAAGGATATGTTCCTCTTGAGTCTAAAGAGCATGGAGAGGATGATTTGATACCATTTATGAACGGGATGTTTCCACTGAGTCCAAAGGACCTGCCAGTATCACTACACACGACAAATCCCCTCATAGAGTATCTGAGGGACATGTACTGAAGGGCATCAGAGGCAGCATTCAACCTGGTAAACATTGTAGAAGAGTATGAGCCTCAAGTTGTTGCCTCAATGTCCAAATTTGTAGGAAACTACATGGCAGTAGGACCCCTGCATTCCCAAGAGCCAAGAAAACTAGGCAAAAAAGAACAGAGATGTCTAGAATGGCTAGACACAAAGGAAGACAATTCAGTCCTCTACATAGCCTTTGGAACAGTCACAAATCTAACTCTTTCAGAATTTGAAGCCCTGAGAAGAGGTTTGTATATGTACTCATATTCATGCTATTTAGCCTCTCTGGAAGGTTCAGCCTCTCTGGAAGGCTAATTGGAAGAAATGCAATTGTTTGACTATTATACATGAGAAGTTTGACTTGCATACTTTGTACACAATGACTGTCAAACATTGTGCATGCAACTTTCACGCTGATGCTTTGCAAGCAGATCTTCCGAGAATACTAATACGAAACCAGATTCATATATCAAATTCATGGCCAACATAGAAGAGCATGAAATGGAGACGATTCTAATTTATAATACAATGAAAACATATGTTTTTGGAGTAACAACATATTATGACTACAGCCACATGGTAATTGTCCTGAGGAGGGTCATTTCGCCCAGTAAAGGCTCTAGGCAAGCAGGCCCGTGCACCGCCAAGTCTGGAGCCACGAGTGTGCCGCTGAGTGTGGCGGCATTACCGGTGCCTTTACTGGCGAAATGCCCGATTCAACGCAATTACATGATGTAATGACCTTAGAGTTCATATTACGAACAAAAATGTCGAGTCCAAATAGACAATGAGCACCTTCTTGCGCTAAGAAAATGACAACCTGCATTCATATCATTTACGTGATTCCACACAAAACAAACAAGATCCAACACAAAAAAACGAAACATGAAAACACACTTTCGGGCCACCAAAGGGCAACCCCTCGTGCGCAGCACCTTGTTTTCTATAACTCTGATGAAGATGAAATTTTGTATTCCATGGCATAATATGAATGCGTTTGAGGGAAAAATATAAAAAAAAAGTAAAAGAAAAATATTTTTCAAAAATACAAAGAAAATAGCCCGAGAAAACACCCACTAAGCACCATGTATCACTGACACAAAAAGTGTCCCCCTTTGCGAAAGTCCTTACAAACATCGTTTTATTTGTACATTAAAGAATTCAATTTTTATGAATATGTGTCTTTGTATATACTTCCACTTTTGCCTGCAATTTATCAAATGCAATCCGCCCCATCAATAGCACATTGTTTTCTCTAGTACATAAGACATGAGAAGGCCTCAACAAAGCCAATGAATCTAAAAATGCTTTTTTTAATGTTAGCAACTCTAAATCATGACACTGAGCAGTAATGATTACTATTAAGAAAGATAATGGCCTACCCTCACATTTAACACCTCCTTTACGTAATAATTTGAAGTACATTGTCTTGTGGTGATTAGAAACTTCATCTTAGCTGATATGTTCACGTCAGTGCTCAAGAGCTGCAACCAAAGAAGAGCATACATATTACATAATAAATGATTCAAAATGGTGAGAAAATCAACTTCAATAAAGAGTCTAGCTAAAATGTCAGAAAATAGTAGTGCCATGCTTCTGCCTCTTGTAGAAAAATCGACAATAAGGACAAAAAGCTAGCCTTAACTTACATCAACCAGTTGCACGCATCTTAGAATCATTAGTAGGCACAAAAATTAAAATGAGATGAAGGTAAATTATCAAGTAGGGCATTCATTTTTCAGATTCTCGGGATTGAGCAGCTTAACAACCCTACCATCAATGGATTTTGTCCTAAAATTGATTCATGAATCTTGCAATCAAGTAACCTGCACAAAAGAAAACTTTTCATAAGAGCCTCCTAGCCAGCCAAAAGCAAATTTTTTGATTAGACTTTTGGCCGTCAGAACTAGAATCCACTAGATTATCATTGAGCCCTCTTTCGACATTGGAGCTTCCAATCCTCGATATTCTCCGCTGGCAAATTACTTGCAAAAATAAGTTAAAGGAAATAACAAAGAATGTTTAAGCATGTATTAGCATATCCGCGAAATCTTCCAATCCACCATCAAAACGTGGGTTTGCCAAAAAAAAAAAAGGTATTAAACGCGCTGTAGGTTTCTCGACGTTACATGCCATGTTGTCGTTGATTGATTTAGGAACTATTAAATAAGGAAAAAACAGACTAGCAAAGATTAAGATGAGATTGGTATATTGATAAGTTTTGTAAGGGGGCAATCCAGTCCAAGCTAATAAAAGTTGCTTTGACCATGCCTTCTTTAGAATGTGCTACAGATCCAATAAAAAAGCTTGAAAGAATGATATGGACAAGGCAAAATGGTAGGCACTACTACCTACTACACTGCATGAATAAATTTATTTGATGGGTATGGGTATGTGTAACGGTCCTGGCCACCTCATGGGTCAATATACATATTTAAGTACATAGATACATGTGCTTAGCATGCATGCAACATGAGTCCATATAAGCAAGGGTTTTGCCTCTTTGGAAAAAAGATTATTGCAGAGCATGAAGGCAGAAGGAGCAATTTCTGGGCAGTTTTAGTGGCCAAACTTTGGAGCATCATATCTCGGCGACCCAAGTTCCTTTTTAGCTGTTTTTTTTTTTTTTGTTGAAAATGTCTTTGAATAAGCTTTCCGGATTGGTCTGATAGGTCAAAATCTCGAGGGAGCCTTCATAGAGTTGTCAAAAAAACCCCTAGCATATGTTTGTTTTTAGCTAAATACCCCTCCCATAAAATGTTTGGATTTCTTATATTTGTAGCTCCTATCGATTTTTTACGCCATATTATCATTTAAAAACCCCCCCCCAACGGTGTTCGGATTTCATCATATTTGTCGTCCCCCTCGATTTTATATGGCATTTCACTAAACTGTCGTGCCCAAAATCATAGGTTCAATGCTTCATTGTAAAAGAGACCATGATCTCTGTAAAGTTAGTGGGGAAAGGACCCACTTCAGCCATGTACAGTGGTGGGGGCAGATCTTATCATGGTGTGTTGTGTCCTATAAACTCCTTGAGCTTCCTGTGGACGTTAAAAATCAATCCGTCCGTCCGTCCGGTCGGTCGGTCTGTCTGTCTGTCCGTCCGTCCGTCCGTCCGTCCGTCCAAATTGGATATGCCATTAAAAAGTTCATCATGTACAATTTGATGTAGCCTTTGGTCTAGTGGTAACACACTAGTTCCTTAGCAATGTGTTCTCGAGTTCGAAACCGCCCAGAATCGCACTCGGTACTGTTGGGGGTCAAATCCCAACAGACGCAATGTAAGGTGGTTGGGGGCAGGACCCAACCGAGCAATGTAGTGTGGTGTGTGGTCACATGTCCAGTTGGATGCTGCCTAGTGGCGTGACGTTAAAACTACTACTATCTATCTATCTATCTTTAATGTTGCATCTATACTCATACTTTTTCACGATAGACAACATAAATTCAAATATATTCCTGCTTGCATTGTGGCAATTTATCAATCTTGTTAATTTGGAAATTTTGGTGTGGAGAAAAATATTTTTGGATTTTTTCCTGCCTGATTTCCTAAAGGTTTTGGGATTTTTGGCACCTGAAAAGAAAAATCGTTAGTCCAAAAATCGGGAATTTTGGAATTTTTTTTGGCATGATTTCATCTGCCCTTTCTAATCTTCAGGGCATCGATTTGCTCCTTTCTGTTTTAAGCAGAGCAACAGGCGGGGGATGCCGCACTGGTCATGGCAGCATGGATTGCGGCCTTGCACAATATCTCTGAGGGTTTTAGTTTTATAAAAGGGAAAAATCGTTTGCTGGAGCTTTCACCTGCAGGTTGAGATGGAGCTTTCACTCAAGGGCATCAAGAGGCAACCAAATCAGAGGTATTTCGATTGATCCAATTTCGTTGTATATTATAGAGAAAAAATCTGAGAGAAAAGATCTGAGACAAGTTTGCATTCCAGGTATAGTTTGAGGCGAACCCATTTTCTAAACCACAGCTCAAGATCAAGGCTATTATCTGTTGATGCATGTACTTTCCGCAGTAAAATGAGTAGTAATCTGCATAATTTTCATTTTGCATTCCAATCTGTGACAAGTAAAGGCAAAAGCTTTAAGATGTCAGTCTCATCTCCTCCAGACACGCTAATCTTTTTGCTATTCCATTTTTGACATCTCCTCCAGACAGATCCATTTTGCTACTCCGTTATTTGTCAAGGACATTCTTTCTCCAATTGCATGTAAGAAGCTCTTTGATGCTGGGAGTTTGGTATGCAAGACGTTGTGGCAACTATGCCACTGTGCAGATATTCTAATAATATGCTCAATTTCTATTTGATTCTACAGGTTATGCCATGGAGAGCATGGGCATGCGACTTTGTCCAATTAGCAACATTTGCTTTTAAAGGGTTAAGCCTTATGTGTTTCTGAAGGTTGGGAACTTCGTAAAGAGTATTAGACACAACTCCTTTCTCATCAATCCTGTTTTCTTAAAGGTATGGAGCCATTTTTGCACTAATAATGATAATATTGTTATACAACCTAAGGTCTATGTTGAATGTATTAACATGGCTCTATATAGTTCCAATGGATAAAGAAACCACTTCTAGATTTGTTCAATTTATCCTTAAATTATACTGACTGTGCATTAGGGATCATTTGTTTTTTCTTATTATTTCACTACATTCTCTCTCTTTCTGCCTCTGTTTTTTGGACCACATACCCATGCTTGGCTTATTTTATTGCATCATATGTGCTATGGTCATATAATGGTTATTGTTATTAGACAGAGTCATAGACATGGCCTCTAATTTTTTTGATTATGGTGTAATTAGCAAGAAAGCATTTCGTCTCAACTATTTAATTAACACATGGCTCTATTTTCAGAAATCAACACTAGAAGATGATATGCAAAACGACAATGTGCAGAAGAATACCGTATACGCAGGTTACTTTCAGATCCATAAGTGTTTCCTAAAAAGCTTGGGAAGTCATACAGTAGAAGTGTGTTCCGTATGCAAGCAGTGTTAATGAGAAAAACTTACGAAAGATGATTAACTGCCATAATTTTGCAACATGTGGAGGCAAGTGTACCCCTGTAAATAAATTCCACAGTTTATCTGCTAGAAGGGACATTCGTGTGACCATCTTTCTATTAATCAGTTAACTTCCATTTTGGTTTAAGTGCAGAAGCTGCTAAAGGTAGTATTACACAAAGCTATACGACTTATTTGGAGCGATACATGTATCCATTTGATTGCATTCTCATTTATGTTAAGACCAGGTATTGCAATTCAATGCCCATATCCTGTTTCAAAAGGTGTGGATATCCACTTTTTGTGCAATTGATTTATGTTCATGCTGACCAGCCATTCAACAATAAAATATGCTTCAGGGCCATTATTGTGTATTATTCAGCTGAATGGTAATTTAAGATGACACTTGGTATATTGTATATCAAATGTAGATCCAGATTTAACAAATTGTGAATCTCAAGCTTGCCTCACTGTTTTTCTTGAACTTCTTTCAATTGGCAAATATTCATGGTCATTGCTATGTGTATTGTTGTCAAACGTCTCTAGCGCGATGCATTTAAGTGTTCTTCTACGCATCTATATTTAATGTAGTTGGATCTCACATTCTACTTGACTGGTTATAGCCTCTCTACTGCAAAATGCAGTGATGTCATTTTCTGTGGTTGAATTGATGATCCATTAATTGATGTTTAATTACGTTTATTATAGCAGCAAAGTGTTCTTGAATACCAGATATGTCTTACTTTGGTTGAAATAAAGTAAATGAATATAAATTGCAATTAACTGCTTTACCTTTTGGATATGGGAATGGACCACAAGTAGAATCAGTTTAATTCAATTAATATAGAAAGGTTCCAAGTAGATTATGCATCATCTAAGCTCTTTGTTTATGATCTGTTGTTTGATCTATAGGTGATCTTGAATATTCATCTTCAAAGAACGTGGGCTCTCAATTTAGTTGTTTTTCCAGCCCAACTTCCTATTATAGGAACTCTTGGTGCCTCTTCAAGAAAAGCTATAGTTAAAAGAGTTGGTTACTTCTATGTCTGCCTCAAACTCTATCTGATATGATAAGATAATAAGTGGATGCATCAAGCGTTTATTTCTATGAAACCTAATCATTCCCTATTTGCAAAAATGGCAGTGCAAGCATAGATCCAATTATTTCCTCAAATTCTATCTCCATGTTCATCACAATAGCTTGAATAGAATGGTGCTAAGCTTATCCCGAAGGTTGAAACATAAAACATCTTTGATAATAATATACATTGCTGGGAAAACCTTCTACTCAATGTGCCTTAATATTTTCTTGCTAATATCTACACATCAATAGCTTGACATTTTGCTGCTTCATCACAGTAGCTGAATAGACCTATAGTCAATGGTGTTAAGCTTATCTTGAAGGTTGAAACATAAAACATCATAATAATATACATTGCGGGGAAACCTTCTACTCAACGTGCCTTAATATTTTCTTGCTAATATCTGCACATCAATAGCACATATTGGCATGTGCATTTGGCATATGTCATGTTTCCATTGTGTATATTATAATATTCACAACAACATGATGTAGATGCTCATACTTGCCATCGCATGGAATGTGTTACATACCTTTTAAAAGTTCATAAGGGTGAAAGCATGTTAGGGTGTCCCTTAAAAAGTATTATTTAGTGACTAAAAAAGTACCTAAAAAGGTACCCAGGACTGGGTACTGGGTACCTGTGTAATATGTCAATAAAAGGTACATTTTAGAACTTTTATATATATTTTGGGCTTAGATAGCATTATATTTATCTTACCTTTAAATATTAACACGTCCTTGACTTTTATTTTGGACTTTTGTACTAGTTTTAATGAAAAGAAAAATGAGAAAGTACCCAGTTCTGAAGTACCTAGTGTATGTACTTTTGCAGGTTCCAAAAGTGGTACACCCTAACATGCTTTTACCCATAACTATATGATGTAGATGCAAACCTTTGCAGCAAGTCAGCTTCCCTGTCATGTCAAAGGTCCATAGATACTTCCATCGTTGTAAATTTAAATAGCAATGCATATCCATTTAGAGCATGCTATGATATTTTGAATGGTATGTACGTTAGACCATATTGTTAATCCAACAAGTTGTATATTTTCTTCTGGTATATGTTGCTTTGGCAGGCCGAGGTGATTTTTTTATAAGATGTGAAATATTGAAAAAGGATATCAACTCGCTCATGCATAATGACTTATTCTCTGCATGCAAAGACATTACCTAGCAAAGTATTTGCCAACAACCCTCGCAAGGTAAGCTCCAAGGTTGACATTTTGGATTACGGTGATGAAAGGCGGACTTTCTATCAAAGCGATTTCTATAATTTTGTAAATCAGTACTCTCTCAAATGGCAAGCTCCAAGGTTGACCTTTTGTATTAGGGTGAGGAAAGGCATGCTTTGTGAGCTAAGCTGGAGCACTAAGTGCGAATTTATGCATCAAGAATTAGATTCGTTTCTGGAAACAATATGCCATCCTTTCTTTGTGGAAATAATATGTCAGGTTCAAAGGCCTTTACAGTTAGTATTGCAACTCTACTTCTTCTAACAAATCCACGTACTCTATCATTCTATTTATGTCTCATTGATTTAGCTCTGCCTAACAAGGTGTCACCTAAATTGCTCAGTAGAAAACCGCCCTTGCAATTGGGTCGTTGCGCTTACGGGTGTCGAGTTTTCGAAAAGATTAATGTTTTTTGACATTTTCTCAAATGAGTTTTAGATAAAAAGTATTGCAAGGCTGTAATTCATTGGCGCAGCTGCTGGCATAGGGTTAGTCGATGTTTATGAGAGTTTTAATGGTCAAATGGCGGACACACGAGATTCATCATCTTTTATGTGCAACATTATACTCCTCTGGTACATGCAAGATTGAGGTCTTGATTGCCCAAATTGTCAATGTTATAAAATTCCTTCATTCAAATGTCACCATAAAATCAGTATAATATATCCTAGAAATTCCCTGCACATTTATATAATTCATCTTCTTCAAATTTATGAATATACAGACACCTATAAATTCCATTTCTCCGCTTGCATGATGTCTTTTCCAGTTATGTTATAAGCTTTTGAACCCTTAATAACTTTTATTTTTCAAACTACAAGAGGTTTGATTTATTTCATGAGCAAGAATTGCTAAACTCCATTTTAGAATATGAATGAAAAGTAGGAGAATTTCTTACTCTCCCTCCAATGTACAATGGTGCATTTGAATGTCTATATTTTTGTTGCTACTATAAACACATACATGCTTGGGAATACAGAGGAATCACTTCATTGTAAGAGTTGCCCACATTCTTTTTCTCTGTTCAAATCTGTCGATGAAAACCATAACATTACATTCTATTTTGCATGGGAAGAGGACAACAGAGGGATCACTCAATTGTCAAAATTGAAAAAAGAAGGAAGATTCTCATGTTGAAACACGAGTACATTGGAAGCTTCAAGCCAGTTGGCATGTTGAAATACGAGTACATTGGAAGCTTTAATGGAAATGTCCATAGTTTTATATATGAAATACATTTGGCAGGAATGCAAATTTTATGCTTCACTGTTGCTTCCACAATCTTCAAATGCAAATTTGCATGATCCAATTTTGAGTATTAAACAACTAACTTGGACAATAATTTAGAACGAGCATGATTGACAACCCTACATATGTTTCTAAGTCCTATACCTTATTCACATATGATTCTATAATAAAATTGTATTTACGCCCGGCAACGCCGGGCACCATAACTAGTCTATAATAATACAGCTTTGTGTTATCTCACGACTGATTTGAATTATGGATTGAATTAATCTACATGGTGGAAATTTTAATAGACCAATTAATACTTAATGCTTTTGCATTCCAACTGAAATCCAACAAAAATAGCTTAAACAATAAATAACACCAACATGGCAGTTTGAATAATCCTATATAATCTGAAGCTTATAAACTTGCGATGGTTAGAAAACATTCACTTTTCTGTTAGACAATCATCGATCACCATATCGAGACCTAAAATCATCAACTAAACTAAATGATTGCCTTGAAATCCCAAAACTTAATGGGCAATCTGAGGCTCTGAATCGTACGAACTATGTGTGAGAAGGTTCCAATTCATATCATATGGCTTCCTCCTCTGCCAACCATAGATCCCCTTTCATGCGTGTACCAAAATTTTGAAAGAAATCTGCATTTCTATTGGTAGGTGTATAAACGAAAACCCTTTCATTTACGCATGTGGTTTTTTGGGTCTTCTAGGTGACACTTCCTTGGTCGAAATTAATCCATATGAGAAAGTTATGACTTGTGATGCTAGGTCAGAATTGACTGCATTTGTATGTTCTTCTGCAATTTGATTTTTGGAGCTAAAAGTCGATCTTTTGGGGCGCAAGCAATTGCAAGGGGTCCAGAGGTCCATACATGAAGGAATTCTTCAGGTGGGGTTTTGCTATTGATTATTTGAGGTGCTATGAGCTGCCGTGATTAGTCTTTATATAATTTTTGCATGTGAATATGATAAATTATGAATTTGTTGGAGACTCATAAAGCTATGAAAGGTAACCAGTGAGTGGAAACATCTCTGGAAGGGCTAATTTTGCACCAGGAAGGTCTGAAATTTCTTGGGAAGGGCCGATATGGGCTTGAATCAATGGATTTAGAATGTCTAAAACCTTCTTTGTTGGATGTCTACAACATTTGGAATTAACCGATCACAATTCCGTTTCTGCTGTTTATATTTATTTGCTTGGTTTAGTATTTTGTTGCTAATATAAAGAGTTAATTAAGGAAAAAACCATTCGTATAGGGCCCCGTTGCCTTGCATGTGGCTGAAATCAGCAAAGATTGCCACAGATTGCTTGAAATAGTCACAAGAATTGTAATAATAAGGGAATGCATTACTTTGAATGATTGTAATGTAACTAAAATAGTATGAAATATAAGGATTAGTAACTCTAAAATAGTAAAGAACATGACAGATTGACCTTTGAGATGGCTCTTAAGTAGATCACGCTTGACACGAGTAAAGGAGAATATGAGCACCTGGGTAGATAATCAGTAAGTTGAACATGAAGCTCAAGCATTGTGCCATCCGAGTTGTTTTGGCTTATAGAGATGGAGCTATGATTCAGGATCATGTGGGAAGGATTACATATAGTTACAATCATCAGATTATATTGATTTTTAAGTTGGAAGTGTTGGCCCTGTGAGTAAGAAAAAGTAAGTATCATGGCAATAGATAAACGGAATGGGATGTTGTATTCCTCATGGGCAAAATGGTTCTAAGTTAATTATAGATTGGGAAATGTTAGTATCTCTATTCGGTGAAGTACCTATGTGTTGGATCTACATCAATATGACAGCTAGATTTGATACTTCCTCGACATATTTAGATCCTCATCATGGTCTTCATCAGTAAGTTAGCTACTTCAACATGGTTAGGTTGTATGGCCAACCTCGACAAGGGGCAAGAGTATAACTTAGACACATGTAGCACATATATAATGAATACCACATGTCTTGGTCTTTGCAGTGTTCCACTTTGTTCTTGTATATGTTCTTGGATCCTCCGGGGTTGGACTTCCATGTTTGGTGGCCTGAGTTGTTCCGGCATTACTCATGTCATTTGTGTTTCTTTGATACGTTCTTGTGATTCGTGACGCCGGGCGTGGCATCTGGGGAACGTGCAGGTAACTCTTGTGACCCCATAGTAAGAGGTCCTCCAATGCCAAATGTGGGATGTGGAAGGGTATGTGCATACAAGGTTCACCCCACCACTCCCGTTACAGGGCTTGGAATGTAAGCTGACTGGGCATTTCTCTGTTAGCAGGGTCTGCATATAGGCTGGCTGAGCTTCCCATTGTTCTGGAGCTATGTTTATATATTTTGGTATTTTGGCTATGTTCTTTGCTTCTGATGCTTATGTGTTGTATTTTATTTGATCATGTTGTCATTGTCTAACACTGCACTCACATAGGATCTGGTTGTGCTTATGTTCTTGTTAACCAAGATTTTCAAGATGTTTTCATGCATGCTGTGGAAGCCAGGGATCCCCACTTAGTCACGAGGACTAACCCCAGTGAGTGCATGTGCAGTGAATAAGCACGTCAGTAGTCGAGCGAATGGAGATAGGGATCCTGGTTGAGTGAAGAGCTTCTGGGCTGATTTGCTAAAGTTCAATGTTATGCCATCGATCCGAGCCATCGGATCGGTATTCTCGAATGGGCGAGCATGCATCTCTTACATGAATGCATGCATTGCATTTTCTGGGGCTCTGGTTCATTTGGGGATCGCTATTTCTTGCAGATTCTACATCGACTTCTCATTGGCATTTTCTCCTCTCTCAGCAATTCCCTTGACTCTTTTTTTTTATACCAAGCAGGGGAGGGGCTTCTCCTTGCTAAGTTTGATAGCTTGGCGTCCTTTTCCATATTAGAACATGTTCTTCCCCGATCTTGTCCCCTTCTTGGCCATCCTTCAACCTTCGACCTCGATCTTGTTTTGATAAGGAAGTTCTCTTTTTGTCGGGAGCTTTTGTCTGTTTTTATGCAAGCTCTTGTTCGAGAATGCCATCGATCCGAGCCATCGGATCGGTATTCTCGAATGGGCGAGCATTCTCTGAGGCTCTGGTTCATTTGGGGGTCGCTATCTCTTGCAGGTTCTTCATCGACTTCTCATCGGCATTTTCTTCTCTCTCAGCAGTTCCATTGACTCCCACCCACCCTCCCTTAATGTGTATATTATTGTAAATGTTGTTTTTTGTCGCGTGGCATGTGTGACCAACCCCTCGCTTTTTCAAGGTTGTTGTTTTCTTATCTTTGTGTTCTAGTTTGTTGATATGCAGGTACAATGGGATGCGCGACTCCATCTTCTTCAGGCTTCGTGGGTTTCTTTGTGGGAGTATTTTTTTGCAGCCTTACGTTGTGTCCAAGCCCCTTGCCGAGGGCTTACACTAGAGTTTTTCCTCGAAAACCCGAAAGGGCGAGGTTTTTCATCCCGGCGATAAGCTCTCGGCAGGTACACTTAACCAACATCTGTAGAATTTTTTTAGGGTCCAGATGATATAACTAGATATTCCCTGTGTTTTTTTGTTATGGGCATCTTGCAAATGTGCAGCTACTCACTCTCAACCATTGTCGAATTCTGCTGAGCTCATGGCCTTTATGGCATCTTCATAAACAGAGACATGCTCTTTGTGGCGTCTCCATAAACAGAAACATGCGACATGTTGATGTCTCTAAGAAAGAAGCTTATCCCCGGGATGAAAACCTTGTCCTTTCGGATTTTTGAGAAAACCCTAAAGATAAACAACCATCTAAGAGATCTTATACACAACTGGAAAGAAAAAGGACCCTCATGCCTACAGGCCTTTTTGGGTTTACAGATAACTTGTAGAAGAAAATCCACATGCAGGTGTGAGGTGCTAGCTATGAAGGAACATGTTTGGAAGCAACTCCTTCACCAATCAAAATCGCAAGCACGACCGCGTCCTCCTGCAAAGAAAGGCACGAGTAAGACAAGACCCTGGGCCCACTAGTACCAAAGGCCATCAACTCTAACTAGCCGACCAGACTCCAATGCCAATATAATAAAACCATGCCAGACCAAGCATGAACATAAGCCACCAAGGCTCTAAAATCATTAAATAACCACCAAGGCTTCAAACTATAAACCAGCCACCACGGCTTTAAATCATAAAACAACCACCAAGGCTCCATAACCAATAGTCTCATATTAATATACTAGTAACGTGTGCCCGGCGTTGCCGGGCATAGGTAGCAGTCAAGCACTGGCTGAATTTTAAGTTGATATTGGTTTGGCACGACCTCTATAAGAAAGTAGTGCTACATAGCTATGACAAAATGACTTGCTACTTCGCGTGTAAGGAAACATGAAGACCATTCATGGTTTGCAAATTTGTATGTTGTGATTCTTGGAATAATGTCCTATGGGTGGGGCCTAGGTACATGTTAGTAGGCAAGGATGTAAAAACACGCCTGTCACGAGTATGCAAAATTATGGGTAAGATCCTACATATAATTGAAGGTTGATATGCCAAGTAGTAAGGGTTTGAATTCTGTATCTAGTTTATTTGGGATACTACATGAATTGCGTATTTGGTTGTAACATATAGCATACGTTACGTGAATTGCGTAATGGAATCACGGGACCTATGTATGACACATCAATTCTAAACTCGAACAACATATGTAGACAATCATTGTTTGTCTGCAAAATTCTCCCTAGACTCAAGTCCTAAGTCTTTACGAAACACTATAATGATCAAAAGCAAACTTCGTGAACTACTATGTACACATTTAGCCTTGTATCAAATCGCATATTACAGCTTGCAGACTATTGTTATCTACTCTATTATCAAGTTAATGTAAAGCCACACTTCTCGACAATCATTATCAATCTCGTTGCAGAAACAACAATTCCAAAATAAAACACGTTTTAGATCTGAAATAGAGAGAACTCCAAGATACAACTTTGGCATCTATTTTTTACATTGTATATGCAGATGATTGATTAAGTGAAAGTCATCTTTCTAGTCATCATTTCAATCTTTCAAAACGACCATAGTTTTGTAGTCCTAGTTGTGTAGGCTAAACTTCGTACATGCTTTTGGCCTTTAGATATCTTTGTGTGAGTGCCACCTAGAACTGTAAATCAAGCAGCTGCTGCAGACCGAGCCCAACACGCCACCTAGAACTGTAAATGAAGCAGCTGCAGATCAAGCCCAACATGTCTAAAATGTTGTGATTGCTCAGCCCACATCTACATCATTTAGTGTAAAATAAAGTTATGTCAAAAATATGCTAGATACGTTCCATCATCTGTTCTATTCATTGGGTAGTTGAAACAAATGGTTGAAAACAAATGAAGCAAAATCTTTAATGGTACAAATTGAACACTGAACTGTGTTTCTTTCGTAACAAATAGGGAGGCCAATTTAAAAATGTCTTTAATGGTACAAATCGAACACTGAACTGTGTTTTTTTCGTAACAAACAGGGAGGCCAAATGAAAAATGTCTTTTTCTTATAACAAATATAACAAATAGGTCGATCTTCTTTCCTTGATTTCATTCAGTACATGTGACCGGAAGACCAGATTCTTTTGTTGCGGAAGACCCAATTCTAATTATGCATGTCAAACAGAATTGATTTATTTTCACCACCTGGCCAGTACCACTATTCATATCATACATGTTTAAGATTCTATTATAAGAACATTCACTATTCACTGTACTAATATTTAACCTACTACTAACCACGCATTCCTGTAAGTATTATCCTGTAGTAAACATTATGTTGCATCAAACCTGTCATAAACCTGTATCTAGATACATATGCATCACTGTAGCTCTTATCACATCACTGTAGCTCTTATCAGTGATGCCTGAATTCCTCCTTCTCTTAACCTATAAATATTATTGTATCTAACCTGTAAGAATAAAACATGCATAAAATAACCAATAAAAAATTTGTTGGGCAACATATGAAGTAAATTTGCAAATTTAAATCAATTATTGAGAACCTTGACATTGTTATATTGTATAGATCAGGAAGAAAGATATGCAAAATGATAGGACTTCGGGTATGAATACTAAAAGTCAAAGCAAAGAGTAGCTTGCAACCTTAATTTGCCCATCCAAATCAAAATATATTGCTGCCTTGGTAGATGATCATTTCCCCGTGTAACTTATATGGGCTTCAAACCTGCCAGTGGAAGCAAGAAACAAATAAAGATGCCAGTCAGTCTAAGCTAAATCCTACCTAAATTCATGGCGCATGCTTTTAAGGCAGTAAGAAATGTCATATGGTTCTCTTCACCATGGGCATCGTGGGCTTGTATGCCACTGTCTTCCAGTTTTTCAAACACTCTAGAGCTAAAAATTGGATTCTCCATGGTTGTATGTATCTAGCAATCATTGCATAGCATAAAACATCATGTCATATTGGCATATTGTAAAGACATGACAGGCTTGGCACAACTGTCCGCACTTGGCATAGATATCAGCCAAGGTATTTTCTATAATTGTACCAGATTAAGACCATTGAACTGTGATCTGATCTATTATGTAATTTGCCCCAATTCATTATAACCTTGAAGCGACAGTAATTACAAAGTACGGAAATTCAGAAGGCTATAAATCAGATGTCTAGAAGATAAACCTAGCTCTAAATTATTCGAAGAGTCGGACCAAATCTTCCTGGGCAATAGATCTAAGCACCAAATTCATCATCATAATAGAGTTAGATTTTTTCTAGTCTGCAAAATAGCACAAATCTACCTGCTAAAAACCTGCAAAACTAACCTTGGGATGTATTCATCCATAAAATACCAGCAGAAAACCCCATGTTCTTCATAAAAGTAGTGATCCAGACATGGCCAACATAATTAGCTCTTCCACAGTTGGCATCCATAAAAACGTTTTTCCTGCAGGTAGCATCTCAATATTAGCAGAAACATAAAAAAAATCAGATTCAGAACGAATTTAAGGCGCATCTATCATAACTTTTTAGGATTATAAATTTTGAAACAGAAAAGTTTAACCAAAAGCATTCATCAGGACTCTGATAACATGGCAATCCCCATATCCAAGATTCTATATGAAGCTCCAAAGATCTCAACTTTCCACAGATTATGAAAGCCTACTACGATTGCCATTGAACGGAGTCTAGTGCCACCAAAACCTTCAGGATAATGACTTACCACTGCAGACTCAAATGAAGACATGAAGACAGAAGTTCTGAAACGAAGGTCTGCCAAAACTCGGAAGAAGTCTTCGTGGCCTGCCCGTATGCCGAGATTGTGGCAAAGTCCACCTCTTCCAATATCGCATTTGGAAATCATAGAGAAACCCGGCGCACAGCTTCTACATGTTCTCCAGATGTCTCTCCTCCAGCAGAAACCTATGGAAAGCTGTAAATAAGGCTGAGCAGAGATTGAAGATGTAGTTTTGAAACAAAATTGTTAGCGAGCAATGGCATTACTACTTCACAATTATAAGGAAGACCTACATTCAACACAGGTTCTGTAGAACTTTGTCTATCTATTGCTCCATTATTGCACATGACTAACCCCAATTTCTCAGATGCATAAAGAGGAGAAGGAAGAAAAAATATTAACATGCATATGGAAAAATAACATGCATAGTCAATGTTAAAAAGGACAATACCAGTTGCTATCCTGCATAGCTTGGCAGATCACGTCACTTGTGTTCAAATCGATAACAAAAATGGGTAACATACCTAAATGCAAGTTCTCTACTTAGAATGTGAAGTCCATCATTGCTCTCATCCTTCTTACTATTACATTATTGTAGAAGAAGTGAGGACAAACTATTTGGAATACTCTTATGCATGCTAATATTTATGCAAGAGACTAATCTTTTACCTGGCCAATCTGACTCATACATTACATTATTGTAGAAGAAGTGAGGACAAACTATTTGGAATACTCTTATGCATGCTAATATTTATGCAAGAGACTAATCTTTACTCGGCCAATCTTACTCATACAATATCTTCCATCGTAGACATCTTGCATGCATGAAGCCTATACATCGAGTCTCAGATACACTCATGGAAGGAATGTAGAGCCAAAATAATATCTATACAAATAGCACAAATTCAAAAAACAAATATAAACATCTGGACGGCCTATATTTGCCCATTTGTTTGTTTGACCCAGATAATGCTTCTTGCACATAACCCCTAAAATCGTAGTGATATCATGCAAAAAACCATGTGCAGATGAGAACAATCAGAGATCGAGTCATTTGGAATCACATCTCTCCTCCGCCTATGCGATCGCAGTGCACAATTACCACATGTACCGGGGACATGAGAGATAAGGAGGACCCCTCGCTATAGACGGGTCACCCTAGACGGGTCACCCTAGACGCTTGACACAGAACATAAACACGCATGTAGTCTACAGACAAAGAGTCTACATTGCAGTGAGCAAAAGACATAGGAAGAGAGGTAGACAACCTAACAACAAAACCAATGTGAAGAATAAGAACCATCAAGGAGAAGATTGAAAAAGGACAAGAGTCCACATTGCAAAGGAGCAAAAGACATAGGAAGAGAGGTAGACAACCTAATTGGAAAAAGGAAGAAGCAAAACCGAAATCCACATATTATTCGTGTAAATATCCATTAAAATATTCAGCCCCAACAATTGTGTTCCTATGAGTGAAGCTAGATCCGAAGACACATTTTAAGCTACAACTTTCTTCGTCATTAGAAAACCATGAAAAGGCAAGTTTAATAATACCTAAAAGATCGAAGCTTCTTTTCTCGTAAAAAATGGCATAAATTATTTACCCAGATAGTGAAAAAGTTAGAATCGTGAGAATCGACTTGAAATTGACAAAGAACAATCAAAGAACACATGCAACAAAACAAAGAAGTCTTCCATGCCAAAATCGTAGCTCAGATCTTCATGTTGTGCTCATGCCGCTAAAAACTGGGGATCGATAAGAGCTCCCAGAATTGGGCAAAGAGCTAACAGGCTTTCATCAATTGGCAAAGAGCATGCAATAGCAAGGCTACCAACCATTTCTTTACCTGGCAAAGAACTCTCAGCACCGAGACTACCAACACCAGAACTACCACGACCAACCATTTCAATGTTTTTTATAGCTCCAGAATTTGCATGTGCCCAATTTGCATGTAGCTCCAAATTTACCACCATCCCTATCGATCTCCCGACACATGAAGAAGATCTAGCCGTCTCCTCACGCGTGAAGAAGGCAATCCGAAGTCCTCGAACCCCTAATTTTTAGTCCAGTATTTTTTTTTTCATTCTATCTCATTTTTTGTTCATCTGAAAAAAATTCCGGCAACCAAAAAACCCCAAACCATAGCAAAGTAATCTAAAAAAAAAATCTAAAAAGTTTTTGGGGTGCCGGAAAAACCAAATTTAAACAATAGATAAGCCATCCAGGCTCCATAACCATAGCCAATATAGCAATAACCAAAGCATGTCACACTGGCAAGGTGAAACAAGAGAGGTGCAACTGGCCTTTGTATCAGCAGAAAAGTGGAAAAGAGAGGGAGGGGAAGTAAGCTCAGGAAAATTTCCAAATTGGAGATACGCACAGAAGCGTTGATGTGAAAAACCTACAGGCCAACCTAGAAATAGGACGAGAGCTAGGCAGTTGCTAACTGCTCGGGACACTTGTCCCCTAGTTCTAGAAGTCCATTTACCATCTATTGGTTGAAAACGAAGGTAAACGTGACTTCTAGAGCTATAGAGACAAGGTGGACAAAATGGCCTTTGTGGCATCTCCATAAACAGAAACATGCTACAAAGAGGCAGAGAGCAAGAGAACACCCTCTTGGGATCTTTGGCATGTTTCTGTTTATGGTGATGCCACAAAGGCCATTTTGTCCACCTTGTCTATAGCTCTAGAAGAATGAAAAGTCTAGCTAGCTTTTGTCTGTATCCATGCGAGGCCTTATTCGAGAATCTCTATTGAGAATGTTGAATTAATTGATGTTAACTTTACATGATTACATAGAATTCATAAGCATTTACCCAATAAGTTTGGAGTATGTAATTTCAATTGTGCAAAAGGAAGATTCAATTCTTCACCAATACTATCAACCTAGAATTAGTGCAAGTTTTGATAAGATCCCGAGTTGCCAAGAAGGTCAACTTGGCAGGCTCATCACAATATGGCGACAAACGCAAGGCACATTATGAGAAAAATAGCCAAGAGTACCACCGGATCCCATTTTGATGCATAACCATTAAAATGGAGACAATATGGCGACAAGCGCAAGGCACAGGACGAGAAAACTAGCCAAGAGTACCACCGGATCCCATGTATTTTCATGCCGGGCACGCAAATGAACGGCAATGGAGCCTCTTACTCACGCTAAATAATGCAAATCCACTTTTCAATCTGGACCCTCCAAATGGCACATCAAAGGCATATTCATAAACCCAAGGTTTGCCCTTCGGCAACCCAAAAACAATTTTGAGGCCTTTTTGGCATATAAATAGGATATTCAAACAAGCAAAAAGGAAAGTCAAACCATTAAATATGCTGAGAATATGTCATAAGATGCCCAGAGTAGGTTCTTTGATTAACGAATTGTTCCTTGGCAAGCCAAAAACCTCCTCTTCCATGTATGACCATAGATTATATGCACATATATATCAATGCAAGCAGAAGTATATACTTCTAGGTTTTTGAAACCGAAGGATGGGAGACATGTGGCTTCTTACATGCGAGTTGAGTTTCCAATGTACTTGTATTGAAAGGATCTAGAGATACCAATGATGTTCAAAGGTTTGAAGAGAAAAATATTTCAATGGAATAATATTGCACAGAAAGCACGCATAAAATCAGACAAAGAGCATTTCTTGGTTGAGAAAATGCCTCGTGTCTTTTGAGTGAACTGATGCATGCTGCGAAAAAGGCATAAAGTTCAATGGCTAGGTTTTCATCACGACATGCATATCCAATGGCACAGATCTTCCCATCCCTTTTCGCACGGGCTAATCCTCCTTAGGCACCAATTCGTCTGTCCTTAATCTGTTTCTTATAAACTTGGTGCTGTCAGGATCAGGCAAGCGCAGCCCAAATCCGGTAGCTGGCCTTTGCTTCCGGAGCTAAATTCTTGAAACCCATTTAATTCCTATATTGATCTGGTGCTCTAGATTGCCAAATATGGCTGCAGATTTGTGCGCCAATCTTGGGTCCGTCCGATTTCCGGCCGAAGGCGACCTTCCTGGGTCACAGGTCTTGAGCAGTAGCTCAAGTGGTTATTTCCATGGCTTTTGTCGTTCTGCATTCGTGCCTAGAAAGTTATACAAGCAGATCGTGCGTCGGAATGGTATTGTTATGGAAGCTAAAAATGAAAAAAAGGAGAACATACAGGCTAAGGAGGAATGGATCTATCCTTGGCCGTTCAAGATGACCCCAGATGAAGAAGATCAGCCCCTGAAAATGATTTGTAGGTTCAAACCTTTGCCCAGTAAGCCCAAGCTTGTGACTCTGCCATTTGAGAAACCAATTATCGAATTGGAGAACAAAATTGAGGAGGTATGCTTTAGTTCTGCGGAATGCATGTATGTCTTGCATATGATTTTTTTTTTTGTTTTTGTTGTTTGAGTCTCTCTACATACCTCTTAAATGTATGAAGTATGGTAGACTTATCAATTCAAGCCTTTTTGACATACATTGGTTATTGTATCACTCAGGTAAAGGAGCTGGCCAGCAGGACAGGAATGGACTTTAGCCAGCAGGTTAAAGAGCTTGAAGAGAAATATGATCAAGTATGTATACACTGTAAATCCTACAATAGTGCACAGGTTAAAGCAAACTTACCATGTCTGTTTTTTTTAGGTGAGACGTGATCTATACTCACAGCTAACGTCTGTGCAAAGGCTACACTTGGCTCGCCATCCTAATCGCCCTACCTTTATGGAGCATGTCCTCAATATGACTGATAAGGTATGCATTGTTGCGCTTTGAATCAGCTCTTATTATAATGTGTCCCATGTTGGCTCAACTCTGCACACACCACCAGTGGCTAGAATTACATGGAGATAGGGCAGGATATGATGACCCAGCTATGGTCACAGGGATCGGAATGATGGATGGCATGAGTTTTATGTTTATTGGACAGCAAAAGGGAAGGAACACAAAAGAGAACATTTATCGTAATTTTGCAATGCCTACACCTAATGGGTAGGGCCTCTTTAGCATTTGATTCCTTATCTAGATTGTTTGACGTGTCTTTGGATCTTAGTGTGCATTTGCCTTTTGAAGGTATCGCAAGGCTTTGAGAATGATGCGGCATGCTGAGCAGCATGGATTTCCTATCCTTACATTTGTTGACACTCCTGGTGCATATGCAGGAATTGAAGCCGAAGAACGTGGTCAGGTACAGTACATATGACCACTATGACTTGGCAATCAATGTTTTTTGACTTCATATTTTCTCCAGGGTGAGGCGATTGCTACCAATCTGCGAGAAATGTTTGGATTGAAGGTTCCAATTATCTCGACTGTCATTGGTGAAGGTGGCTCTGGAGGCGCACTTGCAATTGGCTGTGCTAACAAGATGCTCATGCTTGAAAATGCTGTGTACTATGTTGCCAGGTTTGACATCAGACACCTGTAGTTGCAAGGTTATTACAGCATTTACTGTGTTCATAACCGCACATACGGTGCTCATATAATCACTGTACTCATTCTGCATATATGGTTGTTGAGAACTCAACTTTTATTACAACTAATTGCTAATATCTTACTGCCTGATATGCATTTATGGAAGTGATCGATGCGTTACATTTATGATGGATTCCTAAAAATCGTTCTTCATCTTCCTCTATATATTTTTCTTAGAGTAGTTTTGATGAGTATTACCGGTATTATTGCTTAGCCTATGGTATACAGAGCTAGCTTTGCTATGTACATTTATTTTCTGCCACTGAACATTGGCAGATTTCTTTACATGCAGCCCTGAAGCTTGTGCAGCTATCCTTTGGAGGACAGCTAATGATTCACCAAAGGTTCATATAATTGCTTTCTCTTGCTTTTCTCTAGTAACTCAAGATAATTTGGTCCTTTTTTGCAGGCTGCAGAAGCATTGAAAATAACATCAAGTGACCTTGTTAAGCTTGGCGTTGCAGACGAGATTATTCCTGTAACTATCATTAATTTCTGATTAACTGCATGCTTTATCCTGAGACCTAATTTGATTGGTTTGCAGGAACCACTTGGAGGAGCTCAATACGATCCTGTAACAACTGCAAAAAATATGAAAGCGGTCATATTGAAGCACATGGATGTAAGACTTCGTCCAATGTCTTTGGCTGAATTATTAAGTATATATATTTAACTGCAAGAAATTATACAGGAACTTTTGAAGCTCGGTCCAACCGCTTTGGTGCGACAACGAGCTGCAAAATTTAGGGAAATAGGTACCTGGGATGAAGTTAAAGAGATGGATCCCCTTATTAGAAGGAACATGAAGCCCAGTGATATTCCTGAACCTGAAGAACTTAAGTTATTAGGTGAAGCATCACTGTCCGTGGATCCCATGGATTCTGTGGATTCTTCTCAGTTCTTCAGTGCGAAACTTCTGGCCGAGTTACAGCAATCAGTGAATTCTTCTGTCAATGCTGCAGTGACACCAGACTTGTGAGTCATAGGTTATGCCCTCTTGTAAGGGATTGTAATTTATATACGGGTCTTGTGGCCCCTTTGATCTTGAGGATTAGAATCACCTTTTATGGCGTTTCTGCTGGCATCAGTCGAACCATCAAGGTAGCCATACCAAGGTTCTATCCTGAGTGATATTTTTGAAGATTGTGATATCACACTTTCCATTAAGCACGAGAATAATAGTTACGGAAGGCTGAGACCTTGTTTCACTATGTGAAGGATAGTCTTTCTACTTACTAGCTCAGTAGTGGCATCTTTAGTCTTCCATCAAGCCACTCATTCGAAATGCTTTTGCAGTTGTATTTTTACTTGCAAAATATAGTTAAATGATTTCATTGGGGAAGTAGATAGCTAGGAACTCTGGAATGAAAATGCCTTTTATGTTAATATTTGAACGACTTTTGTAATGATTGCCGTGAAACTTCATGCCTTGTCTCATACTGTTACGACACTTCATATGCTGTATCAGGGAAATGTAAACCCAACACTAGTTTAGTGGAGTTTTTTATTTTTGAAGGACGTCCCAATGGGATTTGTTACACGATTTTTTATGGCCCCATCCATGGAAATTGATTCCTGAAAATTATTTAGTTCTCGGTTCTTCCAACTCGTTTGCTAGGGGAGGTTCGTGGACCAGTTCAGAAGCATGGGCTAAGCAGAGAGAAACAATTGCCAATTAAATTACGTGGCATGCTTTTGGTTGGTTTAATGTACTAATGTGCAAGGCAAAGGATATAATTGTCAAATAAATTACGTGGCTCACATCACGTTGAATGTGCAAGATAAAGAAAATAATTTTGTCAACTGCTAACGTGCTTTCAATTTAATGTACTATGTGAACTCCTTAAAATTTTTTGGGTACGTAGTACTGGAACAATAGATAAGCATGCTTTCTTTCATAATGGTATTGGCTACGTAGTACTCGAACAATAGATGGTCTTCTTTGATTTATGTAAATAGCGTTCCAAAAATAGAATCATTTACTTAAAGTTCAACCATCTTTTCCATCCACTGCAGCCAATGTGTTTAGATTGAGACAATAATTATGTGTTGATCCATTATTGAGAACTTTGATCTATTTTCGTATGTAACATAATTGGACCCGTCTAGAAGGAATGCAAAACCTAGTTTTCCATGATGTTTTTGTTTGACTGTAGAAGCCAAGATTGGCTCAAGTTGATTATGTGTTGACCTAGTTTCCATGATGTTTTTGTTTGATCCGCGCATGCCAAGATTGGTTCAAGTTTTGGTCCATTGATTGTCCTCCAATGACCTACATTGGTGATGGGAAAAGTGGCTAACTACTATAGCTACCAACATTAACTATACACACTATCATGATCCAAATGCAATCAATATATCTTATCTTATTATCTTATCGCAATCAATATATCTTATCTTATTATCTTATCTCTTCAACTAACATATCAAATATATTGGGTGGTAGCACAACATTAAGTTATATACCACGAAGGTAGCGGTCAAACCTTTCATTTATGTGAAGGGCGAGCATGACAATTCAACCGTGAGAGCCAATGGGATGTTGGCACGTGGCAAAAATTCTTTTTGCGAATCTCTCTTGCTTTCGTTGTTGGTCTACATTCTGTACTTTCTGCTTCATGTTTTGGATTTCGATCTGTCACTGCTCCACATTCTGAAAGAGCACAATCGTGACCGGCCAATTGACAGTGATCTATGGCTAGAAGTGGCTTGCCTATCCTTCATGCTGGGCGCTGGGCCATTTCCTGGTTCATTCAAAGAGTCCTTCGCTTAACGGCGTCATTGATCAGGCCCTTTTCCTAGGCCAAAAAAAAAGGGCTAGAGGGCCATTTCCCCATACAAGGTTCTCATCCATGCCCAGACACCTACTTGCCTATCACAAGCTTTAATACAAGTGGGAAATTGCTCGTGGAGAGCGAGAAGTCTTCTCTTTTTCCTTGTATCTTAAAATTGCTAGGAAAATCCCACCCACCTATCTTGCAAGGTTTACAAAAACATGGCTCTTTTTCAAAATCACTTTCAACGAGTTCCATGCAGTTCTCCTTATGGCATCTAGGCATCCATGCACTTGGCAACATTGTTCATCGTATCAATTCATGCACTTATAGATATGGACTTAAGTCCAAGAAGCACCTTATCGCTAAAAACATGAATATGTTTTCGATGGATTTGTGAATGTGTCCATGCTAAACATGACTTTTTGTCAAGATATCTAATATCTATCGAAGGCAATAGTTTTAACATATCAAGACTAAAACCTTAAATCATTTATGAAGTACGATGTATGCAATGGTTATCCGTAAACAGGGCACCATCCTTTGCTTCAAGAGAAAGGCGAACCCGTATTTCATATTTCAAAATTATAGGCACCCCCAATCATAAATGACCATAATTGAAACAAAAGGCACCCAAAGGTCCCAACCTACGATTTGGGTCATAGGATCGACAATCGGATGACCATGGTAGTCTAAGGCGCACCTTGTTTAGAATATATAGCACAATAATAGGGGGTTCCAGGGGGATTTAATAACAGGGGATTCTAGGGGGATTTGATATAGATGTATAAATAACTATTTTTAAAACCATAGACCATACCCATTTAATAGGAAAAATAATCATGTTAGCTCGCTAGTTGTATTGGTTAAAGCATTCTTTTTAGAATGTTGATATATATAAATAACAATTCCTGAAACCATAAATCATACATTTAAAATAGTGACTGGTTTTTTATTAGAAAAAAACGCGACTTTAATAACATTAGCTCGCTGGTTGTATTAGTTAAACTATTCTTACTAGAATATTGATATATTTTGTTAGAGGTTCGAGTCGCCATATTTCATACTCTAAAACCTTAGGCGAAGCCGTATAAGGTTTGAGTCATGGTATTTCATATTTCAAAACCTTGACGAACCCCCATTTTTCAATATCATAGACGCCCCCAATCATAAATGACTATAATCGAAACGAAAGGAGCCCATAAGCGCAAACTACGATCTGGCCCATAGGATCGACAGACCCGATGACTACGGTCGTTTAGGGTGCACCTCATTTAGATAATGTAGCACTAAGGTGGATAGTATGGTCTCTTATTGTACCAACAAACCCTTTGATTTGGGTTTGGTTTGGTTTGTACATGTATTATAAGTTTTTAGGGGCTCTCGCTACCCCCCGTGTGAATATGCACCCAAACCAAAGGGGGTTTCAGGGGGATTTTAATTTAAAATTGTTAGATGTAATGGTTTGTGTTAAGTAGTTATGTGTTAGTTGTTATCTTAAAAAATTTTTACAAAATACTTGCTAGGGTCTAATCTAGCAAATACTATACTTCAAGAACTAAACCTAGTTAGAAATTGAGAATTTGTCTGTCCTGGTTTAAACCAGGCCCACGTCCTTCATCTGGCATACACATATGGTGAGGTATTACCCCTAGCATTCTCTAGTACAAGCCAAATTAAAGGTTCACATAGTAGAGGGCTGAGATTCCAAACCCCAAGACTATGCAGCCCCAAAGCATTGGCCCAAATACATGATACAGCATTACACCTAGCATTCTCTCGTCAAGGCCAAATTACTGGTTCACATAGTAGAGGGCTGAGATTCCAAACCCCATGACAATGTAGCCCCAAAGCAATGGCACAGATATATGGCAAGGCATTACACCAAGAGTTCTACAACAGTAAATAATTTGTGGAATAAGCTGCCGCAAGGTGTTATTCCCAAGGTAAATTACTAGTTAAAGTCATGTAGAGGGAGTACACAATAGGGAGCTGAATCTTCAAACCCCAATACTAAGTAACCCCACACTTAACTCACAGATATATCAACAAAGCGTTGAACGTTTAAATAGATAAACTCTACTGTAGTGCAATGAACATTTAGAATCAGGATTTAAATAGACGTGTTTTTTCAGAGTAGATTACTAGTAAAAGTCATGTAATGGGAGCACATAATAGGGAGCTGAATCTTCAAACCCCAATACTAAGTAAACCCACTCTTGACTCACAAATATATCAACAAAGCATTGAACAAAAGGCATGACCTCCAATGATTCCACGAAAAAAGGAGGTTAAATATCCTCAAAACCTTGTTTACCAAGTGGAATCAATATGGCAAATTTGTTAGTATCCGTGATAAAAAAAGGATATATGAATATTAACATCCTTAGAGGTGACCCTCGGGCTGTGAGATGAGGAATCAGACCCCAAACATGTGGTTTTAAGGTTCCTTTATCAGACCAGTAGTTCAACAGTGTATACTAGCACTATCTCTCATTAGTATAGGCAGTTGGTAAATTTTTGGCACAAAGGAGACTCAAAAGGTTAGAGTTGGACCATGATTCCATAAGCAATAAAGCCATTATAATCAGTTTATGACTTTTAAGGATGATCCCATCTAAGTAGTGAAGATGAACACAACAACTGGAGAAACACAGTTTTCATAACCTTTTTTTTACAAAATTGTTTTTCAATTTTTTGTTTTCTGATACATTCCCTTCTAGCTATAGATCTAGAAGTCAATCCTACAAAAGCAGGCCGGATTCCAAATAATATGGCCATGTAAGACAAACTGTAGCAGTGTATTCAAAACGTGCATCACTAAAAATCAAATTGCTTCCTTAAGTTTTTTCGGAAAAGAGAACAAGATACTAAAGTTATCTGCATAAGAAGATGAATAGTTTCTTGTTGCAGATTGTCAGATCTGCATTCCATTTCAGAAGTACTCCAAAGATATGTGTAGCCCAAAAACCTTCAAAGGTAGGTTTGCCAAGTTACCTGCAGCCAAACCAGTCACACGTTAGCCTGAAAAGGGTAAGCATGAAGTAGCTAGCAGGTAAGCGCAGACAAACCATGTTTTTATCCGTTTCCTTAAAGTATGAGCAAAAAAGCATTTATTTACATAAGCTGAGGGTCTATCTCCCTTTGTTAATAAACCAGAGTGGAAGGGATTAAGCCTCTAGTCAATAAGAGATTAGAAATACCACCTTAGCATAATCATGTCCAATCATTAGCAAAGTTTGAGAAAACTTAACAGATTTGCCCTCATCATTTTTGCTTGTAATGGCAGCATAACTTACTGTCTAATATTTATGATGTAACAAAAACAGCATATTGACCATGCCAGAAACCCAGTATATGCTTAGATTTTACAGGTGATTTCTGATCAGAGCTGGTCTGATGAATCAGTAGTTCAACAATTATCTAAGTCTAATTTATCATGCAGTAAAGTATTATAAATTTCTGCTGGTGTTATGGTAAGACTATGTGAATGAATCCCTAGCTGGGAACGGTAAACAAAAACTGAGTATAAGTTGTTAAACTGGTTCTGATCTGTACAATCATGATTTCCAGCATGGTTAATAGCCTATCTATTATTAAGCTGAATCAATATTTCCGCTTTGTATGAAGAGAAACTTGAAACTAAGTAAAAGTAGTTAAGCTGGTTTTGAACTATTTATACATGACTTCAAGCATGGTCTAGTATAAAGCCTGATCAATATTTCCGCATTAACATTATATATGAAAAAACCTGAGTTTGATCGTCTCCAGGGTTAACTGCGGCATCCATATTGGCGTTCAGGTCCATCACAGTCGGATTGTTGTAGACTGGTTCAGTATTTTCCAAGTTGGAAGCACGCATGTTAGCATTTCGAATAAGAAACCTCTTGATTATGTTTGCTGCCTGTGCATTCCGGTTTTGGCCAGGGGAAGAAGGACGTCTTGGCCCCATCTGAATGCCTCTTCCCCTAATGTTCCTCGCTCTAGGAGGGCGTCCAGGACCACGTTTTTGTCCCATTGTTTTGAAAAGCAGAGTTAGTAGCAGAGTGATCACAAAGGCGCCGGATACGCTGATTTCCTTAGACAATGGAATGCAAAAATGGGTGTTCAAGAAAAATCGTATGTCTCCAGATGTCCTTCCCGCCTAAAAATTTTACCATTAAAGTCTTACCAAACCCCATTAATGTGAGGTGTACTGTTGTCAGGGATTTGCTGCGACCCAACAATCCAAATGGGAATAAAGATTATCCTGCTGCCTCAAGGTGTTACAGTAGAAATAATCTACCATTAGTATTTCCTATTATAAAGGTTCCATGTATAGTCATCCAAGTTTCAAAAAGGGACCATGGATTGTAAAGAAAAAAACTATTATGCATATCAGTGCCAGTATGTTAAGTGTTACTCTAGGTCACAAGCATCAAGAAACTTGCGCAAGTTCTAAGCATATATTTTTTGGAAACCTTTATGCATCAAGCATTTTGATACCAGCTCAAAGTTTCACTATTGGGGCAACTCAATAATTAGAGTGGAAGGCTGGAACAAAGCCTGTAGCTTCTAAGGTAATCAAGAGTGAAATCTACCTGACACCATCGTTTATTATTGGGTCTTATTTTATGTCCGAATTTATCGTCTCCCAACCAATTATATGACGAAATGTGTGAGGTCGGTCAAAGGGATGATATGTGTCTTGAGTAGCTGGTTAAGCACAGTTTGAGAACAACCACAGGGTTTCTAGAACACCACCTGGATGAGGGAGTGCGTGAAGCCGACGCTTCAAAAATTAAACCTACCTCCTGCCGCTAGCAGAAAGGGTCCATAGTTATTAAAGCAATTTATTGCTAGGCTGAGTAGGTAAGGTGCCTAGCAATGTTGCTAGGACCCTACTCAGCTAGTAAGATGTGTTAAAAGACCGAGCTCAACAAAAATTATAACCATTATGTCTAGCTGTTAAGACAAACGCATTCGGTTAAACAGATCATGTAAAGTGATAGTGAAATACCTGTGATATAGGTGTTTGATAACCTCTTTGGGATTGTATGCCAGTCCAGGAAAGTCCTGCTTCAGTATCTTGCATACGTTTCCAAGAATTGTTTTTTCATCGAACCCATTTTCAATAAATTGGGCTATGATGCATTTCAGATCTGTAGCACTAATACAGTTGCTGTTTACGTAAAGACACGGCATCACTTGAGAGCAAATTACCTTACTAGCTTGAAAATAAGGTCTGCATCCGTCTGCCATGATGAATCTTTTTGCTTTGAAAGGTAGGGCATCCCTCTTGTCATACTTGTACGTACAATAACTCCCCAATGAGGCATCCAAAATCCTGATTTGCATATTTAGGAAGGAGGCAGAGGTACCAATTCTGCTGTACTCATCATAACCAATGAAGTCCTTAGTTTCTTCTTTGATTTCAATAAAGTTGAGATTATAAAGCCAAATATCCTTGTCTTTATCAAAAAACTCTTTTGGGTTGCCACAGTTAATAAGTAGGAGATCGTCCATATATCTAAAGGACTGTCGGAATCTCGCAATGTCTGAATAACGGCCTTCATCTGCTAGTTTAAGTATGAAATTGACTTCATACCATGCCAGATAAATATTACACCAGCTGGGTGAGCAGGAGAAGCCCATGGGTATGCCGCAGATCTGTCTCCAAGTTCTATCATCATTACATAACCAGCAGTTTTTTATTAACCATACATTCATGTCCACCAAGTTTTTGCAGGTCATTTCCTTCCAACAATCTGGCTGCTTACTCTTTGTAGTTATGTGTTAGTTGTTATCTTAAAAAAAATTTGGGCCCTTCGGGCCCTAACAAAAACAAACATTTCTGCACTTAGTTACACGTTGACCAAATTGTTAAAGAATACAATTTTGCATATATAAAGCACAAGTATCTAGAAAAGACCATTGTTATTCTCGTCCGTGTCAACTTCAAATTTAAGAATGTGATTTAGCATTCTCTCTAGTACTCTCTTTGCCAAACTCCCACCCCTTACTCCAAAACTATAGCGTTGTACAATGTTCAAAATAAAGGATGCCACTCCCAAGGTAAA
Source organism: Isoetes taiwanensis (assembly GCA_021234155.1). Classification (NCBI taxonomy): domain Eukaryota; kingdom Viridiplantae; phylum Streptophyta; class Lycopodiopsida; order Isoetales; family Isoetaceae; genus Isoetes; species Isoetes taiwanensis. The sequence continues at coordinate 551,705 of JAJEKV010000237.1, forward strand.
CAAACCACTAATGAATTGAACAATGCCACGCCGAAGCTAAAAAATCCACTATAGCGTTGACAATCAAGGGCACTTATAGCTTCATCCAACAAAAGTATGCATGCATGTTATCATGGAAAGCATTACAATTCATAATATATTCTTCATATATATGTTATCAAACATTGCACGGGCATCCTGCAGAGCTCTAGGTTTACCATAAATCTGAGCAAGCTAGTTTCCTAAGATTGCATTGCACGGGCATCCTGCAGAGCTCTAGGTTTACCATAAATCTGAGCAAGCTAGTTTCCTAAGATTGCATTGCACGGGCATCCTGCAGAGCTCTAGGTTTACCATAAATCTCAGCCTAATCATTGATGTAAACTTTGATCATGAATAGTAGAAAAAGTGCTATACAGAAAAAGATTTGAAATAGCATTACATTTACAATCAGGCTCCACGGTTGAGGCTCCTTGCAATCTTCCACAACCACCATTGAAACCACCAGTGAAATACCTCATGTTTGTGATGTCTTAGGCAGTAAATAGTTGCATGGCAGTCAAGTATATAGGATTCATACCATCTTCAAGCATCCTGGCAAGTCAATATATGGCTGTATTAACATCAGAATCATTCATGGCTTTTTTCAGTGCATCAAATAATCTGCTTTCTGAATCATCTGTTTTACTTGCATCTTCCCTACAGCAGATCCTGGATCGATATAAAGCTTCTTGAATATCAGCCAGAGTGACAGAGATACTTGTTTTCGCATACTGTGGCACCATGCCATTGCCATTACCTCTAGGTAGCTCTAATCCAATTTCAATTCTTCTGCTGCTCATTGAGGGTTTGGATTAGATCAGAGACTTCTATTCCATATTGAAATCTCTTGAAGGGTCTGCTGTAATCATTTGATGCTAATTCCCTCAGTTTTTCCATTATTCTCTCAGCAGATATTTTCCTCATTGCAGCAGGACCATAAGGTTGCATCATTGAGTTATTATTCTTGTAGATGGCTTCTGATAGAACCATTTCTAATACATTCAAAACCACTGCAGCATCTCCATCTGGAACCAGAATAAGAAAATCTCTTCCATTCTTCTCACTCTTCACGTCTGCCACTAAACTTTCAGCAAGTTTACGAAGGACACCCTGTTTTTTGACATTCATAGCCCTCTTAACAATTTTTTTCAAGTGGCATAACTGCAGCTTGTTTGTACTGAATACTGGAAAATATGCTAACAAGTCTAGAATTATAACCCTGTAAGGACTATTCACCATAGACAAGCAAATCACAACCTCTTTAGATTTCGCATGAGGAACAAGATGGTGTACTTACCCAATCCTTCTCCTCTGGACCTGGGTCCAATGACAGATACATTTTCTTGCGGAGCCATGGAGTGATAAGGAAGAAAAGTAAGTAAGTAAAGTACAAAATCAAAGGATAGCCATCTACATAGCCTTGATGGTGTGCAAGAGGAACCAAAATAAGCCATGCCAATGTAGTTAATAGAACACAAAACTGCCCATATTGGTTAGCTTTCTTATGATATGCTCTGTAAGTACTTACAAGAGCTGCAATTCCACAAGGCCATATCACTAAAAACCAAGTAATAGACATCCAAATAAGAGGATCCAAAACCACAGAAAGCGTCCATGATCCAAATATCAAACCAAGGGCACCGATAGTAGCATACTTCACAGCCATAAGAGCTGTCACCTTGCTAAGACTATCAAGCATTTGCACCCAAAATGGGCGGTCATCTACTGGTTCAAAAATATTTGTCCATGGATGCACGGGATGAATATCTGGATATTTGGGCTGCTTGGAGTTTCTGTCTGAAGAGGAAGCACAAACACATACCCGGGTTCTGTGCAAGCTGCTGCTGCTGCTCTTGTTTGCTTAACCTAAAAAGGGATTTCACCACGGTGGTTTTGCCGGAGCCAGGAGGACCAACGAGACAAAAGCAGGAAAAACTATCACTTTTAGAAAATCGACGCAATGATCGACGATATTAGGGTCAGAACTAGAAGCGACAGAAGGATGTAGAGAGTACCTGGATGAATCTAATAAGCCAGACTTTTGCTCAGACTTTTTGCTTCTAACCGGGATGCTCTAATGATAAACAGAAACTGAACACGAAAAAGCTATCTTTCATTGAGAATAATTCTGATCTTATACATCTGTGGCGGTGCTACAAATAGCAGCCTCACCGTCATGCCTAAATTCAGGAGCACTCAATGGAAGTCCCTAAATCTATGGAACTAAAACCCTGTGTAAAACCTAGTGTCCACCAAACTGTTACCACAGTAAAAGACAAACGTCATTCTTGTCAATGGTTAATACAATATAACCAACACTCCCCCTCAAGTATGACTTTGTCTACAATGTTACATCTCTGCAGACAAAAGGAATTCAACAGCATATGCTAAGTACAAAAGACTGAACTTAAACAATGCTTTTGAAAGAAACTACTCTAAATGCTTCAACTTAAACATAGCCTTCATGAAACGTGACTGCTTCAAACTGGAATCATCCCCATCTCTTCAATACATTCATGAAACCTTTTCTTCGGGATTGGTTTAGTGAACACATCTCCTGTCATAAGATGTGTGCTGAGATGCTGGATGTCCACCTTCCCTTCATCTACTTTTTCTCTGCTGAAATGGAACTGGGTCTCGATATGTTTTGCCTTAGTAAAGTTGTTGGGGTTCTTTACTAGGCTCACTGCTGCCTTATTATCATTCAGGATCAGAGTTGGCCCCCGCGATGTTTCGCACCTATTTCTTTCAGAAGTCTTCTGAGCCAAATGGCTTCTTTAACAAATTTGCACAAATTGCCATATACCGGATTCACATGTACTAACCGGCCAGAGTCTTCGCTTTTTTTCTTTGCACTAACCGACAACTCCCCTTGTACCGAAAAGCCGATCGCGAGATTTGCGGGGGTAGCTCTTCAAAGATGATCGGCATCAACATGACCGGATAAAAGAAGCTTGGTAGGATGTGAACCTTGGTAGCAAATCCCGACATGAGGAGTGGCTTTGAGATACCTAAGGATGCGTTCCACGACCGCCCGGTGTGAAGGACCGGGACTTTCCATGAATTGGTCGACGGTTATGACACTCTCGGCGATGTCGTATGGTGCAAACCATAAAATGCATGAGTGAACCGACTATGCTTCAGAGGGCACATCCAAAGCATCTATGGTGTTTGTTTTTAGAAGGAGATTCAAATGTCAAGGAGCAATTAATAGGCGGAGTGCCTACCTCCCGACATTAGTCCATCTTGCATTTTTGAAGAAGAGAAGCAATACCCTTAGATCGATGAAGAGTAATGGTGTGAGCACCTCATCACGGAGAACTTGCATCCCTAAAAAGTATTTCAGCTCACCAAGATCATCATGTGGAACTTTTGAGCAAGACTTGCCTTCATTTCTTTGTGATCAAAGATTGCTGATTGGATGCTAAGATAAGGTCATCTACATAGAGGACAATAAGAAGAAGGTCAGTGCCATGCCTCTTAACATATACATTCCAATCTGCATTGCTCCGGCTAAAACCGTGAGAGGTGAAGAATGCATGAATAGTTTTGTACCACAGGCGAGGGGACTGTTTGAGCCCATAGATGGCTCGGTTAAGTTTACAGACCTGTTCTTCTTTGCCTGATACCTGATAGCCTGGTGGTTGCTTCATGTACACTTCATCATCAAGCTTGCCATGCAGAAATGCAGACTTCACATCCATTTGCTGCAAATCAAGGTCCAGGGCTGCAGCCAAGGCAAGTACAATGCGCACAGATGTGAGCCTGGCCACAGGGGCAAAAGTCTCACTATAGTCAATTCCAGCCTTTTGTGAGCAACCTCGGGCAACTAGTCTTGCTTTGTAACGAGACACCTGATTGTGTTCGTCATACTTGAGTTTGTATACCCACTTGCTGGATATGGCTCTTCTCCCTGCGGGCAGGTCACACAAGGTCCACGTGTGATTCTCAAGTAAGGAATTAAACTCCTCGTCCATGGCTTGCTTCCAAGAAGGATGCTCTGGACTAGTAAGAGCTTCATGAAAGGTCTGAGGTTCTTCCACCGGGGCAAAGATTTGTGGAAGGCAATATAAGAGGAGCTTTTAGGCTTTTTACTCTCAAGATAGGACAACATTCGATCCGTAAGCTTGGAAGCCCTGTGAGACCTTCTTGGTGCATGCTCGACTGGTTCAACGTCAGGCTCTGATTCAGGTTCAGAGGGGAGATCAGCTTCGTCCATGGGAATGTCGGCATCAAGGACTTCATTTGGATCAGAATCCGAGTCTGAAGTTTCTCCTTCAAGATGGGCAGGAGAGAGAGGATCTAAGACCAAAGGATGGCCACTGGAGCCAATGCTGAAATCAGTTTCGTTGAAGCTAACACTGCGCCTGATGATCATCTTATTTGTGAGAGGAACATACAGCTTGTAGGCTTTGGACAAAGGTGTCACCAGAAACCTCTACGAACATACAAGGGATAGATCTAGCAGAAAGCTTACCTTGTTTCCTTTCAGCTTTTGAGAGATGTGCATAGGCAGTGCACCCAAAAATCTTAAGACCATCTACTGAAGGCTTGAAGCCAGACCATGCTTCCTCAGGTACACAATCGAAAATGACTTTGGTGGGAACTCGATTAATAAGAAAGAGCTAGGCGGTACTAGCCGCGCCAGCCCGTAACTTATATCTGAAATACCTTTAGAGAGAATCATGGAGCGAGCACACTCCAGAACAGTGCGATTTTTCCGCTCGACAACACCGTCTTGCTGATGTTCATGGGCTACCAAAGTTTCATGATGGATGCCTTCTCCTGCAAGGAACTCTCCAAATTCACCATTTATGAATTCTCCCCTTGGTCGGGCTTCGATACATTTCACCTTTCTTTCTTTGAACTTTTCTCGCGAGCTTTCCAAACTTTAAAATGACCAAAGACTTCATTTTTCTTGTGCATGAAATAGATCCAATTCTTCCTAGTGAAATCATCGATGATAAGTAAGAAATACCTGGAACCTCCAATGGATCTTACTCGAGATGGGCCCCAAACGTCCATATGCACCAGATCAAGAGCATTGAATGCTCGATTAACCTGTTTTTTTTTGTAGGCTTTTCTACTAAGCTTTTCCAAAGCACAGCCTTCACAAATGCCATCTGGAGACTTTATTTTGGGCAGGTGTCAGAACAAAGTTTTGGTCTTTCATTTGCTTAAGCAGCTGAAAATTAGCGTGGCCAAGCCTCTCATGCCATATTTGATTGGGGTCAGTCCTGGCTGCATTAAGGGCTGTGTGCTCCCTGCTTTTACACCAACTAAGCTTATAAAGCTTGCCTTCTCGTTCTCCTTGAGCAAGAATGGTGTGGTGTTGATCTCTGATCAGGCATTTGCGCCCACCAAAAGTGACATATAGTCCTGCATCATCCATTTTTGAGATGGAAAGCAAGTTAACTTCTAAATCAGGGACATATAATGTCTCTTTAAGACGGATGTTCCCTGTGGGCAATTCAAGGGTTACTAGACCTTTGCCTCCAATTTTTAGTCTCCCTTTCCCAATCTTAACTTTCCGTTATTGAAACTTTCTTCCGTGGAAACAAAGGCATCCTTTTACCGGGTCATGTGGTCGCTATGCCGCGAGTCAAGGTACCAAGTGCCTTGCGAGATTTGTGCAATCAGTCCATGATGAAGCACATCCCATGGATCCAGATTAAATGAAAGCATTAGTTTGTCTGCTGTGCACCTGATCACAGTCATGACGCTCAGGTGAATCCAAATAATACAAGCAACTAGTGCCTTCAGAATTGCCATGGCAGCCATATCCACTTTGTTCCTTCTTATGGTTCCAAATTCTTCTCAAGGGCAACAAAAGCATGTGCAATGAAAACCGAGGGATCCTTTGCTTGAGGAGTATTACGATTTTTGATTCACTACTATCTTCACTCTCCCGAGATGCTGCGTGCCCTCGAGCCTCCTTTTTCTTTTTCTTTGGTTCTTCTTTCTCTAATATCCTTTGCTTTTTTTTTTTTTTCTCCTATCGGGTTCTCCAGTCCTTTGCAATATGACCAATCTTATTGCAGTTGAAACATTTTCTTGTTTCATTTTCTTCAGTTCTGCCAATTAACGCAGCTTGCCCTTCTTTGGCTGAGGATGCTTTTTTGCCCCCTGCTTGGTTCATCTCTTCCATAAGGATCTGCTGGCACGCCCATTCAAGTTGGGCGTCGCTCGGATGAGCCTATTACGTTCTTCACATTGTTATAGCTTGAAGGTAAGCCTAGTAACAATGCACCCACAATTAGGTCATCTTCAATGCCCTTTTCCATTCCTTCGGTTGAGTCTTTCTTTGCTTTGATCTTGGAGATATACTCCTCTGCTGATGCATACTCCTTTAACTTGGCAGTAAAAATAGTTGCGTACAAGTTAGCTTGCTGAGAAAAATGTTTTCTCTTGTAGATTGCAACCAGCTGATCCCAGGCAACCTTAGCACTTTCCGCTGATTCTACCCGAGCAATCATTGTGTCATCAAGGTACCGCATCATGCGGCTCCTTGCTTCCCGATCTTTTACGCAACCACTTGAGCGAGCTTGCCTTTCGGCATCATTCTCCCTCGTCTAATGCTTCAACCTTGTCTTCAGCCTTAGCGGTTCCTTTTGAGACTGAGACGGCAGTGGGAGATGGTACCTTTGGTCGTGGTTCATCACCAGACACGATGTGCCATAGCCCTTTTGCTGAGAGCTTCCCCCGAACTTTTATGAACCAATAGAACTTCGTTGGAGTGTGATAACTTTTCGATCCTTCCCATTTCCTCTCGAAGTTTGATCGATGCACTTACTCACAAGAATCGTTACGCTCGATACCATAATGATAAACGTAAAGCCCGAACACGAAAAAGCTATCTTTCATTGAGAATAATTTCGATCTTATACATCCGTGGCGGTGCTACAAATAGCAGCCTCACCGCCATGCCTAAATTCGGGAGCACTCAATGGAAGTCCCTAAATCTATGGAACTAAAACCCCGTAAAACCTAGTGTCCACCAAACCGTTACCACGCGAAAAGACAAACGTCATTCTTGTCAATGGTTAATACAATATAACCAACATGCTCGGGACTTTTTTTTGGGTTGCCCGGGGGGCAAACCCTCGCTTATGTGGGTATGTGGGCATATCCAGTATATATGCCAAGATATGCCCAAAGATATACCGGTGATGCTAAAAACCGGCCGGTGTGCCCGTAAGTGTTAGGTCGCCGCCGTTGTCGGGTGGATCTTTGGCAAACCGCTAACCGGCTGGAAAAACAGCAAGATCCACAAGCAAGAAGCAGTCCATGCCATATTCTAAGCATGAAGATTTTGTGGATTCTAAGCATGGGATTTTGTGTGTGTAGGTGGATGCCCTAAGCCTTCTCATGGTCGTGTTGGTTGTGCAACCGGAAAAATCCGGTCGGCTTTGGTCGGCGGTGGCTTCCTTTATCTCCGACCAAAGCAAAGGCGGCTATGGGAAAGCATCGGGTCTCTAGGATTGCAGAGCTTGAACAGCTATGAAGCATGATCATATTCTTCCGAAGGATGGCAAAACGTGGAGTCCCTAATTGATCTTTCAAGCTGCGCAGCAGACAATCGGCTGTGTACTTTGAATTCCGTTTTGAATTGATGTAATGTTTGCTTTTAAATGATTCTTCTATCATGAAAACGTCCATTACATGCCTTTAATTTCTACTCTTGGCCATTTCTTGAAGAAGTCTCTTGGCATGCTAGTCATGGGCAAATTTGGATGTAATAATGCAGTGGCGAGATGTAATTGCACATGTTTGAGATTTTTTGTTTGTAATTGTTCTTCCAGATGCTTCCACACGCACTTAGTATGTCTAGCCTAGAGAGTTTACAAGTGCTTGAGCCAGTTCACATCATACACTTATTGGTATTTCAATGCCATCTTCGGATGATGTAATGCTTACATTTCAAACGGACCTCTTAAGAAGTCGGTTCAAGAAGTGCGAGTTGCGGCCGACCCCTTAAGAAGTTGATTGAGAAACCCTTGTACCGCCAAGTGGGAAGTTCCTCTTTGCTTACTAAAACCCAGTTCTTGATGCGGGTAATTTGATGCAAGGAATTCTAGATTTGAACTAAAGATATTTCTCTTATCCGCTTGTAGTTCACATTATGGCTTCAATGAGCATTTTCATTTGCAGATTCGATGTTGCAGAAGTTCTCAATTTTGTGGTCTTATATTTCATCAAGGATTTAACTAAAGCGGCTGTTCTACGCAAGGTCGGTTTACGCACGCACCAGCTTAGAGTAGGCGGACCAGATATTGTTTGTATCTATTTTTTTCAACTTCGAAATTGTACCTATGCTAGGTAAATGCAGATACAAACAATTCGAGAGATGTTTGTATTCATATGCGGTACCGCAAGATCTAGAAGAAGGAAACGAGCCATAGGTTTTCCATCAGCTATTTAGTCTCTCTGTTTCTTTTCCCCGTGTATGCAACATCCAATATATAGCATCCAATATCTTTGTAACGTTGACTACTGTTCCTAAGATTTGTCCCCGGTTTATCTTATAGTTTTGTGGAATCCTTGATGTGCTACTGGGGCATTTGGAACTTATGGACCTGATTTGTTTACAATGCTATGATGCATAATCATGCAAAATGGGGAGAGGTTCTGTTGCAATGGATTGCTATCAAGAAATGCAAAATCTGAATGTACCATTTTCCACAGTCACCTATGCAACTTAATAAATCTGTTTGCCAAGAATGGAAAATAGACAAGCAATGGAGCTCTATAATGAGTATCTTACCCCGGCCTAAATCCATTTGCTTGTTTATAATATTGCACTTCACGGTTCTCCATAAATTGGAGCACATTGAAAAGTTGAGTGGGTGTTTCAAGATATCTCTATTGCAGGCCTTTCACTAGATACAACATCATATTACGCTATGATAAACTTATGGGCTAAGTTGGAAAATGTGGCAAAAGTCAAAATATGGATGTTAGCCTCATGAATTGAACCAAATCATGGCATTTTAAATGCAAAGTGATTTAGAGAGCATAGACAAGGCAATGTTGGCTCGTCCAATTGACTTCAAATTATCGATTTAATAATTGGATCTTTGGATCATATGGTGACTCACCGAAGCATTTGCAGCAGATGTACGCCCGGTAACTTTGGAATTCTCATTGTTATCAACGAAATTACATGGACCGAAGTTGCAAATTTTCCTAGTACAATTTCTCGTATCTTCGTTAATCATATATCGTTAGTTATTGCATCCGAAAGACCCATGAGAGTTTTGAAATGCAAGCAATGGACTTTGTATGCCAAGAATCATCATGGATCTTTTGGGTTCCATTAGATGTTGGATTAGGAGATTTATACCTTCCATATTTTGCGGATCTTCAACATTATTTTATGTCCAAATTTTGTGGAGTCCCTCTCGCAGCTTGTTCGAGAAGCTATATGATGAGCGTGCACGTTTTAAATATCGCATTCTATTCAAGTGGTATTTCTCATATATGCTAATTATATTTCTTTTAGCATATACATCCGGATAGTCGCTATCTTCTTCCCTCGCATTACGACTACTGGATATTTGTTGGTTTTGGCAAAACAATAGGAAGGACTTTCTTGCAATGCACTCGTTTACCACGAGAAACCGTGAGTAAACATCTTATGAAACATACATGTGAGCAGATCCGGATGTACAAATAGGTTGCAATGCTAAATTGCAATGCTAAATTGCCTGTAAAATTGCCCCTTAACGTATGATGCTTTTGTATTAATTTATATTAACATGACTAATATACGCACTATTTAAGACATGTAAATTAGCACCGTGTAAGCCAACCGTGCCATTTTGCAGGTCCGTAACAAAACAAAGTGAGAGCCATAAAGAGTCCCGCAAAGCAATTCAACAATAAGCACAACGCAGATTATTAGATTTGTATAACCAAGAAATGGAGTTCAAGAATCAAATATAGAAAACGCCCACTAAAATCGAAGCATAGCCATTCCAAGCTAATCTATTAGCCTACTCGGAAATGTTAAAAGGAGAAGGAAAATTGAAAACCCAAGAAATTACTCTCGAAATGTTAAAAGGAGAAGGAAAATTGAAACCCAAGAAAAAAAAGGGGAAAAGGGTGGATTGTCTGATTTATATCTCATGAGATTGAAGCATATGCTTTATCCTGCTATGTATTCATCTAAACTCTTGAGACCATGTATTCAGAACCAATGTAGTACAAGAAATTCTTCTTGGTTGCTAACATATAATATCAGCCAATTTGCACCTACATTCATTTATGACTTTATGAATGCTTGTATTTACATTCTTTCTGTTTGTTTTGTGAATCTCATATGCTTCACATAATCTAGTTTCTGATATTCTGTTTGGTCTAAAGAAGTGTAAATATAGGAGCAATGTGACATTTTCTATTCTCCTATTACATACAATTGTAGGAGGACTGTTGCGCAATGCTAGCTAAAGAGCATTTTCTTTTCCAGTCATTTTGGGGAAGTATTTTATTGTGCGCAGAACTGCAGACCATGTAAGCTATAGTTACCAGTGAGAGGTGTATCCCATTCTCCCTTTCTCTGCAGGATCTTTCTGCCTACATGACAGTATTCGCTTCTGCACTTGATATCTATATAATTCTGCTAGAAGAGTGTTTAGAAAGAAGGGGTAGAGCATTTGACTTGGTAACTTGACTCAAAAGATGAGAGCATTCTAGAAGCTTAAGGACAATGCAGAATAAGGCCTATAAGTGCAATTTGGCATAGATCTAAGTTGATGTATATGTTGAAAAAGATCGTGCCACAGTCAGATAAATTAGATTACTGCTGTGTTTTAGTGAGGTTTGTATTTGGTTTTGTATATTTCTTATGCTATAATGATGTGTTCAGTCGTTCTCATCTTCTTTATGTTTGATGTCCAGGATCATGATGCTTATCATGATGCAAATGCTCCATAATCGTTGCCCATAAGCTTAACAGTAAGAAGTTGACTTGCACCTGGTTAGCAGTATTCCTGCTGGCATTTGCTAAATGCCAGCTGCCTATTCCTACCAACATTGCCAACAACCTTTGCAGTGGTAGCCATCATTTGCTCCCAAAACGAAGTGTTTTGATGTTTTCAGTTGTATGTCAAGCATCTTAATTGTGCTTTGAAGTTGTGTTTTGATTATATCCATTTTTTTACTTTCTAGGTACTAGCTTGAATACAATGGTTCAAATGACACCTCATGTTTCACTTCACAAACATCCAATAAGCAAATTTCTTTAAGATCTTTTGATAGGTGCAAAATAAAGGAGAAGTAGTTAAATGCATAATAAGACAAGATATCAAGAAAAATAAAGGACAAGCAGTCAAATGCATAACAACAGACAAGATATCAAGGAAGCAAGAAATGGCCAGAATCTAGTCTATGAAGTGGACAAGTATTTCTATGAAGCATTAAAACAAGGTGTCTATAAGATAGTTAAACTAACAGTCATCAAAGTCTTCTCCATTTATCTTCGATTAACCCTTACCTATTATGCAAAATATGGATAAGTTCTCTATAAAATGTCTTGAATTACTTTGCAAATTATGGGGTAACTTTATGGTTCATGTGGCTTAATATCCAATGACTTTACATTCGGCTTAAAATGCTTATCTAAGTACTAAACCCTAGACTCCGGACCATTGAGCACTAAAAACTCGAACCCCTTGTTGGTACTTGGTCTACTAGTATGATGTTCCATTAAACCATTAGAAGATATGCAAGACTTCTTAGTGATTGACATAACTAGTTGTTAGCATCAAGCTAGGAAATTGAGATATTAACGCGGGGCGGTTGGTATGGAAGATGACTTCATGATGTTGCCTTTAAATGTCGACGGCTTGTGCTACTAACTACTTTTGGATCTCACCGCTAAGTTTTCTTTTATGTTTGAAATCCTTATTGATAGCACACCAAAATAAGGCTACCTTCACATGTGAAGAGGCTTCTCACCCTAAAAATTTGAACGAGGTTGAGATCGTCATCTACAACAAGCTTCGATTTGGTCCCTTGTTTTTTTCTTTTTTGAGGTCAGGTTGGGGGCACCTGAGAAGAGTGTTCTAAGAGTCTCTTTTTATTTTTGACTAGAAACGGTGCCACTGTTGTTGGGCATAAGTTAAACTGGTAAATCATACATAGTAGTAATGAGAGAAAAGAACATTAATAATTTAAATGTACTCCACTGTTAAAACGTTTGAGCTTTTCCCCCTTCCCATTTTTCCTAGTTGGTCGGATGTTAAATGTTCTATACCTTTCCCCTTCCTTTTTTTTTCTAATCAGTCGGATGTTAAATATTCTATCTATTTATTTATAATATTCTATTCTATCTATTTATTTATCTTTTGTCTTTCTCCGCTTTCCCATTCTTTTGTATCCCCCTTCCTTTTTTTTTTTCTAACCCAAGAAGTCCAACAAGTCAAAGCCGCCATGCGCTCCGCGACGCCGCTCGACCACATCTGGACAGACTTCAAGCCCGCTCTTTGCGACATGGTATAGGTATGATTGTGCAAAAATACCCTCTGGCCATGGAGGGCAACCCTCCGTGCGCAGCACCTTGTTTTGCTTGCAATATAAACCAATAAAAAACTATGGTGTAGCATAAAGCAAAACCATTGTTGTAACCAAAACCAGAATAAAAACCATTACCTACAATATCTTCCTGTCATCAAGAATCCTGCCCGCCAGCAACACAAGAATCTAGAGGGTAAAAGTTACTGGGGCTTGATACATATGCATGCAGTGACAGTATCAACCGCTGGATTATTTCAGCGAACCCAAATCAACGACCCAAAAAGGGCGCACTCTAGAAATATTATTTAGTATGTCTTCACGAATACAACGCCGAAATCATAGAAAAACCATGTGAAAAAGCGTATAAAACTATAAAAATGACCCCCTGTTATAATGCTAGATATTAAATATCCATATTCAAAATCATTTATTCTAGGGACCTTTGTATTTGTTTCATGGAAAATCTAAACCAGCTAAGTTTTGTTGATGAGTAATCACTATAAACTATTATAACTATGCACTAAAATTTATAATATGATTAATTATTATGAAACATCTTACTAATTGTGCACTCAAAATTCTATATCAGTTTAGTCAATTCAGATTATCAAGTTCATTACATTGCCTTACAATTCACCTTATACATTACAAGATATTTGGAGTCAGATCAGGGTCCAACCTCGATGGCATCATGGAAAACACGCGATCAAGGGGGAGGCAAACTTGTACATGCTTTTTCACCTCCAGAATTTTTCACCTCCAAGCCTAATTTCCCTTACCCAGGAGTTTCGGCGAGATGGAAACAATTATTAAAACCTGCTCTTGCCTTGATTTGCCGCCCAAATTTTGAGCTTTTTCCTATAATTATCTCTTTTCATGTTCCTCTTCTTGTTGTCCCCTCCATGCAATATGCTCTTGGTTCTGCTCCATTTCCCAGTTGATTTCGTTAAAAGTTCTTTTAATTCTGCTCCATTGATTTGTTATGTTTATCCTCTTCGAATATCTAACGTTATTATTCTAATCGGCTTTGGATATGTTCATAGTTCATTTCCCTGCTTTTCAAATGACGTCTATAGAGTTGAAAACGATTTGGGTTGCTTCAATATTTTTATCGGTAGCTTCGTTATTCATTGTCGTGGCAAACAAGACCGACAATTCTATTTCGTATGTTAAGTAGATTCACTGATTCAATGATTAATTTTTATGCATTTATAGATGGAAGCACAATGTATTCAACAATATTTAGTTCGGATCCTGTCCTTATGTATTTTGTTTTTGGTTTTGAATAGACTTGCAAATGTCTCTGTGCTACCGTTTAATTGCATAGACAAAACAATATAAGGGTGAGGTTTTGGAGCTCCGGCTATTATTTCATACGTAATTTTATTATGAACATTTAAGCATCTTTCACGCTTCTAATTATGTGCACTTTATAGTTGTAGGAATATGTTCTCCATTCTAAGCTATCTATGCTTTATAGCATTACTTTTCTTTATTTTACATAGTTACTTGTTCATCGTTCAAATAAAATTGAGATCAACAAAAATATTAAGAGGACTAGTGGTTTGTTGGTAAGACCCTAGGTTTATAATGGATGGGTTGCGAGTTCAAATTTGTATAGGGGAATGGAGGTTGGGGCCTCCATTCCGGATTTTCGTGGGTGGTCCGCGACCGGCCGGAGTTGGTCCGGAAAACCGGAATGGAGGCCCCAACCTCCATTCCCCTACAATATAGAAACAGGGGAGATTTTTTTCTCCCCCTTTCTTCTTTCGCACGCCAGGGCTTCGTCGAGGCGCCAAGAGCGACCGCCTCTTCTCTGGCGAGCCCAACCGCTTGACCTGAAGGCGCTTCCTGCATTTTGAAGGCATTTGTGTCTCGTTTCTTACTGTTGATGGAGATTTTGCAAACGGTACAAGTTACGCCCGATTCTTGATGCTTAGCTTTATAAATGTCCGCTATAACTTGGAGTTGGAGCGTAAAACATCAAATGCCACATGTTGTCTTCGATTTTTAACTACTTCTTGGATTTTTGTGATGATTTCACGGTTTTTTCTTGTTTTACGCCTTTAGGATGGGGAGACATTGTCTATTCCGGTGACTTTTGCTTCAATTCGTGTTTGCTTTTGTCGGTATGCCTAAGTTTCTAGGTAGGTTTTTGCATGCAAACTTGTCGGATTTCGTGTATGCAAAGATTTTTATGTTATAATCTTGTTTTCTCGTGGTTGTAGATGGTTCCGGAGGCCCAAGCCCCGCCTCAAATGCTTCTTTTACTATGTCATTCGATTGAAACGATAAATAATGTTCTATATGTACGAAAAATAGAAAGAGAGCGACTGGAAAGATTTGCAAAACAGAAGGTAGATTATATGCTTCAACCTCACTGCACTTTCCATCTTGTTTCGGTGTTGGCAGGCCCAGAAGCCTTGATGTACCCATTTCGGCCTTGATGTAGGTCTAAAGACAGATTCACAAGGTCTGTTGTATTGTTGAGGTCTAAGATTCACAGGCTTTTGAGCTTTGAATGTGAAACCATGGATTTTGTGTCTGAGCTTCGAATGTAACGGATCTATGTAATGAAAGCTGTTGAAAAAAATAAATGTGACCGGTTGAAGCTGTTACTCGGAATGAGGGTACCCAACTTCCATTCTGGGTTATTGGCAATGCCACGTGTCAACACAGAAATACACCATGGACAAAAAAATCGACCCTGTTTCTATATTGTACTTTATTAACAACGTCAAAGTGGTGGCATGGTAGTTACAGTTTCAAATTAATTGTCATTTCTATTTTAAATGGATACATGCATTTCACACTATGGCGATCCGCAAACTTGAAAGTAGTTGTGAGGGAAATAGAGACGATCATATTCATGATTACCTGCAACATTAATTGTCATTTCTATTTTAAATGGATACATGCATTGCACACTATGGCGATCTGCAAACTTGAAAGTAGTTGTGAGGGAAATAGAGACGATCATATTCATGATTACCTGCAACAGCCTGTCACCTATCATAATTAGATCTAGCAGCTTCGCGGGAGGGTTTTTTACCCAAGACTGGAGGTTCAAAAATAGGATTGGAATGAAAATAGGCCCTTAGCTGATCCCACGAAACCTTTAATGACAAAAGACTTGATTACAAATCCATTGTGACTTTTGGTAGATGTTCTTTACAAGCATGGATAAGCACGTCAACATAAAATAGAAAGTATATAAAAATAGTAATTTTTTAACAAAGTTGCTAAAAATAATAAGTTTTTGCAAGATGTTAGAGTCAATTAGCATGAATACGCACCTCAAGCTAGAATAGGAAGGTACTAAAGATAGTGACATACAAGAATCCTAAAATGAAAGTCCTAAAATTTAGAACTTTTGTCAAATGATCTAGGATGCTTTGGAAGTTGAGTAATAGACATTGATTGAGCAATTCAAGATGGTTGAGTGAAAACTTTGAAAAATAGAAGTATTAGCAATTTTTGCACCATAGGAATGTAATAATTCTAAATCTTAAATACCTTGCTACTCATCTGCTCCCCTTTGCACCATCCCAATCGTGCATAGATTGTATATATATGTATACAAGAAATTTGCATGTCTTCTTGTGTATGCTCCAATCTTAGTATGTTTCTACATAGCAAGTTCTTACTTCTCTATTTACTCTCTGCTCCTATGACATCAAGAGTATTCTAGAACTCTTTATTTTAGCACCTTGAACACTCTAGAACACTCTCCAACATTCTATTGCAACATTTTTGAAAGCTTTTTATTTTTGAGTTGATGTTTTATCCATTAACATCTAAAACATTCTACAACTCTCTTTTGATTGGAGCACACCTTTTGCAATACTTTTGAAAACTTTGTGTTTAACCTTGAGCATCTAGAATATTCTAGATCACTTTATAACACTCTATTTTGGTTAGAATCTATCTTTGCAACAATTTTAAAAGCCTTCTTTTTTTAGACTGAGGTGCTTATCCACGAGCATCTAGAATATTTTAGAACATTATAGAACACTACAACATTCTAATTTGCTTGAAGCAACCTCTTGCGACATCTTTAGAACCTTTATATTTTTAGATTAAGATGCTTATCCATGAGCATATAGAACATTCTAGAACACTCCTTAATATTCTATTCTTCAGATTGGAGCACACTCTTTGTATCATTTTAAAGAAATATTCTATTTTCAGACTGAGTGCTTATCCGTCCACATCTAGAATGTTTTAGAACATTCTAGAACCATAGGTGCTTCCAGTCATAAATGAATATAATCGAAACAAGAGGCACCCGGAAGCTCCAACATACAATCTGGGACGATAGATCCGATGATTCGGGCACAATAATAGGGTGTTCCTCAGAGGCGCCCCTAGTCATAAATGGCCATAATTCTAAACGAGGTGCACCCTGGATTATCACCGTTCTGCTTCTTGCTGCGTGGCGTATGCAGCTGCCATGCGCTCTTCCATCTCGGCGAGGCGATGGACGTTCACTCTCCTCAGCAGCTTAGTCTTATATTTGTCCGGCTTAGCCTGCATATCTAGCTGGATGGCTATCATATAGTCCGGTTCAAGATACTCTGGAATGTCACTCCAAATAAAACTTTGGGTCGCCTCATCATAGTGATAGGAGGAAAGGTTAAATGGGTTCCCTCGATTATGGATTGCCCGTCTCCCAAGTAGACATACTCCCTGCCCTGGACTTTTGAGTCTCCCCTCTTTGTCTCGCACACATCGTCGCCTCGGGCTAGCCCCATAATTCTTTCAGCCTCTGCCCGGATTGCTTCGCCTTCACTCACCTCCATACACGATAGAACTTGACTAGCATCAGGACTTAGTCGGGCTGCTCCACCAATGTGTAAGGCTTCCCTAAGGCATTCAACTTTAGCCAGAAGCGCTCGAACATATGGAAAATAGGGTAGGGCACCCTATGTCTGGCGGCGAACTGCTGAACAAGCTCAGCTAAAAGGAGCTCAACATTGTCGGAGTCGTCGACGAGCTGCTCGCCAAGCTTAGCAAAATCTAATGGACACTGAGGTTACAGTAGCTAACGTAATCTTGGGTGCGAGCCATGTTCATTTGTGTAGGGAAAGGTACGAAAGGGATGTGTTGGTACGGTGACAGTGGCGGCAGCTAAGGTCACAGCTATGGCAAAGCAAGGCTCTCTCTGGCAGCTAACGGACGAGCAAGGCGGCGGGCAGAAAAGAAACGAAAATAAAAAATAACCGTTTTAAATTTCAAAAAGTTTTTTTTGAATTTTTTATACGGTGGAAATATATGCGTTTTTATAGTGGGCGTGATAGGAAAAATGTGTGTTTCTTTTTGAATTCTGAGTCGATGTTTTGCTGATCACACCCCTTTGATGCTGTTTTGACGCCAGTTACCTATGTCCTTTCGTCGATTAAACTGTCCCTGACGCGTTGGTCAAAAATTGCCTCTATTCGAGTTACGGGTAAAAGCATGAAAGGGTGTCTATAAATGTAGCCCTTTTTGTACATATACATATGTACAAAATGCACATTTTTGGAATAACTGTCATCATGATCCGCTAGTAACTGCCATGATTAATGGCTATCCACTACTCTGAACCCGCAATTATCGGATTTTGAAATTCTTTCCCAAATTCTTTCTTGGTTTGCCTCTCGTTCACTATCCCTTTGCCTTCTCGCTTGAATTCGATCGAATTCTTCATCTAGCTATGGCCCCAAAACGCGCCCCCGGATGAGTGCTTGCTCATCACCACGCCAAGCAAGAAGCCGGTGCTTCCCGTGGGTGGATTTTTACCTCCAAGGAGTTTACGTTTGGGTTCCGAGGTGATCCAAGCCAAAGACCTCCGTGATAAACATGTAGAGGCCCACATACCCAACCTAGAGATGGTTATGAAGCGAGGTATGGGGTGACGCCTCCAAAAAACAGACGAGGATTCAAGGAAGGGAGAATCTAGAACGCATGGAAAGATGATTTTTTTAAATATTATGAATTGGTTTATGGCAAGAAACAGGTTACAAACCATTATATTTCTACCTATTTTGCCAGAGCATTTGCTCTTCACTTGAAGGGACGGCTTGTTGATTGGATGGACGTGGCTAGGACCGCCAAAGATCTTGCCAAAACCCTCATTTTCGGGCGTTAAGGAGGACCCTACAGGTAAATCCTCAACTATCAAACAGGGACATCGATTGCGGTAATATTAGAGCCCTGGGTTATTCTAGATCAGATGTTGACACAATAAAGCAGTTACTTAAGCATGGGTTGGAGGAGAAAACTAACCTATTGAATGAAGTAGAAGCATTGGAAGAAAGAAGGAGGGATGCATTGAAGGTCATCAGCCGGATTGAGGGTAGAAAGGATATGCTATCCGAAGATCTGCAGCAGATCCGCCGAGAAAATAGATGAGACAAAAGCAGAATTTGACAAATTGTCCCGGGATCCTGGCTGGAAATCAAGTTATGTTGGAGTATTGAAGTACAAGTTGGAAGACTTGGTTATGAGTAGACATGATAAAGAGCAAAGACTCTTCTAAGCTAGACATTGGTTTGCGGGGAAGCAACTAAAGAAATTGAAAGGCATGAAATCTTAATTGAACAAGCAAAGGAAAAACTTAATTGCATTGAATTGGTTCAGCAAAGGCATTCACAGATTTTGGATTTCATGGGGAGAGCAGGACCTATTGTTCTGCACCCGAGGCCCTACCCTGTAGGAGCTACTTCTATAGAGCAGTTCATCACATTCAGTTCATGTACCTGTTGTGGCCAAGGCTTTGGCAAAACTGGTTTGTTGCTGCTAGCTCCATGCAGAGATGCTTATTGCCTCTTCTGCTTGTGTTATCTGGTCCATGAAAGACAGAATTGCATAAAAGGTTGCATCTGGGATGAGGGCATTCGAATTCAGCTTGGTTTCCCTGCTGTGAAAGGTATGCATTGCTCTCAACTAATTTAAACTTATATTTCACTTAATTCATATTTGTTATTGTAATCTGCATAGTTCTACATGTATGGCTTTCAGTGCATTGCTATTCCTTGTACATGTATAACTTTTAGTGTACATACATGTAGAAAGCAGGTACATATGCATATATTTGCTTGTTTATTGATGCTTTTATTTTTGAGCTTGGACTGCAGTTGTATCAGTTGTACATGTCTCTAATGGAGTCTACATCTGCAAATAGATGTACATGCATTTATTTTTAGAGTGCATCTGTAGATGGATTCATAAGTATGTGCATTTTTTACATATATGTGCTTTTTTTTGGGCATAGATCTACATTCCCTAACTGGATACCTGGGTACATCTGGATACATCAGTGTACATCTGGGTACACTGATGTACCTTTATGTACATTGAGGAACATGTACATGTACATTTGGCTATAGTTAAATGTAGTTACTTACATTTGGTACATTTTATGTACATTTTATGTACATGCTTGGCAGAATGTACCAGATATTTCTCATTAGTTCTGTTTTCATGTTCTTTTATGTCTATTGAAATTTAGATCATTTGTTTGTTTGCAGATGAGGCTGTTCCTATCCCAGAAGCAGCTTTAATGGCTGATGTTCTTGAGCCATCTGCATCGACTCTCTTCTGATTTTTCGAGCATAATAAGCGCATCGAATCAGAGACCCTCTACCTTCCAGCTCCAGATCACCAATGACATTTACGATTACGATAATAGAACAATCTGCAACAGTGCCTCCTCGAACATGGCAAAGTGAAGTTGAGGAAATTGAGAGGATGGCACTTGAGAAAGCTAAAGCAGTTGCAGGTGCAGATGCTTCAATGACTGCTGCAACAGAAACTCCTTCATCACCAAGTGCTAAATTAGTAATTGGAGAAGCTAAGAAAGATTCAGCTTCTGTCTCAGCATCATCTGCAGGTCCCAGTTCTGGACCTATTACAGAAGAAGCTACAAAGGAATCAGATCCAGATTTTATCCCAGGAGATACCAGGGAAGAGGAAGCTGAGTTGGTAGTTGAGTCCACTCCAAAGAGGAGGCAAAAGAATGCTGGTGATGGCACTCCAAGAGGAAAAAAACAGGCAAAATCTCCAAAGAAAAAAAAAATGTCCTCCTAAAAAGAAAAATCTCCAGGCAAAAAAGTGCCACCACCACCTAGAAAGAGGTATGTCCAAGATGAACTAATTTTGTTAAACATCTCAGATTTATGATAATTAACCACATTTTTTTTGTACATAGGACACGATCACAGGCCGTGAAGGAAGCTGATCCTGATCCTTCTGAGTCGGAACCGGAAGAGGAAGAGGATGAAGATCTACATGTGATAACAAATAAGGTGCAAAGAATCCACGTAAGATGCTTTGAAGCAGGTGATGAATTTACAAGGTGAGTAATATACAATTGATTACAATAGATATATTCTTTTGCTAATGCGTTGTTGTTTCCTTGTACAGTTTAGTGAACCGACTGAAAAGGTTGGTTCCATTCACTCCTTATAGGGATTGTCCTCCTAAGCTGCACCCTCTATCTTTCAAAGTGATGTTGACGAAGTTCTGCTTGGAAGGCTGGACTTGACCTCTAAGATGGTAGATGTGTGCGTGGGAGGTAGGCTAGCATTTCAACATATTTATTTTATTTCATTCCCTAAGTCACTCATCTTATGTATTAATATGTATTACGGATTTGTGTGCGTGTACCTTTGTAGCGATCTTCCATCGATTGGAAACACAAGTTTTTACTGGTTCGTAGGACACCTTCCGAATTTTGTGAATTCCCTCAAGAACATGGGGGGCGGATGCACGTAACACTAACATAAAGGAAGGGCTGGATGGCATTTTCATTGCAAGATGCCAATACATATTTGTTCCAATTCTGCAAGGCCCAAATGTGGCATTGGCAATACTTGTGCTTGCTGGTCCGATGAAAAGCTCTTGTCCATCTATAGCTAGCCCAAGTATACAGATCCTCTCTCCTGTCAAAGGCTATGTACCCGATGCTAAAGTGGTCCAGAAGTAAGTATGAGTTTCTGTTTTAGTTTTATGATTTGATTATTCTCATATTGCAATTTCTTATGCTTGATTTATTCTCACATTGCAATTTTTGCGGGTTTCATAAGCTTGTGATCAATAACATGATGCTCGGATCCAACAGCTTAAACCATGGTAGGAAGAACTTTGATGCTCATGTGTTCTGTCCTAAAATGCCAGAAACTAGTACCAGCAACCCTTGCATGTACATTGTGGCTTACATGCACAAATTCATAGATGCCGTGGTTGATGCGACCCAAGCTCCATTTTGTAAGTAGAACATGTTATTTTCCTATTAGTTATTTGTTGGTATAGTCCTCTAATACTTGTGCACCATCAGATGACACCCGGTTGGTTCATCGATGCCTATGCCAAGTCACGGAGGGATCATCTAATGGAGGCATTAATTGTAGAAGGCTTAGATGAATATACAAGCGCTTGTTCCTACACTGGGGTAGATAGTCCCTTTGACTTGTTTGTGAATTACTGAGTTTTGTATGAGCCATGCTCAGAGCTTCTTTGTACTCAATAAGTAATGAAAAAAAATTAATTTATTTGGCTCACTTACACCTATGCAAATAACAATTGTGTAATTATCAATGTGTTTTCTCAATTGTGTAATCTGAAATGTAATTATAAATTGTGAATAGACTCTCAAGTGTTTTGTTGCCGACAGTGAATCATCTAATTCAGGGGAGAAAGCTCATTATCTTTGACTTAAATTACGTGGTTGGGCAAGAGTGTGCACAAGAATGAAAATATTAACTCAAGATACCAAAAGATCGAAGAAAGATGAGCTTCAATTCAATATAGGAAACAGGTTTTTTTTATCCGCAGCCGGGGTTAGCATCCTTTGTTTGCATTTGTAAGAGAAGGGTTTGATGTTGCCATCGGTCTTCACTCACTTCTAAAAATCTTCTACCAATTGTGGATCAAATTTGTGATGCTTTTTCCATAAATTTGAAGTTTGTTTACAGCCGGGGGCGGTGTTGGACTCTGTCACACAAACACCCCACTTGAACCTCAAAGGGGTTGTTTGTGAAGCCATTAGCTGTGGTATGGAAAGAGTACCCCAGTACTATGGAAATACGAGTTTTGATCGATGACGAGAGATACAAATCCACGAATCGTAGGAAGCTACATATGTCCTTTCTCTTGGACACCAATATTAGGGGCAGCGGTTTGTTTGTCATGGAGCTCATTCCATGGCTTAATGGATTGAAAATGGCTGAAGATGGTATAGTGTATGTAAAAGAGCATCCAATGACTAATGCAGCCAGATAGCATATCGAAAGCGGTGGAAAATATTTTCTCGGGCAAACTATGGCAAAGAACTTGGGTGCTCTGCTGCCTAAATTTAGTCAATATATGGAGCAAGCAATGGAGAAACTGCCGTCATGTTATTGGCCTCTCGAGTGGCCCATTGTTGGTACAGACTAAAACTGATGTACAAATTCAAATGTTATGAATATATGTATGAAAGTTTTTGTTCATTGCACTTGAGTACTGCTTTTACTTGTCTTTCTTATTGGTACAATTATGAGTGTGTATACATAATTAAGTCAATCTTCATTTGCTTTGTAGATGAATGGACTGAAACACAAAAGACTATTATGAAACTAAGAGATAGAGTTCTGCTGCACCCAGAGGTAATAGAAACCAACACAAGCTGCAAGCACATAGGGTTGGGGACCGATTATCGCCTCTATACTGCTGTTCCTGGACTGTGGGAAAAGGTTGACCAAATTGAAAACTATGAGGAACGAGCAACCACAAAATGTATATTGGCAGCAACTCACTTGTTGCACAACCCTTGGGGGAAGGCACGTGTCCGGGAAGATGAAGGCCATGTAGGATGGAAAGGTTTGCCGGCGGCACGAGCTATAGAAACCGCATGGACTACTGCGTTAGAGGAAGACATGATGCAATAGTCATAAGATATCAGGCTCCTACTGACATTTTGAAGCTAGGCCATGAATTATGAGCCACGCTCACTTTCAGGTGTGTTGTATTTATGTCCACAATATAAATATATGAACCATTTGTACATGAAAACCTGTCCATTTCTTATCTTTGCCATGACTGAAACTATTTTTAATGTTTATGTAATTCAACTTTCTTATGTTCAATTCTAATCAACTTACACTTAACAAATATCTCTGGAATGTACAACAGATGTACATAAGATGTACATAGGATGTATATATTATGTACATTGATGTACCTAATGCACTATTGAAGTAGTCCTTGTCATGTACAATGAAAATTTGTTCAGTTCTTATCTCTTATATGAACAAAGTATTACAATATTTTGGACGAAAGTACCACAGATCTGACTTAGTCCAAGTCATCTACAATTGCTGGAAGTTGTGATAACAATGTCTCATGGACTTCATATGGCAAGTGAAATGCTGTGCTTGCCCCCTTCAGCTTGTGTTTTACTTTCTTGAATGGGATTCGAACCCCAATCACAGATTCTGCAGGTACCAAAACATTCTTAGTAGGAAGCAGTTTATACTTATTGTGGCAGCCTGGGATTAGTTCATAATATTGTCCTTCAATGACACTAGTGCCAGCAGAGTAATCATTTCCATAGTCATCAATTGAATCTTCTTCCAATGCATGCTTTTCCCTCGGTGCACATGATAACATAGTATGAAACACCTTCCACATTGTCGGTGTCGCAAAAGACACAAATACATCTGAAACTCCTCTGGTGTCATCTAAACCGACCTCGTCTTACGATACAAAACATCCACATCATTTTCAGCTTCACCACAAGAGGCAATATGATCGTGGGCTCCAAACTTTTAGAGACCATTCTCCACAATGTTTAATGTTCTCACAATTCAACCAATTGAAGTTAATGCAAGCATCACAAAAGCACGAGAGTGGTCTCAGATAGCAACTTTGTTGGATCTCGCTGGGTTTATAGTTGACACGTAGAATGTATCTGCACGAGTACCGGTAAAGTCTTGCAATTGAATGCTTGCTGCCTGTTCACATCTGTTTTCCAACCTCCCAAAACACCCTTTCACAATCCAGATTCCTTGGCCCTTAAAACCGCACAAATTTGTTTTACTTTTGATCCACGGCATGCCATTTTGTTTTCTCTCGCTTTCGCTCTCAAGCCACAACTTTGCTATACCAGCCCTCGCCATCATGTGTGCCTTTCCCATGGCGGATCCAAAGAAATTCCATATCACTCGAATTTTATTTTCAACATGGTATCTACAGATTCCATACCATGCCCGTGCAGATTTGAATTGAGATGCACAACCATCCGACCACACATAATGAAAGTTTATGTATCCACCTCCATTATTCTTAAGCCACCCCAAATGTAATTTAAAACCATGTTGCACAAAATGAGTGTCATGCTTTCTGTCACTGTTTTTTTAAGCTTACCTTCTATTTTCATCATTGAAATATGGACCAAAATACTAATTTGATCAGGATTCCAATGCTCGGATTGCACTTCTGTCCATGGTTTCAATGTGTAGTTCTCTGCAAAGTCAACAACAGACAACACACTATTATCCGGGAGTTTCTCAACACATCTTTTAAACTGTTTGCTCTGCCAGTGTGCTGTAAAGTTATGATCTGTAAACTTAGCAAGCTGATTTTTCATGTTCTTTAACAAAGCAGATGCTTTGTCATTCGATCAACTAATCTAAGCCGGATGTACCTTTTTGGATGGCTCATTGACATATGCATATACTTGCCGATCCACATTAAATTCCATCTTCCTCGTTTTGGGCCGGATGTCGAATTTCTTCACTCCACATTCATCACATTCGCCTTTGATGCATTTTAGTTTATGCCATTCATCCAGTCACAAATTCTCGCAAAACTGTTGACCTCCACAAGATACTAACATTATCAAAAGTCTTCTTGTTTGCTTGACATACTCCATTGTTTTTCTTTGGGATGCAACCATTGCAGCAGCAAGTGCAATTAACATGTAGGGATCTCCTCATATCATTGAAGGCCTTTAAATACGGATCCGCTTGCTCATGTTTGACACAACAACATGTGTTTCTCTCCTTCAATTTCCTTATGCAATCGGGTTTTGAGATACTGAACTGTCAAGGCGAATTTTGGTATCAGGATTCTGATATACAAACTGTTGATAAAGCTCAGACTGCAATAACAAAACCATTAAAGACCATGTTAGCAAAATGATGTCGGCAACCAGATGCCAAAAGAGTATTGAACTATACTATTGTACAATTAATGTATGGTCTATGTACATAAAATGTCCATCCAACAGTTCCATCGACTGTTATCAGACATCTAATGTACATCTAATGTAATGACCAACAGTTCCATCGACTCATTCTTGTACATCCAATGTACATCCAATGTACATCCAGTGTACATCTAATTAATGTTCCAATATTAGTACATCACATTAATGTTACAATATTAGTACAACTAATGTACATATGTCAGATTTGTTTGGCTTCATTACCTGAAAGTACACTAAAATGTAAAATGATGTAATTTTGATATTCAAGTACA
This sequence comes from Isoetes taiwanensis, assembly GCA_021234155.1. NCBI lineage: Eukaryota > Viridiplantae > Streptophyta > Lycopodiopsida > Isoetales > Isoetaceae > Isoetes > Isoetes taiwanensis. Next base: position 577,745 of record JAJEKV010000237.1, read on the forward strand.
TGTAAATGCAGCTGCATGGACATGTAAGTGTTAATGGATGTACATCTAAAAAGTACCTAATAGCACATCACTGCAAGATTTTTACGCCATTGTGTAAACAATGTATAAATGTAAACAATGTAAAATGCAATACATTTCATGAAAACCATGTGTATTCATTAACGAGGTCACTTTCGGAATGTAACTAGAATGTCTGAGGAAGAAAGTCATGAAAGAATTTTGGAAGAAAACATAATCTCCAAAACTGAATTGATTCAATTACAAGAGCAAACTGTGAGATATCAAGGTATTGTATTGCTTGTGTTCTCCTCTTCATGACATCTCTAACCTTTGGTGAAACTTTGGTATTGTCAAGCCAAAATTCACGAACGACATTTGATTGAATCATCGATTCTATTTGATCTTGGCATCCTTCTGCCAAAGCCCATACATTTGCTCCACTTAATGACATTATCTTCCTTCTTCTTGCTGCAGCTTTGGATAAATTTCTTGGTTGTATCTTTAGCAATTTTGAAGAAACATTCTTGTTTATATCTCCTTTTTTTCCAACAATCATTGATAATGATGAATGTTTTGCAGCCAATTTATCTTTGCTATTAGCGGAATTTTACTTCTTGAAGCCCATCTTTCAAGTTTCGATCATTGATTTCATAACAATAACTTCGGAAGGATTTCCAATTATGTGTTCGAAAACAGGGAAAAAGTCGTCATCTTGCAACAAACGATCACAAAAACTAATCTTTGATCCGACGGACGGCGTTTGCAAAGAATCGAGGATGCAATCCACCGACTGTCAACACTTATTTGCTTTATTTGTTTTGTGGCATAACACCGGCCAATGTCGGCATACTTACTTTTTAGAACCATCACTTCCATTGGAATTCTCACCCTCCATGAACAGAATGAAATTGATTTGTATTTCTTGTAGATTCAATTGGCATGTGTTTGCTTCTGGAATTCGTTCGGTGTTCGTCCTGTGAAAGGGGGGAATTTCGGAAAGGGAGGGACGGATCCATTCGAATTGGTTCGGTGGTTCGGTGGTTAACCAAGAATTTCGGGGGGAATGTCAGGGATGATCTTGCAATCATTGCATATCTGACACAAAATGACAAACCATAGTATCTTGATGTACATCTAAAATGTACCCCAAAAAAGCACAAATTCGTCCTTCAATTCAGTACGATGTACGTACACCCTTTCGTGCTTTTACCCTTACCTTTAAAAAACCTTGGAAACAAGAGATCTCCTTCTCTCCAAGAACTTAACATACCTAATCCTAAGAACCTATATATTGGTTCCTAACTAGCTTAATCCTCCCACAAATAGGCCAACTTACATACTAGCTATGGAATTGGAATAGTTCAACTGAAGTTAAAGTACCCTATAACTAACCAATCTAACTAGTTAGACCATGGCCAGTCCAATGATTTGGTCTACCAAAGTTATGCTCTGATACCACTGCCATGCTCCCAGAATCTATACGATGCTCCCATCGTACAAATACGGGGAATTCCCCTCCCGTGGCGACTACATCACGATGGAAAGGCCCTCCGTCCAACTCGGACCACTTAGGATGGCCAAGTATCTGGGTGAGGAACACGGAGATGTCATTCGTCCCACGTCCTCTATGGGAATCCTATACATCGGAAGCGTACGTACATGTTAGCACATAGCAATCATACACAAAATAATATACCACCACGAAGGGTGGTCCGTCCATCATCTCATACACATAGGAATACAAGTACAAGATAATATATGTAATATACCATAATTAAGGGCTCTACCCTGGGCTCAGACTCTAGCGAGTCGACTGACGGTTAAGGCCTCAACATAACAGCAGACACAGATATAACATGGCATTAGCTGGCATAGAACAATGGCTAGGGTAGTCCACTCCATCCGCCCCTTTTGTGCACACTTTGCAGATAGGTTGAGACATGCTATGACATGATTGTAGCCTTCTCGAGACGCAATCCCATGGAATCACCCTATGAGACCACTCCGGGTTACATCTCCCCGGTCCGATGAGGCAGGTCAGGGAGGCGTTCCCTCCCCTGGCATGACGGGTCCATGGGTGTGCTAGAGAACACGTGCCACATCAGCAGCCCCCGCATCCGTACCCGACTTACTCCCCTAAATCTAAACGCCGGCTCACCGTGCCCGTTTGAGCCAGGATGTCCCTATAGGCATGTATCCTGCCACCCAGAGAGTGTCAGACCCATACCCGGCCCCTTCAATGATCGACTATAAGCCTAGCACACTATAGGAATGTTGTAGCCACGCTAGGCAGGATCCCAACCCCGTTTCACCCTCATACCCATTATCTGATGTTGAATCACAACATAGCATCCACAACCAGGTGGGCTCTTGTGCACAGGCCGCATTTACGGGGTCTTAAAGGTTCTAGCCTGAGACATGTCTACTACTAGGACGCTTTCAAGTCTCTACCCACCCTTAACCCCAGACACACATGAGGAACAGAAAGAGAGAACATAATCATAAAACAAAGTATCCATCCTTATCTTAACAGTACATATTAGAGAATTTAACCATCCATTTAATCATACAAGGGTTAGCTGAAGCATAACTATCTAGAGATTAACCGGTCTCTTGGCTAGAACCATTTTCACGAAAGGCTTCCATTCTTCTAATCTGGTTGCAGTGGTTGGTGGCTCCTCCTTCTTCCAACTCTTCCCAAATCGATTTGGGCCAGAATTGGGAATAGGGACTCAATTTGGATCCTATTCTTAGCAAGTTTCTCTTGGCCAATCGATTTGGGCCAGATGGCACTCCCTAATTAGCCGACTTTTACTAAATAATACGTTAACTAGCCTAATTAGGTTATTTAGCTTGCTAACAATTTAGCATAGCTAATAAAAGCCCCTTTTAGGTTAACCCCTAATGACCCATAAGGTCTACTTATACCCTGGTGATGTGTCATAATATATATACATATACCGTATAAATACATGGAACGTCATACCATAAAGGTAAAAACCACTTCTAGTATTGGAATCTTAGAGCGATTTCAAAATTCAGGATTTGGATGTTTATGCATATTCACACTTGTTTGAAAGTAAGTTGTATGCTGGATTAAAAAATGCATTGGTTGTTCATGCCCTTACTTCCACACTTTTAATTCCTAAATCCATCCTCATAGCCTTTTCTAACAAAATAAAGAAGAAGAAGAAGAAGAGATTTTAACGTCACGCCACAAGGCGTGACGTTAAAACAACCATCCTTCAATTCAACCATTGAACCATAAAATCCATTGAACACAACGACCTAGCCGAGAAGAAGCAGCAAATAACTTAGCTTATAAAAATCACCCTCTTCAGAAAGCAAAGAAGAAAATCAAAGAAGAAAAAGGCAAAACCCTCAAAAAAAACGGATTGCATAGCCGGCCCTCACTGATTTCTTAAATTTTGAGCAGAACAAGCAGAAAAAGTAGTGACAAGACATAAAACAGGAAGCTCGTGAAAGCATAAATTTTCTGAGAATCAGCAGAACATGGAGAAAACAAGCTCCAGAAACTAAGATAGCTATAGGACATAAAAGCAGAGACTGGAGAAGCATAAATTTTTTGAAAATCAAAGCAGCGAGAAAAGAAGCCTCGGGGCAAAGCCAAACCCATTGAAGGAAGCACAAATCTATGGGCAGAAGATGTGTGTCCATTTTGTATCCTATATGTGTCTAACCTAGCTTGCTGCTCACAAATTTTGTTCCTTAATGGCATCATGTACTCTCGGGCATTCTAAAGTAGTGCTTAACATGTTTGTATGCAGGGGCTTTCAATAATTATTTGTTCGCATTCATTTTTTTCATGGACTTTAAAGACCCACATCTTGGAATCAGATGTTGAAGCTCTTGGTGGATCTGCAATATATATATTTCTAATGATTTGGATTATATTGGAGTCAAAATAAATATACTAGCTAAAGTCGGACATGATTTTGCTTACTCTTCTACCATTAAGCACAAATCTAAATCGATTCTAGGGCAAACCGCAACTTATTTCTTTGTAGATTATGTTTGCTGAAGTTGGGATGTCTGTGAGTCGATATTTCCTTTCGATCTTCCTTCAACTGCTTAAACTTGGGTTGGCAGTTGGAGTGGCAGGAGAGATTTCACCCGAGACTCTAGAGAAAATGTTGGCTATTTCTACAAAGGTGATTGTGGACTTGCAGGCTTTGATCCTTGTTGTTGATTCCGATAGTTGTATGGTTTATCATATATGTTGTGCATGCAACGGGCACTTTTATTATCTGCATCTTGCTGCAATCATTCAATATTCACATATTTCTTTAGCAAGAACTCAGACAGATATATAGTATTCCACATGGGTGTTTAATGCTCAAAGGAGTCGTTAATTTTATGCTGGAATGGAAAGATGTAACAACTTATGAGGTAAAGTACCAGCAGTTAGATCCTATTTATGAAATGGGCACTGCTATTCATCTCTTGCAGCAGATGGACGTCCATTTTGTGTCCCATGTGTGTAACCTAGCTTGCTACTCACAAATTTCGTTCCTTCACCATGTAGTCTCGGGTATTCTGGAGTAGTGCTTGACATGTTTGTATGCAGAGGCTTTCAATGATTATTTGTTCGCATTCATTTTTTTCATGGACTTTAGATAAGCGTGTTAGTAGTACCATCATTCCTACCAATTCCAACCAACTCTTTCGCTGCGCAAGCTATGATGCATCGGAGTGTAGAGCAAAACACATGGTTATTAGCCGGACATTCTACTTGCTCATGATGTACTCTAGATTTTTCTGCATATTGTTTTATTATTGAAATGTTTTAAGACAGGACATGTGGATGAATGGTGCGGGTATTGGATCTGTAAGATGGACATAGTGCCCTAGCACTTATTTTGAAAGGGAGGGAAATATTTTTTGATGTAAAGACAATCAATCAACATGACTTTGCTTTGGTTACATTGCAAACAAGAGCAAACAATATAAAGCGATTAAATACGGATTTAGTTTACGTATGCATGGCAATCTACTTGCCATTCCTGGGATGGAAACAGGGCAAAACGCGAAGCGAGGAGCCCTGTTGACATCCCAGATTCGCACGTCGCCCTGTTGACATTCCAGAATGGCAAGTAGACAGCCACTCCTGTAACATTGATACACTTAGGAAGCATTCTGGAGCAAGTAAAAGCCTTTGGAATGCAGGGTAAATTCTTGGAATGCTAGATAAACAGGCCACAATGCGGGGTAAATCATCACAATGCAGGTAGAATCAGGATTTTATTCATTTCATATTTCTATGTTTTTCGTAAGCAATTTTAGTATCTCACCATATTTATGTTTAGTTAGCACATATATTCATTTTTGGGTTGCCCCTAAAGCACATCAAAAATCAGGTTTTTATTCATTCTACATTCTATGGTTGAGGATCACACCACTCAGATCTCACACCTGGCAGAAGAGCAACAAGCCTCCATCCCCCAAGTGCTTAAGAAGCAACTGGCTATAGTAAAGCAACAATTTGCAGGCATTGAGACCCAAGTGCAACAATTGCTTGACAGTATTCGCTTGTTGCAGTTTGAAAGGGAGCAGGATAGCCAGACTCTTGCTGGCCTCCGAGCACAAATAGACACCATGTCTATCAGAGATGAAGTTATAGTGAAGGACAAGGAGAGAATTGAGCAGGAGATGGTCACTGATATCTCCCGTCTTCGATCAGACATTGCAGACGTTATTGCCACTCAGGGGGCATTTCAGATAGCAACTAACGAAAGTCAGTTGCTACAGCAGGCCCTTCAGAACAGGATCGGCACAATGGAGATCACCTTCACATCGACAGATGATGTAATTGCCTCTAGGATACAGAAGTTGGAACAGCGTTCCCTTGTTCAAGAGCAAGAGGCACACGAGCTACGAGAAGCTACAATCCAACAGGGGAAAGGACTCCATGCCAATGCACACGAGGCCTTGCAAAATTGTGTATCCGAGTTGGAGCGGCAGAAACAATTCCAACAGAGCCGAGCCTTGGCGGGTATAGGAGAGGCAATCTCAGCGCCACCGCCACCCATGCTCAAGCACCCATGCGAAGTCAGTCTAGGCAGGCACCACGACGCCCTACTTCACCATTCCCTCCACGCCAACAGGACCCTCCTGTTCATGGACATCGGACAATGCCTTCAACTCACTGCATAACAACGGTACATGCCGCCCCAAAGAAACGTTGATCCACGTGAGCTTAGTGAACGCAGACGGAGAGGTCATAATTTGGTGATCCATGGCCTGCCGGAAGAAGAGGGAGAGAATCTCATTCACCGACTCCAGATGCAGATCATCAATCGTATGACATTGCCTCGGCTCTGACATTATTGCTCGAGCCAATAGCCATGTTGCTTTCGACGTTACGCCTACAACCGTATTGTCATATTCACAAGAGCAGATATGCAAGTATCTGGGGATGCCATACTGGCGCGTCGGGCAAGCAATTGAAGGGAACATCCTTGTATGTGGACCCAGACCTCACCCCAAATAAGAACAAGAGTCCCTCCAGCTGAGCTCACCAAGGTTCGAGGCATCCTGCCGCCAAGGAGGAGCCAAGGGACTAGTTCGAGGCAAGATGCACATTTTCCGGCCACCGGGACAAAGTTGCTGCAGACCCTCCGGCCATTCAGCTGCAGCCCCCACCTCCCTCCGGGATCATGCTCCTCCACCGCCCGCTCCAGCCCCATGCCCCGGCTGCCATCGCCACTACTCCTCACCATATGCCACCCCAACTCCCATCGCTTCTCACCGGCCCCAACCCCTACCGCTTCTCACTGGTCCACATGACTGGCCTCCACCGCTTCCCACTCTTCCCCACAACTCAATCACAAGCATGCCTCTGGCGCCGCTAACAAATAGGGAATGTGCCTTGGTGGTCTCCTGGAATTGTCGAGGTTTCCCATGGCAGAAGGGGGATAGTCTCAACTCTGTTGCTGCAGGTATGGATCTCATCTTCCTCATGGAGACATGGGAGCACGCAGGACACAGGCTACCTGATCTTTTAGGCTATCAACATTTCTCAGTCTTCAATAGCTGCACAGGCAAGAGGGGACATGGAGGGGTTGCCTGTTATTACCGGGAGTCTTTGGCACAGTCGGTCTTCCTGCACAAGATTGACAGACACAACAAATCGGTGCGCTCACTCGGATCATACATTCAGGAAGTACTGGACTTGAGGGCTCAGATATGCCCCCAGTCAACCATTTAATTGATGTCAGCAGTCTTATTGCTGCCACGGTTTTTCCCTCGAAAACCCTTCGGGGCGGGGGTTTTTTAATCCGGGCAGTAATGTGACTTCTGCGCTTTTTGTATTGGGTCCCATAGGCCGATTGGTCTCCGTGGACGATAAAAACAATTCTATTCTATTCTATGTTTTTTGTAATACATGCACATGCCAATACTTCATTATTATGCCAAGACCTATAATGTACAGATTATAACAAAGGCATTGCAATGCCAAAATCAACATACAATTGTTCCTTGATTCATCCATATTTCCACCACTTGCAGACATTTACCATTGTTTGACATCGTACATGCACATGCCAATTATTTTTTTTTTTTTTTTTTTTTTGAGTGAATGGGGTTATTTTCATTAATTATAGAAAAAGGTACAACATAGTGAGTGAACCTTTATAGATAGGCTACTCATAATAATAAAAACTACCAAATGAACACAAGAGAAATAGGTGCTGCTGTAAGCACATAATAATAGCAATGTAATGTGCAGCATAGTAACAAAAACAGTAGTGAACTGAAATAGAAGATGAGAAATATGATGTGCTGCCTCTAGGTGTGTAAGCAGCATAAGTGAACAATTCCTGCAGAGAAAAAGTAAATGTTAATAAGCTTTAGAAGTTATATGCAAGTCTGTTTCAAGCCAGGTGGGTGCTGGTCACTGATTTGGAAGGGTAGGGTGGTTTGTGTGAAAGTGATATGTGTGTAGGAAGTCATAGTGAGCTCAAAAGTTTGGTTGAAGTATAAGGGTTCTGCCATTTCCCCAGTTTAGCTCAGTGATCAGCCTGTCAGCATTGGTAGTTGACATCAGAATTATTAGAGTGCCATATGCATCTGCCAGTCCCCTATGATGGTAGTAGCATTCCCTGTAATACTCAAACTGCTGATTTGTCATTCTTCTACTGTTACTCTCCGATCTCGTGCATAAGGTATGTGCTTCTGCAGAACTCCATAGTCCAATCTAATTCTTCATCAGGTATGCTAATTATGTCTATATTTGTGATGCCTCTAATCAGGCGGCCCACATATCATATGTGTATTGTATGTCATGTACCAGCCTCGCCTGAAAAGTCTCAGATTCTCGCAGGCTCCAATGAAGTGCCAAAGTCTCTCGCTAAGGCTCCCCATGTAATCTAGGAGAAGTACAATGAGTGTCGGGTAAGTAAATCATGACAATTTAGTTTGAACAGTCTATGAGCTCCTATGAATTGACCTATATTTAACCATTTTGTATCCAAGTCATCTTTGTGCAAGTGTTTTTGACTGGTGGCAACCATCTCAATGTCATATATGACTTGTGATTTGATCCAGAACATAGATATTTGTTTACCTCCATACTGGCATCTGTTTCTATGCTTCCAAACATTCCATAATGCAATGCAACACAAAGTATTCTTATAAGCATCATCATTCATCAAAAATTCCAAGAAAGTAGGTGACAATTTATATGAAAGGTATCTTCAAACCATGCCCAAAAAGTAGTAAGCTTTACACAGCCAAATATATGCTCCATAGATTCAACATATCTGCATCCAAGAGGGCAATAGGGATGAACTGAATTGGTTGCAGAATTGGAGTGCCTTGAGCTAGTCTCCAGACATGGCACACTCTTATTTGCAATTAACCACGCAAAATAAGAAATTTTGGGGGGCAAGTAGGAAAGCCAAATATTTTTGAATAATCTTAATTCAGTGTCATCTGAAAGATCCCAATAGAGCTTAGATGGAAGGAATGTTAGGCTTATTTAAACAAGTATAAACCTTGGATACCTTGTAATTGGATTTACCACACAGAGTCCATTGGGCAGTGATAGGATTGTGTTGGATGTTGACATTGCCAACTCTTTGCATGATGAATCTGTACATAGTTTTGTCTGAAGAACTGCCTCTGATTCGATTTTTCAGATTGGTCCATGATATCCACCTTGTGTGATCCCAGAGATCACCGAGATGTAATATTCCATAGGACATCCACTTTTTATATATCTTTGGGTGGTTTATGGCCAAAGGAGTGGAATTATCCCCGGAGAAATTGGGATTCCGTAATAAACTTGTGTTAGAGTGGATCATTCTCAATAGCAGAATTATCAAAGGCTTTTGTGAACCCCTGCTCCAAGCCGTAATGAAACTTCTCATTAGAGGGAAGTATTAGGGGCAGGTTTCAAAGTTGTGAAAGCTGAGAAAGGTAAACTATGGCTGATCGAAGGATGCCCTTTAGGGTGACTGCAAGATAACCAATATTTGATAAAGACCATGGCTGGGTTGTTATGATTGAATAAAGATTTCCAAATGTATTTTCCAGCTAATGCAAAACCCTGAAGGGTCAAATTTTTGCAGCCAAGGCCACCATGTATCTTGCTTCTGGTGATAGTGTTCCAGTTAACCATGTGATGATTCTTCCAGATAAAATTTCTCACAATTCTCTCAATTTGCTGATAGATGCCTTTGGGAGCCAAGAGAGCTGAGGAATAATAAATGTGAGAAGCAGCAATGACTGAATTAGCAATTATTGTTCTCCCTGCCAAAGAGAGACAATTGCCATAGTTGCCTAATTTCTTTCTAATTTTTGCAACTATAGGAGACCATAACTCTTTTAAACTGGGATTGAGAGACAGAGGCATACCTAAAAGGCTAGTTGTCTCAGTTGATCTAATGCATTTGATACCAAGCAATGCTATCGTTGTTCATGTCTCCAATGATAGTACATTTATTTAGATTCATTTTGTATGCGAGGCAGCTCCAAAGATGTGAATGATGTGGAGAAAATTGGCAATGATGCTAGAATCATTTTTGAGAAAGTTGAACGAGTCATCCGTGATATTGAAGAATAGACAGATTGGTTGTATTGTTCCGGAAGATTAAGTCCAACAATATTCCCCATAGATTGATGGTAATTGATCACTCTAGTTAACATCTCAATGCTGCCTTAAAGAGATAAGGTGCTAGGGGACATCCCCGGTCTCACCCCCGAGCAAGAGGGAAAAAATAGCCCTGGGAACCATTGACAAGGACATTTGATTGAGATCTGGAATTTAGGGCCCAAAATAAGCTTAATAATCTTTTTCAATCGAAGCCAAGCTTTTGAAGAGAAAATTCTAAAAAAGTTCCACCTAACAAAGTGTCAAAAGCTTTGGAGAAATCTAGCTTGAGCGTAATGCAGTTTTGCTTAGTAAGATTATTCCAAAGGCATTCCCTCCATGGCTGCAATGTAGTTATCCAGGATGAATCTGTTGGGGAGGAAGGCAGATTGATTCAAGCTAATAACATCTTGGAGATGAGATTTGATCCTGTTGGCTATGATTTTGGCACAAACCTTATAGGTGGAGTTTGTCAGAGAGATAGGCCTTCAGTCAGAGAAGGATTGAGGATTGTCAACCTTGGGAATTAGAGTAATAAGGCCAGATGAAAGAGAAGGATGAAGGTGATTCGAGTTCCGAAGCCTTTAATCATATGCACAAAGTCATCTTTAAGAATTTCCCCAAAATCTAATAAAAATTCAGGGGGTAACCCATCGGGACCTGGACTTTTACCTTTTGCAAGGCTTTTAAGGGTGGAGAAAATCTCTTCAACATTTGGAATTGCCTCCATTGCAGGGGTCATGGCAATGTTACTTTGTAAACCATTAGTTTCAATCAAATCAGTGAAAGATTTAGCTTCTGCAGTCTGGACATGATTGTCCGAGGGTTGGGAAAAAAATATTAGCATAGTTCGAAAGGTAAGAAGTTGGAAATTTCTTTTTTGATCTCAGAATGGTGTTATCATTTCCATCATTGACCGAGATAAGTTGACTTTTCATAAGCCTAGACTTAGCAACTTTGTAGAAGAACCTTGAGTTTCCATGATCCATGTTAGATAAGTATTTTAGTTTACACCTGATAGATGCCCCTTTAGCTTCTATCTCTTCAATGGTTTTAATTACCATTTCTAGACTTCCTTCTTTTCTATGAAGCTCAATATTGAAGGGGTCATTTTGCAGATTGATTCTAACCTCCTTCATTTTCCACAGATATAAGATTTCTTTTTCGCCGCTGATATCATGAAAATTCTTTGACCATTGTTTAATCCAGGCCTTTGAATTTTTAATATTGGCATAGAAGGTTCTCATAGAATTTGTAGATCTGACCTTGGGAAGAGTGGCATAGTATGCAATGTAATCTTTACAGAAGGATTCAGAATCTAGAGGTCTGTAGCTCAATTTGAAAGGTGTATTACCATGCCTTTTGATGGAGAGCATAAGATTGGTTGTAAAGAATCGAGGCCGGGGTGATCGATATTGAAGTACACTCATCATCGTAAAACCGCATAATTATTCCATATCTCATTATAAGTGTTGTTTATATAAAACCCATCAAGTGCACAATATACTCTGTTACTCCCTTCTTGCTTATTAGACCATGTGTAGACTGAGGTGGAAGATGGATGTGTCAAGAAAATGGTCGTCAAGCATTTGATCCCATTGAGTTCTTTCAACAGAGGACATGTTGAGATTTTTCCCAATTTTCAAATCCCACGTAGGGGTGTTATTAAAATCCCCTGCCATAATCCAGGTATCACAATCCTGAGATGCAATATAATTGTTTACATTGAGCCAAGTGTTAGCTCTAGATCTCGACTCAATAGAGGCATAAACATTTATCACACCAAATTTGGAGTCATTATGTTTAAAGATTACTGATTGCCATGTTCTGCAAGGGCTAGTGTAGACAAAGATATGAGTTAGGTGTCTCCAAATAATGCAGAGCCCTCCTGAGGTTCCAGTTGCTTCAATCCATGTGGAGGAAAAACCTGGACCAATCCAATCTGAAAGATTGGAGCACTCAAAGCTGGGGAGCCTTAGCTCCTGAAGCAGAATGATGTCTGCATCATAACTCCTAATTTGGAAAATGGCTCTTCTCCTTTTCAGTGGACCCTTTATGCCTCTTAGATTCCAACTAAGAATCTTCATGGATAAATTAGGCAAAGGCAACCTTGGGGGGAATCAATGAAGTCTGGCAGCTTTTTTGGATTTAAGCCGAGTATTAGCTGCAGGGGTATTGTAGAGCAATTTGTAATTATGTTTGCCTTTTTTCTTTTTGATCTTTTTAGCAGTAGAGTGATCAACAGAAGTCTTATCCTGATGAGCATTCAGGTAGATATCATTATCCCAGAGGCTATCAGTGTTTGATAAGTGGTGTGAGAGGGCATTCTCTTTGTCAGGGTCTAAATCTTCAGAGTCCATGTCTACAAACAATTTCTCATAGTGAGAGCATTGCCAGAATTTTGATTTGCAACAATCAGGTTGTGTAGTCTTCATAGAAGTATTGTTAATGGAATCAGGTATAATATTATCTCTATTAGGATTATTGACCATCAAATTAACTTCAGAATTTATAATGGAAAGATCTTGCCTGGGATTAACTTGCTGAAGGTGTGTTGAATCTGGAGATGCATGTTGAGTAGAGTCTGCTTGTTTCTCCTTGTCATGTTGGCATTGTACTCCTATTATCTCGGTTTGCTCTTGGGAATCTGCACACCATAAATTTTGTTCCCAAACATTTGATATATCCTTAGCCTTTTCATATCTGTCCTTCAAGTCAACTGACATATTTTCAGGGGATTCTGGCACCTTGTCTGTTACCTTTTCCAACAATATGTCTGCCACTATAACTGACTCTAATTCCTGTAGCTGCTGAGCTATCTCAGGGGAAATGGCTGAAGTTTTAGATGAGTGAGGAGTTGAGTGTGAGGTATCATCATAGTCAACATGCGAGGGGGGGCCGCAGATTCTATTTCGTGAGAGTGTAGTGGTGGGGGGATAGAGTGAATGATTGATGTAATAGGGGCCAGAGTGTGATGGGGAGTTGGCAAGTTGAGACCTTTGCATATAACATCTGCATAACTATTAACATCTGGATCATCTGATATATCTGCAAGAATGGCAAAAGAGTTTGACACTTCTATGTCACCGAGGTCACCGGTCAATATCTGCAAAGATGTTCATTGTCCCGATATCCATATTTTGTGAGGAGACATATGCATTTGTGGAACCATGTTTGTATTTTTCTTCAAGATATGTTCAATACCTTTTTCATTAATTAATGAAACTCCATTCAAACCTTCTGTCTCAGTTATGTTTTTTGATGTAGTTGAGACCGAGACCCTTTTGTTTCCAGCAGGGAATATCCCCAGAAGTTTTGCTTGATAAATGTTGATGGCTGGTGTTGCTCTTAGAATCCTTTTAGGATATTTGATAGGGTCCCTGTGGAGATCAATTCTTGGAGGCGTATGGTGGTGCCTTGCCTTTGCCATTGAGCATGTTTCGTTGTGCTCAATGTTTGCCTTGTTTATTTGTGAAACACCTTGAGATGATACTTTTGTCGACTCAATTTTTGCCCGGTTTTCGTTTTGAGTTGGCTTTTCCATATCTTCAACTAGTCGATTTTCCTTGATGGAAATTCCTTTGTTTAGAACCTTAATTCCCATATGCTTGTCAGAAGTTGATGTTCTGAAAGGTGGTTGGGAATTATTAGGGAGATCATTATTTTTCTGTTGTGCCAAGTTCCTGACTTCCCTTTGTTTCTGAATTCTTCTAGCACTGCCATTTACTTTGCTCCATTCTTTTTGAGAAGGTGGAACATTTTGAACTGGTATGTTAATGCCTGTTTGTTTGGATTGCTCAGAGATAGCAATTCCTTTTTCCTGAAGATCATTATGATTTGTTTCCTTGTCATGAAGGAAACATTCAATGCCAATCTTATGTCTAGAGTTACAACTCTGGCAATGATTTGGTAAACCTACCCATCTAAGTTGTAAGGTAGATGTCTTTCCAAAGAAGTCCAAGAATGATATGGCAGTAGGGATGACTTTGGTGATGTCCAGCTGTATGAAGCATTTGGGAGGTTTGAATGAGGAATATTCAGTGGTAAGGTAGGTGCCAATGGAGTTAAAAATGGAGGAAAAGCAATCCTCATTCCAGTAAATGGGACTTAATTCTCTCATAGTGACAGAAGCAATATGATATTTTCTGAATTCGTTCAGAGGCAGGGTGGCATTCCATTTTAGGAAAGAAACTTGGAATGTATCACGTGTAGTGAAGCCAAGCTTGATGAGATAATTTGAAGTCCCTGGAGCAGCCACATTCCACCATAATGTAAGGGAAATTTAACCCATAAATAGAGTTTATGACAATACCCTTGTGTAGCCTCAAGAGATGGTCCCAAAGCTTTTCTATTTTTAACCCAACGTAATCCACTTTGACAACAACAAAGAACCTTGGATAAAGATTCAATTTTGGAAGCAATCAAAGGTGAGTTCAGGTGAATACCTCTGAAAAGCTGGATATTTGTAGGGGCTCTTGATTGTTGGTATTTAAACTCGGAGGCAAGTTGTTCATCTGAGATGATTGGTTGTGCTGGTCGTGGAAATAAAGGTAAAGGTACCCCATTTGCATCCAATCTTGGTAAAGTTTGGGATCCCCTTTGGTCCAGAGCTAGAGTGTCCCAGTTCGGAGCAAAATGGCTGAAATGATGCATTTCTTTTGACAGAGGTTCTTGGTTAGCAAAATTCCCAAATTTAATAATTTTTGATGGATCAAGGTGGTAGCCACTTAACTGAGAGAGAAGAGCGTCCCTTTGAGCCAATATTTCATTATCATGCCAAGACTCATAATGCACAGATGATAACAAAGCATTTCAATATCAAAATCAACATATATCGTTCCTTGATTCATCACGTATTTTCACCACTTGCACACATTTACCATTGTTTGACATCGTTCCTTGATTCATGACATATTTCCACCACGTGCACATATTTGCTATTGTTTGACATCGTACGCAACATTTTTAATCTATCTATCCATCTATCCATCAATCCATCCATCCATCCATCCATCCATCCATCCATCCATCCATCTATCTATACATAAGCCAAAATAAGAGGATAGTCTATGCACGATTTTAGCCGTTCATTTGTTTATATTATTTTGATTCATCTGATTTACCATTTTGTTTTACGTGTAGTGTCGAATAGGATTCCACTCAAAGCTGAAGCATTGAAGCATTGCAATTCAGTTCATGAGAGAAGTTCACGCTGTAGTGATGCTTCACTTTTGCTGGAAGAAATATACTACCAGATAGCCAAGGAATCAATGTCAGGCAATGTTGCAAATTTTCTTTAATGTTATTCGTGTTTTTCATATGTAATACCTGCAGCTTCATGATTTGGACATGTCCATTAGCAAAAATAAAGAAGCAATTCGTATTGACCCACAATTTGCAGAATGCTATGGAGACATGGCAAATGCGTATAAACTATGCTTTTCTAGTGTCCATGTTATCATAAAGATACTTTTGCTTAATGCAGGTTTTCGGTAGATTGGGCTAAAATAGACAATGTTATGCTCTTGATCTAAGACAATATCTACTCTTGAATATGTAGTTTGCAACATACCTTTTGTTTTTATCTTTATATTAAAGAGGTGAGCTGGGACAAGAATAGGAGCATCAATGCAAAAATTTGTTGTTCAAAGCCAACCCAATGTAAAAAGCCACATGTTAATATTTATCTACTTATTTTGAATGGAATGTAAGAAAACAAATAAAAGTTGCATGGTAGTTTTCAACTTTAGCCCACTTATTTTGAATGGAATGTAAGAAAACAAATAAAAGTTGCATGGTAACTTTACATAGTTTTCAACTTTAGCCCACACCATGGGGTTTTGTTTTCTCTGGTCTATAACATATATATACATGTCATTCAAAGATATTGCAGAGGGGCTGAGGGGCAGTGGCATTCCGATTTTTTCTAAGCGCTCAGAAATGACGCCATGGTGAAAGTCTTTGCAATTCTGATACAAGGCGATTGGCACTCATGTGAATGGCTTGAAGGAGAGCCTGATGTGCTATGGAACTCCCTGGTGATGCAACAATTCTTCCCTAATCAACTTTTTACTCCAATTTTTTCAACCATTCTTGAAAACACGGTTCTTGCTGAAGAGTTTTGGTTAGGGGAGTTTATTGGAGATAGAAATGTTGCTGCCAATAGTGTATTCCATGTTTTCTGTGATTGGCATGATGGAAAAAACTTAGTTAAGGTCTATTCTTAAGATTAAGGGGGGAAACAAAACACAAAACAATCAAAACCAACAATTTTCTTAAGAGATAACAGATTTGGTGCATAGTTTTTTGGAAAGCTAGATATGGAAAATGATAAGGACAAAGTAGAAAATAAGAACATCAGCCAAGTATTGGATTCTGAACCTGATGAGTTAAAAATGATTGCAAAAAGAATGTCTGTCATGTCAGATATCGAAAAGAGGAAATTGGTACAAATTCTGAAGGATTGGGACCTACAAAAAGACAGAATGCAGCGGGCAGTAATGATGAAACTAATGGGGAGAGAATAGAATAGAATAGAATAGAATTGTTTTTATCGTCCACGGAGAGAAAGGGAAAGGAAGTTGAAAGGGACGCAGATAATCTGGTGGCTTTTGGTGACTTCTTCATGTACCTGTCGGACTTAGAGCCGGAGAAGACAAGTGCAATTCCTATAGACATGGTGGCGACGAGACAACAGATGGGGATATGAGCTGTTCAAAGGCAGCAAAATATTGTCAAGCCAACTTTGGAGAACCTGAACAATCTGCAAGAGGAGGAGGACGGGATTGATGTGCAAAAAACCAAGCATGCATTTCACGGTAAAATTCTGAAAAACCCGTTTGTGGAAGCAAGATTAAAATAGATGGTGAGTCGAGCAGTGATTGGCTGTGTTAGGCATGAGGGAGTGAAACTCCCAAAGCTAATTGAAAATATCTCTATTTCTAAGATTTATTGGCTTGATTTCCCTTTCTTCATTGTGGAATGTGGGAACGAGATCTCTGTTAAAATGCTCCTCAAGCAAGACACGATTACGAGAGTCAATATCCAAATCTTTTTTCAAAGATGGTACCCGGCCTTTGATCCTCAGGATATTAAGCAGCTCTTCCATCCTGCATGGACCTCAGTCCAAGGCCTCAGTCCAATCTATTGAAGTGAGGAAATTTTGAGGAATATCTTCTAGGAATTGGGGGACTTCATTGGTGTGGAGGCCATGCCGGATCAACCCCCGCGTGTTTGGGTCCAATTAGATCTCCTCAAGCCAATTCCTGAGAGAATTGATTACTGTGATTACTTTGGCCTTCAGAAATGCCTCCCTCTGCAGTGGAGAGGAATCCCTACTCCTTGTAGTACCTGTGGAATTCGGCTGCAGGTAGCGGGGTCTGTAAAGGCTTCATTGAAAAAATGCCAAATTGGATCCTCCAAATCCATGGATTACTCCATATAAGAAACCTTCTCCTACCTTTAGGAAGCAAAATGTTAATGGTAGTGTGAAGAGAAAGGCCCGTAAGCAGAGGATTAGGGAAGAGCGTGAAAGGGCAGAACAGGCACAATTGACTCAGAAAAAAGGAAAGATGACTTGGATCCGGAAGTCAGATGAACTTCCCGGGAGTGTAAAAGTCCTAAATCGTGGAATTATAATTAAGGAGACAACATTGAGGAGTGAAGCTTTGTCTGCTACCCCCTCTCCTGTTCTGGAGAAAGGTGAATGCTCTCATGCATCTAAAGTAAAAGCCACTGATTTTCCTATTCAGAACCTTTTTCCTGGTCCTGACAACAAACCACAATTGGAAGGCATTGGTGAGCTTCACAATCAACAGCCAATGCCTTTGATCCGTAATCCTCAGGTTGGAAATCATGGTGATGCTGGTGAGCTTATAAAGCAACAGCCAAAATCTCCCAATCATGTTGAGCCTTCTGTCATTAGAGAGAGCTCAAAAATCCAGGCTGCTGATCTTCAGTCTGTTCAAGATACTCATGTTGATCAAAGTATAGAATCTACTGTGGATGACACTCTGGAAGGGGTGTACCCAACTAATGACCTAGTCATGTCATCCCCTGCACAATCTGGACTTGATGAATTTTATACTCCACAAACATCTAAGAAAAAGCACAAGAAAATGGTCCTCTTCAATTTGGATGGGTCTGCCTCCAATACTAGAAACAAATCTTCATGAAGATTGTTTGTTGGAATCTTAGAGGCATAAAGGGTTTTTTAAAAAGAAAAAGGGCTCTAATAGCCATTCAAGAAATGAAAGCAGACATCATTCTATTGCAGGAGCATAGGCTTCCTTCTTTTGAATCCTCTAAACTAGGGGAATGGATCTGTCCAAGGAGTGGCTCTATCTGGGCTACTGCTAATGGCACAAAAGGAGGTATTTGCACGATTTGGAAAGGATTTTCATCCTCTGGCTCTTATATAGCTCCTCGGATAGGTGGTCTGTCAGTTTTTTGGACATTAAAGGTCATCTTCTTGGCATCATTAATGTCTATGCTTCAACAGAGCCTCATGAAAGGGAAATGCAGTGGAGTGAAATGAGAAATTGGATTGGAAAACAAAAAGAGGTTCGTAATTGGCTCTTAGCAGGGGATTTCAATAATACCCCTCTTTGGGATCAGAAGCTGGAAAAGAAATTAAATATGACCAAAAATGAAAGGAGTGAATGGGACAAACTTATTAGAACTTTTGTTTATCATCCTCCTTCCTCTTCAGCCACTTATTCTTGGAGCAATAAAAGAAAAGGACCTGAGAGAATCTTTTGTTTGTTGGGCAGATTTTAACCTCATCAACTGATCTGGATATTTGGGATCAAGTTCTCATCAAGTCAGACTGTAGCATCCATTTCCGACCATTTTTCACAGGTTTTGGAGTCCCTATCATATGCCTCACGTGCTGCCAAGATGAGTACTCCTTTCAAATTCAATGTTTAGCTCTTGCATATTGAGCAATTCTGCTCACAATTGAGGGAATATTATTTGTCCCTTCCTAAGCTTGGTAATAGCAGATCAATGGCAGGTTTTGTGCAGAAACTGAAAAAGCTGAAAGACTGGATCAAGAAGTGGGGAAAAAATTGTGCAGAAAAGGAAAAACAACAAAGAAATGAAGTTTATGCTCAAATAAAAAAGGCGAGGGAACTTTTATTTCTTGATAAAGATAACCAGTCCCTGCAGGAACAAGACGAAAGGCTAGAAATCAATGTCAAGCACATAAAGGAGCTACAGACTCAATCTTTGGCCATCAGGAGTAAATGTCAGTATGTCAGCTCAATGGATAAAAGTAGCTCCTCTTTCTTCTTTCGAGCTGCAAAAAGTAAAGTTATTAATAACAGTATCATATCAGTCTAGGATGAGCAAAATAATCTTATCCAGGGTCAGCAAGGGATTCAATTCTTCTTTGCTCAGAAATACCAAGAGTTGTTTGATATTTGATATTGAAGATTTTTTCAACTCTATTGATTCCGATTCCATGTCAATTAACAATAAGCTTCTTATAGCTGTTCCAAAGAAGCAGGAAATTTTCCTCACTTTGAATCCTATGGCTTCAGGTAAAAGCCCAGGACCTGATGGCTTTTCCCCTGAATTTTTCAGGGAATTTTGGGATGTTATGCAAGATGACATCACAACCTTTATCCAAGGGGCTTGGACGGCTGATAGTTTACACCTTGCAATAAATGCTGGGCTTATAGTTGGTTCCAACGGTAGATCAACCTATTGGTTTCTCTGATTGGAGACCTATTTCTTTGACTAATACTAGCTAAAAAATTTTGGCTAAATTGTTAGCAAACAGGCCCAAGCCTATGTTGAAAAGATCTATCAGTTCCCTACAAACTGCTTTCCTTCCTTTCAGGAGTATTCTTGATAATTTCATTGGAGCATATGAAGGTCTGCATTGGAACAAACTTTCCAAGCAAAATTGCATGATATTAAAGCTTGACTTCAAAAGGGCTTTTGATACCATTAACTGGGACTTTTTATATAGGGCAATGGAGTTCCTTGGCTTCTCACACCAGGTAATTAATTTGGTCTATGCTTTCAATAAAGAAGCTAGATCTGCAGTTTTGGTCAATGGCTGTCGTTCCTCTTTTTTTCCCTGCAAAAGAGGAGTCATGCAAGGATGCCCTCTTGCCCCATACCTGTTTCACATTGTGGCTGAAATGGTGACCAAAATTACCATCAAACTCTAGCAAACTGGGCAAATTAAGTGTCTTCAAATGCCTAATGACTGTAAGTCTCTCTCTTTGATGCAATATGCAGATGACATATTTATATCCTTAGAGGATGATGGGAAAAGTATTTTTACTTTTCTGACTGCCATGGAGCTGTTTTGCCTCGGAAGTACACTTGAACATGTCTAAATGTGTGATCCTTTTAGACACCCCAGAGATTTTTGCAAGTATCCCCATTCTAGAGAAAAATATGGCCACCAAATTTTTGGGACTTCCTCTTGCTTTTGATATGAGTTTGCATGGTCTTTAGGCTTCAATCACAAATAAAATTAAGAGGAAATTCATGATGTATCCTGCTTCTCTTTCTTTGGCCGGTAGAGTGGAGATTGCTAATACAGTGATAGCCAGTACACACATTTAATTTTTATCTGTAACAGTGGCTGATAAAGCAACATATGGGGAAATTGAGGCTGCTATAAGAAAATTCATTTGGCATGGTGATTATAAAATTGCTTGGCAAAATCTTACCACCCCAAAGGACTCTGGTGGTCTCGGCTATAAGAGTCTCTTCAAGCAAGCTCAAGCTCTAGCTGCAAAGCTAGTTTGGCGTGCCCTTTGCTCCTCCCATAACTCTCCTGCTATATGTTTTATCAAATATTGGATAGAGCAGTCCAAACTAGTTGGAAGCAAATCAATACACCATCAGCTTCCAGACTCGGCTTTCTATCAGCTCTCAGCAGGTCCTTATACATCTCCCATCATGAAGCATCTGTTGGAGGCTTGGAATGAAGGTTCCCACTGTTTTCATGCAGATGACCTCAAATGTGTAAGTTCGGGATTTCATTTCTTTTGGCATCACAATTTACATCCTGCCGAGACATGCTGCTTGGCTCTTAAGCACCCAAGGAATATAAGGAATGGAGTGATGGTGGTCCTAAAACCATTGCTGATCTCAGATGCAATGGGAGGTGGCTTACCTGGCAGCAAATGGTAACAAAGGTTAGTGATTCCCAGACAAACAAGAAGATCTTCGCCTCACTTTCTCAGGCTAGCAATTGGGAGGAATCATCCGACTCCATCTCATGGGGCTATGAAGGTAAAAAAAACACTACAATGTGTCAAGAATATATCGAATGATCATTCTTCTTCTGAACTTAAAGTCACTACAAAGTGGGGATGTTCAGAACAGGAGGCAGTCAGGCTAATTGTTGATGGATGGCAAGCTTACTGTGCTAAGAAGATCCTCTTGTTCAGATGGCTACTCCTGAATCAAAGTTTGTCCACCAATGACAGGTTGGCCAAATACAAGACAACATTTTCTAATGCTTGTCCATTGGGTTGTCAGTGCCCTGAGTCGAACCTGCATGTTTTCCAGTGTCCTAGGCTTCTTCCTTTTTGGTCTTGGGCTAAAAATATTTGTGCTGCCACTATAGGTTCTACATCTCAGGAGTTTTTTGCTTTCTTGAGTTTCCCAAATGCCTTCTGTGGCACTTTGAGAACTTTGGGCACTTTGGTCTATTTGGAAACATCGAAATAGAATTCTACACGATCAAAAATCTTTCAGCCTTAATTGGCTCAAAGCTTGTTTCCAATCCTTGCTAGTCACAGAAGATACAAGAGTTCAGCTTATGATAGAAATTGGGATTCCTTGGGGAATTATTATGGTTTCTATGCCTTTTTTAAATTGTCTCTTACTGATGCTGATGTTGATAATGGTAATTGGACAAACTGTCTAGAACTTTTAGCTCAAAACTTTTGCTAGAAATCGTGGCTAATATTTCCAGAAACTCTGCACCTCTTTGGCCTTGGATAGATATTTTGAAACCGCCATAGTTCTTTTAATCTGCATCTCATCCCATCATTCCGGCTTTGCCACTGTGGCCGATTGTGGCAGATTGGCTGCTACATCTAGAATGCTTCCTCTTTTTCTAACTCTGCACCTCTTTGGCCTTGGATAGATATTTTGAAACCGCCATAGTTCTTTTAATCTGCATCTCATCCCATCATTCCGGCTTTGCCACTGTGGCCGATTGTGGCAGATTGGCTGCTACATCTAGAATGCTTCCTCTTTTTTTCTCGATTCGTCTTTGTGGCAACAAGGATCTATCTTAAACCTGTCTCAAAGCGCATCTCCAGCGCATGCATAGGCCGCAGGCAGCCATAAATATGAAAAAACGTAACCCAAAAATGAATTTTGCCCATATTTTTGTTAACCTAACATTTAGAGCATTATTATTGATGGCTCTAATTTTTATTTTGTCTATGTATTACCATATTTAGGTGGTCTTTCTCTTTTGACCTATTTTGCCTTATCTTAAAGGCTTTTTCCACTATATTGACCAAGTTTTCTGCCTTAGGCCATTCATAGATTCTTTCCAAATAGATTGAAAATGCCTTATGTAGGCACTTGCAGAAGCCCAAGGTTCAAGTTGTTTTTCAAACTATTGGCTAACCCAACAAGCAGCATGGGCATGCCCTATGCTTTATTATAAAGCTAGGCATCTGTTTACCATTTCTTAACTCATAGGCATATAGTGCCCTGCTAAATTGATTTGAAGATCATTCCCAATAGGTTATTCAAGGCACATTTCTGTTCTACATTTTTTAACACTCGTTAGGATTATTTTAGACCCCTATTTTTCTTTCTTAAGAAAAATTGTCTGTTTACTGTAACTATAGGGTGGCTCCCCACTTGTTACAGTGGGGGATCTGCCATAACCCTATAGTTTCTTTTTAAGCCAAAATCATATATATACTACAATATTTCAGAGATTTGAGATCGTATCTTTAGTATTCAGTTTCAACATAGGAAAGCATGGTCAAATGGCATGCTATCATAATTTTTCGGATTCTCATCGCATAGCATGGTCAAATGGCATGCCAGCATAATTTATTTGTAGTGACTTTCAATTTTGAAAAGTTCACACTATAATCATCGATTATCTCCTTCAATTTGTAATCAATTCAGCATAGAATAGAATACATATACCAAATATCACTTGTCATGCAAAACGTATTTTTTATACCTTTTGCACAAGTCTGTCATGCAATTTTGTTGGCACCACATCTAATTGGACCAAGATCCTTGTTCCAGATAGGTGGCAAAAACTCCAGGTTGTACTCAACTTGAGCATCATCATTATCCTGAAATCATATCATCATTATCATAAAATCGTAGGATCATTCCCATTAATCTTTTCCCAAAGTGTCAAGTTTTGCTCAATTTACTACCAACAGATAAGATGCATCACTGGTAAGACCAATGAAATGAAATTTCTAAAAAAAACCCTGGAACAACTAGCCTAGGCAACAACCAACTAGCAGTCTAAGCTACATCGGTCAATCCCTCAGTAGCCTTATCATTCTGTACAATTAATCGAGCAGACTAAAAGACAGTGCATCAAACTGTGGTCCAAAGTCTATTGACTTTAAATCCCTTAAGGTCATTTTTCCATTGTAAATATACCAGTCAAAGCTCATATACATTATATCATGCATATTGACAATCTGTAATAGAAAACTATTGTATTACATATTTATGAAGTCACCTTACATCCTTTCATATACTTTGCAGTCAAAGCACATCGCAAAATTTAATGTACAGACCTGGATGCAATACTTTCCTTTTGCATTTGGTATTTTCAGTTACCAAACCATATCTAATGCTTGAAAGTAGCAGCATCATAACAGCTAGTCTTTGCCCTAGTAATTTGCAACTCAAAGTCTTGGAAAACTTGTGATCAACTAGCCAGTATTGGCAGTTACATCCACGCGCTTTTTTCTTTATCCAACATACGTTTTAGCTAGAACACACCATAACAGCAAAGGAGCACAATGAGAGAAGAAATACCACGTACCTGCAGCCAACCATGCAAACATTAGCGATAGTCTCGGTAATGATGCAAGGGCCAAAAGGTACTTTGGGTATTTCTTGGCTTTTCGCCTCTCACCCATTGTACCTTTTGCCCTTGATTAGTAACAGCTTAATAAGAATGAATGAATAAAAGAAAAAAAGCAAACCAGAACATTTCACATATGTTAACCTTTTTTAGATGTGCGCTTTGGCATCATTAAGGTCTATTTATTCACTAAAAAGTCTGCCTTACTGCTTAAAAACATGTCAAACAGACTATTTCGTATCATATACAACCTTGAGAGTTAGGTAACTCTTATCAAGATCCTTATTTTAACTCACTTGTACTCTGTTTATATCATCAGAGATGCTAGATGCATATACATCATGGTATAAATATAGGCATCGAAAATAACTTAATGCCAGCATGTAGTAAGAGGCTTTTCCTAAGCTCATGTATCATGTATTAATCTGCAACTAGAAACACAAAGAAATACCTGAAGTTTCCCTTCATCGGCAATCAAGTGTCCATCTAAATGTGTCTTGGACAAACTGTCGAGAACTTTTAGCTCAAAACTTTTGCTAGAAATCGTGGCTAATATTTCCAGAAACTCTGCACCTCTTTGGCCTTGGATAGATATTTTGAAACCGCCATAGTTCTTTTAATCTGCATCTCATCCCATCATTCCGGCTTTGCCACTGTGGCCGATTGTGGCAGATTGGCTGCTACATCTGGAATGCTTCCTCTTTTTCTCAGTTACGTGTTGTGGCAACAAGGATCTTGCCGAAACTGTCTCCAAGCGCATCTCCGGGCGCATGCATAGGCCGCAGGCAGCCGTAAATATGAAAAAACGTAACCCAAAAACGAATTTTGCCCATATTTTTGTTAACCTAACATTTAGAGCATTATTATTGATGGCTCTAATTTTTATTTTGTCTATGTATTACCATATTTAGGTGGTCTTTCTCTTTTGACCTATTTTGCCTTATCTTAAATTTTTCCACTATATTGACCAAGTTTTCTGCCTTAGGCCATTCATAGATTCTTTCCAAACAGATTGAAAATGCCTTATGTAGGCACTTGCAGAAGCCCAAGGTTCAAGTTGTTTTTCAAACTATTGGCTAACCCAACAAGCAGCATGGGCATGCCCTATGCTTTATTACAAAGCTAGGCATCTGTTTACCATTTCTTAACTCATAGGCATATAGTGCCCTACTAAATTGATTTGAAGATCATTCCCAATAAGTTGGATTTGCTTCATGCAGGTTATTCAAGGCACATTTCTGTTCTGCATTTTTTAACACTCGTTAATACATGCACAAGTACTTGCTGCCATAAAATTACAGCTCTTAGAAAAAATGGCATAACTCTCTGTAGGAAGCTCTGTTTTTCTATTAATTATATGTTTCGGAAACGGCAACATATGCTCTACCATTTCAAGTAAAAACAGTCTGATTTTAAAAAAAAATGCTGCATCAAGAATTGATTTCCGGAATCAGACCTAAATGCCCTTACCGCTTTCAAATGAAAGTTTGTGATCCAAAAGTTTATTCCTAAGATCTGTAGCCACATAACAGGATGATTTAGGGAACAAAAGGCCACACCTGAGAAGTGTTCTTGATGTGGGCTTTGTCCAAAAAAAAGGCTGGCTTATATCGATCCATAGCGCCTCATCATGCTACGCCTCATCATGCTAAAGCTGCCGCTTTTGCTATGCATCGGCAAGGTTTGTGCCATCCTGATCATAGTGCTTATGAAATGAAGCAGCAAGAAGGCGCTCTCCTTGTCTGCCGTTGAAGAGAAGAAAGGATGCCACAATGGTGATAACTACCTCCATTATCAGCCATAAAATAGACATGTCTTTTTTATAATATAAATATAAAATTTCAAACCTACATGGTCCATTTTTGCAAATGACATTTGAGTCCCATAAAATATTCTAATTTGTATAATTGAACGTGCTTTCTCTTGTGAAAATGAATGCATGCAACCATTTTTTAAAAATGAGACACTTGGCAAACATGCCATGCCATCCCATAATTAAAAAGTAAGTGCTTTTCTATAAATTTGACATACCTTGTTCTAAGGTCTCATAAGATCAAACTGATGCGATCTATTAAGCAATAGGGTCAACATACAATGTTTTCAAATAGTAGTATCTATGTATTCCAATATTATTCCCAAACATAAGAGAAATAAGAAAAGAATAACATTTTGGAGCCAAACGTGCACAACAAGTTTTGAAAATGTGCACAACAAGTTTTGTGAATATGGCACATGCTCCACCACGTACCTGCTTGCACATGCATGTAGCCATCTTGGAATATCATTTAATCACAATAAAAAAAAAAAAAAAAACGAAGCTACAACTAATTATCTATAGAACATTCGGAACTAGGGAATCTCGACCCCGTTCAAAAAGTTTACAGCAACTGATAGATGAAGAAAAAAGATGGGCAGAAGTTTAGACAGTCTCGACTCTACCAAGTTATACGAGCAAATTTCCGCAGAAGACGTGGATATGTAAAGAGCAAATTACATGTTCTCTTTTAGATGCAGTTCATGGAAGCTACTTAGGATCAATCAGATTTTTGTGGGGACCATAGTCGATCTCAAAGCTACATGATTCTGCATTGATTAATGATAAGCTTCAATGGATCAAATTTGGCCATGAGTAGTACAAATTCCTATAACTGTCTTTTGGTCATTATGGAGTGGAAGCTGAACATGAACCAGAAAAGAAAAGTGATTTGTGAAACGACTTTTGTGAAATGCATGACCCATTCCTTTCTCTATAAAGAAGGAGTCGTTCTTTAAAACAATTCTCTGAGATTCATCCTTGAAAAGAGATGCTTTCTTGAATGTAAGCTTATGATCCTTCAAATCTGCAGAGACAATGTCCAAACTGGTCAAAAAAACCAACTTCTACAAAGTCCAAAATGGTGATGATAGTTTATTCTTATTGAGTATATGCCCAAAAGATTCTCTTTATCCCAATATGTAATTACACTCGATCATCAAAACAACATTCACATTACCCATTTTGTTTGTTGAAGGGCACAGCATATGGTGAGACATCAGTCATCTACTTCTCCTATCCAATGGTAATTAATAAGCGGGCGAAAGCCAAACTAGAGAGCTAACCATAGGCTACACCATGATGGGCATATGGCAACAAGTTTAAGCCATCCATTTTTCTTCTACAACTTTGATTGCATACCAGGTTCTTTATTCATTTTTTTTTTTGATGAACGTGGACCTTTATTACTCAAAAGAATACAAAGAGTACATGGGGGACTCCCTTGATCCTTTAACCTTTTGTTTAAACCTTTAACCTTCAAATTATGTATTTATTTTTTTGCCATTGTATCTATACAATGGACTTTCAATGTTTTAAGAACAACTTCTAAGGTTTAATGCCATTTATTGCTGCACTCATGCCATGTACGCCTTGAGGAAAGAACCTAAGAAAAACATAGTATTTCTCAACATGTAAACATAAATGTATTGGTCGAAATTTCCATTGCTGCCTTGGCAAAGGGTTTTGGTTTGGCTCCACAAAGGTTTTTACCCAATGCTGCTTAAAGCCAACATGTTTGTCACACTATAGCAATTGAAGTTTCTCAAGGTAGACCTTTATTTTCAATTGAACCAACCGTTAAATAAACATACTGCTCATTTCGTTTCAATTTTTCATTTGGGCTCAAATAATTCTCACTTGCTTTTTTTGGGGGTTGGCGATCATATTGCATTTTGGCCTTTTATGGCTATTACAAAATTCATTTCCTTAGCCCTTATTTGCTAAGTCTAACAATCCTTTTTCACTTGCTGCAATGCATGGCATTTACTTAATAAAAAAAAAAAAAAAAAAAAAAAAAAAAAAAGCTACAACTAATTATCTATAGAACATTCGGAACTAGGGAATCTCGACCCCGTTCAAAAAGTTTACAGCAACTGATAGATGAAGAAAAAAGATGGGCAGAAGTTTAGACAGTCTCGACTCTACCAAGTTATACGAGCAAATTTCCGCAGAAGACGTGGATATGTAAAGAGCAAATTACATGTTCTCTTTTAGATGCAGTTCATGGAAGCTACTTAGGATCAATCAGATTTTTGTGGGGACCATAGTCGATCTCAAAGCTACATGATTCTGCATTGATTAATGATAAGCTTCAATGGATCAAATTTGGCCATGAGTAGTACAAATTCCTATAACTGCCTTTTGGTCATTATGGAGTGGAAGCTGAACATGAACCAGAAAAGAAAAGTTATACCAAGGAGTTGAAGTGTCTAAAAAAAAACCCAGTCGAACCTAGCATCCTAGGTCTGACATCAATCCTCGGTCAATCCCAAGGATTGTATTATCAACCCAGATTCAAACTTACGTAAGAATTATCTGGTACTTATTGTCCTTTAGCCACAAGAACCTTTAGAAAATTTATCAAAACAAGTTACAACGTATCACTTTTCCTTCAACAAACAACAATCACGTAGTTACATGGTCCAAAGCCTGTTTTACATAAAACATATTGAACAATTGTAGTCCTAAGCCATCGAATACCATTTTTCCTCAAACCCAGCGTCATTTTCAGAGTGCAGCATGATAAATATACTTTCATATAAGAAATAAAAGCCTTACAAGCCCTATGATCCAAGCTCCATGGTCCAAATCTTTTCTTGCACAAATGCAAAGTCACATGTCCTTTAGTCTCTTATAGTTCAATGGTCTCCATGTCTATCTGACACTTCTACAAATATGTACCAGACAGTATCACATATGCATTTTTGCAAATGCTATATGCCAATTGCCCTTAGCATGACTAATTAAAGATTTAGTTTCCATATTTGGGGCAGAAAATAGTCTAAGAATAGTTGTTAGTTTCAAATAGAGCACGGAATCAAGTATATTGCATGGTACGTTTGCATGCAGGCGTAGGCCTTGCATGTCGAAACATGAACTTCTCCTATTCCTAGTTTGAACTTTTAGAAATCTTTACCTTTCTTGTTGAAAGGCAGTTGTTTAAACCTTTAACCTCTTGATCTAGTTTTCATATCCTCAGCATTTAGCCCTACTGGATAGTTACCTCGATCTATGATGTAGCATGCGCCATGCACCAGCTAAAACCATTCTTTGACAGTCTGCATGTCAAGTGTGCAGTTTATTTAAAAGAAACCTTTTGCTCTTTTGTATTCTAAACCTGCATAGTACACAATTTTTGCATGCAACTTTCTTTCATTCTGTCCTTTTCTTTTTCAGCATACATCGTACCCTTTTATGTTATATCCACTCTTTATTAGATTTCAACTGTTATGCATGCCTTTTCCCACAGCAAGACTATTATTTATGTAGTTTTGTATTTACATTTTTAAGCTGTTACACTTTACAAGTTCGAGACATTTCTGTGGCTATTTTTGACATAATACATGTAAAACGTGTTTAAACAGGAGTCACTGCATGCACACATTACTTAACATTTTTCCTTACTGCTCCAGACGGCCATGTATTGAACTTTATAGCACAATCATATTAACAGCCATTTATTCTCATTTCTAATCCACGGATGTCTGTTTAACAACAGTGGTTTATAATATCCTATGGCCAGCCCGTGCCTTATAGATCTCTTAACTTTTTATGCAGACTATTTCCTAGATATTATGAGTCATCATACAAGAAAATTCAATTTTCCACACTTGTATTAGTCTTGTACAAACAGTCACAAAGCCATTAATTTTTGTATCACCGTTTTACCACTATGGATGCAAGCAAAAATTCTTCATTTAAACAAAAGGAAGGCAGTAGTTACCTCTATCTCAGATAGAGTTTTACTTACATATGCTAATCCACAGTCAATCTAAATTAATATAACCTGTTGGGAGGATCTTGAGATATTTTTTTAACACAAAAGCGTCTTCATCTTGTATATCTTCAAAAATTTGCTCCAATCCAGGTTCAGATCTACCACATCCAACCAACAAAAAGCAAGAAAAAGACAAGGGCAGGAGAGGTCCGGTACCTGCAGCCAATCATCAAAACTTTAGCATGATAATGGTAAAGAATGAAGGGCCAAAAGGTACAATGGAGCCTCTCGGTTTATAACCGATCAGCCCTTGTATCCTTCTGCCCTGTTAGTAGAACATGACAGATCTGCATTTTTCTTTAACAAATGTAAATTTAGAAAGTGAATGTTCAAACAGAGGGTATAAAGTGAATGTAAAAAGCACTATCAGCACAATTTTATATCCTTCTTGCTGTCTGGCCCAACTTTTTATAACCAAATGTTACCTGGATTCGTTCTGGTCTGAAGCACAATCTTCGGGCATTTGTGTTTCAGGATTAGTAAGGTCTCCTTTATCCTTGTTCCAAGAACCATTAATGTGCAAGTCTTTGGCTCCAAAATTGCCCTTCTTGTTGCTATAGTCACCCTTGAATGCATTTGCTTCCCTCTTTGATTTTGCATCATTATTCTGCATTTTCCCATTCTGTAAGCGCCCCCAGGGCCTTCGGATCAAGGGAGTCCTCCTCCTTACCTTTGCTCACTTAATGCCTTATATTCAGACTTAAAGCTAGAAGGTCTGCCGTCTGATTTTAATTACCATTCCATGCTTCAAAAAGAGCAGGTTATAAATCGTGTAAGCTTTCTATAAGTGAATAACCTATTCCTGCAATTTTGTAGGCTGTAGGCTTTGACCCGAAATATTCAGAGTAAATCTACCATGGATTCAGTTACCTTGTGACTGGCAGTCTTTTCCATGCTTGAAACAGATGTACTGCCTGTGATTTTTGGATAGCTCCTTCGTGTTTAACTGCTAGATGTTCCATGCCATCACTGTCGACTAGGGTTAGGTAAGCTTTTCGGCCAGAAGACTTAGCGTATTTATTGTTCCCATATACCACTTATGATGAAACATTAGAAAATACAGAAAGATATACATTTCTAGAAGTTATATGGTCATAGAATTTCACCTGGTTTATCTCATCATTGTTATTCCATTGCATTACGCTCAGCATTTACCGAATCCTATCAACATGTGTCATATTCAACCTTCAAATTATGTATTTATTTTTTTGCCATTGTATCTATACAATGGACTTTCAATGTTTTAAGAACAACTTCTAAGGTTTAATGCCATTTATTGCTGCACTCATGCCATGTACGCCTTGAGGAAAGAACCTAAGAAAAACATAGTATTTCTCAACATGTAAACATAAATGTATTGGTCGAAATTTCCATTGCTGCCTTGGCAAAGGGTTTTGGTTTGGCTCCACAAAGGTTTTTACCCAATGCTGCTTAAAGCCAACATGTTTGTCACACTATAGCAATTGAAGTTTCTCAAGGTAGACCTTTATTTTCAATTGAACCAACCGTTAAATAAACATACTGCTCATTTCGTTTCAATTTTTCATTTGGGCTCAAATAATTCTCACTTGCTTTTTTTTAGAGGTTGGCGATCATATTGCCATTTTGGCCTTTTATGGCTATCACAAAATTCATTTCCTTAGCCCTTATTTGCTAAGTCTAACAATCCTTTTTCACTTGGTGCAATGCATGGCATTTACTTAATTAAAAAAAAAAAAAAACGGCTACAACTAATTATCTATAGAACATTGAACTAGGGAATCTCGACCCGTTCAAAAGTTTACAAAGAATGATAGATGAAGAAAAACGATGGGCGAAGTTTAGAGCGGTCGACTCTACCAAGTTATCTGAGCAAATTTCCATGAAGGCGTGGATATGTAAAGAGCAAATTACATGTTCTCTTTTAGATGCAGTTCATGGAAGCTACTTAGGATCAATCAGATTTTTGTGGGGACCATAGTCGATCTCAAAGCTACATGATTCTGCATTGATTAATGATAAGCTTCAATGGATCAAATTTGGCCATGAGTAGTACAAATTCCTATAACTGCCTTTTGGTCATTATGGAGTGGAAGCTGAACATGAACCAGAAAAGAAAAGTTATACCAAGGAGTTGAAGTGTCTAAAAAAAAACCCAGTCGAACCTAGCATCCTAGGTCTGACATCAATCCTCGGTCAATCCCAAGGATTGTATTATCAACCCAGATTCAAACTTACGTAAGAATTATCTGGTACTTATTGTCCTTTAGCCACAAGAACCTTTAGAAAATTTATCAAAACAAGTTACAACGTATCACTTTTCCTTCAACAAACAACAATCACGTAGTTACATGGTCCAAAGCCTGTTTTACATAAAACATATTGAACAATTGTAGTCCTAAGCCATCGAATACCATTTTTCCTCAAACCCAGCGTCATTTTCAGAGTGCAGCATGATAAATATACTTTCATATAAGAAATAAAAGCCTTACAAGCCCTATGATCCAAGCTCCATGGTCCAAATCTTTTCTTGCACAAATGCAAAGTCACATGTCCTTTAGTCTCTTATAGTTCAATGGTCTCCATGTCTATCTGACACTTCTACAAATATGTACCAGACAGTATCACATATGCATTTTTGCAAATGCTATATGCCAATTGCCCTTAGCATGACTAATTAAAGATTTAGTTTCCATATTTGGGGCAGAAAATAGTCTAAGAATAGTTGTTAGTTTCAAATAGAGCACGGAATCAAGTATATTGCATGAATGCGTTTGCATGCGGTATTAGGGCCTTGCATGTCGAAACATGAACTTCTCCTATTCCTAGTTTGAACTTTTAGAAATCTTTACCTTTCTTGTTGAAAGGCAGTTGTTTAAACCTTTAACCTCTTGATCTAGTTTTCATATCCTCAGCATTTAGCCCTACTGGATAGTTACCTCGATCTATGATGTAGCATGCGCCATGCACCAGCTAAAACCATTCTTTGACAGTCTGCATGTCAAGTGTGCAGTTTATTTAAAAGAAACCTTTTGCTCTTTTGTATTCTAAACCTGCATAGTACACAATTTTTGCATGCAACTTTCTTTCATTCTGTCCTTTTCTTTTTCAGCATACATCGTACCCTTTTATGTTATATCCACTCTTTATTAGATTTCAACTGTTATGCATGCCTTTTCCCACAGCAAGACTATTATTTATGTAATTTTGTATTTACATTTTTAAGCTGTTACACTTTACAAGTTCGAGACATTTCTGTGGCTATTTTTGGCATAATGCATGTAAAACGTGTTTAAACAAGAGTCACTGCATGCACACATTACTTAACATTTTTCCTTACTGCTCCAGACGGCCATGTATTGAACTTTATAGCACAGTCATATTAACAGCCATTTATTCTCATTTCTAATCCTTTAAGGAAGAACACTTGTACGCCTTCACAATGCGACTACGGACATCGCTAAGCACTTGCGTATCTGAAAAGAGCTGTCCCTTGAAGATGAGGAGATTTCATCTCTTCCAGATGGACCAGATGATCCAAGCAGATGCTAAGTGGAAAGCCCTCTTTGCCAACTTGTCCCAAGAGCTAGGATAGACTGACAATAGGACCTGTTGACTATTCAAGTCACAATGGAAAAGACTCAGAAGCCACTGCCAAGCAAGTCGAACATGGTGACACAAGAAAAAGCAGTGCCAATTGTCTCATCCCTCTGCCGGCAAAGAGGGCAAATCTCAGAGACTCCTGGACGAAATCGATGAACAATAGTGTTTACCCGCACGCATCTATGAGTGATCTGCCACCATAAAATGGATAGCTTAGGATGAAGCAATTTATCCCATACCCATCGCCAGACTGCTTTACGATGAGGCTCGGGGATAACTAAAGGTCACTTTGGCGATGGAGGCAACACCTCAGGATGAAGCAGGACCACATACATCAAGTGCACCAGGTGCTCCTCCTTAACACTGCCATGAACCACCCAGAGCTGGGGAGCCACGTCTTGTGGGTGTGGAGGAAGCGTAGCAGCTACTTTTTCCCAAATGCCCCGGACCCAACGAAGGAGAAGGAACTTCAATCACGTGAACTATCTTGTCTCATTATACCATGCAGATACCGTGAGCACACCTGCTGCTCGCCACCGACGTTGCGTCAATGGATGGACAGAAGAGACCAGGGGACAATCTGCCTGGCCGTCACCCAAAGGGATCCACCAACAACGGGCTGTAGGATCTGTGTGGGCCATTGGATGGAACTGAAACAAAGTGCGCACAGTCTCCCAAGCAGCTAGCAACCCCTTGAGGAAAGGAGCTGCATTAGGATATGGAGAAAGTGGATAGAATAATGCCCATGGGAGGAGAGGCTTAATGGATGGAGAGCCAAAGGAAATGCACATCTGTAAAGACTGGTGAATGAGACGCAGACCTGGAGAATTATCAGCATTATTGAGAATCCGCCATATGAACTTAGAAATCAACACCTTGCTCTGGAGAAGAAAGTGAATCATCCCCAGCCCCCACAAAGTTTAGGCATAATGCACTTCGCCCAACTAACTTTAACATCAGCTCCTTCTTCAATGCCACCCCAGATGAAGTTCCTGACAGTACGAACAATGAGCTGCATCTTTGTCTGCGGTGTCAGCAAGATGGATGCCATGTAGACATGTGTACCACTCAAAACTGACTTTGCCACAGTTACACGACCAGCCATGGATAACTTAGCCGTGGACCACCAGAACAAATGTCTTTTCAACCCCTTAATAATGACATTCAGCGTCTCGGATGAGAGGTGTATACCAAGCTGGAATGCCTAGAAGTTTAGTTGCCTTCCCATGAGGAAGAGCCTTCTATGGAAATGCAACCCACGGAAGGCGGCCTTTGGAGAGTCTAGGGCCTGAGGCGATACACTTTTGCCATCCCACAAAGATACCGAAGCCAAAGAGAAGGCGTCCAACAAGGAAATGGCATTCTCGCAAATTACGCTCATCGCCATTAAGAACAAGAAAGTGTCATCGCATGCCGATTCTGGATCTCTTGTGAACCATTATTCATGGGAAGACCATGCGGGATGCCTTCACGCACCTTGCATGAAGAATACGAGAAAGAATCTCCGCCACAATTGTAAAAGCGGTGGTGCCAAGGACAGACCCTAGCGAATGCCACGTCCCACGAAAAAATGTTGATGGTTCTCTTTGAAAAGAACTGAAGAACAGCGAGAATAATGAAGTTTCATAACATTTGTTGTGGCTGGGCACCAAAACCAAGCGTAAAGGCCTTTGCTCCAGGGAAACTCCGATCAACAACTTGTCATATGCTTTTGCAAAATCCAGCTTCAAGTATACAATGGGGTAACCATGCATTCTAGCCCAATAGAGATCCTCATATGCTGCTGCCACATTATTCAAGATACATCGGCGAGGTAAGAAACCTGACTGCGTGGAAGAGATGGACTCGGTAAGCATGCCACAAAGCTTCTGAGCAAAAGCTTTAGCAAAGATCTTGTACACTGAGGACAACAAAGTAATGGGGCGCCAATCTGAAATGGAAGAGGGATCCTTATATTTTGGAATAAGGGAGATGCAACCAGAGTTGAAGATTTTGTCCAGAAGCTCAGCTGGATCTGAAATAATACGCCCATCCTGAATCTGCAGAGACTGAAGAGATGCAGCTAGCTTTCTTGTTTTGGCAGCTCTGAAGAAAAAACCTGTGCACCGGTCTCCCTTCTTGAACCATTGCAACCCAACCTTAATGTGAGCAAAGTGCACCTATTCAGATTCCATCTGCCGAATGGTATACAAAATTTGCTTCTCCACATGACCATCTGATGGGGCAACAGACTTGCATGCCTCAAGTTGTCGATAAAAGCCGTGAGAAGGCTCTCCGGTTAGCGAAGCCCGTTCCCGACCCCAACCTTTAGCAAAAGACTTCCGGCGCAGCGAAGCGAGCATCAACAATACACGCCATGCTTGTGTGTCGAGAGAAAAAGTGAACCGCGTCGTCTCTGACCCGCCAAAAAAATCATCATCCTTCAAGAAAAATTCTAAGGCGGTAGTGCACAAAAAAGAGTGTCATGAATCTTGTCATCACTTAAGTAAAATGAATTTTCTTCAATAGCTTTCGATCCCGAGCTTTTGTCTATCCTATCGTAATATGGCGAGAGAATTGTTATCGGTCATTGTGCGGTCGGCTCGAACCTCCCTTTGTATTTTTATGTTGTAATTCTCTGCAAAATCAATTACAAAAATAATGGTGCCATCTTTGATATTGTCCAGGCAACTCTTGAATTGCAGGGCCTGCCATCTAGACCTGTAATTATGTGGCACAAATATCTTCAATGTGGAATACAGGTAGGAAATAAAAAACCTTCACTGTCGTTCTTTTGTAAGACAGTCTAAGAACTAGCTTTGGTTCTTTCATTTTTTTTCCCCTTGCCAGTTCAAGTCTCGTCTTATGTTGCAGTTTCAGACTATATCCCACCAGCTGCCTTAGCTTTCTTACTTTTGTTTCCCTTCTTGGTGGCATTGGATCTTTTCTTTCTGCTGCCACCTGGTACTTTCTTGGTAACCACGATGTCGCAACTCCACCCGGCATCTTCTGTCTCCACTGGAATCTATAACAAGGTCCGCAGCATAAAACATAAGATTACTGCAAGTTGAAAGCAGAAAAGCAGAAGTCAGTGGATGTCAGCACATCTCAGCTCGTTGCAGTATGCATTAAAGAGAGTTTTACCTTTTCAAACATTTTCCATTCAAGCAAGAACTCATGATCCTCTCTTTCGCTTGGACATATAGGAAGACTTTGTATGCCACAACTCTGACATTTTTGCATCAAGCAGCCATGTTTATACCATTCTTCAACCTCGACCCTCGAACTTCATTTGTTTGAGTCATATGTGTGTTGGCTGACTAGACACTTCTTGCCAGGTCCACAAACCTCACAACAACAACACTTGCACTCTTCCCCATGAAATCCAGTTTTCGCTGATTTTAAAGCATTCAGACCTACTCTGGCATACTCCAACTTCATATAGTATATGCAACAACAGGTTTTCCTTTCTGATACTTTCTTTACATAAAGAGGTTTCAACTTCTCGAAAGCCTTTAAGCAAACAGGGTATTCAGGGTGTGCCTTTTTGTATTGTACCAGCCTTTGCCGAGTCTGCGGCCGCCACCAGAACATTGTACTGCCTATTGATTACTGCAGCAGCTTTGTAGGCATCCTCTTTCTTGCATTTATGCGCTTGCAAACAAATGAAATCTGAGTCCCACCTAGTCAGGGCCATGGACAACCTGCTCCTTTTAGTAGGGGAGGAGGCAACCCCCCGCACATTCTAGGAGATTAACTTCATTGATCAGGCGGATGTGGAGGATGTTCTAAGCCCATATCAACTTGTATATGAGACTGATTCTCCACTTGATCAGCCCAATGTGGCTGCGATGCTATTGGACGCGTAGTGACAGTGGTGGGAAGAGTTGGCTCAACAGGGTTAGGGGAAGCAGATGCAGAAAGCTGTAGTGTCCGGGCGGCTTTTTTCATGCGGGCAATGGACCATTCTTCTTCAATGCGCTCTTGCTTGCGTGCAATCATGTCCAGCCTCTCTTGCTGGTCAGAAGAAAGACAATTATGGGCTACAAGGAGTGTGCCAATGGCTAGGGTAGACGACGAAGAAGGGGTGATGGCAAGGACAGGTGCAGGAGTGGTTGGAGTAGGGATGGCAGCAGGGGAAGTAGAAGTAGGGGAGACAGAAGCAGGAGGAGGGATGGGAATGGAGGGTCTGCGCACACGATAAGCAGAGAAGGCCTCAACATCAGGAAACATATTGGCAAGCTCTAGGCCGTTAAACAAAGATAATTTATATTTAAAAAAGAGTAACAACCACAGACTTGGGGAGGGAAGCCTCATCAGGAAGGGAAATACAAATATGAGGACCATTGGTAATCGAATGAGCAAGGTGCAACCCTAATCCATTGGCAATGGAGACCAAGAAGTCCGGAACACGCAACTCAATTGGGAAGTCCTCCAATGCAAAACCCGGGGCATGCGACGACTGCACCGGACTTATTAGGAAGAAATCGAGGGGTGTATACGATACAAGAGATAATGTCCCCACAAAGGATCCACTCCACGCTCCACTAGTTTATCAAGCGGCAATAGGCGAACGAACATCACTAAGAAATAACTGTTTTTGCCTATCCAAAACTTTCGAGGGGACTCATGCGGAGGCAATCCCAACTTTTGAGATGTTGTTTCAACCAAAATCCCATCCTCTTGAGATCAAGGAACTGACCCGGTGAAATGACATACCACCGCATGGGACATTAGATTCTGAGACTTTGCAAGTGGGCCTTAATGATCTATCTCCACAACCGAGATACCAGCTGAGTGAAGGCACTAGAAACACACCTCCGCTTCATAGAACACGTTATCGGGGAGCGGTTGAACATCCATTCTATCTTCAAGACCCGCAGCTCTTTCATATATTGAGACACCTCTCTTTTGTTATTCTCCATCATAAGAGACACCGCCCAAGAACACGAGCGTAACGCACACGGATGTCATGTCTCGCTTAATCCAATCACCGAAGCGGCGTTTGTGATACTCGAGCAACGGTGTTAGAGGCGAACCAAGGAGCAGAGGGAAGAGGAGGAGGCGATAAGAGGCCCTGAAGAGGATGGGGGCAAGAGAGGAAGGAGTTGGGGCAGTGGAGGTGGAGGGAGGAGGAAGAGAGGCGAAGCGATTACATGGCAAAGAGAGGGAGGGAATTGCAAATCCATAGAGGCAGGGGCATATGCGAGTGGATTGAGACGAGAATTAGGAGGTAGCACTGGAGAGGCCAAAGAGGCAGAAAATTGCGAGCAAGAATGCATACCGGCGGAGGCGACCATGGAGGCCGAAATAGAGGATCCCAATTCCGGGACTGAAGCAGCACGAAAACCACCTGATGCCATACACCGTTGGAAAGCTCACTACACAGGCTTTCCAACGCACCAAGAATCCCAGGTTCTTTATTCATAACCAATTAATAATTAACTGTTCAAAACTAGATAGTTGTCCTTATATTAAAAAGAAGAAAAAAATTTATTCTTAACATCTATTGGAGACCAAAATGCATGTAACATGATGGCATTGCTCTATGGGTACTGTTCTTATTCATCCATTATTGCATGTCATTATGAGGGGACTCACACTATGATCGATAAATTGATCGGACAACCAAACCTTGACACAGGATTGAGGTTAGGTCTCTTGTAGTGGAGCTGCTCTAAGGGAAGGTGCTCTAATTCAGCGTAGGGGCCCCAACAAGCCATCAGATGAAAACATGAATGGCTCACGTGGCAGCCATGGTGGACTTTTTGGTTCACGTCTACGGTTTAGGGTTAGTCTAGTTTTAACTCCATTCTGTTTATCTGCTGGTGCGCTATATGTCCTCAACAATCTGCAAGGGCACTCCAATGATCTCCAAAAGCACTCCAACGATTGCACGACCACTCCAATGGTTCAAGGGAGACCCAACAGACGCAAATGTTAACCCACAGATTTGGCAATCATGTGGAGATTTTGTGTCCAAATTTTCTTTTTCACTTTTGCATGCCTGATGCATATACCTCTAGACTTTAGATTTAGGCAATTAATATGGCCCCAATGTCTCGTAGATCAGAAGAAAAAGCTTCTCAAATGGTTTTCAGTTAAACAACTGGAGCTTCCCATGGCGCCAAGGTAACCATTCACAACCTTTATTCCCTCCATTTTCTTATGATTCTAATGTTCCCTCCATAGCATTTTCGTGTAGATTGCGTACCTGTCTGCATATTATCCAGTCTTTTTAGCGCCTTGGAGGGGATCACCAGCTAGATATGAATATGGCCATCTTATTTCTTTCCCGCCTTTTCAATGTGCAAGATATTTAAGGTAATGTTAAGGTGAGATCAATCATTGTTATTTCTTCTCTAGATTGGATCTATTCGTCATTTCTTCTCTTGGTTGAATCTGTTCTGTGAGTACACCTTCATTGCTTGCTACTCTTATTTGTTATATGCAATGCAATTAAGAGGGAGAACCATCTGCTCTGTTGCATCATCAGCACCTCCTCCTCCTCTTCCAAGAGCCAGGTCTAAGTCCAAAGGCCCCATTATCCATAGCCAGCCAGAAAATACTTCTTTGGGAGGCAAACATGTCAGATCTATGGAGGGAGGTTCATGGATCATGGAACAATTAAATCAGGCCATAGATGCTATAGATTCTTAGCATTAGAAAGCCTTCTTTACATTATGCCATACCTCTGACCACTCTTAGAAGGTGGTTGAATGGCCAAACTAAAGAGAAATTTGGGGCAAAATCAAAGGGATTGACAAAGGAAGAAGAGGAAATCCTTGTGAGTTGGTGTATGCCTCTCATTCTACCTGGATCTGTTAAGGATTTTGAAGGTAGAGGTGTAACTTTGGATCTGTTAAGAGAACGAGTTGGCGACATGTGTATTCATAGAGAAACTAGTTTTAAAGATGGCCTACCAGGTAACAAGTGGTGGAGAGGTTTTAAAAGTAGACACCCTAAAGTTGCTTTAAGGTCTGTTGAGTGTGTGGAAGTGCAAAGAGTAAAGGCTATGAATTCTACTAACCCGGATAAATTTTACTCCACTTTCAAAGCCTTGTACAATGACTTCCATTTTGAGGCATCTTTCATTTTGAGGCATCTACCATTTCGAACTGTGATGAAATTGGAATTCAGGATGGCCATAGGTCTAGTATGAGGATATTGACAAGGAAAGGGATTAGAAATGCCAATTTGACCATTCCCAAAAATAAAGAATGGCTAACTGTTTAAGCTGTATGAGTGCATCTGGTTTTAGAATGCCTGGTTTGTATGTATTTAAGGGAATAAAACTTAAAGATAGAGATTTGATGGTGGATGTGGCATGCTTGGTAGCGTTTTAAACAACATTCAAGAATTTGAGAGCTAGGTACATGCATAAAGGTAAGGTTGGTGAGCCATCAAAAGAGGATTTGGCTACCCTCGTATCTAGTGCAATTGTGGAATCTTTGACAAGGCCTAACATTGTTGCAGGTTTTGCAAAAACAAGAATATGGCCCTTCAATGACAAGGTTGTACTTCTTGACCCTTATGCTTATAATGTAGTGACTTCGAAGATGAATTAGAAGATCTTGGTAACAATGATGATGTCGTTGCTCAAATTACGCAAAAGTTAGTTGAAAATATGATGGCTCATGATGGTGTGGGTGTTGCAGCAGAAATTGCGCATATGCTTCCTCGTGAACATATTGTGGATATTCCAAATGCTGTCCCTAACGAAGAACGGGTCAGAAGTATGCTTGTTCCTAATGCTGCCCCTGAACAAGTGCAAAATGTTGTTGCAGGTGTGCAAAACCGTGTGCAAAATGTTCTTGCTGGTGGGCTAGCAAAAGCTAAGAGATCTAAGTTGTTGGATGCCCTTCAAGGTAGGTTGTTTATCACTTCAGATTAGATGTTGGTTGTTAGAATAGAGCAGGACAGTTTGAACAAAGAGGCATTTGTGCATACCATAAACGTCTGCCCCTCCTTGTAAATTAGGCATTTGTGCATACCATAAACGTCTACATTTGTTCACAATAGGTTGAGGGTGTGTGCCACTAATATTTACAAGGTGAGATATTTAATTTGTGTCTTGAGCACTTGATATGCTTGCAGGTGTGCCATCAGAGTCTTTACGTGTGCCAATAAAAATAAATGTATTTTTATCGTCCACGGAGACAACGTGAGAAGTGGAATTTGAACCCACGCCCTCTTTCAAAGACCAGAACTTAGTGCCAAGATCCATTGAGCCATAATGGAACCCTTGTGCCATTAGTAAGCTGTCTACTTTGTATAAGAGAAAGACCTTTTGCTTGCCATTCTGGGCTGTCAAGTATGCCTCCGCACCGTTGACAGCCCAGAATGGCAAGCAAAAGGTCTTTCACTCAACGTGAAGACAGGTTAAAAAAAAAAAGAGAATCGTGAGTAAGAACAACAGAATTGCAAGTAAAATACAGCAGAATCGCGAGTGAAACTCAAAATTGCAGGGTAAGAATCGCAGAACAGCAGGTAAAATACAGAGAGGAGACTTTTGAGTCCGTTCAACAAATTTAATTAACATTCTTTAAAAGAAATGTTGCCATGTGGCGCAATATAGTTGGCTCCATGGCCTGAATTTCTTCTAACCTGCCTTTACTAGATATAAAATGAGCCTTCGCCAAGTTTTTGTCTGATTTTTTTTGTTCCAGAGATTGTAGCATTTCAGCTAGCTTCTGGTTGGTGTAATTTCAGGGAATTGGGAGCTAAGGAAGATGTACAATTACTGATTTGCTCATATGTGAGCCAAAGTAGGGCACCTTCCTTTATACGCGGCTGCAAGCTCCACCTCTTATGCCCAGCTGAAAAATGGGCGAGGAAAAAAAAAGGGCCAACCCAAGGGGCTATTTGCCCAGAACAAATTTAAGCAACAATTGCGCAAGCTGCCAAGATGACAAACAAAAAACTGAATGCATTTGGAAGCGTTCGTTCTGACGTCAAGCAAATTCATGAAATTCTACAGGAGGCTATACAAGTGGCGTTTGCCATATGAATCTGATACGGGGGGAGGGATTGCCAATTATAACCGGAATCCAAACAGGAAAGGTGGAGCAACATCACATGGGGAGGGGCAGGTGGAGGAAAACGGGCCCAGATAAATGGGGCTGAAGGAGGGAACGAGCGAGATGACAGACAGGGCTAAGTTAGAG
Organism: Isoetes taiwanensis; assembly: GCA_021234155.1. NCBI lineage: Eukaryota > Viridiplantae > Streptophyta > Lycopodiopsida > Isoetales > Isoetaceae > Isoetes > Isoetes taiwanensis. Next base: position 620,462 of record JAJEKV010000237.1, read on the forward strand.
TTTGATGGCGAAGGGTGCATGGGCATGGAAGGTTATGGCGATGGCGCTGCTGCTGCTGCTGCTGCTCATATGTGCAGCGCCCAGGGCTGAGGCTGCTCGATCTTACGATGAGACTCCTCCTTGGCCTGCATCTGGGTCTGATGCCGAAGCACCTGGACCAGCCTCTGAAGCACCTGCTGAAGCACCTGGACCAGCTTCTGATGCTGCAGCACCTGAACCAGCCTCTGAGGCACCTGAACCAGCCTCTGATGCTGGAGCGCCTGCTTGACACCCCCTCCTATCACTACTACACCTGCAAATCCAACCTTCCCTGCTCCCTTTCGCACTGCGCTTGTTGTTTTGTTCCTGATTGTATACTACAGTGACTTATTGTATGCCCTCATAGTAAAATAATCCATAGTCATACTCGTACTGATAGTTTTGCTTGTATATTATGTATCCCCAGCAACTCATATCCTCTCCTCGTATTCATAGTATGTATCTCATTGTTATTATCATAATATAATGATGCTATCTCTGCCAGATCCTTAAGAAGGTGTGTTGTAATTTGTTACAGCATCTTTGAAATTGATATATAAGTACGTTATGATATCTAGAAACTTTATTAATGTAGTTAGAGAAGTCGAACTCACATTAGTTAGAGAAGTCGAACTCACATTCCCATTCCCATTGGTGTTCTAAAATCAAGTCACACGTGATATAAACATTCCCATTCCGATTCCGAGTATGTATAGTAGCAGCATTAGCAGCAATATTAGCATTTGAATAAACAACAGGCCCAAGGAGAGATGCTCTATAGCTCACAAGGTTGCAGCAGTAGTATTAGCACTTGCAGCAGTAGCAACATTAGCATTTGCATCCTCAGCAGGTCCAACAGGAGATAGTCTAGTTGTACTTTTCTACAGAGGTTATGGTTAGGTGGACGGAAGTAGTTGTTGAATAGCAACAAATTCTACATTATGATAGACAAGCATCATGTATCCTGGTTTTAATGTCATTATTATAAACCTGTAGCTACTGATTTTCTTTCGGAATATCATCAACATCATCTAATTGAATATTCTCCTGCAAATCATGTAGTTGAAGATTACGTTGTCCTATTCATGAGGGCAACCTTTTGTGTGTCAGCACCTTTAATATTCAATGGTTGAATCAGCACCTTTAATATTCAATGGTTGAATCGACGACAGTTACTTTTTATTTTTGTTAAAAAGGTGATTAGAGTTGAATGAGAATGATCAGAGTTGAAATAAGCTGTGAGGACGTTTACAAAAATAGGTTACTTATCATTGTCTTGCCATGAGAAGCTTTTGAACCTTGCAGATAAAAACCAACATAATTAGCTCCATGACAAAACAACCACAATGCATTTTCATTATGCAGTAAATCATACCTAAATCATACCTTGAGCGAGGAAGTTCCTAGTTCATCTCCAAACATAACCTCCTTTTCTTTGAGAGCAAAACCACCCGCTCATCTTTCAACCTCCACCCTTTTTGATACCATGATGTATTCTTTGAGAGCAAAACCACCCCATGCATAATGTGCTCATCTTTCAACCTCCACCCTTTTGATACCATGATGTACTGTCCTGATTGTGTCTGTTGGATTATTTGAGTGGCTTATGAATGACAAGGTCCACCTTTAGTCTCTGCTAAATTTTGCAAATGGCTTCCGAGTTCATAATCCTAAAGCTTCGCAGAAATTTGTACGACTTGTTTCTCTTACTCTACAATGGCAATGCAGTGATGTTTTATTAGGAACTGCGCGTGAGAATAAAGATTGGATACACAATCCACAAGAGAGGCTCAATAAACCAGTAGTGAAAACCATACAGGTGGTTTTTCTGGTCATGACTAATTCTTCCAAGGATTAACTGCAGTCTCAATCATTATATTTTATTTCAAAACTTAGTTGAGAGATGTAATTGATTGTGTCATGATGAATCAGCGGCCAGCTTTTGATCATCCTGGTCTAAGGGACTCAGAGGTCCAGGTCTTTTATCCTAACAGTTACAACCAGACATGAAGGGAGATACTGCAGAGATTAATATCAATTATCAACTATGGAAAACAAACGACAAATGCCCATACAGCAGATTCGACGACTTAGCAAGCGTTTGGAATCCTCTTCATTGACTTTCAAATCAGATTATTTTTTCCCGGTCTATATACCACTGAAAAAAGTAACGAAAGAACACTGCAAACAAAACAAAAAGAAACCTACCTATGTGAAGCTTCAACCAAAAAATGGAATTGCACCATATCTAATGTTGTATTGAACATAATTTGTAGAGAGGCCTCCTTGTCAAAAAGGCATCTGCAAACTCGTTTCTTACCTCTTTACTTCGGCGTCCTCGATCTCCATCTTCAAAGCCTATGCAGCAAAAACGAGGTGGATTTGGCAGAACGGCCAAATTCCATCACCGAAGCTGAAACAGGGAATGCCTCCAAAAACAAATCAGGACATATGAGCCATCCATTTGTTCTCTATTCCTAACTGCTTCACAAATGACGACCTCAGCCACTAATGGGACGTCCTCAGCTTGACGGTCCATGACGGAAATTGTGACATTATCAGCAAATCCTTTTAGCCGTCCAACTTGGCATTAGAAACATGACTTTGCATATGCAGCTCAGCACTGCAAAGTAGCCTTATATTGATGGCCATATGCTAGAAAACCAAGACGAAACATTTACCTATTGTTTGGAAACAAGCATCATAGAGAATAGATGATTTACATGGCAGCTCCATATTTCAGCTAGTGTGTCATAATAAGTATCAAGGTCTCATCTAAGACACATCCACATGGAATATGACACCGTAGTTTTTAATAGAATATTACATTACAATTAGCACTTTAAGCACAAAATTTTCAAAATGATCTGAAAAATTCAGCGAATGCATACAACATTCGTTGAAAGTTAACTGTGTCATTGAGAAACAGCTTCTTTCTGCGTGTTTTGGGCAGGATCATAATTATCCCATCGCACAAGACATATTTTTGCTCTGCGATTAGGATCATAATCCATGGCAACAATTGTTCCAGACGGGCCTCTCTTATGTGGTGTGAAGTCAACGACCCTGTAAAGACGTTTATGGCCACCTCCTTTATGCCAACTAGTAATACGACCTGCGCTGCGGCCTTTCTTGCGATGATGACCAAAAGTCAACTTTTTGCGAGCTGTTTGAGCTGCTATCTCGAACTTCTCAAGGTCAGCATCTTGAGATACATCATCAGGCTCATCAAACCCTAATATATCAGAACTGTAAGCTCTGCAGAAGAAAATGCTCTGTGACCGCAGTAAGCTGTTTACGGAACAGGCATTTTCTTCCACCCATCTTTGTGGCATTGCTGTAGGAAGGCAATCTTCAGCGGTTCATTGGATTTACAATTAGTTTCAGAGTTCGCCACAAACAGCACAAATATGAAATTTGAATGACTTACAGGGGAATCTGAGAGTTCGCGCGATCTCTTGCAATGAAATTGCTGAGAGTAGAAATCCGCCTGCATAGAAATCGGCTCGCCATGCTCCTCGAAGCCCTAAACCCTAACTCACAATTTAATTTTCCTCAGTTACGTTAAAAGATCCTTTCCCTCGTAAAAAAAACAAGATGCTGCGCACGAAGGTTGCCCTCAATGTCTCAAAGGGATGTGCGCATAGTCTTTGATGCATAGTGCCCGACCTAAGAATAAGTTCATGATCGTTTAACTTTGTTGATCTCAACAAAACTAATGTTAAACACAGATGTTATCTCCTCGTAACACATTAGTCCGGCTCAAAAATTAAAAGTTTTGCAAGTTTTGTACGAGAAATTGACTTAATATGCTTTGCAAGTTGAAGCTCGCTAAGAAACATATCGCGGCAACAAGAAGCTTTGCTCAAAAATATTTTGGCAACAAGAAGCTTTGCAGCAGGAAGTTTTGCTAGGTGTGTATATTGGCGACGACGGTCTGCTAGGTCTGATAAAAAAATAAAATAAAAGGGGTGCCAAAATACCACCGTGGGAAATTTTTGCCAAAAAACCACTTTGTCTTTTTGTGCAAATCGGATACATTTGCCGCGTGGACTTTTGGGACCCGTTTGGTGTTGTTTTTGGCATAAAACAACACCTAAAACAACCATAGACCAAAAATTGGGGTTCGATTGTGATATGTTTGAGTATATCTTTGGCATATACACGATCGACATGCCACAAGCCCACATGAATGAGGGTTTGCCCCCTTAGAGGCAACCCAAAACAAGGTGCTGCGCACAGAGGGTTGCCCTCCAGTTTCTTGAGGGTAGGTGGCCTAAATCTAAACGTGAAGTCATGTTTTCATAATCTATATTTAAATTAAAGTAGATCCCTACCATGTTCTTACAATCAGTTTGTAGTTCCCCTACATTCATATACAAACCCGTCCACAAGTGCCCCTCGATCGAGTTGTGTAAGTAACTGAGTAGTTTAGTGTCTCGTGGATAGAATCTTGAATTATGTCTCTGTGGCATCGCATCTCCATTTTTGGTCAACAACGGGATTGACCATCTCAGACAAATTTGTGCTCTCATCCTCGTAAGACAGCTCTACATCACTAAACTTCCAGGCAAGGAAAAACAACTCGACGTAACCCATTTTATAGCTGGAACTTTATCTTTTTATAGCATCCTGCATCAATTCTCTGCAAACAAGACTGTTTGTTGCAGTTATCCTCAAATTGATGAGGCCTTTTCACTCGTTTTATCCTTATTTTGAGCTTTATGTGCTTCAGCTCACCATCAATGTTCTCTGCATTTTCTTGGCTTGCCGTATGCTTCATATATCACTGCCCATCAACCTTCTGTAGTTGAATTCTTTTCCTGTATACATTTATTGTCTCGATAATGATGTTTGAAGGACTAGGAGATCTTACACTACTCTCATAATGTTGACCATCATAACCAGTATGTTCCAAGATCCAAGGATGACAGAGAATTTGCTCTATTGTCAATCTTCCTTGAGGATCTGGACACATCATTCCAAAAATAAGATCTTTGGCCTCCTCTGACACAGCTAAAGAATCCCATTTCAAACATGTAGAGGCAACACAAGCTTCCAAAGAATTTCCTTCATATGCAGTTGCGCTGAGAAGGACGTTTCGGGACTTTAGATCCTTATGAACCGCGCCCATGTCGCAATCTTGTACAGTTCTGGCAAAAGAATAGATAAGGAAGGCTGCTTTTTTCTTAGAAAGCCTTCCTTCCCTCTCGATTTTATCATGCAAGCTACAATCACACAATTCCAAAGTCAAATGCCGGCAACTATCATCTACAATTACCTCCTTGAGAGACACAACTCTGGGGTGGCGCTCTAGTTTCCGCAGGAACTCCACATCCTGCTTTATATCCTCAAGGTTGCTTCTGCCATTGCTACGGATGGGCATGGATTTACAAGTGAGTCGAAGGCCGTCCGAGATATGGAGACACTAAAAAATTGTGGCTTGACCTCCACCGCCTTTAGAGGCAACCCAAAAATCGCCTCTGGAATAACTTTGTGATGGCTTTCTAATGATTTATTATTAATATTAGTTATGGTGCCCGGCGTTGCCGGGCATATGTACAAATATAAGTTAATGCGAAGCATGTGGTTGGATGGAATGGTGATTTTAGAGAGAATGCACAAATTTAGCAACAATATGTAAAGCCACAAGGGATACCAAATGACATGGATTTTGATTGAATTGTGTTGTATATGAATCTGAGAAGGTGAATACATAGCATAATATACAATATTAGAGAACCTTGGATTCCTCTTCAGTCCTTGTCAATATCAATATTTTTTTCTGCCATTCCATCTTATAGTATCTTTTCTTGCTATTTTAGAAAGCTAGGTACGCTCATAATGCATGAGGTTTGGGCGAGGGTTCAACGTCGTCCAAATTGATAGACTTTGTGTATGTGGTCTTTGAGATAGACTTGATTACGTTATCTTGGATTCCATACCAATTTGAACATGCTCATTTGATGCAGTGCATGTCCCCACATCAAATTACAGGGGTTTTTTAATCCTAGTAGTAATGATTGTACTAGCCCATTGTATGGGTCCCATGACCTATTGGTCTCCGTGGACGTTAAAAAAACTATTCTATTCTATTCTATTCTATTCATATAATAGAATGCTTGTTTAGTATTCCTCGTCAAGTATTACTATACATGAGATGTTTAAGATAACCTAATAAATAAGATATGTCATATAATCAAAAGCTTCTTCAAATATTCCTTGTTAAGGATTACTATAAATGACATATTTTTAGCTACAAATAGCTTACACAATTGTTTTGCGCCATTCATATATTCCTCATCGAGTATGACTATGCATGATATATTTCTAGCTATGAATAGGTTATCAATTGTTTCGTGCAATATTGTGAGAGAATTTTAAGGAAGGAAGGAAGGAAGTATATTTTAACGTCCGCGGAGGCCAAACTTGACCTATGAGACGGTACATGCAGTACACAAAGCAGATAAAACCACACCAAAAAGACAAATGCTACTATACAATGTGTCCCTACTACTAGGATGAAAAAACCCCCACATGGGAGGAAAAACCCTGGTAGTAGGCTCTCAGATCCCTTGTCCTGTAAGGGATTCTCTAATGGTAGAGACTTGCAAAATGTAGGATCGCGAGGCGTGCAACCATTGGCGATGCCGACAATTGATCTGCCGGTGCCTCGAGCATCTAAGATCGGCATGTGTTGCTTTCGGATATGCGTATATCTTGGGACACTCTTACGAGCATGGTGCTCATCCTCTCTTGTCGCATGTGGCAACAGCGGCATATTCTCTCATCTTGGGGATTCTCGCCCTCCATCGTAGTCCAGCGACTGTTTCAATGCGAGATGATGGGACCCGTCCTCCACGGAGGCAATAGCTCTCCGTTTCTTCATAGATATATGCGCTTTCAAATGCTTGGTGTGGGCCATGTTCGGTGTTGGATTAACTGCGTGTGGTAGTGCTCTATTTTTAGGCTTTTTGCAGTGGTTGCATCCGCGAGTGGTGGCAAAGCGCTCATTGGTGTGTGCGGACCTGTCCACGGGCATCGGGCATAGCCACAATCTGGCGGTAGTCTATAGACCCGCGTTGCGAACCACCCACGGGCGGTGCTCTGCCATACCCTCTTCGGTCGTTGTGGCTCTTGTGCCAATAACAAAGCCCTCGGGGGCGGCGTTGTGCATCCATCTTTGGTGACCTTGTGGAAATATGCAAGATATGCGCATATAGCGGAATGTTGCGGGGGCGAACCCGGTCTCATATAGCAAAATCGATAAGGCACCCGTGCCCTTGATACCTAGGCGTATGTTAAGAAGGCCTTTTGCACCCTCTCTAGCTTATCGGTGTTCTTGCTAATTCTTTGGACCCCAAACCTCTACCCATACAACAATCTTTGGTTCAGCGAGTGCTCACGAGCAGGTGTGCTCTCGTGCCCGATCACATAGGTCTAATACGTAGCGGCTATTGCGCATAGCATCGGGGGGCTTTCCATCCATAGCGGCCCGATCTTTCCACCACGGTCATCCCATAACATGCTAAGCGCCAAAGTCGATTCGGATACTTGAAGGTCCTTACAACATCCACTTTTCGTCCCTCGTAATAGAGATCACGGGATATCATCTTTGCGAGGAGAGGCTGCCGGGGAGCTTAGTTTTTTGCCGAGGTTCGCGAGTCATTCTGTTGTGTCCGCGAGAACCCACTAAGGCGTCAAATCTTTCTTTGCATACTCACGGTTGTATGGGATAGCAAGTCTACATCATCGCATAGAGCAATTGCCTTATCTTGTATGCCTCACGGTATTTTGTGGGGCCGCCCCCATGTTCTTGCATCAAGTCTCCAACTTGTCAATGTAGAGACCAAAGGCGTTGGAGATACGGACATCCCTGTTTAACCCCTATGGTGCTAGCAACTTCATTCGATCGATCGCGCGGGCAATGCCACATATATCCCATCATAGAGTCTATAAATGACATTTTGTAAGTCTGTGGGGCATCACGGCGCTTTGCAAATCTTTGCCACAGCAGTCAGAGGGACCGTATCATATCGAATCTTGAAATCTACGAAGCGAAGTATACAGTCCGCCCGGCGCATTGCAGTAGCTTCCATAAGGATTAGAGTGAATATATGGTCGATTGTGGAGTGGGAGGTGGCGAAACCCGCTGGCCAGCTGCCGCGCCTCTCGGCTTCCATTGCCCGAGGTTAACTTCTTCTCCACCACACGCTAAAAGCTTTGCGGTAATGGGCTCACCATGATCATCGCGGTGGTTAGCGAATCATCCACGTTTTTGTCTTATGAATTGGGGTGACCTTGCTAACCATCCACTCTCGGGAGGCCCTCCCTTATGGCTGGTTAATAATTTGTCGGAGGCCCTAGCAAAGGCTGGCCCACCCCATTTCAATAACTTCGGCAGAAGTCCCTGCAAGTCCTTTGCTTTGCCATTAGCCCGGTGTCTAAGGCCTGTTGGATGTCTTCCTCGTGGTGCGGCATTTCTCCTACGTCACGGAACCGGCTTTTGCTCACGGGGGATCATCTGGCTCCTCCAAGCGATGCATCCAGCGGTCTCACGGTAATATTGCGGGTGGTTGATGCCTCTTGTACAACACCCTACGCCCGAAGGCTTTTGGCTCGATCATCAACAAATCAAACATGCGGCTGGCGATAGTGCGCAATATGCGCATGCTTTTTGGATTTCAAGAATGCTCTATAGTCTGAATGGCTTTGCTGCAATTGTGGATCACGAGGCGAGGCGTAGTTGGGTCTTTAGAGCCTTGCACTTTCGGCGTCAAACCGGGGATTACGAGGGAAGCAGCGGTGTCCATTCGCGGCGATCCCTGTTGCAAAGCATGCACTAGGCTGGCGTGAGTAAGGCATTTACAAGCCATTCCCACCTATCATGTAGCGTGCAAAGGGCATCAATCCCCTGCAGTTCGCGTTCCAACCACGGAACTCATATTACGCTTGCTTTTCGATAGTGGGGATGTATCTCAACCCCCGATGGTTTCTACTACGTGATTTAGCTCTTGAGTGCTCCCAATCCAAAGTGACATAAAGTGGATAGTGGTAAAGACAAAGCCTCCTCATCTCTGTTAGGTGTGCCAATTGAGAGCTCGTGATCATGTCAAGTCCTACCCTTTGGAGCAAGGAGATAGTCTACTACGCTAGCTCCACCATCATGTCTATCGCTCTTGCAAGTAAAACCCACGATTGCGGCCATCTGATCATACCATTGCACACTACCATGTCAAAGACGGCGAGTTGAACCAACTCCCTTCAAAGCGTTGGTGGTGTATCTTGAGGCCATGCGGCATGTTGGGGTGCGGTTGTTTCAAGCGAGAATGGGTCGAATCGGCCTCTCCACGGAAGGTAACAAGGCTGCGGTATGCGGTCGCGGGCATTGAAATCTCTAACAAGAGCACATGCCCTTCTTTGGCGATCTTGCTCTATGTCATCATACGGATCTCGTAAGGCATTTGTACATCCGTAATACGCCTCACGGACTGGTAGAACTTAGAGGCTGCATGGGGTATATAACAACATGCAATAAATAATGAGCGATCTTTGAGGCTCGGTATTCTCACCCACGGTGGCGGTTAAGTCATCGACCTTGTGGGGCGAGACCGTGGCTGCTATAGCATCTTTGAAGTAGCATGCCACCCCTCCATATCCTCGCTTGCCATGGCGGCGCATTAGCGGCGAAAGCTTTGGTATCCGGGATGTCCGGCGGTGATGCCCACGATATTCCCATGTCTCTTGCAAGAAGATGATGTCCATACGTAGCGATCCCAACAAGGCCCGCCCTTCTTCGGGGGAATCCCCTCTGAGTTCCATGATACAAGTCGGGGACTTTGTCCCTATCTTTTTTTGTGGCGGTTGTCTGCACCAGCTCAGGAGGTTGCGGGGGCGTTCAGTGGTGCCGCTGCTTGGGTCACGGTTGTTGCATCACGGTTTGCCATCTCGGAGGTGAAAGGTCTAGATGTCCACGGCCCCATCGCCCCATTTGCCTCGCGCTCTTGTTGGCGCGGAGGTACAAACACCTTCATCTTGCCATTAACCAAGCCTGCCGATCCCCCCTGCTGTCGACTTGCGATTTTTGTGAACTCCTCGTCTCTCCTTTTGTTGCCTTTGGGTAAGATCGTGTCCAAGTATATTGATGTCCCCTTCAATAGGCTGGCGCATTGCGGCAATAGAGTCTTGGATGCACGGTCCAACAACGTGAATTTGACCGGTCGGGGTCTCATGTTTGGCCCCAGGCTACGGTGGGTTTCTCACCCCAAATCTGCGGTTGTAGCTTTGTCGGCACCGGGGCATTAAGCTTAGCCGGCGGATCTTCCCCATGATCTTGGGCAAGCCGGGACAATGAGGTTCAGCCCGGCGGGATTGGCGATCCTGCTCCTCATGCGAAGGACGCACGATTCCACGGGCCACCTACGCCTCGGCATTGAGCGCCTTGTTGATCTTTGCCTCGGGGCGTGCACATTTCGTTTCATCTCCGGCGGAGATCATACATCTCGGTGAAACTTCGGCCATCCTCTTCTCTGGGGCGAGCACGGGTCTTTGCTTCTGTCCTTACGGTTTGTCTCTTTTCTAGGGTGTCCAACCTTGCTTGCATCTGATGCATTCTAGCTTCATGGTCCATAAGGCAAACTGCGGTAGCCAAGCTGTATGTCTGTTCCCTTTGCTTGCACGCTCTCTCTGCGGTTGTGATATCTCATCGTCACTGCTGATGGATCCTATCAATCATTTGGGTAACCTCATTCGGTGTTTGAGATGTTGCCATGAATTCACTTCTTAAGCGGCGACAATACCCGTGCTTATTTGCGCTCGAAGTCGGCCAGCCAAAGCGGTCATTCAATGGCGCTTTTGCTCTTCTAATGTGGAGATCCGTTCTCTCTCCTTCACCAAGCTGTTTCTTGAGGATGGCTCTTGTTGGTGGGTGTCTCTTTGTGCCTCCATACTTGCCAACCTATCACATGCTTCTTTGTCAACTTTGCCTCCAAGGCTCGTATATTCTCGGTGCGTGACATGCTCGAGGGAGAGGAGCCCTCTCAGTTCGTGCTTTCGCTTCTTTAGTGCATGCGGCTTTTCTTCCATTGTCTGGCGAGAGTCCGCGTCACTGGGTCATTTAGAGTCTCACTCTTTGCAAGTCGAACACGAGACCAAGTCTATTGTGAAGTCCCGATTCTGAACCCAAAGCTCCCCAAGCTCGGATATGATCGAAAGCGTGTGGCCAGCACCACGCAGCCGCCGGGGGTTTTCAGAAGGTTTTATTGGCAGCCCGGAAATCTACAATTTTGCTTTGGAAATATGACTCAACCACATGCAAATCACATACCTACTGAAAGGTCTCTGAGAGGGCTTTCCAACGCAACAAATTTCAGCTGAAACGGAGACTCACGGATCTCTAGATATGATCGAAGCGTCGCGACCCGGGACCATGGGCTTTAGGGTTTACGGGGGCCGGATGTGCAGTCCGGAAATCTGTGATTTTGACAAAGATATAAGCCACAATCAATGGCAAATCATATACCTACTCAAAGATCGCTGAGAGGGCTCTCCATCGCAACAAATTTCAAGCTGAAGCAGGGCTTACGGATCTCGGATATGGCGAGGAGCAGCGTGGCCAGGAAAGGAACCTTTGCCAAAACGAGCGACCAAGGAAAAGCATATAGTGTGCTTCTGCTAAACTAATGGGGGCTACACATTATGCTTTTATAATGAATAAAACTATCCTATTAATTTGTGCAAAAGTAACGCTATATTGAGAGCCTACATTCGCAGGAATGCATGCATTACACTCCAAGCATTTGGATCCCATCCATAGGATGGGCATAGAAGCTGCATATGCTGGGGTCATCATAGACAAATAGAGATTTAAAGTTATACAACCTTAAGACTGGTGTACATTTATCAACATATTAACAAAGCAAACATATTAACAAAGCATACAGCTAGAAAAATCCATAAAGACCACCACTATGAAATTGAATTTGTAAATCTCCATTGTATAAGAATCCTTGAATAATGACAATTAAAGAACTTGTACATGAAAATGAACTAGATCTTCAGTGGGAAGCCTGAGAACCTCCACAACAATGTGGATAATCTGGAAGCACAAATATATCTGGAAGTGCAAAAGGTCATAAGAGTAGAAATAGACCCGATCCATCAGTAGAAATATACAATATTGTCAATATTCTTCTATGCTTTCCTTGCATGAGTAGCAGCATTGTACATATTAAACCATGTTGTACATGTTAAACAATGTTTGGTCAATAGCATGTTTTAAGCATGTATGGCCAGACAATTTAGTATATTCGCAGCATTAACAGAAGAGATAATGGGACCACGATAGATAATATGTCTAACATCCTTCCAAACAAAGCCAACAATAAGAAAGCCTGGCATGCTGCAAAGATTTCCACATGCCTTGCAATCACTACGTTTTTGCTATGTGCCCATGTTCAAATATCTATATGACATCTGACTAAGCCCTTCTAACTCAGATACAACTCTAAAAATTTGAGAATATAACTCGTCTTGAAATGGTATTCACAACCAAGTGTCATAAGGATGGCAAATGTGCCGCTATCTAGTAAAGATATGAAGGTTACCTTGTCGCAACTTTCTCTGCCCTAGGTACAGTGCTAAGTATTTTTAGTGCTATAAGTCCTGCCAGCCCAAATACCACTCAAATACCACTGCTACAAAATTTGAAGACATAGATTGAAAGAATAATTCTCTTAGCAAGCTTGCAGCAACTCTGAATGAAGGTCCTTGTTCTGCCCTCGTATTCAACAACTCCAAGCCGCCTCAAATCTAAAAGAATATACGACAAATTTTTACAGAATCCCCAAATTATTGAGTAGCATGCCAGAATGACTTACGGCTTAAAAGAAGGCCTGTGAAATAGACTTGCCTGTTAGACTAACAATTGTAGATGTAGTAAAGCAAATATACAGAAGCATCAAACCTGCAAAACATGGAGGCAATCCAATTAGATTAGCTTGCACAGACATGTACTTGATACTAAAACAATAATCCTAGTGGACTACAACCAGTTTTATTGCTCTAGGCATTCCGATGATACACAAATTGTTGCACTGATTCTATGCTGACCACTCTACAGATGCGGGAGGAATAGAAAACTCCCATGGAGGGGCTTCACTCTTGCTAATTTATATAATATATAAAGATCCACTAAGTTGCAGAGCAGAATTACATTTGGAATTGGAGATGGCTAAAGTGAGGAATGCCATTTAAAGGACATATAGTAGCAAAACTCGAGAAAGATCAAATAGCAAACCTTGTTCTTGTAACCTTCTTGTGAGATTTTGCCTCCACATGAAGAATCTTAGCACATAGCAGAGTCCCTAAGAAGGCAATTCAATGAGATACATTCTTCTAGCATTTTAGAAAGAATGGAAGACTAAAATGACAACGCATAAATTATTTAGACGTCATTGGGTGCAACGGCAACTCAACGTTTAAATCAAAATTGCCTAAAGCATGAATCCAAGCCTGAATCTATGCCTGAATCCTATGCAGTAGACGACAAACAAATTAGAGACAATTTTCCTTTGCCTATGATGCGAGATCTGGCATCCGTACCTTCTGTTTGTTCTTGTGGGGTATTCGTTTACCAAGATGACGGTGTAAAACTGCAGGCACACGTGTATTTATGCATATATCCAAACTCATAGTCTGCACATGATAAATGCATTCAACAATACACAATGACTTACACTAAATCTAAGATAATGCTTTAATCCAAACTATGATGCAGGTTTAAAGCATTTAATCCACGTCAACAATAGACTATTAGAAGAAACTTGAAGATCACCTCAGCAAAACCGTTATGCTCTAAAAGGTCAGTTCCATTATGCTCCCATGTTGTCTACAAAATCCGAAAATGACCTGCTCCTGCTCCAAAAACAAAGTTATTCTTAGTTCTATACATAACTGCAAGAAATCACCCTGTTGCAACGCACCATTTCAAATGAAATTGCAAATTAAGGATGGCATCTACAAATACAAATCAATATAGCATCAAAACATGGAAGGAAAGGAAAACCAAGATTGCTCTCCCACTTACTGGACTAAACAATAGAGCACCATAGCCATCATATATATGTATATAAAAGAGCAGCAATTTATGCATGATAGGTTCAATTCGGCATGCAATATAATCGGAAAACTAAGTAATGAATGTCATTTACATTCAACAGTATATATTTTCCTCCATAAGCACCTGGGAGCTCCAGATATACTATTTATTATGCCTCAGATATGAAGCAAAGATTATAACATGTGTAGTCTGCACACAAATGCATCTAAAACCTTTAAGATAGAAGAGTACCTTGAGGTTGCATCTTCATAGGATTTTAGCACTACATTCCTGCAGAAACATTCAAATAAGTCCATATGAACTCCAAAACTAAGAATGTCTGCTACATAATGCTCTACATTACGAAAATTGAACTTCTGGTTCATAGACATCAAAATCAAACCCTAGAATATCTAGAGCATACATACCTTTCTTGCTTTGCCTTTGGAACTCTGCTTGCAGCATGGTCTATATGTAAGTACTTAAGTCCACAAAGCAATCTGCTTTTGATGAGACCCACAAAAAAGGCAAGAAACTCCTCATCATCGATTACCACAACATGCAGTGCAGGCTGTTGACTCAAATGATATGAACAGCGTGAATGACATGCTTGAGAAATATAGAAGAATATCAACCCACCATTGCCCAACCACGAGTAGTGCAAGATCATTCGGCTCAGAGCAATTTGCTCACGAATCCACGAAACACCCATCTAGTGCATCCAGTACTGCATGATCCTGAGAAATCGTGGCATGCACAATACTAAAAGGGAAGAAGTTGGATGCCAAAATCATATGAAACAAAAAATGATTATCAAATAATGCACAAACTTGATTGAAAAGCCTGCATGACCCCAAATGGTGCATGCGCCTTGGCATCAGGCAGAAAAGATAGATAAAAGGAATCAAATTTCAACCTACCTAGTTGAAGATGAAGATCTTTGGCATGTGACAATAGGGATGATTTTAGAAGCCAACCTAAAACAAGCTGTGGCAATCATGGCATACATGCATTTGAAAGTAGATATTATTTCATATATATGTGCAATCTTCAAAAATGTTCCTTTAGTTACGCAAATACCTTTAGTTGGTTAAACCGGGATTTCACACACAGGAGTTTTAGGAAGGAAGGAAGGAAGGTATTTTTATAGATCCCACGGAGACCAATCGGTCTATGGGACCCAATACAAAAGCGCGACAAGCGGATTACTACGGTTAAAACCCCCTCCCCTCAGGAAGGGGTTTCGAGGAAAAATCGTGACGACAATCAGCCTGGCGACAAAGCGATCAATATACAAAATGCAAAAACACACAAATATATACACTCATGCCGCACCCGTAGTGCTGATCGGCGAGGCAGGCAGCGAGCGGGGGCAAAAGGTGAGCTTCGCGAGATCGGTATCTCTCACGAGATATGCGACCCCGAGCGCGTCGCGGCGGTGTGTTCATCGGCAAATGTAGGGGCAAGTCCGGTAGGTACTAAGGGGCGTATCGGCCCGAATCCGAATCTTTGGGCAACTTCACGGAAAGTGTAAGACTCATCCTCAATGGCAACCGTTTGGCGGCATTGTGAGCACGTCTGGTGGGGCTCCCCAATCCACGCCGTCTCGATCACGAAGATGGTGGGCATCGATGCGAATGGAGGCAATGAGTGGCGGCTTTTAGGGGCATTTGGGGCAGCGGTAGAGCTGCGGGCCCCGGGCTTTCTGGAGTTGATGTGCTCCTTGTAATGGGCGTTTTGACCTGCTCTAGGCGTCGAGGGTCCCGAGCTTGCCAAGGAAGCAAAGCGTCGGTACTCTGCCGTTTGTCATCTGTCGGCCTCTGTGTGTCCACTGCCTTTTGTGCTCTGCCGCGTTCCATCTGGCGAACCCGATCTCTCTTACCCCTCCAACATGCCCTGAGCCTCTGCGGGCCCATTGCCCTGGCGTAAGCCGGTGCGGGAGCGAGCATCATTCATATTAACCACTTTTACGAAAATAGGCGATGTGTCTATCAAGGGCTGCCGTGGCGACAAGAATCGGTTTCTGCATCCCGAGTCGATGGGGGTGAAGGTTTCACCCAAGTGCCCGTGCCAAAATGCCATACGCACCTGCTCCAAGTCATTCAGGTCACCAAAGAGGCGGCCAGGGCCCCAAACCTCGACCCGTCTGAAGGGCGGGGCTCGACCGGTTGCAGCGGATGTATTGATGGCCCCAATCATAGAGCTACGCACGGGTTTTGTTGTTACGCATGGCAAAAGCGCTTTCGGACTGCTATCACCATAGCGGATGGATGCCTCCCAGCGAGTGAGGAGGGAACTCCACCCCTAGGTACTTGTAGGTGGGTGTGACCTCCGCAGGTATCCCCGATATGTGAGTGCGGGGGCGTGGGGTGGCATGAAGAGGATATGAGAACCACCACGGTCTTGGCGGTTTTGGCGCATAATGCGTAGCGGCGAATGTGTCTAGGGCATCGGATGAGGCGCATAGCCGGGGTGTGGGCGGAGGAAGGTCAACATCGTCATAGATGAGCTGGTGGATGACACTGGTGCAAAAGCTATATGCCATCCCCCCATGCTCGATGGCCGGGGCTCTAAGCCCGATCAATGTAGAGGCCAAAAAGTGTTGGTGAGAGGGGGCAGCCTGCGGACCCGATACTACTGGTGAATGCGGCCCGTCGGTGCATCTGCCAAAACAACTCTCATACGGCTTTGTATATGGCATTACGCACCCGGCGGCGGCAGCCCGATTGATCGCGGTCTAGCCCATAGCTTTTCGGGGGACCAGTATCAAAAAGCCGCCCGAAGTTCACAAAGCGACAATACAAGTCCTGTAGATGGTTCATTTTGTCTTCAATCGGTGCCGCGGTGTAAAGATATGGTCAATTGTTGAGTGGGCGGGGTCTAAAGCTTTGCTTGTGTGAGGGCTCGCACATCTGCCTCCCTACACTTGTGGTGTGGCTTTGCTTTCGAGAATGCCGATAGCGGTTTGGCAAATCTTGAGCCCGACCATGATCGTCCGATGGTTGGCGGACGATTGTGGGTCGCCCGAATCTTGTGAATGGGGACAACCACGCTTGTGGTCCATTGTTGGGGAAACCTTCTGCAATGCTACGTTGAACGGGGTAGTGAGGATGCGGCACCGGCGGTACGCCGCCCATTTGAGTAACTTCGGCACGCATACCATCAAGGTCATTTGCCTTCCCATTACCCGACCCGTTCGCGGGCCCTCACAACATCCTCCAGCGAGAGAACCAATGGGGGGCCATCGTGGGGGGTATGGGCGCTGGCGTCCCCGGTGGATCATAGAGAGGCTGCTTTGCAGAAATCTTTGTTCCCCCTTGCCGGGTATGATGTCCCAAAGGCTGGGCTGGCCTTGAAGCACTACGCACCAAAGGTTCGAGGATGAGTGTCGGCCAGGCCGAACATCTTCCACGATGCACGGCAAGGTACGGGCGCCTTTCTCTCCCGGATAGGTGATGCGTGTGTGAATATTCTGGCGGGTTTTGAATCGAGAATGTGGCCAATTTTGGCGCGGATTGCGTTCTTTACACTCGCATCAAACCATCGGTTATGCGAGAAATATTCTTTGTTGTTGGCGGCGGGGGTATGCCAAAGCACTGTCTGCTGCATCCGTAATAATCAAAAAGTCAAGCTGAAGTGCATCTCTTTGCTCTAGTGTGGGGTCATGAGAATTCTTTAAGGTCGATCGATGAGCATCTCGGCATAGTCCTCGCACGCACGCTCATAATCTAGGCTGGCCCGAGGATGGCGAGAGGCTGGCATAGTGGGGATTCTGGCGGCTTGCCAAACCATGTTCAAATAAAGTGGGAGGTGATGAGGTCGACCTCCTCATCATTGTCGGTGCCCACCGGAAGCTTGGCCCGATGAGATGCATATCTTAGCAGCTTCTGAGCACATAGTCCACCACAATAGACCCTCCCCACGATTGTCACATGCGCATGTGCACTTGCGGCGGGGGTTGTCCGTTAGTAGCAAGCAACCCCACCATGACCCCTGTCACATGCAATTATTGAAGGCCAGAAATGTTGGTAACCCGGCGGTCAGTGCTTGTGCTTGACTTGCTCCCATGTCTCCATGAGAAAGATGAGATCCATATCGGCTGCCATGGGTTGAGGCCATCCCCTTACGCCAAGGGAAGCCTCGACAATTCCATGAGACCACCAGGGAGGCACAATTCCTATTTGTCGGCCCGGTAGGTGGTATCGTGACTGTGAGTCAGCGGGAAGAAGGGCGGGCGAGAAGCGCTGAGTGAAAGTAGATGGGGCGGGAGGCGACATGTGGCTGAAGGCGTGGGTCGTGAGGGGCGGGGTAGGGAAGCGAAGAAGGGGCCGTGGTAGGAGAAGCGGCGAGGGGGGCCACATTTCCGGTTGGGGCTGCGAAGTGCGGCGGTAGCAAGGCTGCGCGAAAATGTGCATCTGCTTGCGAACCAATCTGCGGCATCCCCTTGGTGGCGAATGCCTCTGACCCTGACAAGCTCCTGTCTGCGTGCCTCCTGTTGTGCGGATGTGAGGTCCCGGTTCACGTACAGGGATGTTCCCTTCAGCATCTTGCCCTGGCGCAATATGACATCACGCACCTGCGCATCCGCAACCGCGAATATGACAATGCGGTCACGACCCGGGCGCTGAGCCCCATGGCGGCTGCTTTCGGGGAAAATGAACGAGCCGGGGAATGTCATCCGATCGAGAATGTGTGTTCGGATGTTGTAGGCGAGACTCTCCCCCTCCTCTTCTGGCATGTCTCAGACTACCAGATTGTGGCCTCTCCGTCTGCGCTCTTGGAGTTCTGCGGCCTGCGGGTCAAAGGTGGGCAAGGGCCAGGGCCTGTGCTGGGGTGGTAGTGGTGGTGGCTGGGATGGCGTGGAGTGAAGCGAGTCTTGCGGGGCAGCAGTCGTGAATACCGGCTGCGGCGGCGTGGAGGCTGATGCGGGGGTAGCGATGCAGTGCGTCCACCGACCACTGTGAGGTCGGGAACATACGGCTCTTGCCGGCTTTCTTCTTTGCTGCCTTGGCCATCTCTACACCTTGTTGCGGTGACTATGAACCTCGATAGGGAGACCCTGGCCCTGTCTATGGATGGCTGCCCAACCCACGAGCTCGGGCTACGAGTAGCGGCGTGCTTTCGAGGCCAAGCACCGCAGGCGTCAGCTGGGCTTGCTGCCCGTCATCGTACTACGAAGAACACGGTAATGCGGTTTATGCGCAGGCGGACTGCGCTCCCGTGCCATGGTGGTGGCTTCCTCAACCTCGGTGAAGCGAGAGACACGTGACCATCGTCTCATGCCTTGCGGCTCCCTCTCGTGTCATGGTGTCGAGTGATGAACGAGTCTGGCGAGCCCGCATGTCGGCGAGCTCCTGCGGCTGTTGCCGTTCGAAGTGTGCGGGCCAAGGCCATCTTCGTCTTCTGTGTGCGGGTCTCGATTTTGTGATGCGGTTCTTCTCGACCACCGGTTGCCCGAGCACATGGGGGTGCCGGGGACTCCATCTCCCGCGCCATGCCGGGCCGGAGACGCTGTTAGCCTCAATCGCAGGCCTTTGTTAGCCTCCATGCCGCTTTGGCGTGGCTCCAATTCTCTGTAGAGGCGGGGAGTTCTGCGTGGTGCGAGCAATCAATCCCCTTTCGGTAGGGCTGGCTTGTTGAGGGCCTTAGCCTTAGCCCGAGCCTCCTTCTTCATGGAGGATGACTCTCCCCTGTCCATGATGGCTGATTGGGACCGTTTGCGTGGCGGCCCCTCGCCTTGGGTTTCCCAGGCTGGTCCATCTTCTGTGGCCATGAAGGGCAATACACAATGCAACTATGAGATAGAAAATAAATTTGTGACCTTGGATAAAACATCTAAGCGGTAGCAACTCTGAACTGTGCAAAACAAAGATGCTAATCTCGCACCTCTGAAACATTAAAAACAAACAAATTAATACTCTTGCCTTGGAAAACAATATGCGCAACATATTCTACTTCTTGCTAATGAAAGCAGTGCTATTTGACAAAGAAAATTCCTTAATGACGCCGTTGCTTCTGCCCAGAGTATGGTCCATCAGAAAGAATCAGATCTCTAAGGTCATTAAATGGAAAGGAGACGGTTTCAAAACATTAGTAGAATGAAATATACAAAAGATACATTTTACCATTTGAAGCTAGGCAGCAGAATCAACGATTCTTGTCAAAATAAAATAGAGATAATCTGGACTGCATGATCATGGCATCTAGATTGCATGATCATCTAGGCTGCATGATCTAGCCGCTATAATCATGGTAGCGTATCTTCACAATGAAATGCACATGGCATAGATACTGCAGATGAGGGTTGTTCTTCGAGTGCGCAAGATAAAATTGTTATGGCTTACAATTGTTCTTCTCTTGATCAAGAGAAGAAATCTTGTCGGCATACTTACCTTGATTCATTCTTTTTGCATAGGCGGTGGTTGTGCTTTCCAGTTGGATCGGTTTGTCCTTTGGGGTTATAATCTGTCTTTGCATTTATGTTGCTCTGGTTTCTAGTTGGTGAATAAAGCTTGACGTCCTTCAAAAAAAAAAAAAAAAAACAATGAAATGCACATGGCCTTACATGCATGCAATTTCATGGATGGTCTGATGAGCGCTCTAAATATTTATACAATAACATCCTATATAGTTATGTGAATGCAAAGAGAAGCCCTTTGTGCTGTCAAAGAGTTCAGGAAGGAAACGACCAACAAATTTCCATTGTTGGGGAAAATCTATTCCTCCTTACATAATTTACCTGCTTTGTACTGTCAAAGAGTTTAGGAAGGAAACGATCCAAGCATAAAAATTATTTCCGGAGAAATCTGCTTCGAATTGCTGGGCTGTATGGAAGACTTACTCAGCTATTTCTAGCGGCACAAATGAGTTGAAGGAATATCTATTTGGATGAATCGACACAAATATGAGGTCAGTGAACTTTAATTATAGAATTCATAAGCCATAAATACAAAATCATGCTCACCTCTTGCAATTCATGCCAAGAAGCACTGGATTTCTTTTAGTCACTAGGTTGAACTCTGAATCTCCAATCCGATTAACAACCTACTATGCAGCATAAACCTAACCTCTGAATCTCCAGTCTAATTGACGGCCTCCTGTGAGGATGCCAAGCAAAACCTAGAGAAACAAATAACAACAATGGGAGCAATACCGAAAATAACCGGTTAAGCTAAGCATGCGCTTTGTGCTCACCATCTATGCCACCAAAGCAAGAAAGCAACAACCCGATCAGCTCTCCACCATAGCCTTTGTAGCATTCCGATGCTGTCAATGTTTCCCAACCGTCCAATATGCCACATCACCAAAAATGCCGATTTCAAAATCATAGTACAACCAAAAATGCCGATTTCGAAATCATAGTACAACCAAAATGCCAGATTTTTGGAGAACCGGAATCTTTTTCCGGTCGCCAAAACCCTCAAAACCTTAGGAAATCAAATTAAAGAAAAATTCCAAAACGTTTTCGGGACCCTGGAAAAACCAAATTTAAACAATAGGATTTGCGGTAGCATGGTGAAAAAAGAAATCATAGTATTCATCTCTCAATGGCTTCTTAACTTGGATGTTTCTCGCATGATAAGTGTAAACCACCATGCAGTGGATTACGTCACAAAAGCTATGCCCTAGGCAATTCATAATACCACTAAACATTAACACCTACATAGAAGCCATGCTCAAAGCCTCCTCTTTCAAGTTCTTAAAGCAAAGGCAGTAAACATGCGTTATTTCTAGCACGGATAACGTGATTAATTAATAATGTAGACTCTAGTATTTTGAGAAGTTAATCTTTAGGACTTTTAACTGTTATGCAGAGAAAAGCTTGAAAAACTTGGCAGGGAACAAACCCTTCATAGAAAGCTTACTATAAGAAGTAAAGCTACAAATACTTCTTTGGAAGAATTTATAGCCCGAATATTAATTCTCAGCATATGGTTGATGATGATACCTATGAGAGTCCAAGTATAGGTTGTTGAGCCCAAGAACCCTGTAGCTACTTGCCAAGGAGTACGCCCAAAAGGGATCTTGAATCTAATTCAATGTAAGTTGGGGTTCCCTGACCGATTTCATGGACAATTCCTTGGTGATTCCCTGGCGATTCATGGTCGATGCCTTGGCAATTCCCTGATCGATGCAAGCTGGTGTTCCCTGGCCGATTTCATAGCAATGGCAAGCCAATGAGATTGAAAAGAATTCAGTCTGCATTCTAGAGGAAGCTGTTGGTTGCTCGTCGTACGCGCTCTGCTCTGCCGCTTGTGCCAATTTTTTTGGGGCAGACCTTTCTTGCATCGAAAGATGAAGCTAGCTTCGTATACGAATTTTTTCAATTTGGATGGTGTCTAATTTGATATGCCCATGAAGTGTTTATAAATTCATTGCCTTAAAGATTGTGTGGATGGATCATATATTTTTGCATCTGGGCCTATATTATATCATTTTATTTACAAAAAGGTAAGAAAATAAAAAACATCTATAAATATATGGCAATAAATGACAGAACAATTTTAATTTCTAGCCTTTCAAATGACAAATATGTATTTTGATGGCCCTTCCATATGACAAGCATTTGGTCATTTGCTACCTTTCATTTGCAATACAATTTTATTTTATTTTTGCTTGTCTTGACAGGCAAAAATGCAAAAGCTAGCGTGGCCGTCAAATTTGAGCCACGGCTCCGGCTTCAGGATTGCAAGAAATGCTGGCTTCTCAATGTCACAGGGCAAAAATCCATCTTCTGTGAATGATGGGGCATGGAATCCATTCTTGAAGGTTTTGGCTATGGATAAGGCAAGATTCGAAATTTCAAAAGTATTGCCCACAAGATCAGTAGAGAGGCAGAAGCATGTGATTAATGCGGCTCTACATCCAGGGGAATCTTTGGCGGGGCATGATGGTGGGAATGGTTTACTCTACACAAATCCTTCAAATCGAAACCTCAAGAAAAAGCTCCACACCTCAACCTATACAAGCTGGGTATATTTCCTTTGAGAAATCTTATAGCGAGAAGCAAAGTCTAGCTTGAAATGGATCATATGAAATCTCAAAATGAGCGAAACAAAAAACATGCAACTGAATCTTGCATAGATGGCTGAAATGGAACAAGGTCGGATAGAAGGCGAAAGATAAAAAAGCCCGAGCTAGCAAATCGGTGAAGCGAGCACTAGGTTGATGGCGCGAGAAAATTGAAGAAAGGAGAGGCGAGCCCAGCGGTGATGGAGGGCGCATAGCTCAACAAAAAGGGGGCAATTTTACGGGCTATAAAATTGATGTAATAAGAGTAATTTGAACCACCTATTCATTACATTTAAGAACCTTGGTTAGAAATAACTCAACCAAATATATTTGCACATGTCTAGTCAAATTAGTGTAATTTAGCCAGAGGCATAAGCATATTAAACTAGCCAATGTGGCATCGAGGTCAATATAACCTTTAGTATTACTAGTTATGGTGCCCGATGTTGCCGGGCTTTAGTAGCAATTTGAAGGGGTTGTTGTTTCATTATTGCGGTGTATCTTTGTGTGTGTGGTAATTTTTATGGAGCTGATGTTATGGTTAGGTGTTGCTGGTGTAGTGTAAAAGGGACAATCATTTTGAAAAGTAGAAGTATTTACACGATGCACCATAGTTGGGGATTAATGGTTTTGGCAACGATGTTTATTAATTTAAATAATAGAAGTGTTTAGAAGAATATGACTGGAATGTTTGATACAATTAAATGTGTCATGCGAAGATAAATTGAATTGTGAAGATAATTGGACAGAGTTGGGTGGAACGTTCAATGTATTCCTTGGCAATCAATAGATTTTTAGAAACATGCTCGATATGTTGAATTTGGATGTACACGTTCTCATTATGGTTAGAAACATGCTTGTGAAATAGCGTGACATGTCCATTGGGTATTGCGTTCTTCTGGTGCAGGAACTTTGCTCACAGTTTGGAAAAGAAATGTTGATCTGTGTTGATCTCAATTTGACTGAGCTATCTAAAATATAGCAATATGTCACAATCTTTAAGAAAAAGATGAATGCAAATAGAGATAATAAAATTATAATTTGTTCTCTCGTAGAATGAAGGGTTTTTTTTTCCTTTTTTTAGTTGTAGGTTGCTTTTAATTTGTAGATGTGTACAATAGCTTGCTAAATCTAAAAGAGGATTGGGCTTGGTAGTTGTCACACCACTGACTACAAAATCATGTTTTTGTTGATAATCAGTAGCATAACATGGTTGGAAGGTTAGGATTTAGATCCCTAGCACTTTGTTCAAGATGTCGAATAATGTCTGAACTACCCAATAAGCTTTGTTTTATTGTAAAAGTCCACGGGATCAACAAAACTAAAGTACATGGTCTTCACAGTTTTAAACATTTGCCATTACAAAATTTGGAAGGTCATATACATAGTTATAGTTCATACATCTACAATAGAAAACATTGAATTAAGAGTATAACTAAGAAAACTTGCCAAAAGAAGGGCACGACATTGGCATAAAAAGGACACGTCATTCTTAATGGGCTACGAAATGGATAGATAGGCACCAACCATTTGGTTAGACCAAATACATGCATTATGGTCATAGTAGTTTGTGGAAGCATATATCATATCTCTACAATATTGAAGTAAGATAACTAAGAGAACTTGCCAGAGAAGGGTATCACGTTGGTTTGGTCCATGCATAAGAAGACATGTCATTCTTGATGGGCTATCCAATGGATAGGCACCAGGTCATTTGATTAGACCAAAGTACATCTTGGAGCATGGTGATTCTTGCCTCAAATTCAACCAGAAACCACCTCTCCCTCGTAAGCCGAAAGAAAAGGAAACACCTTGAACGGAGTATCCTTGATGGAAGCAATTTGAATTGTCACAAAATCCAACCACTTCGTTTGCCTTGTAAATTGAAAGGAGAACAACTTGTAGTTTAAACTCTTGCAAAAACCAACCACTCTCGATGCCCCTATTTATGATATCTCATGCAACGTTTTTATAGGAGATCAACATCAACATGATTAGATAAGACAACCATCTAAAGTATAGTCTCCTTCGTAGTGATATGATTTAACATGAAATTGATATACTATGCATGTTCAGCAGAAACTCCAAGTTGTGTTATACTGGAGGGTTACAGGCATTGGGGTAAGCAAGTTAACCTATTCTTTTGCATGTGTTTTTGTTATAAATTTCTCGTTCTCACAAACAACGACTCACAGGGTAGATACTATTAATAAGTTGAAGTCTCTGCTTCCTATGCCTCCTTGAGAACTTAAGGATGAATGTATGGTTTCAAACTCTCCTTATATCCATGAAGGATAAATGAAATTTCACAAAAGTTTTATCTTTGCAAGGTCATGGAATTACCTTCATTGTGTTGAATAATTACAAATTTGTTGGAAGGCACTATCATTTGATTCAGTGTTATTAAATTGCTTTCAGTTCTTAGGTTATTGAAAGAGCTTATGAATGCATTATCACTTGACTTTTGATTTTAAGTGATTATGGAAGTACATTCCTTGTCTTGAGATAAATTAGTGAAATGTACAATTTTGCTTTCAATTGGGCAAAGGAAAAGGTGTGTTTGGCAGGTTCTAGGACCAAATTTGTGTATGTTTGGCAAGTAAAGAATTTAAAATGGCGTGAGCATCAATCAGTAAATACGACAATTGCACAATTATGCTTGTCACTAAACTTAGTTTGGCTTTGGATCATCAATTATCAATATCATTTTTAGATATTGTTCAGCGGCAAATATAAGGTAACATTTGAATCTCGTTTACCAAGGGTGGCAGATATAAGGTAACATTTGAATCTCATTTACCAAGGCATAGTTTAGTTCCTCATCTATAATCCATCAAGATAGTAAAATAAATATAATTTGAACCGAATGATGGCATACTCATCCAACAAATATGGTCTGTGGAATCGATAATGCTTTGAATCATCTCAACATCATTAGATATTGTTCATAGGCTGATATAGGCAAGGTAACATTGGAATCTCATTTATCAAGGCATAGTTTACTCCTCAACTATAATCCATCAAGATGGTGGGTGAAGTAATACAATTTAGATGAATAATGACACGCTTACCCAGCAAATACGGTATGTGGAATCCATGAAACACCTACACATATTCACATATGTTACAGATATTGAAAAAACAAACAGATACTCAAGGACAATCTTGAATATCAAATGGGTGTACCAGATCCATTTGCTCAAATAATTCGTCCAATAAGGTTGCACTGCCATCTACAGGGGCAGAAGTTTATTCAGACATTTGTAGAAAAGCATACATGTATGATGGCGCCAAACACAATAACAATGGAACAAAAGAAATGCAAGAATGATATATTATGATGGTGCCAAATACAATATTAATGGAACGAAACTATCAAAGAGGATCCCATTGCAAGAATAGCTTCTGAGGATGCACCACGGTCATTCACGATAGCCCATTAGTTAATTCGGCTCCACCCATCATATTTTTATCTCAATTTGCGCACAATGGACCAGTTTGGAAATGTTCCAAAATTTTGGGCTTCTTCCAAAAGCATGTACGTTCATGAACATGAAATTCTTCTCCTAAATTCTGGGCTTCTCCCAAAAATATGTAGATTTATGAAAAGAAGAAATTCTTCTCATACATACACGTTCTTACACCTTACATTTGAGGCAAATAGACCTTCAAGTAATCATAGGGCAACCATTTGAATAAACTATACTAACAATAACAGAAGCAAGAAAAGAATATGGATGGTCTGGTTTTGAAACAGGAATACAGATAGATGTATAATAATAATAATAATAAAAGCCAGAAAGAAACATGGAATAAATCAAAAACCTCACGCTGGCCTAAACCTGCATAGCATAAACTGGACTATCAACCTTATGCTCTCTCATTGCTCAAGTCTACTGCATGGACATAATGCAAATACCTTCTAGCCTTTGCATTGGAAAACTTTATTTCTTCACGAATGCCTTCTAGCTTTGATTCTAAAGAACAATCCTCTGAATAACTTTTTTATCTGTCAAACAAATGCAATTCTTAAGCAAGTAATGGTCTGCACAGCAATAGCGATTGTAATGAATGTAATAGAAGCAACTTCATAGAGCTATAGATAGAAGATCATATTAGATAGACGCTCAGCATGCATTCTGGCATGGCGGCCATTGCAAGCAAAACTAAAGGTGGTTAAGACAAACAAAATTTTATATATGACATTGCATCATCAGTATGGAGTTGCTAACAATAAGAAGCCTCAATTTTATCAATTAAACTTCCTTAAAACTAAAAGTGAATTGAATATACAGACATGTCTTTATCAATCTTGTTTGCATTCAACTACCTTGAATAGATAAACATGTCTTCATTTGCATTCAAAAAAACTATCGTGTAGTGTTACCCTTTGTCTTTTGAGTTCTAAATTGAGAATCCACGTATAGAACTTAAAAAACAACAAAACAAATACCGTAATTAATTTCGTAGAAATCTAAACCTAAATTTGCACTGGCTGAAACAGCCATCAGAACTCTACAGTAATAGCAGAATCCCATTCCAAAGTCATGATGGTCGGTAGATCCATGAGAAGAGCCCTTGGAGTCTAAGGCAGTGAAGAAGGTCTTTTGGTCGCAGCTGAATGATGGAACTGAATTCTTGTTGAAATACTATCTATCTATCTATTCTAGAATTAGATGTGGTTATGATAGATATCTTGTAGCCCTAAGGTTATGTGGACATGGGAATCTGTAACATCATTCATCTGAGCAAATAAAAAAATGCACGCACGTGTTACAATGACACCAATCTGGCAATAGATGCATGTAATTTGGATAAAAAATTCACACAGTGAAAATGATCAATCTTTATAACATAAGCAGCGCAATACATTGTAGAGTACCCCATAGATTATACTACCAAATTAGGATCTACAACTTTGACAGCACAATAATTACCTCTACTCTGTCCAGTTTCAAGAGCAGTTGAAGTACCTCTTCTTCAGTTAGGTGAGAAACGAAAGCATTGTTTGAGATAATAAGGCTTAGGAGCCAGATTTGGAGACGGTTAGGCCAATCTTGCAGCAGCCAGCCATGTAGACGTTGAAAAATCCTGCAACAAATTGACTCCACAATGAAATCCATTTAAAGAATCTGCCAAGTGAAAGCATACAGATCTTAGAAAAGCTTAGAAAGAAAAAATAGATGCATCCAGCAAATAAAAACTTATTGTGTATCTTTATCTTCATCTTTCTTGGATTTAAGCATAACAGCTTGCGCCTAAAGTATTGCTTTTCTTTCCAACAATGAAATTGTAAACCCAAACTTATAACATTTATAATGCTGACCAAATAACATCATCTGCTCATGTCTAGGATAGCTTGAGGACACTGCTAATATTCTACTTAGTATCAACAATCAAGATGGATCTATATTATTGTATTTACATAATGAGAAAGGTTGGAAAAGCAAGAAGTAGAGAAAAGGTTGCAACCCTTTCCATCGTGATCCCATGATAGAAGTAAACTAAGTAATTGGTTGGATTAATTGTTCAGCCCTCATACTGAAATAACAAAGGTCGTGCATGCATGTCATGTAGAAGGATCACATCAAATAAAATTTATAGTCTAGTAGAAAGCATCAAGCGGAGGATCAATGAGTGATCAATCTTGTGAAGCAAGCTCTGACATTTTAAGTGACAATTTGAAAAGAACCTAATCCACCCATAAGAGATGTTTTCTCAAAGCATGATAATCTGAAAAGAAGCTAATCCGGCCATAAAAGATGATTTCTCAAAGCCAAAAGGTAGTCCAAGATGAGGAAATGGATAACCATCGGAAGCGACCCATTTTGTAAAATGTAAACAAAACAAATAAATCGAGGAGAAATATATCACCTCGGATAAATCCCTACGGTATCGGATAATCTCACCTACTTGAAAAGCAGGAAATTTGACAAAGTATTCGTCCAGATTTCTTCCTACTTTGGAGGATCTCACCTACTTGAAAAGCAGGAAATTTGACAAAGTATTCGTCCAGATTTCTTCCTACTTTGGAGGTTATACGAAGCACCATCAGTAGAGCAATGTTTTGCATCCTGAAAGTGCAAGCATGCAGTACATATTTCATAAAGACTACAAATACAAAACATCATACCGTGATCAAGTACATACCGGATGGTTTACAATACAACAAACCCTTGAATCCATCCCTAAACCATCGCACACTTATTGACAAAGCGTGGCTTCCATGCCGTGCTATTTATCAAAAAATTGGCGATAGGCTGCCTCGAGAATCAAATTCTCAAAGCATGCCGATATTTAGAACTTAGGGAATGTTTTTCGATAGCGAAACCTAGAAAATCATAGGAAATGAGTTAAAAAAATTCCAAAAAGTTTTTTGGTCAAACACGAAATTTCCAAATTAACAAGGTTGATAATATGTTTTGGTTACCATTGTAATAATTTTGGTTTTAAAAGTTATCTAATTCTTAACTAGATTACTTAACTAGTAATGTGAACAAAGGTTTACCCCAAGGGCAATCAAAAGCATTAGAGAATGATTAAGCAAACATACCGGACAAATTTGAAGTGTATGCCATTCATATTCTAGACTTCCATTTGATAGCATCTCTAGATACATTCCATTGACTCATCAATCCACTACCAATTTCGATTCTAAAGTGATTGTGCATATGTAGCAACAATCGAGCGACATTCAAAAGTCTCACTATTTCCAATTTTGTTGTATTAGGGCTTGAAGATCAAGATTGCAAGGGAATATCCTTGGGAGCTCTTAAGCGTCCAACCAGCGCTGAGATTTCCATATAAGTTTTGGTTATAACCGAGCTAACATGTTCAGTCATCACAATTAGCTAGACATTTCACTAGGCCATCACCTTAAAGGAAAAAGGACATATGAAGGGATCCAAGAGCGGCGTTGATGGGATATTGATGCTTATGGCTAAGATATTCATGTTTGAGTTATCTTTAATAGGGTTTCTACTTGATTTTTGTCATCGTGATGCGGCAAAGGGAACTTACCTCGGGGCACAAAAGGACATCTCCATTTATTTGACAATGGATTGAATCATGAATCTAGAAAAAAATATGCCTTAGTTAGAGCCACGTAAGTCTTGGACTTTATACGCAATCTCATCTATCATGTGAACACTTGGAGGAGCATCTTCTCAGTCTCTTATCGAGAAGCGAGAATACTTAGCTTGAATTATTCAAAGCTGTTGTATTATGTATCGAAAGCCTATGATTAAGCGGTTAAGTGATCGATTAATCTCACGTAAACCTCATATTTAATATCCTATGTGGTGACTAAAAATGTGGTGACTAGAAAGGGGGAAGCGGCCAGGAGATTCAAGCAACAAGACAACGCAATGCAAAGGAAATGTGTGTTCATGGAATCGGGGCTTTAATGTCCTGGCTTCTGAAGCTTTGCAAGCATGTCAGTCGATTTTACCTTTTTCTTTCAAAGATATGTAGCATAATTTATGCATTCACTTGGCCTTATAATTATTGCGAGAGATGTACATATGGTTTTGGAATATGGCCAATGAAGAAACATATCCATCATCATTTCGGTAGATGATTTGCCATAGAATAATGAGAGAAAGAAAGTTTTGTGCCTATAGCCAAACAACTTGCAAGATCACAGATCTTATCGCGATCTAATATGGATCTCATATGAGCTATCATAAAATGGAAAAATTTGGCCTTGGCGCCTCATTCTATGTCTTTTGCGATTGCAAATGTGAATTGTTACTTGAAAGTTTTATTTATGATTATGTTTGCAAGTATTGTTTTCTAAGTTTTCAACCATATACATGTTGGACATGTATCTATACAAAGTTTATTTGAAAACAAAACTTGACTTGAATTTTGCCTTTGTTGTATGGTGAATTTTAGTTTTTGTTGTTGTAAGCTGCAATTCTTTGTTTGACTACAATTGCGTATCTTGTATTTGGAGTTGGCTTTGGATCTTGGGTATAGCATCGTGCTTTAATATATTCTTCTTTTTATTAAGTAAATTGTCACTTGAATATCTAGAAAATAAACAAGAGATCATATACAAAGGTGGTGTTGGATGAAACATCACTCAACATTGCCATCCTAAGGGAAAACTCCATGTTTCTTTATGCATGAACTTGAGGTAGGTGTTTGGAATTTTCTACTATTGCTACATGAACTTGAGTTAGGCATTTGGAATTTTCAACTATTGCTATTAATTACTTATCTTTCCATTCTCCTTAGTCTTACCACTGGTCTTATCATTAAGGTAAAACGTTATGTAAATTCTTATTGGTATCATGAACAAACTAGTCTTGATTTGGTGGTTTCATGGGAAGCAAATGTCATGAATGTAACGAAATTAAACTTGAAAAAGGGGTGTTTTCTGATGATGTGGCTGTACCATTGTCTAGGCAAAGCTCAATGAACCAACCATTGTCTATGCAAAGCTCAGTGAACTATTTCCAAAGTCGTGAGTTCAATTCAACGGACAGTAAAGTGTTCACCTTCTCATAGAGAGGTTTCTATCGCATAGATTGCTTATAGCCTTGCCTTATGTATTGGCTATGAGATATTGCCTATTCATCTAATATGCGATAAGAAGACATTAAAAGTGGGAGTTGCATACAACAACTTTGCTTTGAAAGACCAATATGATACCATGCATTAAGACCAATATGATACCATGCATTAAGATTAAGTGTGAACAAAGGCAAGACATCGTGTTTCGAGTGAATCTGGGATTATCATTTCTGGGTTATAAACTTACTGCTTGCAACGTTGGGCCTTTGTTACTAGTATTACATATAACTTATAACTTAGGGGACACAACCGTACTACATAGTGTAGGTAGATAGGTGCGATATACAACAGTACGTTTATTATTGGCATGGCCTTGGATTGGTTTGCTTATTTACCAGTGAGGTTTGGCGCGAAAATTAGAACAAGAGCTCGTCAAGTTTAGTCCAGGGTACAGCCGCTCTGGCATCCTGGGCCGCAGTACTCAGGCGTAGATCCGCACTCACCCCATTGGCTGCAGCACAGTTTATTTTCACAGGGTTGCTCCTCCTGCTTGCTTCCCACAAGCCTGCGCATAGGCTCCACTGCGCAGCGCAAAGCACAAAAACAAAGCAACGAAGAAGCTTCAACATTAGCCATCTTGTGTTTTGTTGTTTTCAACTTGAACCTGCTTCAGATGATGGGCATTTATATTACCGCAACATGCAAATATTTCTGCCGTGTAGCAGCACGTTGGCCGAATTCTAATTTCATCTAGAAGTTCTTTACACGTTTGGATGGCTAATTTAATGTTTGGATTGCGGAATCAGGTGTAACAGGATCTCGGAATCAGGTGTAGCCAGCGTTGAGACGGTTGCTAAAATCAAGCAGTTCTATTATTGGAAAACTGCTCAAGTATTATTGGAGTAATTTCAGGACATGAAGTTACCTTAGGGCTTAATCTCAGCCTAAACATGTGGCAATTCATGTACTTACAGATTATGAAGTTGAATGCTAACACGCTTTTCAGTGCTTGGGCAATGTTTGTGTTTCTATCTTGTTTGATCATTGAATTGATCTTGAGTTCTCTTTGAGTTCTATTCGATCTCTTGAATCATACCCTGTTTAAGTGCTAACAGCCAGGATGATGGAATCAGGTGCAGCACTCGTGGCGCCAACAAATGCCTATTGTTATGTGGTAAAGGATTTTAGAAAAAATCGTCCTTTTCTTATAGGAAATGATATCTGATTTACAGCAAAGTACACTGATATATCCAGCATACAAGAAGGGGTTCACTCAGATATACCAGCATTCATTTCTATCAGCACCACATATGAATGCTTCAATCTCAAAGAGATCCCAAACTTGGCTTGCTCATATGCCACTTAACTTATATGCAGCAAAAAAGGTAATACCGACAGAAGATTCATTTTATAACTCATTCAGAGATTATGATAGTAAGCAAAGTGCATGCAAAAAGTTGCTAACGTAGTGTCTGAAACCTACATGTAGTATTCCATATATCCAGAGGATAGTCCTTAGGATTTGTTATTCTGTTTGTACAGACTTATGATTAGAAGAACTTAGACAGAGCTCATGTTCCGCAGCATTGGAGGACCCCATTGTTGTTGGAGACACAGTTGTAAAAAGTGAGAGTGGTGAACTGGTCTTGGCACTGAATTCTCCAACATGAATTTGCAAATCCGTAATAAACATCTGGCTGAAATTACTGTATATTTTGATTAAAATTATTTTACGCAAATCTTCCGCCACTTGCAAGAGCGGCGCCGCTATACTCTGCTTGTCCATTTTCGTCAGATTCCTCTACCTACTTGGCCGCTACATCCAAGATCCTGCAGAAAATCTCTGCTACATCCAAGATCCGCTACTCCAATCCTCCATCGCTTCTCTAGAATGGTAAGCCGCAGGTTTTTTGCAGGTTTTACCTGGTCTGTGATCATGGAATACTATGCTCTGCTCTGCTCTAGATCTCCATAACGGCATCAGAAACAACTGATTCAATGAATAGATGCATTAGAAACAGATGAATAGATGCAGAATATGTGATTAGATGCAGCAGAACATGTGAATAGGGCTTCAGAAACCTGAATAGAGCATCGAAATAGATGAATATGGCTTCGGCTATGGCTCATCTAAACCGGTTTATGCATGCATTTTAAGCCCCTAAGATCCGGCAAGGATTTACAGATAAAATATCTCGCACAAAATACACCCAAAACTCACCAGATCAGTTTCATTGAGCTCCAATCTGCACCCCAAAACTCACCAGATCTGTTTCATTGAGCTCCAAGCTGCATCGAACGTAATTTCAGCCAGAAGTTTATTACGTCCCGTTATCTACGCCGGGGCCTCGTTATGCTCTCGTAGGGCCTCTCGGCGACGCCACCGGCCTCGGCGCGGCCTCGGCCGGCGGCGCCGCCTCCGAGCCCTACGGGGCATAACAAACCCACCGGCGTAGATAACGTAGTCCAAAACCACAAACAAGGTTTCCGTTGTTTTTCAATGCGCAGATTGCTCCTGTTCGTAGTGCGGCAATTTTGCATGTAGCTCATTTCGTGAGGAAGCCAATATTGGTGCACAACACCGATTTTCAGATATTCTAAAGACCAAAAACACCACAGAACTTCTCTACACATAAACAATAAAACAGACTCTAGGAAGCATAAACACCACGGAATTTAGGAAGAATTAGAATGGCACAGAATCTTTGTACTTACATGGGTTTTACTTGGGAGAATCTGAATAATGAGAATAGAATAGAATAGAATAGTTTTTTATGCGTCCTTTGAGACCATCGGCTATGGGACCCGGAAGGGCCTTGACAAACTATTCTTGTCAGGGTTAAAACCCCGCCGAAGAAGGGTTTTGAGGAAAAAGCGTGGCGATAATAAGAATCTTTGTCAGCTATAAGTATACATCATCATGAAATAAATGTGTATGTACATGTAAAGTCGTGCCCGAGGACATAGCTGATCTCGCATGTCCATGACATGACTCCCTGAAGGTATGATCCCAGCATCCAGATGCGGATCTTAGTGCTCAAATGTCACATGTAGCGTGAGTGGGGCACGACCAGCTTCGGCATAAGCGTCGGTTGATCATATATCTTTGGCAACTTTGAAGGGTATGAGATTCATCCTCGTGGCTCCCATTTGGCGACATTGGCCGCGCTTTGTCTGGCGTGGCTCTACCAATCCATCACTTTGTCTCAGTTCCGAAGATGATGTGCCCCTATGCGAATGGAGGCAATGAGTCTGCGTCTTTTCATGGGCAAGTGGGTGCCTTGCGGGTAGCATTGTGGGCCTCGTTCAATGTGGGATTTATGTGGCGCTGGTAGTGTGTTTGTCTTGACCTGTTCAGGGCGCTGGCATCCCAAAGCTTGCTGATGAAGCAGCGTCAGATATTACCTCAAGCTATGGCGATCTGCCTCTGTTTGCACATGTATGCTTTGTGCTCTGCACATTCCATCTAACCCATCCATTGAGCTCTCTTTTCCTAGGCATGCCTTGGCGTTGTGGCCCATTGCCGTGATATAAGCTAGTTTTGGGAGGCAGGCATCAGTCCATGTTGACCTTATGCGGAAATAGACAATGTATGTGGCGATCAAGGGTAGCCCCTCACGAAGAGCAAGAATCTGTTTCTACTTGGTAGAATTTGATATGGGGTTTGGACTTCACCCCTGGTGCTTCATTACCAAAGAAGGCTTTACACTTTTGCTCCCAAGTCATTCAAGTAGCGAGGATACTCTTTGGGCCCCATACTTCAACCATTATAAAGGGCGGGGCTCCACTTAAGACTTTGAGCAGGGTGTGGTGATGGGTCCAATCATACAACTAGCTCTATGACTATTGTTTTGCATTGCATATAGTGCTTTCCGGCCGTAGTAACTTCGTAGCCGTATGGATGTGTCGGTGCATAGTAGGCGGAAACTCACTCCCAAATATTTTATGTGGATGCTGCTTCCACGTTGCGCCCTCGATAGCGGAAGGAGGGATCCTGCTGTTGTCGTGAAGATGATATGAAAACCACCTTAGTCTTGGCCAGGATTGGCGTGCATATCGGTTAAACTTGTATTTCGGTTTGATACCATTTCTCTGTTCTTTGTCGAATTTTGGTTTTGTATTTGTAGTAGACAATTTTATAGTTTGGCCATCTATGCCCGTTACTTTCCCATTGTACAGCACTACTAGTCATCTTGGACACTTATGTTCGCCCGGCCTATATGTGTTAATGCCTATATGTGTTAATGTGTTTTTGTGTTCATCAATGAAGGTATCGTCCTCATAATATGCTAGATCAATGGTGTCAGATTTTACCTCACACCCCCTATATGAACACACTCACTCCCCATACGCCTCACATATGTACATCAACAACAACACACAAAATAAACAATAGATCCACATTACACAAATATTTGCACCAGAAACAACATGGAAATACGTATGTGAACTCCAAGTCACACATAAAGACCATAAACCGAGTAGCCTCACAAAGCGACAAACTAAATCACATTTACATGGCCTCCCCATCTGCGGGAAGCATAAGCTGCCCCATCCTAAAGCATTTCAACTACTCCAATTGTACAGCTCTACCTGTAGCCTCGGCCCTCTATGACCATATCTCCATCCACGGTGGCGATTGGAACAGTTGGTACAAGCCGATGTACTTTCCAAAGGAGTTGGTGGATGCAGCAAATGATTGATGCGCGTCTCCGAGTCTCGGCCGCGAGAGAACCACGGACTACGGAAGAAGGCCGTTCCGCGATCAAACAATCGAATAACCACGGTGAGGAACCCTCCAATCAATCCACTGCGCCAAAACTCAAATCACCTACATATTCAGCCTTCTTGAATATACAGAAAAATTTCTTCACAGCAGGCGAGAGCACCACGCAAAGAATTACGGCGGTGGAAGTCCCAACACATAAAATCCTGCGAAGAACTTGCAGAAGCCAATCTTGATCGCGGCGAACCCTTCAGTTCACAACAAAGCGGAATGTCGAGGCGGCAAAGGCAACAAAACCAAGAATTCAACACCTCATGCTTCCCTGCATCACCAAATCCGCTTGGAGCGAACCTAGCGACATCACGGTTCACGTAGGAAGCCTTGATCAGCGAACATCCTCCCACACCAGCTAGCC